>JANCRA010000032.1:5813813-6492626 GCA_024362935.1 Setophaga petechia | reverse complement strand
GCAAATAAGAAAGTCAAAGAAATGCAGCTCTTACAGTTTGGCTGCTTCAAAAGTAAGAATGTTTCAAAAACCCCAAACGAGCCCTAAATCCGAGTCCTCCAACAAGGCACCAGTCGCCCTCTGGTGGATGTTTGGCTGCAATTGCCGGCACCGACTGCGGGTCTGCGTCAGAAACGAATCCTGGCACTGCACACATAAACGCCCAGCCTGTCACCAAGGGCAGCCATCGATGACTAATAAAAATAACTTGCACAAACTGATTAACTTCTGCAGTGAGTTGAGACATTTTCTGAAGTGAATGTGAATTTACCTGGCTTGTGACTGTACTTAAAGGATTTTCAGGGAACTTTTGGAAGTGTAATTCTTTCCTACCAAGTCTTTCCTTGTATGATACAATATACAGAATTTCATAAATATGCAGTAATTGATCACTGAATTGGCATCCAGAGCTTTACCAACACTTAACCACTCACTCCTGAAAAAGTTCAAAGTGAACTCAGCTGAACTGAACCAATCTGCTCTTTTCCTCTTTGTTGCAAATGGCACTTGGCAACTTCACATCACAGAAAACGACGTGTCAAGTCTACACAGAATGTGCAGGCTAATTTCTGCTCATGAGAGCAGAAATCATAAAAAACTTCCCAAGACCTTACTTCTCCTTCCAACTGTAACAACAGGTGATCTACACAAAAATAATGGTTAAAAAGACAAATCCAGCTATTAGAAACTAATATAGCACCATGACAGCAGGAACTGATAATACTTCTGTTCAGCCAGCCAGCACCACAGTCAGATTACAGATCAAGTACAAATATTAGTTTTACCTTTCTTGTTTGGCTCCTTCAGATTCTGTCCGAGCAATAGATTTATTCTTTTGCTGTTTTAGAACATTATGAACACGGACTTTGTAGCTCTCAAATTCAGATGTAACAGATGCTTGTTCAGCCTGTCACACAGAAAATCACACAGAAAACAAAGCTGTAAGTTATACTATTGACTATTGCTCCCTTACTTCTCTATAATGAAATGCATCTTACACTGAAAAAAATTAGAACCACTGACTGCACTTCCTTCTTTAAAAGAGGTAATTAAAACAGTGACTATAACAATGTTTCTTTAGATTTTAACTGAGTATCATATAATGTGAAACTTGAGACCCTGATTTTCAACATACCAGTATTAAAGAAAAGAAAGAATACTTGAAAATTCAAAAACTGCATTCAACTGAGAGATTCATAAGCCAGGGGATCTGTGAACAGCTTTAAATGAAGGCAAAGGTGACAGAAAATACAAGAGGTATAATTCTGTTTCTCTCCAATACTACAAGGGTGACAAAAATTCTAACGTGCCATAAAGTTATGCATAATTCTGAGGAGTTGAGTCAATCTTGCAATGATATTACACAGCACCAGATATAATATTCTATTTGACTGTTGCCTGAGTTCTGTGGACACACAGAAAGCTGCCTCACAACACAGTAAGCTTCATCCTCGACAGTACACTACACAGCAAAGATTATTGCCACCCTTCCAGTATTCATGTTGCATACTCCTCTTAAAAAAAAAACAAAACAAAACAGCACTGACAGAGGTTTTCTTTCTTGGATCTTAGGACAAGCTCATGGATTCATTAGTCACTCCCATTTACAGGTAACTAAAATGTTCTCATCTCCAAGAAGAGGATTTTGGAAACTTTCCCTTCAGCTGAACTGGTGACTGAAATTCTACAGAACTGACTCTGATTAGCCACTGGTCCAGATTTTCAGAGTCTGTACATTTTGTAGCCATTTTCTTTACATTAATCCTTTGCTTTTCTTCCTGTCAAACTGTGTGAATATTCCTAAGTCCTTAGGTACACAGTCTTAAATGTCAGCATGATTTCCGTTTTCTACTATCTGCTTTAGTGTCCACATTTCCTTTAGAGGGAATTTTCCTTTGCTAATAGCCTTGTAATAATATCTATTTTCCGTATGTAGGGCATCTAAATAGGAAAGCTAATCCTACAAGAGGTTCAAGCCATGCCAATATGGAATATCTACAACCTTCCTGATTTCACAGCATCACAGAGCAACCACCATAGACAGGTATTGTAAACACCCAGGTATGAAGAATACATTTGTAAAACCATGATCCATATGTATCAGCACAACAAAGGCAAACCTCCTATAGCAACAATCACAAAGTTTGTCCATTTCAGTTCAGCTTTTTAAAATGTAGAAGTTCTTTTGAGAGGCTGGATTCAGCTGTTGCTTACCTGCAGGATGCACCTACCACCACACCTACCATACAACAGTGGCCATAGAGTAGTACAGTAATCCCCATAAAGGTGGTTTGAACATAAAGAATCCTACTATACTTTGAATCTGTTTGTCTCCAATGCAAACACTGCATTCCAGGACCATCAAACAGGGTTATATGAACAAAAAAAAAATCCCAGAAACAATAATAAACTTCAGCAACAGTGTCAGCTTTCCATGTAGTTCAGCTGCCAATTAAGAAGCTGCTCGTATTTCAGCATATTAAAAGGTGCTTGCAATATATTTTTCACAGCTTTTTTTTCTTTAAAGGGGCATCTGTGTTAATTAGTTTTATATAAAGCAAGATATATTCTTTTTTTTTTCATTTGTGCTCTTTTCTTTAAAGACTCTTCTTTTCCCTGAGTGTACACCTTCTGAGCATCTTAAATAAACTCCAGGTCCCCACTACCACAAGTTTTTCCCTACTGTAGATAGCAGTATACAAGTCCAGATGTTCCACCCCAAGTGATACACATCAACCAGGACAGTCTGGTCTGTCCTTTATACCACCACTCAATACTGGGGTAATTTGCAATTCTTAGCAGACAGAAAGAGAAGAGTGAAAAATCTGCAGAATATTTTTGAAGAAGCAGAGGGCAGGTAATCTCCCTTCTTAAGCCTCTAAGATTATTTCTTTCACTGGAATACCTGGGCTGCTCTGCACTCCTCTTGCAGGGTTGCAATTTTTTGCTGGCAAGCACTCATTGTACGCTGGTGCTGCTCCGAAGATGTTCGCAGCTGCTCCTGAGCTTTATGCTTTTCTGATGTCAGTACAGCCACTTGAATCTGCAACAGTCAGTTGAAAATTTCACCATCCTGAAAACTTGTCTTACTTCTCCAAGGCAACATGCCACTGAGAACCTAGGACTCTACTACAGTAATTCCTGCACAGGTGAATATGAAATTAAAATCCAATAAAAACAGAATAAATAAAATAGACATGGGTTACCACATAATAATTTTTATAAAGTGATGCTGTTTAAAGAGAGAATTGAAGATATAATTACAATGCTGGCATGGAAGCATTTAAGAAAGTCAACCTCTCTCCCTTGTCTGCTTCTTTCATTCCATTCTAATCCATTTCTATTCTGTATACAGATGGACAACACTTAAGATTTTTGCTGACAGTGTCGTGCTCTTCTGTTTTTAAACTGAGAAACTTCCATTTTAAAAGAAACATTAAAAAATATATTCCAGTTACAAGCTTCAAACTCCACAGTCCTCTCCTTTGGTGGAAAGGGAAAGAGGAAAAAGAAAGGGTAAATCTACTTAATGAAAATCATAGGAAAAATATTTGGGGAAAGCAGTAAACAGACAAAACTCATTTATGAAAAAGAACCAGTAACCTAAAAGTAAAAACAGCACCTCTTTATTCTTCAGCCTATATTCCATGTGCCCAGTACAAACCACACCCTCACTACATAAATGAGAAAACTCATACTAACAAAAAGTGAAGTTTCTTGCCTTATAAGCTTCCACTTGCTGTTGGCTGGCTTCCAGTTCCCCTTTCAATGATGCCTGCAACATTAGGTGGTCATTTTCCTGCAAGACAAAATTACCTGGAGATTAAAAAAAACACCCCTCCAAACCTCAGTAACCTAAAAATTCAGCTACCAGCTGTTTTTTAAAATCTAGTTTAAAAATAGAATACAGTCATTAGCATATGGACTTACAGCTTGTTTTGAATCAGCCAGTTCTTTTTTGGTTTTCACCAGGAGTTGTTTTATCTTGGCATTTCTTTCCTCATCCTGTTGCATAGTTGACTGAAGTGACTCTAAGGCAGAGAAAAACAATTATATATTAAAGGAAACTTCCCCTGTTATATTTCTTTAAAAATGCTGGAAAATATTTTTAAAAATTCCAACAGATTCCTTAAGAGCTGTGAACAAGTAACTTACACTAACTTTAGTGAACTTTTCCTGAGTTATCACAAAGACCTTAAAATAAGTGAAATGTTTTTACATTTGAGCATAGGAAGAAATGGAATTTTCACACAGTAATCAGTAAAGTTTTATGAGTGTGGTATATCTGAATGAAGCCCTTGTCAGTCATCAATATTTAGAACTTATAACTTTATTAGGTAACAAACACAGTATCACAGGCAGGTAAATTGGCTTTTAAGTGCTGAACACTGGATTAAGTGATTGATAACCTAGTAAAGGTTCCTCTAAGACAAAATTGCTTTCCTAATACAACCGTTTAGTATTCCCTGCAAAGCTTACCCTCACTTGCTGACTTGAGAAGTTGTTTTGGAACTGCATCTTTTACCACTGCTATCTATACCATAGTGACTCTTCTGTTTATAGTTTACTCACTTATTTCTTCCTGTAGGGCCTCTTGTTTCTGTTTCTGAATCCCTGTTTCTTGCTCAAGATCTTCTATTCTGTTGTCTTTATCAGTAATCTTCTGATTAAGTTCTTTTACTAGCCTTTCATAATCAGCTATTTCCATATCCATCAGTGTACTCTTCTGAGCATCCTGCAAGGTACACAAAATGAAGTTAGAGCTTACAATTTCCCTTGCCTGCTAAGACTTTTGTAATTCTGTAAAAAACTATACTGCCCATCAGACAAAGATTTTGTCTCTACCCATATCCACAAACATCATCCATCCATTGGGTTTCGACATCCTCAGTAAATAATCTGTTTTCAAACAAGAATCAAAAGCTTTGAAAAACCTGTGGCTAGTTTTATCAGTAGGTATTTTGTATGTATTAGTTTTTGTCATCTTCAGTCCTTACAACCAAGGCAATTTCTTAACAGTGCAACATGTACTCCAGACATCTGAATTCTATTCCTATTTCTACTCATGAAAGGCCACATAACCCAAGCCTAACAAACAAACAAAAAACAAAACCAAAATCAATTCCAAAAGTACATTTCAGCTCTTCAAGTACACAGCCAGGGGCAAAAGCCCTCACATTCTCCCTTTTGCAAACCTCCAGCTTTAAAATCCTCAGAACAGAAAGGGAGGCATTCAACACAGACAGAAGGGCCAAAATCTTTGGTAGTCCATGAAGCACTAACATGGATAGCAACTCTACCTTTCTGGCCAGCTCTAGTTCTTGCATAGTTTTCTGCAGATGTTTCTTTTCCTTCTGAAGTTGCATCTGAAGCTCCTCCATTTCTCGGAGAGCGCCACTATGTTCCTGAAATTTAAGTAGTTGTAAATTATGCAGTCCAATTTCAAAATAGATGCCAACACCTTTCTATACTTAGTCACACACACTCACACACACACACTTGTGCTGTAAAAAGACAGCTGATTCCCTTCGTAGGAAATCACTGTGAACCAGAGGAAAACCAACATTACTATGAAGTGGTTTTCACATTCTGTATAACTACCCCTAACCTGAACTGACAGCCTTGCAAAGTTCTTTCAATGAACAGACCAAGTTTTCAAAAAAGTCAAGTAACACGGAGGGAAAGTGCAGAATCTGGTCCATGCAAACACAGTTTACAAAGGTTTAACAAAAATCACGTCCATTGAAAGTAATGCTTCAGCCCATTTACCATCTCTATGAAGTACTACCTTTGTTTTCTGCTCTCTTAGAAGTTTTTCAGCCTCTAGTTCTTTGTCAGCCTTTGCTTTGGCTCTTTGTATCTCCAGTATCTGAGCTTCCAGCAGCTTAGCATTATTTTGCACTGTTTCAACACGAGCCAGGAGGTCTTCATTAGCAGAGCATAACTGATCATGCTGAAATTAGCACAGCAGAATGGTAAAAACATAAGCTGAATTTATGTGCAATGTTAACAGATAAAATATTTTCTGTATTAAAAAAAAATATCCAACACTGATTTCTATCCAAATCCCTTATAAACAACACTCCTACAGATGAGTCTTGTCCAGCTTAATTCCTTTAAACCACATTAATAAACAGGTGAAATTAAAGCCATTAGCACATTTTGGTTATTTTGTTCTGTTAATCTGCCCAGCTTTCTATAAAATGACAATAATCAAAAGAAATCTGAAAAAATACTCAAAAACGTATGATTTCTGCATTATCACCTTCTCCTTGCAACAATACAGTATTTCAAATACACACTTCAAATACAGCTGTTGCATTTATAAACAAATGAACATACTATTAACCCCTAAAAAAGGCTGAACTGCAAACTTTGACTGAACCACCGAGTCGTCCATCAGTACAAACTAAGAATTCTACTGCATCAGGCATACTTTTGCAATGACTTTAACAGACTTAATTTTGACATTTTCAATTATGTATCCTATTCTTTATTTTGCCTGTTAAGAATGAGGTATAAGTGAAAGATGTCAACTACCTAAACATTGTTTTATTTACAAATTCTTTATAACAAACTTGAAAAGCACAAAGTCTGCATAATCAGCAGAATATATACTATTATTTCTTCTTCCTATGCTATTTACTACTGGTTTGTGCTTATAAGGAAACCATGGCCTAGGTGGATCTCTCGTGTATGGCACCCGGGAGTTTAAATCTCCTAAATACCAAACCCATTGCAGTTAGCTTTGCAAAAATGTGTCTCACAGTCCCTTAATTACCATTTTAGATTTTTCTGAATGCCACTGTAGTACTCCACAATGCATCTTAAACTCTAGTCCTTGTGAAAAATGTGAAATTCATAACAAATTTAGTATATTTAAACATTCTGTTGATTAAAGAAAAAAATAAAAAACCCCAAAGCCAAATTTTGTTGAAGAAATAGAAGAAAAAATGTCTCAGTTAAAGGTTATTGCACTTTATGAGAAGTGTAGGTGTGTGGTCAGGGAAACAGTGCAAGTCTGATGCTTGCAGCAGACAGGTCCAAAATCAAGCCAGAGACAATCTGTTTTTTTCTGTGAGTCGACCTGGGATAAATTAAACTCTTTCTTTTGACGAAATCAGACATTCAAGATATATTTATCTTTGTCATGGCCCATGTAAGGTATCAGATGTTGAAAAGAAACAAACAAACCACTCTGAATTTCAAGTTACTATTTAAAACACATGTAGGTTATGAAACTAGAGTAACAATCACATGGTTAGGACTTGCACCCAATAGGTAGAATTAATTTTTATGGTACTTATCAATAGATCAGACCCACATACAGAACTGACCTGCTCAGATGACACCTGTAGCTGTCTTGTGAGGTCCTCTATCTGACGTTCAAGATTATTTGCTCTGCCTTTTTCAGAATCCAGCTGCTCTCCTTGTTTGTCATATTCCATCAAAAGATTCTTAACACATACAAACACAGAGGCATAATTTTTGACAAGATGTATTGCATAAACACATTCTATACCGCTGAGGTGTGTTTACCTAGTATTTCATAATATGAGTTGTCTTACTGCAACATCAGAAATATCAGAATTAAATTAAAGCTATCATTCCACTACAGGCTCTGGGAGAAACCCCTTTCAGCTCCTGAGATTCTAGAATAATTCAGTTTGGAAGACAGCTCAGCAGGTGTCACCCTCCTGCTTAAAGCAGGATCAGCAGTGAGATGAGACCAGGTTGCTCAGAGCTTTGTCCAATCATGTCTTTCCAAGGACCTGCCTCCAAGAATAAGAGATGGCTATTCCACTAAGCAGCCTATTCCAAAGCTTGACCATTCTCATAGCATGAAAATATTTATTCGTGTATCTAGTTGGAATCTCTCCTTTCAATTGAGGACTTCTGTCTTGCACCACCATTAATAACCTGACTAATGCCTTTGTAGGTACTGGAAGACTCCTATCAGGTTCCTTCAAAGCTTTTTGCAGGCTGAGCAGCTTCTCATCACTTATTCCAGTCCCTTGACCAACCTGTCATCCCTCCACAGAAATCACTTCAAGTTATCAATGTCTTTCTTGTATTTCAGGGGAAGAAGAAGGAACAAGAGTTGATGTAATACTCTCAATGATGTCACAGAACCATTTAGACGGGAGATGACCTTTAAGATCATTGAATCCAACTGTAAACCCAGCACTTCCAAATCCACCAGTAACATGTCCTGAAGTGCCATGTTTACCTCATATACTTTTATATAAAGTGCTTGCTGTGCTTACTTGTTGTACTTTAAATATCACCAGGGATGGTGATTCCATTGCTTCTCTGTTCTAATGCTGAAGCACCCTTCTTGTAAAGAAATTGCTCCTAATATCCAATCTAAACATCCCCTGGTAGAACTTAAGGACATTTCCCTCTGTCCTATCTTGTTGCTTGAGAGAAAAGACTCATCCCCACCTGACTACACCCTCCTTTCAGGTATTTGAGAGAGTGATAAGCCTCCCCTGAGTTGCTGTTCTCTGGACTACCTAACCTCAGTTTCCTCAGCTTCTCCTCCTAAGTCTTACAGGGAACAGCTTTCTCTTGAGGAAGCAAGGCTGACTCGTCACCTGCTTCTGCTTCATGTGCCCAGAGATGTGCTTCAAGAAGACTTGCTCCCAGGAAATTACAAGTTTGTCTTCATCATTTAAGGGTTTTCAAACCGATCTTCAATTTTTTGAACTTTTCAGAATTCACAGGGATTTATGTTTTGCCTAGCAACACATTACTTGGTATGCATGATGCTAGACTCAAAAGAATTAAAAATAGCATTCCAGTAGAAAGGGAGTGTCTCATCTTCTTCTGACAACAGCTGCATGGTTCCCTTAAGAGAACCTTACACTTAATTCTGGTATTCAAGTGCACAATTTCTTTTGTGAAACATAATTGTGCAAGTAAATAGCAATGTATATCCAGGCTAGGCTTCAAACCCAAAGTGTTTTCTGACAGATTACTGTCTTTTGTGAATGCAGCACTATTCTTACCTTATAGCTTTCAGCTCCTTGAATTACATCTTTCATTGAAGCAGACAATTGATCTTTTTCTGATCGAACCAACTCCAACTCTTCCTTCAGAGTCTGCACCTTATTAAAAAGAAGTGTGTGCCATTAAAACAAAGCTCTCCATGCAAAATCTTCTTCATATTAGGAATTAGTCAGGATACCTCTTTTCGGCTGGCATCTAATTCTTTCTTGGCTTTCACAGCAACCACTTTAATTTTATTTAGCTTCTCTCCTTTTTCAGCAGATTCTTTTTCAAGCATTCCTAAAAGAAATACATACGAAAGTTAAAAATTACACCCTTCCATTTCTTCCCAAGAAATGAAATTAAATGAAATTCAATTAGAACACAAACATCAGCATGACTTTAAAACCAAACAAAATATAAAGCATGGGGAGGTGTTGAAGTGTTTCATTCAGTCAAACATTTAATTCGAAGCTAAAACATCCAGACATACAGAGAACTTAGGGGTAATCTTTCCCTGGACAATCTTTCCCTGTTTCAGAAGCTTCCATCACAGTTAAGAGTGATATTCCTGTCTACTTCTACATAAATTTAGCTATTCAGAAGCATTTTCCTGCTCTTATGTTGGAATAACTGCAATAAAACAACAGTAGTTTTGGCACTGGTGCCTCCCTTTCCTTCTGGTAGCCTTGGGTATTCTTATTGCTAAATTTTCCACATTAAAAAATAAAGATTAAATCCACTACACTGTTTAAAGACAGATGTACAGAAAAAGACTTAAAATATCAAATTGTATCCAACTTAAAAATGCTTACATTTTAAATTCCCAATTTTAAATTCCCAATTTAAAATGTTAGCAAGGAATGTTAGGAAGGAATACTGTAGGAAGATGCATTAATATCCACTTCCCCATTTTCCTCGACTTGTGGAAATACAGGAAAATCATGCAAAGAAAGAAAAAGTAACAATCCAAAGAAGCCACATCATTTATATAAAAGAAAAAAAGTGAAAAAGATACCAATTTTTTCTTGAAGCTCTGCTACTGAAGACTGCTCATTGGTTTTCTCAGTCATTGTTTCCATTAAATTCTGTATTATAAACAAAGATATAAGAAGTATTACAAACATTCATTTGTGGTACCTGTTTTGTCCCTAACAAGCCACCAGAAGTTTCAGCTACAGCTAAAACTGTTGATGAAAGTAGAGTTATGCTGAAAGCAGAACATTCCAATATTTCAAGAGCTGCTTTCCATCCTGTTCAAGGATAAAAAAGGGGAGACACCCTCATTCTGCAACTGTCAGCTTTACAAAACCAGCAATTCCCAAGACCTGAAGCTAATGCAGATCAAGAAATTTTGTTTGAGATGGAACCACAGAAAGTTAGACGTGAAAGATTATGAGGTTAGGTAGTCCATCTAGTCAGTTGATTGTTTCAAGGGGTATTGATAGGAATAAAGGTTCAAGTACAAGCAACTTTTGTCAAAAAAGCATTATGATTGGTTTTGTTTCATTTTTTTTCCTGGGGGGAAGAAGGGAATTCTGAGGTGCTAGAAAACTCAGAGATGTGTTTTCTACAAGGGAGACTCACTTTCAGGCCAAGGGAAAAAAAAGGAAAAAAAAAACAAGAAAAGAGAGAATTGAAAGTATTCTTTGAACCTTAATTTTGAAGACTTTAGAGGTTTAGTCTTTATACTTCAATAACAAAATATAACCTTTAGAGAACTCAGTTCGTCTTTCACATTTCTAAGCTCAGTTTCCTTTTGTTCCAGAATGAAATTTAAGTCATCTTGTTTTTCAGATCCTTTTTGCTGTTCTTGTATTTGATTTTCATAAAGAGCAAGTTTTTGACTCATCTCTTCAGTATTAGCTAGAAGATCTTGATTTTCAATCCTTGTTTTTTCACTGGCATTTCTCAACTCCTGGATATCACGTTGAAGCGCTTCTTTTTCAGACAACACTCCTTCCAGCTCTTCTCTTAAAAGATTCTTTTCTTTTTCAAAATCCTGAATCAGGGATCTATGTTCTCTTTGTTGAGCTGCATTTTCTTCCTCTAATCTCTCCACTTCTCGCTGCAAACTAATTACTTCCTCCTCCTTTTGAAGAGCAAGGCACTGCTCTTCTTTAATTTTTGACAAGCATTCATTTGCAATTTTTAACAAGTTAAGAGAATCATATTCTTCATTAGAATCTGAAATGCTGAACCCCACTTGCTCAAGTAAGTGGTACAGCTGAGTTCTTACAAGGGATGTGTGCGCTTGTTCATTTTCAAGTAAGGTTGATATATGGTCTTTTTCTGCAAAAGAAACTTGTAGTTTCTTTTCCAAGTTTTCGGACTGCTCTTTCAATACTGACCAACTATCTTTTTCAGACATAGTCTTTCCCAGCTCTTCACTTAATTCACCTTTTTCCTGAATGAGTTTCTTATTTTCCTCATGGAGAGTGTGCGCTTCAGATGAAAGCTGCTCTTTATCACGCACCAGAGATTCAATCTGTTTTTCTAATTGTTCTAGCATTTGAGCATTTTCACCCTTAGAAATTAAAGCCTTATTCAGTCTCTCTGTTAATTCCTCTACCTTTTGCTTCAAGTCATTATTGTCCTGGTTAGCACAATCTACTTCTTGCTGAAGTTCCTGAATTTTAACTTGTTTTTGCTTGCATGTTTCCTGAAGGGTTTCTCTCTCTTCACTCAAGCATTTTACATCATTTAAAATATCCCTGTTTTGATCAGTAAGAGCAGTGATCCTGTCTTCCAGTTTTCTTACAGTAATCTCTTTTTGGTCAATGGAGCTTGCCATTGCACTATTGTCCTCCTGAAGACTAACGATTTTACATTTAAGTTCTTCTGTCTCTTCTGAAAATATTTTTACTTTTTCCTGGAGGTGATTTACATTTTCAAGAAGAACATCCCTTTCATTGAAAGCAGCCCGGAGTTTCTGCTGCAGTTGACTGACATCAGAAGCTTGCTGTTGTTTCATTGATTCCAACTCCTGGCTGATCTTTCCAGCAGATTCACCTAGCTCAGCCTGTAGAGTTTCCATTGTTTCTCTCAGGCTGTTGTAATTGGACACTGCTTCTTCTTTCTCCTGAATTACCTTTTCAAGTTGTTCTCTAAGTTCCTGCATTTCAAAAACTAATGCCATCTGTTCTTTTTCAGAACCAGATACTAAAGTTTCATTTAGTTCAGAAATTTCTCTCTGGTGCTGATCTTTTAGAGTCTGTATCTCTAATTTGTGCTCTTCTGCAGCAGTTTCATAGTGCTGTCCTGCTGCTTGAAGCTCCAATTTCAGTTTTTCAATTACACAGCAGTAATCTTCTTTAGTTAGCTGCAATTCATTTATCTTAAAATCCAAGTCTTCCCGCTCATGAAAGTACTCATCCTTCATACGATGGATTTCCTCTTCCAGTTTTGTCTTGACATTGCTCATATAAGTTAACTCATCTTTTAATATACTATGTTGGGACTGGAGTTCTTCTAAACTATGCTCCAGGTACCTAATTTTTTCCTCCATGTTTGCTTTTACACAAGGTTCTTCTTGTGTATCTGCAACATCTATCTTGTTTTCTAAATTTTTATGTAGCACTTCTCTCAGCTGCTCCAAGTCATATTCACGCTGGTCAGTCTGAGCATGCATTTCATCCTTGGCATTTTTCTCTGCCAAATTATGCTGCAACTGATTTATTTGATTTTGCTTTTCTTCATTTTCTTTAGATGATATTTCAATCTGATGCATTAGTTCTGACACCTCTTCCTGATGAGTAGTTTTTAATTTTTTAAGCTCTTCATTCAGATTTTTTATTTCATTATGGTAACACTGAGAGGTGCTTTTAATAGTTTCTTGCAGATTTGTCACTTCATTGTTTTTGTCTTCATTCACAGCTTCCAACGGCTTGTTCAGACACAAAATTTGCTCTTCATAAGTAGATTTAATTCTTTGGACATCATCTTGTAATCTTTTAACTTCTTCTTGACTATCATTGTAACATTCAACCTGTTCCATCACCTCCATTTGTTTCTTCACTTGTTCATCTAATTCCATCTTCAGCTTTTTTAAATCCTCATTGTGCTTGCATTGTGCATTTGCTAATTCACTCTTCAGAGCTTTTATTTCTTCCAGAGAGTCAATTCTTGATTGTTCCAGTTGCTTCTGTAATTCTTCTGTTTTAGCCACTGCAGCCTAAAGAAACAAGCAAATTATTAAATACTGGTAATTTAGCACACAATATTTCCAAGTAAACTGTTTGCAATGATGAATTAGAAAATGTAGTATTCCACAGTTTTAAAAACTGTTATAGTTTTAAATATCTAGCTGTACCAGGAGAACTCGATTCAGAAGACACTACACAGCGCATAAGAACATTTGCAAAATGAGAAAAGAAAACTAAGTCCTAGATCATGTTTACAAGCATATTTTCACAAAATGGTCATGACACACTTCAGCTTTAGCAACTATTCTGATAATGAATTAAAAATCAGATTAATTTTAGAGCATCAAATCCAGGTATCTGGAATATAACAATATCCATCAATTGCAAGCAATTCAGTCTTCACTTTATCATTAATTGAGATTATTGATATAATCTCAATATAATATAGGTGCCTTGGTTGACAGGCTCTTTCTTATGAATATCTAAAAGTTTACCTTGTAAAGGTAAACTCGTGCTCCCATGGAAAGACAGAGCTGATTGACTGAAGCCTATGTAAGCTTTTAATGCACATACTGAATTCTTGCAGCCGTGGATCCAGACAGCATATATAAGATTATTTTATTTATTACTATACACTAGGGGGTACAGAGAAAATATGCTTTAATATATATAGCCTTTAGATTTTTAAAGATGTTTTTAAACAGACAGAAGACAGGTAAGTGAAGAAAAAGATTAAAATTAGATACACAACAAGCAAACCTGGAAAATAAATAAAATTCTGAAATATTTCAGTAATGTTACGTGGCTCATTTCAGTACCTCTGCTTCTTGCTTTATTTGAACATTTTCTTTTTTCAGAGCTATGCACTGCTGCTGACTTTCAGCTTTTTCCAGAAGCACCACATCCAGCCTTTCTGTGAGAGCCTAATATTAAATGAAAAAGAACACTGAAAAAAGGGTTTCTTAACGATGGAAACAGTGTAGAAACTCACATATAGATTATGACACTTTTTGTAAAATAAACACATGAGTCAGCAATTTAAAAACTGCTTTCAGCCCAAATAAAACTGATATGAAATAGGGAGACTAAAACAATGATTTTGGGTTCTTTTAAAAATTGTACTTGTGATCAGCTAACATTTGATTACCAGGTAATGGTAGTGAAGTTCTCTTTCTGTAGAAAAGAAATCTCCATCCAAATTATTCAAAACAATTCTCTAATTGAGAAATTCCTCCTCAGTACCAATTTTCACTTTTGTATGCTATGAACCATATCTTGAGAAAAACAGATCCTAAAAGTATTTCTTGTGATAAGCAACTTGAATTATGTGTTTCTAATCTCATCAAATGATTGTCTCAGAACTTTTCTAAATGGCTAAAGTCTTTCTGCAATGGTCACTCCAAAATAAACAAAAGCTGGTCTAACCAGCCAAACAAGGAAAAGTCTTGCTGGGGACATTTGTAGAGTCACAGAATAGTTTGGGTGGATGGGGACCTTTAAAGGCCATCTAGTCTAACCCCCCTGCAGTGAGCAGGGACATCTTCAACTCCATCACGTGGCTCAGAACCCCATTCAACCTGATCTTGAATATTTCCAAGGCTGGGGAATCTACCACCTCTCTAAACAACCTTTTCCAATGTTTCACTGCCCTCTGTGTAAAAAACAAAAAAAATCTTCCTTATATCTGATCTAAATCAACCCTCTTTTCATTTAAAACTCCATTAGCCCTTTTTCAATTGCAACAGGCCCTTCTGAAGTTCGTCCACATCTCATAAGCTCCCTTCAAGTACCGAAGTGCTGTGGTAAGCTCTGTCTGAAAGTGCACTACTTTGTCCTATTCCTCACAGGAGTGTTTGCTGGTGAGTGGAGTAAGGACAGGAGGGGAGAAGGAAAAAAAGGTTTTAGGAATCGTCTTGGACTCCCGCAGATTGATTCCATTCGATTTGAATAACGATTTTCAAGCTATTAACTTGTTACCAAATTATTTCTGTGGATTTATTTCAGCTAACTTTACATAATACAATAGAAAACAATTACATATTCCTACCTGAATAATATCATCAGCTCCTGCAGTAGCTGCTTTAGATCTGAGTTCTTCAATTTCTTTCTCCAGTTCTTAAAATGTAAAGAAACGTTACAGTATGAAATTGATGCTACATCACAGTAGCAAATTTTACTAAATCCTGACAACACTTCTATTCAAATCTGAGAAGTCTTTTACTTCACCAATTTTTGTTTGTTACTGAGTGATAGGACTAACAGAAAGAGAACAAACAGTCAGTACTACTTCTCCAGTCCTGACACTGAGCAGGGTTTCCTGAGGAAGCAAAACTTCCTGGCTTGGATAGAGGGACAACAGATAGAAATTCTTCTGAAGATCATCCATCTTACCTTCTATTTCACGGTCAATTTAAATCAGAGGAAAGATACTCAGTTTCTACTGTTTCTCTAAAAATAGGCAGCAAGCAGAAGAACATGATCTTATGAATAACCACACTGAGGAAAAGCCTGGTACAGCCCATTTCTGTATCCTTATTGTTTCAGAGGGCAGCTACCAGCAGTCAGCATAACTGTCATTCCAAACAAGGGGAAGTGACACCAGTCCAAGCAGTGGCCCACTGGAGGAAAAGAGACTGCAGAGTGCACAAGGACAGCACATGAGAGCACAGATGTACAGGTACTTTTAGGTGTTAAGCATAAATATTTGTTTGGTATATTTTACAATTTCTTGTTAAAGCAATAAATGATCAAATATAAAGTAGCAGTCTATCAAAGAAGTCATTGTACTCTACAACAAACTATACTCTACTAACTACGCAAAAAAAATACCAGACATTCCTCCTCCCATTTGCTTCCTGAAAATCAACCTGCATCAATATGGGGAAGAGACAATGACAAATCCCACTTCAACTTTTCCACAAGCTACACTGTTCCATCATGCCATACTGTCAGACCAAAATTAATTTAATACCTGACAAAAGCAATGCTACTTTTCGTTTTCTTAATCAAATTACTTTGGTCCTTATCCTCCTGCCATAAAAAGCAAAACTGAAGAAAAATAAAATCTAGTATTTTTGCCTAGAATTTATATCTACCTATCAAAATCACACAGTGATATTTGAAAAGGTCAGGTAGTGCCAAGCACTAAGGCAGAAATTGCACTTTCTAGTAAGATACCTGCACATCTTGACTTCACTTTCTGTATAAGCATCATTTGCTTTTTTGCAAACTTGATGAGGTCTTCTTTGGGCAATGTGTCCAGCTGTAAAGAAAGTATATATCAGAGAAACCAGATTCCTCTAATCCAGAGGGAAATAGAAACAAGGCCTTTTAGCATCAGACTTGCAAAAAGCTGAATTTTAGGACAAGAAACTCTTACCACACATTTGCAAGAAGTGTAACATTTCAAAGAAGAGTAACAGTCCAAGTTACTGATGCTCTGTTATCCAATTCTGTTATTTCAATTACAGTAACAGAAACTACTCCTCATTCTGTACCTTTTCTGAAACAATTCTGACGCACACAATTGGGCAGCATTGGTTAGGAAAACTCAGGAAGGATTACAATTCAGTAATACAATTTGAACAATATTTTGAAAATAGCATGCTGACTTAATATTGCCATTGTTTAAATTTACTTCCACTGTATGCAAAGATGTCTGTGTCCATTATGAAAAAGACTGCTGCCAAAACTGGATGCTATTAATAATTTATCAAATATAACAGGAAGTGAACATATCAAAAAGAGATTTTTTTTTCCTCATGGTTTCCAAAACACTTTATCTTAATGTTTATAAGTTAATTTTTCCTGTCTAGAAGAAGTGTTAAAAATATCTTTGTCTTCCTATTAGTCACAGCTTGCATGCTAACCCTTGCAACTACTGCTATCCAAATAAATTAGGTTTGTGAGGACTGATTACCTTTGATTTGCCTGATCCTGGTGTGCCAGAAGAGGCCACCATCTCCTGCCCAGCATCTTGAACCTACAACAAAATAAAGTTCAATCTGCAGTAACAGACTTTTTGGTGTAAGACTACCAAAAGAACTAATTGAAGGTCTCCAAACAGAGAGGAACTGAATATAGTGAAAGCACAAGGAAAAAAGCAAAACAAAATTTTTAAAACAACATGTATTTTTCAAGATGAGTCAGAAACATAGCAGAAAAAGATCTACTGTCATTATTAGAACAGCAGAATGGAAAGCTCCCAATGTCCACACCATGATTTTATGATTCCATTACTGAATGGACATCTAGAGCTGATACAGTACTGCAAATTAATTTTATTTACAAGCAGTTTCAAAAGCATGACTCACTATCTTTTTCTTAAGAGAGCCATTAAAAAAAAGAGCAAGAACAACAACAAAAAAAACAAAAGAAAACCAAAGCAAACAAACAAACAAACAAGCCACCCCAAAAAACCCCAAAGAACAACAACAACAACAACAACAAAAAAAAACAACCAAAAAAACTTGTAGAGGAGTTGTAGTTCAATCAAACCTTGAGAACTTTTGAACCACATAAGGTCCTAATCTTTTTTTGTTTCCTTCTTAAATACACTGGTTTATCTCTACAACTGTTACCCAATGAAATATATTCCAAAAGATTCAGCAAATTCAGGGCTCATGTGGGCAAATTAGAACCCTTCTCTTCCTTTTTTTAAAACATGCAAGTCCTCACTAGGATTGCTGGCTTGACAAACATATCTGAAAAGGTTCTGCAAATTCTGGGCTCTCTATCTCTAAAATAAATGCAAAATGTCTTCTATGGTAAACTTTCACAGATCTAATCTGGGAGACTGTTGCTTTACAGGGTTTAGATGGGATATGCTTATGTATAATCAGGAACACAAAGAAATGTATGCAGCCACAATGCTGCAAAGGAAAAGGGAACAGACACTTCCAATATATCAGGAATAGCATTTCCAAGCCTTCACATTTAACCTACTTTTTTCTTCATACCATCTATCATATGGGCATGAGTATAAAAGTGAAGAGGTGTATACATATACATTTGTATTTTTATATATCTAGATGTTTGTGTGTGTATGTATACATACACAAACATCTAGATATATAAAAGTATACACACCTACCCTCACTTTCATTCTGCTACTCTCTTCATTCTGCCAAAAAAATTAAAACCCTTATGGTAGAAAATAGGAAGAACCAAACTGGATCTGAGCACTATGAGAGAGAATGGACAATCACTAATAATTTGGACAGAACAGGTGATACAGATCACAAAAAGCATCACCTTTGGAAATATGAGTTCAAGTACAGACCAAGGACAAAGGCAGTTATATTCATCTATGTACACATATGCTAAATGTTTGTTTGGTTTTTTTTTTAGATGGCAAAAAGAAACTTATTAGAAAAAATGTGCTGTACAGCATTAGGAAAAAAGCTATAAAGTTTCAGGTTTTCTTAGGATGTAACTTTGTCAACATTTACACTCCTAATATTTTAGCACTTGGACAACATAATGAATTATAACAAACTGCATGTACTGTTCAGAAAATGACAGCTCACCACTCTCCATACTACAGCAAGGTCAGATGAATTTTCTTCTCACAATATTTTTACTCCTTTAAGCTAATACATACAGAAGCAGAATCACACACTGTGTAAAACAATGCATCCAGTTTTGCTGTTCTGGTAACTGAACCCAGAGGCAGCTCATGTAGAGGGCTTCACCCACTTGAGTTAGAAGAAAAATTATGAAGATGAGCTACCAAAAACCCCTGAACTTTTCACTGGTTAGTTGCACCCGAGCTGCGAGCCAGCAGCTACTAAGTATGCTTTTAAGCCCAATACAATCCTGCATGGTTTCTAGTCCACCATTCTCAATTCTGGATGCTCCCACAGTTTATACACAGAGTTATATATATTTATATATATATATATATATATATATACACACACACATACACACAAACATTATTTTTTTAGATTTTATTTCAAGCCTACTTTACCCTCTACACTAAGGGGTTTCCATGATACATTTCAAGATATTCTATGTATTTTAACTGGTATCTATCCCTTACCTTTGCAATAGCTTAACACCCTCTTAGAAAGCCTAACCAATGGATAAATGCAATATACTAGCCTTTGCTGTGAACTGTGGCAGTAGTGGCCATCATGAACAGCAATTTTCTGAGCAGTGTGCAATTAGACATCACCAACCCAAAGTGTACCAAGTCACATCAAAACACATTTTGACTTGTGATTGCTTCAACCAACACCGGCATTGAGCCTCTAGTAGAATGTGGCACACAAGCAGCACAGGCAGTAAGAGAGTTAATTTAATGTGTGAACTTAAAATTTCTCAATGTTGCCTTTGGATTTGCCTTGGTGTTTATAAAAGCTATACTAGATACAGAGGCCTCAGCGCTTTTATTTGTTTGCGTTGGTAGGTGTTTCACAGCTGACGTCCTGTTAACACATCGGGTCACCTCAGTGGAGAAGGGACCCATGTTCGCCCGTGGGTGCTGTCACAGAGCAACCTCTCCAAATCCTGGCCGTGTGTCCGTCACCCGAGTGTCGCTGCCCTGCAGTCAGCGCTGGCCGCTCATCCCAGCCCGTGCCAACAGGGCGACGTTCCCACCTCCTAAGCACGAGGGGCATTTAACCAACTCCTTGCAGCCCGCACCGGCGCAGCCATTTCCGCAGGGCAAAGGCAGCGACAGCGGCAGGGCCCCCTTCCCACCCCCGGCCTCCTTCACAGCTGCGCCACCCGCGGGGGCTGCGAGGCGGCGGCCAAGGGCGCCCAGTGCCCCACGGGCTTCACCGCCCGTCACCGCGGAAGGGGCAGGAGCCCGCGGCGTGGGAGGGGCTGGTCCGCACCTTCCCCGCTCCCCCGTGCTGCACGCCAAGGTCACGCACCGCCCCCTCCGCACCCAGCTGCGCTGACCCCGAGGGCTCCGCGGTCCCTCTGCCCAAGCCCGCCGCGTTACCTCCATGGCGGGGCCGGCCGGCTGCAGGGGCGGGGAGATCGCGGCGCCACAGCCGCTGCCAGCGCCGCTACATCCTCCCCGAGCCGCTTCCGCCTCCGTCATCCCGGCACGCCGGGCTCGCTGGGCTCGGCCTGTCCGTCACGGAGCGCCGCCCCGGGGCCGGGCGGTGCTGAGCCCGCCTGAAACGGGCCGTGGGCCGGGGTGTCGGCGTCGCTGCCGACCTCGTGTTCTCCGCCTTATGAAAAGGGGAAGGGGTACGGCTGCAACATGAGTGCACCCCGCTATTCCCTGTTCCTGAAGGGCGCCTAAGGGCAAAGCAGTGCTGCAGGAGCGTGTCTCACTGCCGCCATAAGGAGAGTGTGAGGTGAAGGATGACGTGCTCGGGCAGAAACGGAGCGATTTAGGACCCTGTTTTTAATACCTTGATGGGAGCACAAATTGATTTAAATTATTTATCAAATAAATGCGGCCGGTGCCAGTAGGATGGTGCCAGACTTTGCATAAGTGCCCAGCGACAAGACAAGGAGCAATGGCCTTAAATAAAACCACAAGAAGTTTCATCCCAACATGAGAAAGAATTTCTTTACTTAGGGGTGACCGAGCACTGGCGCAGCTGCCCAGGGGTCTTGTGGAGTCTCCCTCTGGAGACACTGAAACCCCATCTGGACCCATTCTTTGGCACCTGCTCTAGGTGACCCTGCCTTGGCTCGGGGGTTGGATGAGATGATCACCAGAGGTCCCTTCCAACCCTAGAAATTCCATGATTCTGCAAATTCAAAAATGGATGTGAAGGACTACCAGAGCAACTAGCAGAACCTAAATGTTATGGCTTGTAATTGCATGTTCTTAAAGAGACTTTTTATGCCTGTTTGAGTAGATGTTTGAGGGGAACAATGCCTACTTTAAAGGGCACACATTTTTCACTGTATCCATGCATGCACTTTGGTAGTGCCTGAATAATTTTCACATTTCATGATAAGTAATTGATTTTTAATGAAAAGTTGCCTGGGTAAAACAATTTAGGCATATTATTCTGTTTACGGTTCACTGGGTGAATACTGAATATCACCGAATTAATTATATTGTCATGAGAGAATATGTAGTTTAATAAAAAAGGAGAGTCGTTTGTTGAAATGCTTGTCTTGGAAGAATAATTGCGTTTTCCCAAGTCTGCTTACTGTCATTCTTCTTGTAAAATTCAAATGGCAAATAGTGACAAAAAGCAGAAAACTTCTTCACATATACCTAAGAAAGTATTTTTTTCCCACCTCCAAGGCATTCACTGTCCATTATATATATTCATATATCTCTACTTATGCAGCTACACAACAGTAGCAGGTTCCATGCTCACAGAGGTTGCTGGCAAGGAGCACATGTCCCTAACCAAAAAACATGACAGTGTTTTTTCATTACTTCTATTATTATACTTTTTAGAAGCTTCAGAGGAAACGAAACAGATTTATTCTTTCCTTCCCCTTTCGCAGTGAGGTACTCTGAACTGGTTACCTATGCCTGTGTTGCTCTGAGGTGGGGATTTCATACAATTTCAATAAGAGCTCTTTGAGATAGAATCCTTCCAACACCATTCCAGAGCAGAAGCTTTTCACCCAAACTATGCCATACTGCACGGCTCTGTGCTTTGAGGTCAGCCAAAATTTGAATTGGGAACTGAATTTGAATATTTGGGAAGAACACTGTAGGAAACTAACCTTCTCTTTTGGGAAATCACAGAGAGAACAATGTTTCATGCACATGTTCCTTCTGCCTATCTTTAGACAGTCTGTATTGTGTACCAACTCTTGGGTCATCTCATTATTTAACCTATAAGGGAAATTGATTTTGGAGCTCATCCAAGGCAGACACAAAAGAGTTTTCAGAGATGTTAGTACTGAAGACAGTGAGATACCAGCTCACTCATTTCAGGCTCTCTGTAGCTGATTCTTGCTAGGGACCATTCAGCCCTCCCTCCATTTTATGTAACAGAGTTTAGGCATATTGTACATTTGAGATTGTCTTAACAGTCTTTCATTCTGGTCCTGAATTACAACAGCAATTGCAAAGTATCCTGGTTAGGGAGTGGTAGAAGAATTTTAAAATTTTCTAGAATAACTATAAGAAAAAAGGTTGAGGATTTTGTCTGTTGATTGTTTCAGTTTGTTGCAATAAAGTGCAAGTTGCTCTGAATTTTTCAGGGAAAAATGTTGATTTGTACCTGCAATAGTCTGATAAAATTTTCTTAAACAATTTAAGAATTGTTTCTTACCTATCTGGAAGGAGACAGTAAGCTGATACATAATAATAAATGCAGCTAACTCGAGACAAGATAAGTGAGAAAAACAAGAATAATTTACATAGTCCATATATCTCATGATTTTATTATCTTTGTAAAAGATAATTAATTCATATTTTTAAATAGCATTGTCTATGTAAAACAAGATTGCCGAGAGATTTATGGGATGTGTTGGGGCAGAGCATAACAAATTTTCAATTCTGCTTTCGTTGAGAAGCCAAGTCTCACAGGGCTGTAATTAGTCTTTACATGAAGGTAGGGTGCAAATGCTTGTTCACTATCTTTGGAATTATTAGACCTGCAAGAATTTTCTGAAGAGCACAGAATAAGAAAATGCCTGTAATTTTGCTAATGGGGAATGTGGTTTCGGCATAAAGGAGCAGATGCTTTAAATACTTGCCACTGTAAAATCTGTCTTTGCAGCAAGTTCTGAGAATTGCAGACTCTTAGTTTGGACCCATGCTGGGACAGTCAGAGTTCTTGCTTTGAGCTGCTTCTATGCCTTTTTTACATGCCAGGTTAATATAAAGGAAAATAACACATGAATTTATAGTATGTTAACTATTCTCCTCTGTTTGGAAACTTAAAGCACACCCCCCCCTGTGCAGATGAACTGCAAATTATTTGGCTGACTATGGCCATTTTGTTGGGTTGAGATTCAGTAGGTTCCCACAGGAGCGGAAGGGTACAGTGAAAAAAGTGTTATTTATCTCAGTACTATTTTGTGTATGAAGAACTTGATTAGGTGTTAAAAATTTAGACTGTATATACAGTCCTTAGTTCTAGTCTTAAAATGTAATGAGAAACAGAGATGGGTAGTTTGTTCTCACCAGCAAAAGCCAACAAGCCTTTTGGTAGATTAATGTCAAACTCACACAAGGAAACATTTTGTTTTCGCACCTAGTATGAGGTCAGGCTACAAAAGTCTGTTCTATTGTTAACAGCACATAGAGAACCTTTAATTGCACACAGAGATAGTAGCAAATGTTGCTGAATGATATTGGTACAATAACAAATTACTGTGAATCAAAAGGCCCAACTTTAACAAATAAAAAAAAATCAGTTACCTTAATTTTTAGGTGCCTGACCTAAAATTCTACCTGTAATTATATTGCCTGTACCAGAGCAGGACCCAGGGTAGCTTGCTTTTGAAATGATGCTTCTGTCTCCACAGTCATGGTAGATGGATATGATTCTACTGGGAGCCTTCAGTTCAGAAGGCAGTGTGAGCTCACACAGCTGATAGATACCAAGTGCCCTTGCAGCAGCCTATGCTAAAGCCCTTCTGCAAAAGAATCCATGAGTAATTTGCTTCTTTCACATTAACCACAGGGTGCTGCTGAATGATGGCTTTCCTGATCTACCTACACACTGCTTGGTCTGGAGGGCAGGCAGAGCCTTGTTTGTTATCCAGCCTAAGTGCATTACTTTCAGTTTGGCTGCATCTTAGAAGTATGAAGGGCTTAACTCTCACTCTCAATGTGCCTCTAGGCTTACCTACAGCCTACACTGAGACCTTGCAGCTTTCATTGAGAATGTGAGGGAAATGAAAGCTTCAGTCCAGGCTTAAAATATGTTAATGCACTTCTGAAAAATGCCAGAATTAATAATTAACCTTGTTGTCATGGTAAAACACTTTCTGAACATGTTGATGTAAACCATTAATGTAAAGTATGATATCCATATCCAGTGTGGATAGGGCAAATTACATAAAATCTTCTTCCTCTACATGGTCTGTTTTCCTAACTGGAGAAACAGAGACTTTCAGTGCAAGTATGAAGCAGATCATCCATAGTTAGATTAGTAGAAAGGAAAGCACTGTCCCTCTGTCTTTGAATGCTAGCTAGGATGATAGAACAGCTCCCTTCTCTGTTTCTTTCTTTAATATTTTTGGAGCTCCGTGCTTCTTTCATTCTCTTTCATAAATGGTTGCATTCCATGTGAAGGTAAAATGTCTCCCACAGCTGCTTTTGACAGCCAAGCTCAAGGGGCAATATGACTATTCTAGAATTAATACAGCAGTGTCTTTTAAATAGTCTGTATTGAAGCAGGAATCTTTGGTCATGCCGATGGGAGGATTTGTTTTGGTAGTTGTTAATGCAGAGCTGCAAAACAGAACCACATGAACAGTTAACATGCATTTAATCAACACTGGCCTTGAAACATTTTTTAGAGATGAATAACAAAGTTCTGTACTATCAAAACCCAGCAGGGACACTTTCTTCTAAAAGAAGAAACAAGCAGCATCAAAGAAGTTGCTGTGGGATTGCATTTGCTAAACTGACACAAGTCTTGTTAAACTGATACTGAGGATGTTGCATCTGAGAAGGTTAGTAAAGCTGTGCATCTAGATAACTGGATGAAAATAATGCATGGATATATTTTTAGGAATTATGTCTAATATATTTCTGTACAGTTTTATCTGCACAGTAAACAGAGTCATGTGTTTGCATCAGAAGTGTGACAATAGTTTAATTATTTGAAATAATGTGGCTGTACACATACAATCTCCTTCTGCAGGTGCTCATTGATTTACAGTATCTTACATAAAAATATATTAAATCTTTTACCTACTTTTGTTTGTATTAGTAAGAAAATCTCCATATGCATCCTTTAAAGCTCTTCTGTACATAGCAACTGTCAGACCTAAAGATATAGAAGTTAAAGGCACTCTAGATGAGCCTTACAGTCACATACAGTCAAAATAGACACCAAACCATGGTAGAATCTATGACCTTTGAGGGATGCCTGCAACCCATTAACCTTTTTCCCAAATTTTCTTCATAACTACAGGTCAAATAATTTTTACTGGTAACAATAAACTACTCCCTGTAGTTTTACACTAGTGAACATTTTCCAAATCATGATTGAATCTCTAAGTTGATCTCTCAGCTATGGTGGCTTGAGAAGGCATAAAAAGCAGAGAGTCTCCATTTTTCTATCCTCCTGCCAGCTATATTTTGTCAAAATAGTTAAGATTCCTGTCTGAATATATAGACAGATAATATCAATAGCGTAAGAAAAGCTCCTTTTTATGTAGCCACAGATCAAGTGTTTGTTTTTCCCCTTTTGTATTCAGGACTGCAATCTGACCTGTGGTACTTTTTATCTGTGGTTTATAGCAGCTGAATTGCAGCTGGGTGAAAAGTTACCTAAGGAAGTGAGAGCAAAGGTGACTTTCCCAGTGTGATTCTAGTCCCTTATAATATGGTGCCTCTATCCTTGCAGCTGCTATGCAACTCCCTTTTCAAATAAGATTTCAGCCACTGTCAGCATTTTGCTTTTCTGATAGTTTTGAGATTTCAAGGGAGGAGCAAACAGGTTATCTGTGTGACCTTTTGTACTCCACTGCTTATAAAATGTCACCAAGCTCCTGAGTTAAGCATGTTTTCCATTTACTGATACCTCTTGTGGCACTGAATGAGGATTAGATTGACAAACTGTGCTGACTCATGTAGTTTCATAGAGCAACCCAAGACAGTGGAAATATCTGAAAGAGCAGGCAACACTTTTTCTTCATACTAGTGAGACAGTAAATCAAGTTAATCTTAAACAAAACCCAAACAAGTAGCAGAAAGCTCCTCAAGCTGGTATTTAGCCTTGCTCTCACTGTGATGAACAGCAGTGCCTCTGACAGATAATTTTTTCTCAGGTAGTCATTTTACTGAGACATCCTTTCTTTGTGGGCAGGAATCTGTGGACCTGAAGTTTTAAAAAAAAATTACACTAATGTAGTAAATACACGCTTCCAGTTTCAGTGATTGCAGCATTTTTGGGGAAAACTCTGTGGGCCAGGACAATTTAACTCCTACATTTACCAGGCAACTTTTTGTTTGTTTTCAAACTGATGCAAGGTATTGCTGCCCTTTATGATTGCATTCACTTTAGATATGTGCTGCCCTTTATGGCTGCATTAATGACTGCAATATGTGGATTAAATAAGTAGCCTGAAATGAGCTTTGCACTTGGCAGCTGCTTATATTGCTACAGCTTTTTAGCTTACTTTTAACTCTCCATGAGCTAAAGAGAAAATATCCCCGGCAAACATTTTTGTATTAAACTTGACTAAACTAGAGTAAATGAGACTAAGGCATACTTTCCTTTAGCTGCTGTAATCTTCATTCTGTTCCCTCTAACATTCAGAGTGCAAACTCAGTTAATCAGGAAGTGGCCTTTTTTGCATGCCAACTCCATGATGGCACTTTAAATCCAAAAGTGGATTAGTAACAGTTGCCTATAATTAAATGGGTTATGAATTGCTTTAGTTTCTTTTGCACAAGCTCAAAGCAAGCCTGTAGTTATGGTACTAATGCTGAAGCAAAACTGGTTTTTATTTTCCAGTATCTACCAGGCCCTATTGCAACTAAGAGCCTCAACAAGCTATTTATATATTTGATTGATAAGGTAAAGGAGAAGGCAATGACATGAAGTGTCTGATGAACACTTTTACAACAGTGAAGAGGGAAATGGCATTTGCAGCATTGACTCTTCACCTGGTTCATACCAACTCAGAATTTTCCAAATGTTACAAGAACATTATGATGTCCAGTTCAGAAAGCAAATGTGAGATGCAATAAGGACTACTGTGCCCACAGCTAGACTGTAAATAAATGCCTCTATATAGTCCTTCAGCAATTTTTATCAAAGGAAGTAATGGGTGTTTGGTGTTTTTGAAAATGTTGCTTTCATTTCAACAGCATTTCTTATGTCCAACTTAAAATGAGAGAAAATGAAATTTATTCTACATTGTGCACTTCTGTTCCTCTCTTTATACTTGACCACCTTTAAATTTATATATTGTTATTTATTAATTAAGGTTCATACAATCTGCTGCATTATTTTAACACCTTTTTTCCTGTTGGCTCCTAGTTTCTGTTAGAGTTTGATTTGAAAATGCCAGTAATATCAACTGCAGTTTTACAAAGATCAAAACCCACAGCATCTTTGAAATATTTTTATTAATGCTGAAAGTAACTGTGGTGGGGGTGGCTGAGAATTGTCCAGTGGAGTTATTTTCTTGAGGGAGATTTAAACTTTGGCATAATTTGGGCACTCTCCCAATAATGAAAAATCAGTGATGTGTGAAAGGAAGATCTTAGGGACACTGGCATTTTGTGAAAGAAAAGCAAAATATATGACATGGGAAAAGATGAAGATCATAAATTTCAATTGCAAGTAATTACAATTCCATGCGAAAAACAAGAGAGGTATCAGACATTTTCTTCTTATAATCTTCATCAAATTTCTCATTCTGTGCCACAGTGAAATGATTCTTCCAGTCTGCAACGGTCCCTAAGAAATTACAAAGCAAAAAAAGAGAAAAGATTGATTTGCCAGTATTTCCTGAAGCTCATTATCCACAACTTATTGGATACTTGTACTTCAATGCTTATTTCAAAATGACAGAATGACAACCAGACAGGGTTGATGTCAGTAACAAACCTCAGTACCTTTTCTCATGAATGGGGAAATGGAATGATCCATTATTCCTTGAAAGTCTTTAGTGTAGTTTGCCATGGGGTTTTCCTTCATTACCTCAAATGAGGTGTTATGGACTATCTTGTTTAGAACCTCCTGACTCAGATCCTTCCCTAGGAACTTTGCAATCTTCTGAATTTCTCGCTTTGGATTCTGCAGAAACAATTACATGGGATAAGACACAGAGCTAGGAAAAGCAATGAAATCAAAGGTCATGTGGGAGGTGCAATCCTCACACAGAGAAGATCAGGTTACTGTATTTACCAATACTGTAAATTTATATTATAATATAAAACTGTTGCTTGTAGTTAGTTTCTGCTAACAACAGATTTCAGAGCTCTATAAACATATGTTCAGCCTTTTACCTCCTTCATATCTTCATAGAAGAGATACAGTACACGATGCTTATCTTTTGCCTTCCACCATCCTTTTACGTGGTCATACCAGGAACCCCAGAGGACTGAAAAAGAAGTAACATCAGCAGCTATAAATGCTGATTGTGTCTTTAACCCATGTGGCACTCATGTTTGCCTCTTAACCAGTACCTGTGAATTTCCGAGCTGGTTTTGAATCAGTATGGCTGTGGTAATAAGCACTGCTGTGCTCACTGCTTGCTGCAGCATTTTTGCTATTAATCCCTCAGGTTTATGGATGCTCAGAACAGGACTCATGTGTAACTTTCAAGGGCAGCAAATGCAGATGTATTATAGTCAATGAAAACACACACTTCCAGTATTCATTTGATCATCTGGACAAGACATCTTAATTAGCCCTGCTTTGAGCAGGGCAGGGGTTGGGAATGTATGGACAACAAAAATACATTCCAGCTTGCATGATTCTATGATTCTACCTGGTTTCAATATTTGCTATGCTATCAGAAATGCCTACTTCTCTCAAGCAAGTGTCAAAATGATTAGCTAAGACAGAAGAAAAGATGTTCTATACTGTATGTCTGCTCTGAGACAGTTAGCTCCCAAGCTGAGCTGGTCAAACAGGCATTAGGTCTCCTTTGGACATGTGACTGTCATGCTGGTTCAGACAGTGGTCTCTCTAGGCCTACATGGTGGCAAAAATATTAATGACCTAAGGAAGCTTTAGTGACTCAAACTGTAAACTGCCATCCACTTGGATATCCTGTGATATCAGCACCTCTTTTAGAAAGGGAAGAATCTGCTTCTGGGGTTGCCTGCCTTTAGTTAGAGGGCTGTCTTTTTTCCGACACCTGATTTTATATACATTAATTTAGGTACAAAGACCTCCTTATCTCAATTTCACACTGCACATTTCTATCCAAATTAACTCTCCACTTCTTTTTCAAATTTCAAATTTTATCAGTTTATAGTAAGACCAGTTAAACTATTGTTGCTTTTCAAATGGCTTATTATAATCTCAGAGAGGAGAGATGAAGCCTGAAAATTGTGATATATGTTTCTGAATTATAACAGAATAACCATAACCGAAATTAAAAAAACAATGCCATGCATTCTTAAAATGATCAAAGTCTCATATACAACTGATTGCAGTTAATCACCTTTTCCAGTCATGAATTTCTCCACAAACTCCTCCCAGGTTCCTGGATCAGGCAATCCTTTATTCATTCTGTGGAAATGGTAGTATGACACCAGGTTGTCTTTTGCATTTCTTGCCACGTAGATTATCTTTATTGATATGAAAAGAGAGAGAGAAAGAAATTAACTTGCATATACAAATATAGATATTGAGCATCTCCTGGAGTTTTCTCTTAGAGCCTGCTGGTAGAGATTTAAGAGGTTTTGCTTTGAAGCTGCCATTTTCTAGAATCCAGCTCAGGTAACCTAGTTGTGACTTTAGATTCCCACAGACTTCACACATTAAAGGGAAAATATTTTTTAAGGGCTTTTGATTTTCCAGCAATTCTGGAAAACATGTTCTTCCCTGGTTTATGTCACTTTCTTGGTCTGTGAGGAAATAGGGCTCTTCAGCCTTACCTTACAGTTTTGTTCCCAGAAGGATGGAGGCAGCAGGTGCGCAGGCAGATGGGTTTTCATTGTCCGTGGAGATGGCATGGCTTCAGCTAACTCCACACCTATGGGATGTTTAATTATGAAAAGTTGTTCTCTAAATTCAACTAGCACTTCTTTCTTATGCTCACACATGTGATTGTGACTGTGACTTTCCAGCAGTTCACCTTGCATTGATCACTCATCTCCAAAGCACTTACTAGCAGGGTAACATATACAACATTACTTCAGCATCTTCAATGTTTCTAGAGAAAATTTGACCTGTGTATTTGAGTAGAAAAGATTTATATCTTTTTGCTTTCTTGGGCCCATACTTTCTTTCAAAGGGATTATGATAAATACCGATTTCTATTTATCCAACCAAAGTTTTTCCTTTGCAATATTTGGTGGTCTCCTTCCACCTTAGAGGTAAGAAATATTAGTTTTTTTCTAGGATACAAGAATATTACAGCTGACTAGACTGTGGATAGCACATAAAGAGAAAGTAGGAGAATGACGGTGGATTTTCAGTAGCTACGGATATATGGGACTACTTGGGAATATCTGATGATATTTGGAGATGTGTTATCTCCTCCCCTTTCCCTTTTAGACATCTATCATGACCTCCATAATTTTTTTTCCTGTCATCATGTATTATCCTCTGTCATCTATCATTTTTTGTCTCTCTCTGAGTCAACACAGTCTAGTTTAGAAGAGAAAAAGTAGCACTTCTGCAGAGCTAGTCAAGCTTTTTAGCTTCAGATGTGAGAGTCTGACTTAACGATTTGTGTGGAAATGGAGCCCTTGCTGAGGGAGACTTTTGTAAGAAGCTGCAAGCCAGTGAAGCCTGCTGGTTGCCTGAATGTTCCATAGCTTGTTTGGATGACTAGACCCTAGAACTGAGGAGCAGTTACTTGAAACAGTAGCAAAACCACTAAAAACATTATGCACCTCTCAGAAAGAGGTCCATGACATATGTTTCCTTCCATACAGCCTGTAGTCTCAGAATGGCATTCAATTGCCTCTGTGCCCCATTCAATTGCCATTATATACATATCTGCTGCTGATTTAGATACTGTGGAGTATCAAACACAGCTTCAGATACTACTACAAAACATCATGGTCTTCAGTAGCACCTGAAGCAATCCCATCTGCCAGCCTTGCAGCACCTTGAGTAGCACTAGATGGTTATGTTAAAGCACCTGAACTGGTCCTTAATAGCCAAAATGGTGCTTAGTTCAAGAACAAAGCAAGTGGGACCTTTTCCAGGACACTTGTGGCATCAGTACTATGTGCTTGTTTAGTTTCATTTTGTTTAAAATACAGATAATATTCACCTGAGTAACGTGCAGATGGAGGCTCTGGAAAAAACCACTCGAGGAAAGGGTGGCGTTTGTAAGTAGTCTCACGTTTACACTTCTCAATATCTCCGTTTTGTTGAATCATATCCACTATCTCCTGGGTCCATGTGGTACCTGAAAATGTCAAGTGTTTAGATGTTTCCCTCCAGGATAGCCAAGAGTTTCTTCTATTAGGGCACTGAAAGCCAGAAGGATGGACTCTGTGCTAATGGGGGAAAGAATAGCATAGAAAATAATAGACAAAATGGAAAAAGAGTACAATACAGGCAAAATGCCTAATTTAGCAACAAAGGTAATTCTCAAAGCTCAATTCAGGAATTCCATTTTAGACAGACTTCTTCTTAAGTCCCCACACCAGTACTGAAAAAAACACTGGGATAAACTCACTGTTGTTGGAAGAATATTATTTGCAGAGGAATGAAACTCCCTCCTTTAATCCTTCACAAAAATTCAGCTATTTTTTTCATACTGAATTTGAGTAAAAATATGCGATACCTGAACTTCAAGTCAGTTAAAATTTCCTACAGTTTGAAAATATAAAAAAGTGGAAGTATTTGCAAAGTTTCCCTTTGAAACATGTTAATGAAAGTCTGTACATTTCATCTTCCTGAGTGACTGCAACATTTGCGAGAGTTACAGTATAGTGTATCTCATGTGTCACTTTTCTTTTATAGCTGTCATCTCTGTATCAGCCACATCTCCTCTGAGGTACTGTAGCAGGTCAGCTAGAGAACAGGCTAAGGGATAAATTGGAAAGCAATTTAGGCAGGAGATTCAGCCCTTCTTAAGATGCTTGTGTTGTGCATCTCACACAGATATGACATAATGTCAAATGGAACTCTAACTTTATTTATTTTAAGTTCAGTGGATGGAAGGTTTTAATCACAGCTGGGTAAAATAATGTGGTTTTGCCTTTAGTATACAGGTAGTAAATCAAAAGCCTTCAGGTTTTACAAAAAACTAATGGTGGATTTTTTTGTTCAAAACATTTTTCCCCTACTGAAAAAAAAAAAAAAAGCCCTAAAAATTGTTGCTAATTAAAATAATTATTTTTTATGATGATCAAATTCTCCCATATCTGTTCCTGAATCTCCAAAACTGTATGTTTTTATTCATACAGAATTCATATTGATGCTTGTTATTAATTGTTTTCTTGTGTAGTAAGTATAAAGGGTTTGATGAGGAGGAGAAATATTGTCCAGTCAGTTAGTAAAATGCCAGATAGCTAATAATAATGGTGGTATTTTTCTTTGTTGGTTTGTTGACCAAAATTATTAAATTTATTTGGTTATTTTAAAGAATTAATCAATTTTCAGAAATCACTACTTATTTATACAAAAAATCATTCTCCAAATACATAACATGTTTCATAGTCATACAGTTAGTTTCTATTATTTCTCAGTAATATATCACTTATTTCTAGGCACTTTTAAATCACTACATATTAATGGAAAACTTCTATTGTCACCATTAATATAAATGTCTATAATCTCAGTTAAAGGTAACAATTTTAGGTCATTAGACTTTGGATATTTGTACTTCAGTACAAATAGTACTGAAGTACTGTAGTAACAGGTAGTTGTTGCATCTGCCAAAGAAGTCAGGAGTTACTAGTCACAGCTGACACAGCTTCATGTCTTTAAAATATGTCTAGTTTGGAGTTAAACAAATATCAGTCACAATAAAAAAAAAAAAATAAACTCAATCCTATCAATAAGCATGATGCCAAACTTTTCTATTCTGTTTCCTACCCACACCAACCTGCTTTTGCATAGGTTGCAATGAGCACATCATCAGGCTTGGCTTTGAACTTCCACACTTGGTCCCAAATGGTGGCAATTGGTTGTGTGAGGAGAGCACCATCCAATTCAAATAACCCAGGTCGAGTCATTGTCTCTTCCAGACTCAGATCTTTCATTTTATTCATGGCAATGAGAACTGCATGAAGAAAGGCTTAGAATTAACATGGCTGCTCTGAAAAAAAATCTGAATTTACTCATCTTGAGGTCTCTCTTATTGACAAAATTCCATGTCCTCTGATTTCTTTTTGCCATGATTTGGTTTATCTGGATATATATAGACCCCTTAAAGCTGGATCTCATTTTCAGAAATGCATGGTATATTTCTAGTGGTAGTTTTCTGTGTCTCTGAAAACCACTTTGTTTACTCAGACACAAGAAGAGAAAAAAGTCATTATTCTCATATCAAACACATTCATGTAAAATTCTGATGATTGGTATGAAGGCTTCTAAAGGCAAAAAAAAAAAGTAATCTCTTCAAAAGAAGGCAGAGAATAACAGCAGGTAATGAAATCAGCACAGAGGACCCAACCCTTCCTCTGTGAAGAAAATAAACAGAAACGCCTGCTAACACCCTTTGTGTCTTATACTCACAAAAATATTTACAGACCTTTTCTGTGTTTCGTTCCTGGATCTTCGCACTCTTGGAACTCTTTGCTGTGTTTTGAAATATGTTGCCTGTAAATAACCTAAACTAGATTGATCATTAACTAAAGGTTGTTAGACTTTGATTATGTGAATCAATCTGTTTTACAATAACTCGTTATTGATTTCTGAATTTCTCCCAGGAAGACTTCTTAAGCATAACTTTCAGAGCTACAGAATCTGGTCAGAAGAAAGCTGTGCTTAATGGGAGGCTATAGAAATAATCTCAACTAAAAATATTATCCAGAAAAAAAGACATTTCAATCCCAACAGCAAATATTGCTAGAATATTTTCTTTAGTTTTCTTGTTTACTCATAGCAATTTCCTACAGATTCAGCTGAGCGGAGTGAGATGTTGGATTGGTGCCTGGGCAGTCACTAAAGAAATTTTTTTAAAAAATGAAGGAAAAAGAAACTTGCCTGAGAATTTTTCCTGCTTAAATGTCTTCAGTCTTTGGCTGTGTTGACAACTATGCAGGAACTTAAATCTTCAGGCACAAGTAGGTTGAAAACTTGTGTGGGTGGAGATTGCATTCTTCCTATCAGTATGAGGAAAGTAAAGGAGGAAGTGCAGCAGCAACCAACAGCTGAGCACTTTTTCTGGCATGGTTTGTGAAATCTGTTCAAATCCTGTGAAATAAAAACATTTGGAATTCTCATGTAAAGATTGATTCTTTACTGGCAACAACATAAAATGTCAGTCAATAGCTCCAGCAAGGTTATTAATTTGTCTCTCTCATTGACAGCAGAGTTGGAATAATTAATTTTCTTCCTAATATCTAATCTAAATTGCAAAGATCCTGTGTGTACAGGCAAAGGAAAAAACATCCCAAAAATTTATTCTCTACTTCCCATCAGCAGGTGATCCATCCACCTCCCAGGAAGCAGGGCTTCAGTCCACAGGTGGTTGCTGTATGTAAGCCTACTGCACTTATACTTACTAGCACTGTGGGAGTGCTATGGGGAAAATAAACTCCATCTTATGGATGGGGCATTTCCAATTTCTCTGGGCAGCCTGTTCTACTGTCTCACTACCCTCACAGTTAAGAATTTCTTCCTAACAACTTATCTAAACCTACTCTCTTTCAGTTTGAAGCCCCCTTGTCCTGTCATTCTATGCCCTTGTCCAATATCTCTCTCCATCTTTCTTGTAGATTCCCTTCAGGTACTTCATGGCCACAGTTTGGTCACCCTGAAGTCTTCTCTTCTCCAGGCAGAGCAATTCCAGTTCCCTCAACCTTTCCTTATAGGAGAGGTGCTCCATCCCTCTGATTGTCTTGGTGGCCTCCACAGGACTTGCTCAATCAGGTCCATGTCCTTCCTGTGCTGGGGACCCCAGAGCTGGATGCAGCGTTCCTGGTGGAGTCTCACCAGTGCAGAGCAGAGGGGCAGAATCACCTCCCTGAATGCACTTCCCAGCCTCCTCTGGATGCAGCCCAGGACACATATGGCTTTCTGGGCTGCAGGTGCACATTGCTGGGTCATGTCCAGGCTCTCATCCATCAGCACCCCCCAAGTTCTCCCCAGGGCTACTCTCTATCTGTTTATCCCCATCCAGCCTGTATTGATACAGGCTGTATTGAGATGCCCCAACCCAAGTGTGGTACCTTGTGCTTGGTCTTGTTAAATCTCATGAGATTCCCATGGGCCCACTTCTCAAGCCTGTCCAGATCCCACTGGATGGCGTCTGGTCCCTCAGATGTGTCAACAGCACCACTCAGCTTTGTGTCATTGACACAGTTGCTGAGGGTGCACTCAATCCTTTGTCATTAATGAAGATATGAAATAACCCTGGTCCCAGTATGGACTCCTGAGAGACTTGTCACTGATGTCCATGAGGACTCTGAGCCACTGACCAATACATTCTGGATGCTACTGTTCAACCACTTTCTTATCCATCTAACAGTTCACCCATCAAATTCAACTCTCTTCAATTTACAGAGAAAGATTTTGCGGGGGAATGTGTTTAAAACTTATGTTTACATAAGTCCAGATAAATGACATCTGTAACCTTTTTCTTTTCCACTGAAATGGTCACTCTGTCAGAGCAGGCCACCATATTGTTCAGGCAGGGCTTGCCCTTGGTGAAGTCATACTGACTGTCCCTAATCACCTCCCTGTCCTCCATGTGCCTGAGGACAGCTTCCACACAGTTTGGTAGCTCCCAGGGTCCTCCTTTCTGCACTTTTTAAAGACAGGTACAACTTTGTCCTTTTCCCAGTCACCTGAGGCTTCATCTGACTGCCATGGAGAGTGGCTTGGCAACTGCATCAGCCAATTCTATTAGGATTCTGGGATCTAGGTCTTTAGGTCCCACAGACTTTAGGTTCAGGTTCCTAAGATAATCATGAACCCGATTTTTTCCTTACAGTGGAAGGGACTTTGTTCCCTCAGTTCCCATCCTGCTGTCCATCAACTCAAGAAAGTGGCAAGAGAGGTTGCCATTGGAGACAGAGGCAGAAGTCTTTGAGCACCTCAGCTTTCTCCTCCCCCATTGTTACCGGTTTTCCATCATTGTTTATTGTTGCAAGTTTACCTTCTATAACCTTCTTTTTCTGGTTAACATACCTATAGAAGCCCTTGTTACTCTTTATGTTGTTTGCCATGTTCAGCTCCAGCTTTACCTTGGCCTGCCTCACCCCATCCCCATACAACCTGACTTGCCAGGTTGACTAATCATGCCAGGTTACCTGTTCTTTTCTCTGCTATCTGTGGACTTCCTCCTTTCCCTTTAGTCTGATCAGCCGTTTTTTAATCATTTGTGCTGGTCTCTTGCCTTCTCGGTTTGATTTCTTGCTCCTGGGGATTGATACCAGATTCCATAAGCTCCATAATATGCTGGCAATATTAATTATTAGTATGAAATCTCATGTGAGGGTGAACAAGGACCTTGTGAGCCTGACTAATAAACCACGCACATCAGTCCCAGATAGGAGAGATGTATTCCTGCATCGTCCCCACAAGGCAGATACAGGACAGCAAAGCCAGCAGTTCCAGGGCAAAATACAGAGACATTATTTGTCTTAACATGTTCACAAAATAAAGAGAGAAGCAGCACAGCCAGCAAGCTGTGACCTGCACAGGAGCTTGCCATGTAATACCTGCTATAGCTACAGCACAGTTAATACAAAACTGCTCTTATCTTGAGCCCCATGTTGGGTGCCAAAAATGACTGTGTTGAGTTGACTTTGGATACCAGCTGCCCACCAAATTCCTCCATCACTCCCCTACTCAGCAGGACAGTGGGAAAGAAAATAAGAGGGAAAAATACCTTCTGTGTTGAGATCACGCAGTTTACTAAAGCAAAAGCAAGGGTCATGTATGTGAAAACTGAAAGATTTTATTCTCTACTTCCCCACAGCAGGTTTTGTACAGCACTTCCTGGGAATCAGGGCTTCAGGACATGTAGTGGTTGCTCTGAAAGGCAAGCAGTGTAAATTAGGAATGCCTCTCTTTCTCCTCCTTTCTCTTAGCTTTTATTGCTGAGTAGACATCATATGTTATGGAATATTCTTTTGGTCTTTGGTCAACCACTTGATCTTTTTCTGACTCTTACACCAAGTTTTTCTTCTGAAGGCTGACAACATCAGAATGATTAATTAAACCACAACAAGCACAGAAGGGTAAGGTACAAAATTTGAGTAAGGTACAAAATTTTTCTTTTTACTTTCAAGTTGTCTCATGGGAAGATTTGCCATTTTCCTCTCTGTGTTAAGCCCTGTGCTGGTTCTGCTTGTTCTTCTTGTACCTGGCATGTCATTTACTGGTTTGTAACATTGCTCACTACTCTCAGTTATGCAACCATCCTGATAAAGCAGTAATCCCCAAAGCCTATCATTTGTGTGTATGACAAAGAAAACCCAAGACTGCTTATTGAGCGTCTCTTTTCTATTGCAGCTGTGAATCTGAGTAGCCCTTGGACAATGCTCTGTGCCAGATAAGCTGCAGTGAGGTCAAAAATCACTGCCTGTAGCTTTAAAACTGCTTTTGAAGTAGGCAATGAGTGATTAATTTCTTCAGTTCTGAAAAAGGGAGGTGAAGGTGGAACTGGCTGGTCCAGGAACTGGATTTCTTCTCTGGAGCCATGATTTACAGGACCACTATAAGAAAAAGTCTCTGTAGAGAGCTTCCTCCAGGTTTCCTTTCACCTTTTCCTGAGTGCAAACTGGTGGCTGGGGTTTCCTCATCCAAAACACATTGTGCTTGTTTTATTATTGAATTTGGTTTTATTTTTGCTTGTCTTTGTTTTCTTTTATTATTTCCATAGTATCAGACTTCAACTGGGATGAAGGCTACAAATCCTACATCAGTATCAAGCACTATGATATGGTTTTAAGTCTGATTAACTTAGTATTTTGCCTGCACTTAATGGTCTATATAATAAAAAGTACTATTTCTTATAAATTAAAATTTATATCGGATACATTTGAATGAATGTGTCTCTGTGTTATGCTTCATCTTTGTATTACATTTCTCTTAAACTCGGGTCTCCCTCTGCTGGACAAAACACAATCTCTTTGTTCCAAAAGATGTTAAAATATTTTGAGTTGAAAGTTACATTTGATAGCTATTGCTATCCTTAGATACCAACCTGTATTCCTCATTCAGAAAAATGCATACTTTGGAGAACTGAAAGAACACTCTGGACAGACCAAGGTGTCACTTTGAGGCTTCTTGAATTTTAAAACTGCATTCATCTCTTGGTGACTGAATTAAGCTTGATCTGACTGTAAGTCAGTGAGCAGCCTTAGGCAACAAAAGCTTTTGGTACTGTGGGATACATTTAGACTCAATCACAAATACATCCTGCCACAGGCTCCTGGCTACCTCCATATGCTGTGGAGAGTGATCCTGCAGGTGTCTGTAAAATAGAAACACTACCAATCTACCAAACACTACCAACACTACCAACACCACCAATATTGTGATGGGTATCTAGTATTGGGTTCCAGCCAGATACAGGTGAAATAATTGTCTCAGATACATTTATGCAGTAGCAAAGTAAGTACTAAAGGATATTGTAAGTGTAACCACGGAATGAATAGTCCTAAGGCTTTAATTAAGAAATACATTTAAGCACCATACCTAAGTGCAATCTCTATCAAGTAAAGCATTTATGTTCCATTACCATCAAACTCCTGAAATTTCTTGGTTTTAAGTATTCTCTCTCCAGTAGAGTTTCCTCCAAGGAGAATTGTTGGAGCCTACAGTGTGTATAATGTATAACACCGACCAGCTCCACATGTGTTGGGGTCACAGTAATATTATTATAAAATCTTGTTATTGTGGGCATGCATACTCAAGTGATAAAGTATAATTGGAATCCTGCAGCTTTTAAAAGTACTTTTCCCAATAAAATATTCATATAAAGTGCTTTGTGGTTTTCTGAACCCTAACCCTAAGTGTAACCCTAACCCTAGGCAGAACAGGAAAAGCTGCATTTTTCTGAGGTTCCAAGCACGTGAGTGTAGCCAGTGAGAAAGCTGTGGAGAGAGTAATGATGTGGCAATGCTCTCTGCAGCTGCAAAAGGCCTGAGCTCCTGAAGTTAGGCAAGCAGGACCCAGAGTCAACTGTGCCTATCAATAAAATGAATTTTGAACTGCAAATATTAAATAATCTCACCTGCAAGTTGACATATGAGGAATAGTATCCTATATAAAAGCAAATCTGTATCTAAAAATAAACAAAATTCTTTAGTGTAAATCATTGTTGTCCAACCAAATGCTGAACAGAAGGTCTGGAAAAAAATTCTGTAAAAATGTATAATTTCTAAAGTGTGTGCCAGAGTTCTGCTTCCATAGAAATGCAGAGTAATATACATATGACTTAATTGAGACAAGAGCTAGTTTGGAATATTAGCTTGATGGAGGATTAAAAACTATTGTAATGTTTAAGGTTTTAAAAGTTTTACAGGCATGTGAAAATTCTGCAATAAACAAGATACATTTTCAACTCTGCTTAATAGCATTTCTCATAGAGAACAATCCTCTTGTCCAGGGAGTGTAAAGGAAGTGTGTCAGGTTCTGGCTCTCTGTGTGCTTTGTGTCATACTTTCTGTTCCTGTAGGTCCAGCCTTGTTCCTTGGGATGCTGAGCTACATGGTTGCACATGTCATCTGCAAGACAGAAAGACAAGATCCAGCTGTCAGTTTTTCCCAACAAGAAAAGTAGAGTTTAAAGTCAAAAGAGACATGAAGCAAGAATGCTATAGGAATAACACAAAAAAAAAAAAAAAAAAAAACCCAAACAAAAAACAACCCAGCCATGTATTTGTGCTTTGATCTAAACTGTACAAATGATAAAAGTGTGACAGGATGGTTTCTGAGTTATTAGAAAGTTCTTACCTTTTAACAATGCTCATTCTTCATTCTTCTAGTTGCCTTGAAAAATATCTCCTAGAAAGTCACTACCGATGATTAAATCTCAGTTCAAATCTTTTAAGTGTAACTTCACTACAAAATCAAGAAAATATGGCCAATTACTTTTTAATAAATTTGGATAAGTGTCTTTCCTTAGATTGCTTATGTCTGACCTAAAACTCTTCTGTTGAATTTAGTGGAAGTTCATAAACTCTATGCTGTTTGCAGCTTTCCAAATGATAAGAAAATCCAGCAACATATTAATAACCCAGTTTCATGTGACTTCTTTTTCAACTAGAATGATGTCAGACATGTGGATTCCTAATGAAATTAAAGAACAGAAGATGGCAAATTAATGGCAAATATTTTACAAAGCAATGTCCTTATAACAACAATGGCTGAATTTCCATGATTGGGTAATTATGACCATTAATATACATTTCATTTTAGATGCTGAGAAAAATTGCTCTTGTCACAAGAAATGACAGTCCTAATACCAGATGAACACACTTGATATTTGTGTGCTTAAAAGACAGCTATTTTTCCAGCATATTTTAAAATATGCTGTTCATCATGTCATTAAAGTACTATCATAATTTTATACTGTATGTAAGAACAGTTTCTAATGTTATCCAGTGTAAGAATAGTTTATTTTTGTTTACTTTAATGAAGATGTTTCTTCTAAAGAACAACCAAGACAGGGAGAACTACATAAAAGAGATGTGTGAATTCTTTAAGGCTATTATACCAAATTAGGGATTTTTAATGTCAAAGAAATATTTTGGATGCTTTTATTGCATTCATCTTAGTCTGTTTTGTATGCATTGAATATGGAAGCTGTCAAAAGTGTTGAAAGTCTGACAGATTTTTTGAGCTAAGTATTTTCTTTTTTGACAGAACAGTTTGGTTTGTGAGTCCTGCATCCTTGCTTCACTGAGCAAGGATGCTGTTATGTTTGGCTTAGTTCATTTTGAAGTCTCCAATGGTCATAACCCATAAACCAGAGTGACACGGGGCCATCAATCAACATGCAAAGACTCTTGTCTAAGCTTTGAATTCTTGAGGCTATCTTTGCACATGATGTTCAAAGTTCAGCTTGTGGAATATCAATCATTTTTATCATGTGATTGTGAAGCTCTGAGATTGGAGTTCCTGCTTACTTCTCCATGTTCTGAACATTTAACTGCTCGGTGACCTACCTGACAGCACTGTTTCTTCAGGCATGGTGTTTTCACATGTAAGAAAGCCTCTAACTGTTTTTGAGTTATACCTTAATTGACATGGCATTCAAACCAATGAGCCATGATTGATCCTGGGTTTTGGTAACCTAATGGCTACCATATGGCTACTATATGATGGTGATTTTCTTCAGGCTGATCATTCATTTTATTCTTTCTGCTGTAACACTAGCTAGTAGTTGCAAGATAAATACTGACATATATGCCAAATGTAAAGTTTGGCGAATTAAAATAGTGAAATAATCTGCCTGATTTGTACAAGTATCTGTAATTATTTCCAAGTTTTATGTAAGACTGTCTTTGCACCCTTTCCATACCGTCAGCCACACAGATTTCCTAAATTAACTGAGGGAAAACAGAATCTCTCAGCTCAACTAAACTACTAAAAAAACCTGTAACCTAAATAATACTGATAATACTGTTCTCCATAAACTGGACCTGGATTTTGACAACGTGCTAAATTGTGATTTTGTCATACCAGGAGGTTTGGGAATTCTGAACAACCCCATTTTTTACAATTTGACCACTTCAAGAAATTTATTTAGAAAATAAAAAAAATTCCCTCCCCATTACCTTCTTATTTTGTGATGAAATATAACTGAAACAGAGTTCAATGGAAAATTAGGTTTGTAGCTGATTCAAAACACTCCAAAGTCCCATTATTTCACTGATTATGGGAACTTCAGTGTACGATTGAAGCCAGGCATTTGTGCAATTGTTTTGTTGTTTGGGGGTGTCAAAAGTTTGAGAATAAAGGTCCTTATTCTTTTTTCCTCAAAGAAGGTATTATTTTTTCTTTTTTGCATAGCTGGTTAGTTTTAATAAAACTTTTATTGTAAATAGCCTGCCAAATATGACCAATGATCACATCTTTCTATTAGAAAGTATTAATTTTTGTAAACCACAAAGACATACTTCTAGATAACTGCAGCTACTTCTTAAGCTTGTTTGTCATCACTTGAATGACTTTTTTTGCTCATTGTGCTCTCCTAGTCTGGTCTCTGCTGTAAACCTTGTAACAAACTGGAAAATTCGGAGATAAATTTACAGGAATTTCTTGTGATTCACTGAGGGTCACAAAGCTGTGTGAAGATGGCAGCTGCTGCTTGCTCCAGGGAGTTTTGTGGTTGGTGGTGAAGCTGTGGAGGGGCTGGTCCTGGGGTGTAGGGATGGGCTAATCTGGGGCCAAAATATCATAAAGGGTTATGTGAATTTAACTGCCTAAGCAATAGGGGTCTAATCCCCTTGGACACCCCAATCTGACCCCAGTTGCTTCTCTGCAGGGAGGGAAATCTCCTGTGGGTCATGCCTGTCAGACATGGGCAAACATCCTGGAAATATGCTAAATTAGCAGCTGACCTGTTTGAAGGACTCTGTGTATGTAACTCAGCAATCAGTGTACAAAGACAGTGGATACATCCCAATGGGTGTAGGAAATGCAACCCCCTAAATTATTGTCTAAAACTGCACAGAGCCAATTTCAAGACTTTAGCACCTGAAGCTGCTGTCCCAGAACAGCCAGTGTAGGAACACATGACTGGATTAACTCGTCAGCTGGCAGCCAACATGCAGCAAATCTAAATCAGAAAGTAAGGTCAGGAAACACTCATATGAGAAGGCTTTTCACACTTATCAGAAGTGTGAGCATTTCATGTTACATGTGCAGAAGTAGGTCATAAGTGAACGTTTATTTTTAATGTTAATGCTCACTCAAAATTTGAAACCAAGTGACCACCTCTATTTAAGCAACTGGTGTTGGCAAGGCTTCCACCAATATTTTTACAGGGATAAATACTTAAACTTTGTTGTTTTACAGTAGGATTATGTACTATTTACTATTTTCTTCCTTTTCCAGCATGAAAACCAACAGCATTACTTATCAACATTCCTAGTGTGTCTCTAGATCTCCCACATGTCAGAAGTGGTTTGGAACACTATCATGAGGACTGTTGCAGAAAGAAGCACTCTGTCTAAATTAAATCCAGGGACTACATCTCACCTGATGTCATCTACAGTGACCTGAGCACCCACCAGCTGCCTTGTCCTATCCCTGGTATCTGCAAGAAGGTAACTCAGTTGTGGGCTGCTGAAGAGACTAGGTTTCTATAATATATCACAGTTGGATTTGTGATACTAAATCCATAAGCAGATTTTCTTGCTCTATTTGTGTTGTATTTTGCTTGTAGGCTTATTTAAAATCCAGTGCTGAGGGAGTACAGAATTAAATAAAAGAGAATGAGAGAGAGAGATCCTTGGCCCAGCAAATACAAGCCTGCACTCAGAGACTGAATTACACTCATGGAGGAAACCAGGTCTGCAGTAACCCAGAAGCCTCCACGTGCCCTGGATTCCATCATCCATCCTGCCTCCATCCCAGAGCTGGACCAGCAAGGCTCACCAGTGAATGCTTGTCCTTGGTCCTTGGCTGTGCTCCCTAAGACCCATTCAGACTGACTGTCCCTCAGAATGGATTGTTCAGGATTCTCTTGAGCCCAGGGATCTGAAAATGATCCTTAGCATCACAGTCCTCTGCCTTGGGAGTGAAGCAATGGAGAGCTAGTAGGGAGCAACCAGGCATTGCATTCAGCACAGAGCTTTAGAGCATCAGTGACAGAATCACTCTTTTTAAAGACTTAATAACACATTCAATCTTTCCTGTAGATGTCTCCCAGTAATAATCCTATCAATTTGTGGCAGGCATAAAAACTACATGTGAATAAATTCAGCATGGAGAGTGTAACTGTACAGCTGTATGGTTTTTCTTTTGTTAAAAAGTCTGTTGCAGCCATGTTGCACATTGCAAAAACTAATCTTACAAATAAATTACAATCCTGTCCTTTTGCTCCAGAGATAATGCATTAATGCTAAGAGACACTGTCATATGTATTTATTAATCTCAAATTATGGGCATTTTCATGTATGTGTAGAGTCATTTATGTGACTGTGTACATGTATGTGTGTGTGTGGTGTATGACTGAAGGATGCCTCAGACTCCCATTGTGCTTACATTCCAGACAAAGATATTCCTGCCAATTCTGTGTTGTAGTTCAGAATAAGATAAAGTACAATATCATGCAATTTACATGTAAAATAGAAAATGAAATGAAAGGAATTATAAGCACATTTTTCCCCTCTAAATTCAGCTTATTTTTTGGTATCTGGTCAAACGGACTTGGTTTTTCCTTTCTTGGTAAAAAACCCACTGTTTTTCAGCAACTAAATTATTAAAATCTGTGCAGTTTGCTTGGGAGCAAGCAGCAAAAATGTCCTTTGACCAGTGCTCTGTGAGTGCTCAGAAGTGTTCCAGTTAGTGGGTGACTGTCCTCACTGCATGTTCACTTGTCTCACTGTAAAATCTTATTTCATATTATTTTCCGTGTCAGCTGGTCACTTATCCAGCTCTCTTATTGTCACTCAACAGTGGTGGCAAGCCACAGGAACAATCACATCCTCCAAGATTGAAACGAGATGTTTTTTGTTCCAATAAGAAGGACTGGCTGATCTCCAGAGCTTTTCTGTCTGTATCTGCTTTTCCGCCAGAGCCTTCTCTTGCTTGCACTTCTCCTCTGCTCTTAGATCAGTGCAGATGCCTTCATAACCACGGAGCTGCTTTCAATACCTTATTATTTCATGAATTTACAACTGCTTTCATCTTTAAAAAGCTCTCGAATCATGATGTAGGATGCTGGGAGAATTGATATAGGAAGTTAATATTGAGATGAAGACTTCCAATCCCAAAAACTGCAATGCTGCACCAGGCCCTGATGGATTTGGTACAGACAGCAAGAACTGCTGGTTCACTCTGGCATGGCTGGAATTAGGTGCTTGTGGGCCTGCATGCAGTCAGGACAGATAATAAATATTTCTTATTTTTCTCACCTTGTACAGCTTCCTGTGCCAGCAGTAGCCACTCATCAGGTCCTAAACCAACCAGCCTTCTCTCAGAAGTTTTTTTTCTTCCAGAGCTATGGTTCCCCTTTGAAGCATGAAGCTTATCTCAAAAGAGTGCTCCGATGCTTTCTGTTGGATTAGATGTTGAAGGTATCACCAGCACTAGAGGAAATTCCATCCTAGTGGGGTTTAGGAAAATGTGCTGGCTAAAATTGCATACCAGGGATTTAAGCAACTTGCACCACTCTGAAGGAGCTGCCTGGCTCTTCAGAGACTCCCTGGCTGCCAACAGAGGCCATCACACTACACGAGTACTCAAAACCTTCCTGTAGATGTGGCAGTGAGCTGCAAGGCAAAATGATCACAGCTGGCCACTAATGATGTGTGTCACATTGTCTGGAGAGCAGAGGCAAAGACCTAGGGACAGATTTGTGGTGGTGCTGAGCACACTCACAACTGATCAGGAGGCGACTGCAAATATGCTTTAAGTACACATAAAAATTTTAAAAAGGCAGTTTTGAAAAAAAAAAAAAGAATGTGGCACTATAAATCTTTTGATGGAATTATAATCCATAAATTAAGATAATACTTTTGGAGCATATTTCTATACTTTTGATACCCTTAACAAAGTGTTGCACAGAAGTCCATAAGTTGTTCAAAGAATTTATTTCCTTACATATATAAGCAGGAAACTTTCACTAAAGGTCCTTTATTTTTCTTTGAAAATTATTTCCTTATCAGCTTCTTTGTAGAGTCTAAAAAGTGGTAAGGCAAACGCCATTTATATTTGCCACAAGCTCCACTGATTACTCAGGTTGGTCACCCAAGATTGATTAGCACAGCTTAAGTTCCAGCTGTAGACGCTCTCTGTGTCTGAGTTTCTAGAGTGTAAAAGTAGAGCTGGTATACAGGTTTTTAAATTAGCATTATTTTAAAAGTTCAGAAAGAATTTGAGGTTATAAGTTCTGCAAAGTCTATGAATAATTTTAAAACATAAGAAAATAATTTTTGGATTCCTCAATACTAACTTGTTAATGACTTTAAACGCTCCATTGTCAATTTGTTCTAGTTCAGGCAGCGGAGTGATTTTTCAATATGTATTTTTTCTTCATATAAGAATTAATGTTTTACTTCACATACTCTTCCTTTTGCTTTCCCCCCCCCCCCCCCCCCCCCCCCCCCCCAATGGATGGTTCTGAATCCAGAATATTTCTGGGATATTCCTTGGTAAATAACAGACAGATATTTTTCTTTGGCAGGTAAGAGGCAGGTACTTTTAGAACTATGTTTTTTCATTTTAGAACTATGTTTTTTCATTTTCCCCTTGATCTCACTCCTTGCTCTGCAGGACTTTGAGAACTTGCAATTATTTCTACCACCATCGGAGAAATCACTTAAAGGTGAGGATTTGCTTACGTGCTTTACTGATTGAGCTTTTATTGTGCTGGAGAGTATCAATTAAAAAAAAAAAAAAAGTCCCTTGTCTCTCTCATGATTCAAAACATCTAAAGAAACTGAGCACCATACCGGGAAGTTAAACCTTTAGAAAACATTTTGTGAGGCATTTTAATGAAATGTGAAGGGTACTTCTAAAATCCTTAGTATTCATCAGCCTTTGTCTCGTCTATCAAAACACCCAAGTTAATTGGACACGGGAACAAAACCCAAGAAAAACAAGGCTGCGGCAGCTGGCTCCGGTAGATGGCACTGCTCTGAATAATTTGAGCAGGATCCAGCGATTTCCGCAGGACGCTCCTGCCCCGCACCTGGGCAACGACACTGAGCCATGTCCAGGCACCGTCGTGAGAAGTCGTTTGCATTCTCCTGAGAGATTTTTGCTATATTCTGTTAAAGTAATCAAGAGTTTGTTGCTAGCGAGAAAAAATAATTGTACCCACTGCTGTAATCGTGATTTGCTGGCTGCTGCTGGTACCTGTTGCTTCACTTCATGATAATTCTTCCCTCTGCGTTTTGGTTTCCAGCAGATTCAGCCTTCATTCTGTCAGGTCACTGGTGATGGGAACAGGGACAGGAATTCCCTTCCTGATACCGTCTGAGGTGCTTTGAGAGATTGTGTCTCTGCTGAGGGGTGGGTTTGCCTTTGGGTGTGCATGTGCTGCTGATTTGCTTCCATAAAGGGAAACAGGGACCTAAATGCTCCCCCTGCAAATGCCCTCAGGGACTGGGAAATTTAACTTTCAGATAAGTTACTGCCTAGAAAAATCTTTTGTCCTTAATTAGAAGCTCAGGCTTCCTTGAATGAGAGTACTTTTGGCATTAGACTGGACATGGTGTTCACATTCGGGGTGAACAGAGTTCCTTTTCTGTTTTTGTTTCCTAATTTATTGGTGAATTCCCTTCTCAAGTTTGGTGCTTAAATCACACCACTCTTCTCAGGTTAATAAACAGGGACATTTTTTGTATCACTTTTTGACTGCTGGCTTTGGCAATTTGATTTCTGGGAAGGAAACTGTGAGTGCCTTCAGTACCTCTGAGCTGGGGGGGAAGTAGACATTAACATGAGGAACGGCTTTGATATGAACTGCTGAAGGGAGTACACAGCTTCCTTCTTAGGATTCTGTAATTTGAGGGATCTAACTTGTAGTTAATTCTTGTTATCAAGCAGGTGAGAACTCTGAAAATAGGTCACTTCCCTCTTCTTCCCCTGGGTATAACAAACCACAAACTTTGTGGATCCTTGTGCTAGGAGGACCTGCACTTTTTCTGCAAGTTGCCACAATCATCTGGGATGAACTCTCTCTACAGGTAGATAATTCTCTTCAGTTTGAGAACAGCATGAGGAGTTCTGGTCTTTGTTTGCTTCTTTTGGACCCAGTCCTCTTCAGCTGGGAAACAAGTGCTGGTTTTAAGGGTTTTTTTGTTGTTTGTTTGTTTGTTGTTTTGTTTTTTTTTTTTTTTTTTTCCACTGAGGTAGTCACTGACGTGTGGACTAAAACTGAAGCTGAGTAACTGGTGTAATCACTAGCCTATTGCACAGATTATTCTCTCCAGCACTTGGGCCAACATCTATTAAGACAAATTATATAAAATGGAATGAGTAGACTGGGAGGATCACAATCATATATCCTTGTTGAAATTTCCATTTTGTTGTTGGAAAGGCAGGAAAAAATCTTTCCAGGATTTGGTGCTCCATGAAAGTGGAAGGAGAATTTGTTTGGAGGTGAAGGTAACCCCTTCCCTTGTAGGTTGATATGTCCTTTCAGGAGTGAGCAAGACTGCTGGTGGCAGACTAGAGGTCAGTGCTGCCCCTCTCCATCATGCCCCTGTTGTGCAGTTCAGGCAGCTCCCTGCTCAGTCTGCAGGTGTTGGTATCTCCTACTTTTAGCCCTGTGTAGGATCCACCCCTCTTTGCTTCTGCAGGTCCCAGCCTTCATTGTAACCATTGTATTCCTTTTTTTTTTTAACCTCCTTTTTTCTTGCCTCTAACTGGTTTTATTTCAGTTTTCAAATGGAAGACTTAGAAACACCAGTTTCCCCATTTTCCCCCCTTTTTTGTCATCTTCCATCAGCAAACCCCAGGGGCAACTTGCTGGCAATGTGCTGTGAGAGTCAGCAGGCTCTTGAAGGAAACAGCATTATTTTTCTCCTGACTAGTTTGACTGCTGGGAAAAACAAAGTGGAGCAAAACATCTCTTTTATAGACACCCAAGGGCAAGACACTCTTGGAAGGACTCATTCCCTGATTGTGAGGTTCTGGGGATTATATCCCTAACAAGAGAAACCTGGCAATCTGGCAAATTATTTCTTTGGCACAACCCTACTTAGCTATTTGTGAATTGTGTTCTGTCTTGTTGGTGCTGGCCAGACATGGAGGTGGGGGAGTGTTGCCTACAGCAGCTGCTCCATAACTGAAATGGTGTAAAGCACAGGCTTTAGCAGGGGAGAATGATAACTTAGGCACTTTTTTCTCACTTTCTAAAGGCTCAAGAAAAATAGCCTTCACTGAGCAGCCCTGAGCAGCTTGTTCCTCCAACATTTCTATTTTTAAAACTTTCAGTGGGAATTTGAGCTGGTGTTTTCCAAGTACATACAACAGCTCAATGTGCTGTGTGCCACTGTTCAAAAAACCAAAATAAGACCAGCCAGACCAGGAAACACTGAATTCTCCCCCATCTCTCTTACCCTGGGCAAACGATTCCCTAAAAACAAAATTTTAGACAAGTAAATATGAACATTGTCTATTGCCATTTCCTACTGAGGTAAGTAGTTTGAGGTCATCTTTTCTGTATTTACAATGTATGGCTTAAAATATAAACACCCTTTGTGCTTTGTTATTGTTTGCACGACTGAGTGCTTTCATAGATATGTGCTGCAATAAAGGATGGCTTAGAAATTAAATTTAAAAAGGCAGCCATTGCCACTGGGGAATAGAGTACTCTACCAGTCAAGACACAGCCTTCACTGACCAGGCTCACAATGTAATGCTCTTTTAAAAAATATTTAATGCAGGGGTGGAATTTATGCATCATAAAGGGATAAGGCAAAACCCACTGTCCAATCCTTTTCAGCCTTTGGTAGAAACTTTGATCATTAATCTAATAATATATTTAGTTGCCTAAATTTGTTAGGCCTGTTGCAATTTTGCCTGAATGTGAAAATGGAGGCCTTTCTGGGCACCCTGTTCTTACATTTTTTTCCTTCTGAATAAGAATGTCATGACATTTTAAAACCTATGGGCACTTCCTTTTCTTCTGCTCCTTAATTGAACAGCAGGACACATTTTTAACTGCTCCTTCATTGTGGTTCTGCAACATGCACAACACTGTTGTCGTTCTTTTGTCATTTCTCTTCCTTCCTCTTTAGAAATTTTATCTCCCAAACAGGTGAAGCTCAAAAGGGTTTTTCTTCAAAGAAGATTTTAATTCTTGTGTCTACGTTTGCCAATTGCAAAACACATTAAATGTGTTTGCCTCTGGGCTTGACAATAAGCCTCAGATATTAATTCTGGAACAAGCACTTTCAGAGTTACTAGGCTGCAATTATAGTAGTGTTAGCAGGTGTGAATTATTTAGCTGAAGTCAGAAACCAGTCTTCTTTAGAATAAGCAGGTTTCAGGTGCAGTTTGGCCATTCAAAATGTGTTACCTGCTTGACAGACTAGGTTATCTCATTATGGGCTAGATAAAATTTTTCTGAAATTAATAGATCTTTCATTTAAAATAAGTTTATGAAGATCATGGTCATACATTTCAGCCTCAGAAAGAGACAGTCAAAGCAGATTGGAAATGTAAATGATATGTGTGGATGAGCTGGGTCTATCTATTAATTTGGAAGTACAGGGTATGTGGATGAGAGAATAACTCTAAATGATAAAGGAAAATCACAGTGAATATTGTATAGCATCTGTGTGTTGTCATGACAAGAGTGTACAGTGTTGAGATACTGGATTGAAAGAGTGGGGAAAAACCTTCAGCATTCAGTCCACCTGACTTTTGTGGAAGTTTGATTTTGTACATCCTTGTAAATGTACAAAATTACAAAATAACCCAGAGTTCCCTAATGCAATCACCAAGTTTTGCATGGAGTAGAACATCACATCTGTTCAACAGGATCATGGTGACCTTGGCCCTTTTTGTCAAGGTCTCAAATGCCTTTTTCTAACCTGTATGTTTTTTGTAGCTCTGTTCTTCATGCATGTAATGTCCACGTCTGTGTTAATATTCAGTGTGTACCCAAACTTTCCTGGTCCCAGAAAAGCAGAAAATAATCTAGCACGATTAAGACCAGCTGCAAGGGTAGGAGTGGTGGGGTTTGAGGGTACCACGCATCATGATATGAGCATGGCTGAAGTTTTGTAGCTAGCTAAAGCTCTTCTGCTTTAGGAAAAAAAGTCTGCTCACCCATGGCCATGTCCCTTTCACCTGGTTGTGTGGTAAATTTCTAGCAGAGGAATTTGCTGAGAGAATTTTACTGAAGGATGGGTGAAGGGAGAGACAAACACTGAACATGCAAATATTGGAAATTGAACCTAAAACATCTTCAGAAGTTATCCTGGCAACAACATCCTGAAGTTCAGAGGTGAAAAGGGAGAAAGAGATCCTGTCCTGAGGCTAAATCAGTGAGTTGCCTAATTTGGGATAACTGGCATCAGGGAAGCTGTTTGAGGATGGATTGTCCTCTGAAGCTGCTGCTGTGCAGCTTTACTGTTGCACATTATTCATTGCTCAACTGTTTCACAAATAATTTTCAGTAGCCCAAGAAGGGGTCTAATCAGGTTCAGTGGAAGTCTTTCCATAGATTTTGCCTCTCTGCAAGGATAAGGTCCTTGAATCATACACCACTGGCTGGTAATGCTCAGAAGGAAGAAGTTGAATTAGTTTTTTCTGGTTCTTGCAGCCAGCAGAGTGGAAACAATTTGTGTCATCTTCTTTGGACCTTGAAATGGGAAAGGTAAAACAAGAGCAGGGTGCAAGTAGCAGTATGAATTATAAGGGAAAAGTATTTGGGGTATAATATAGTCACCTCCATGTTACTTCTGTAAGGGTGGAAAGACAAAAGCAGAAACCTAGACTTTTTCTTTCTCTCTGGGAATTCTTCTACATAAAAAGTTATATCAATGATGGCTACCTGTTTCACTGGCTTCTCTTTACTGGAATCACTTATAAAACCCCAGCTCTTGGTTTGTCACACAAGAGGCCAGAAGATGTAACTGCCTACATAAGGGGAAAGAAAAAAAGTGAAAGGCAAGTAAAAAAAATGAAAGAACACTTGCTGCAGGGGAGCTAACTTGGCATCTCTATTCCATTCTCTTTAACATACCCAGAACCACACCAGCTCTGTGCAGATGCTCTAAAATCAAAGTCACCAGGCTCATATGGTCTCCATAAGATGCACTGTCTGTGTTTCTCCATGCAGGATGATCCACCAGCAGCTGGTGGCTTTATGGCTCTTGTTTCTTTGAGCAATTTACCAGGTACTTGGCTGAGACTCTGGAAAGTGCTGATAAGGGAGTTTGGTTTTCCTCAGCAGACCAAAGCAGTTTGCTACTTGTTTAGTAGAGCCTGCTGAGGCAGACTGTTCATGGTGCCATGAAAAATAAACTACCCCCATAAATGTTACAGCCAAGAAAGCTACACACTCTCAGCTTCTTGGATATGGTGCAGGCATTGCTGCAAAATGATGGAAGGAGCTTAGGAACTTTGTGGTTTCAAAGTCAGTCAGCACTAACGACCAGTTATTTGCAACCAGCTGGTGGCTGTTCCAGTTTATTCCTTATGAAAGACATATTCATCAGTGTGAGATGAGAGGGGGAAAACACTTTCCTGTTGCCATCTCTAATAAAGCAGTAAATATAGTTGAATGCCAGAATAAAGAATATGAATTAGATTTGTCCTGCAGGAGATTTCTGATGCAGAAGAAAATCTGTCTGGTGGCTGAATTATTGATGTTGTTGTTTTTAACCCTGGTCTATTGCCTGCAATGTGGTAAACATAACTTCTTCACAGGTTCTCATCCTGATTTCTGGCCAAATTTTTTTCTTGATTGTCCATCTGTGGCTGCTGTTAACTTAGATTAGAGTCACTGCCATGGCTCCATAGGTAGTAATAAGCACAATTAATTTTAGTTCTAGATACATCCTCAATCATAAATATTAAAATTTGCATAGAATCATTTTTCATCCTTAAATGTCCATTCTTCCCATAGTTTATAACCAATAGCTTGTGGCTTGCACACAGCCCATGCACACAGAAACAACAAAGGATCAGAGTAAGTCTTCCTGCCTTCCCTGTTTTCTTACCTTTGATGCAGTTATTTGTTGTGCAGATACATCAGAAGCACATGTTGTGTCTGCCTTCTCTAGTCTTTGCCCATACAGCTGAGTAAGCACGCCAGGGGTAACTGCAAAGCTATGGATTTATTGCACACCTAGGACAGAAGTAATTAAAATACAATTACATAAATACATTACAATTACATAAAATACAATACATTGGTGAGCCTTGAGGCACAAGCCAGATGGAGCTGTGACTGCTGAAGACTCCTTTCTTAGGTGTTTAGCTGCATCTTCAGATCAGAGACCCATTCTTGACCATGCAGGATAGTAGAGATGAGATGCTCCCTCTTGCTACTGCATTTTTTGGTGTTTTATTTCAAAATTGTATGAAGTCCATTTTTTTGTTTGACCCTTAACAAAACACTTAACAAAACAACTTGTAGTGATGATGCCAAAAGGGAGTTATTTTCCAGTGATGCCTTTTCCACAGAAGCCTTTGGACACATTCACAAGAAGAGGAAACCCAAGTGTACACAGCCATATGAGACTGTAGGGTACAAGAGGAAATGAAAGTGGATGCGGAGAACATAAACCAAAAATCAGAGCATGATTTCTAGTCTGGTAAGAAAAGCTGCATCCTCTTTGGCAGAAAGCATTGCCATTTCTATCCTGCTTCTGATGACAGGATTCATCAGCAACAGGTTTGCAGAAGCTTTCTGATACGATGTCTACGTGGACTTCTATGAAGACGCATTTATCCAAGCCCCGGTCTGTCCTCTGAGCTGCATTTTATTAAGCAATAAATTGACATAAAGGGTCTTTTTGCAGTTTTAAACAGCTGGGAAGAATTTTTTTAAAAGTCAGGCTTGTGATTGATGAATAAAACATGGCTCAATGTGATGCCATTCAGCAAGGGAAGCTGTGGAATAATTTACATTTTTGCACATATGGATTTTGTACACTCATAAGGACTTGAGGTTTCATTGTGGTAAGCACTCAAATCTATTATAAAGTTGTGAGGGCAAATAAGAATTAACTATCATTAAAAATGAGAGTGAATTGTTCCTGTTAGAGGCACATGAGCGTGGTTATTAGGAATACTTTCTGCCTGTAGGAGATTTTTCTTTTTCTTTTTTCCCTCCCCAAGCTCATCAAAGGATAAAAGCAGAAAAACATGAGTGCAATGGGTTTATTCTTTCTTTGTGCAGTGTCTGTGGAAGCTAACAGCAGTAAAAACCCTCTGTAGGCTAAAATAATAGTTCTTTAAAAAGCCTTCAAAGAGACGTACATGGCCAACATTAGGAAAAAAAAGAAGGTTGTATGTCATTTATAGGCTGGTTGGGTTTCAGTGGGCTCCCAGTGTATTCTAAAAACATGTTTAATCTGCCACATACATACCCTCAACTGACAGCAAGGTAGTCTTTCTTAGAATAGCTGTTTCAAGTGAAATGCCTTAGATATTCATCAGAGCCACATTTTTCACTTCTGTTTCCAGTTTTACAGAAGTCATGGACAGTACCTCATTGTCTGTGAAGACAGTCTAAATTCTGACACTACTTTGGCTGGTTACTAGGTCACTGCTGCTTAAGGTACCCTGCAAACCTTTTTCTCTCCCAAAATTAAGCCAATTGTAGCACTGCACTGAACAGGTTGAGAGGTGATGTCAGCATATGCTTAAAACTAGTGATGGCCTTGAGTGGTTGGCCCTGTCTGCTCATTCAGGCATACCCAAAACAATTAATGTTAAATAATGTTGCTTTCTTCCCCTTTTTTCTTAATTTTTTTTTAGTACCTCTGCCTTAAACTTGCTCATTCTGCCTTTTAAATGTATTCCTTGGATCACAAGGAACTTATGAGACATTCAGTATGTCTGTTATTTAGTTGGGATGAATGATATTTTCTGGACACTAAAATATTTGAAAAACTATGAATTTATCTAGACCTATAAATTGAAAGGACAACTGCACAAAGTATTCAAAACTTTTCAAAAATATGATAATGAAAAGCAAGATCAAATAATCAACAAACAATTAAAAAATGGCAAAATCCAATATTGTAATTTTTGAAGAGCTGTGTGTCTGGTAACAAGACACTATTCATGGCTTTGTGAACACTGAGTGATGCTGAAAACAGTGTGGTTGATTTTAAGTAGTATAATTTATTCTGGTTAAAGTGCTTTCATGATGGGACCTGTGGGATCATTTTCTGCAAGTGAAAGAAGACTTCCTAGATAAGGTCAAATTGTGTCTGGTCTTTCCAAAGCAGTTAGCATATGTGATGGCTCCAAAGAGTCTTGACAATTGCCTTGGGCTCTACATGAGCCTTTTTTTCCTATTTGATCTCTGCATCCTTATCTGGTCTCAGACTATTTATCACACTGAAATTTATTATTTAATGTCTCATTTAAATGGCCAGAAGCATTAAGTAGATTTACATTAAGTTTAAGTTTCAGTCCCGAGTAATTTACCACAAGTTTAGTGTTACTTTCCCCTCTGTGTTTTGACCCTGATGGATGCCGGGCGCCCACCAAAGCCCCTCTATGACTCCCCTCCTCAGCTGGGCAGGGGAAAGATAAAACAATGAAAGGCTTGAGGGTTGAGATAAGGAACAGGGAACCATCACTCATCACTTACCATCATGGCGACCTCCAGGGGTTGCAGGTGGATCTCTGTTCCCCTGTGAGCTTCCTTGGGCTGCAGGGGCACAGCTGCCTCACCATGGGCTGCACCATGGGCTGCAGGGGAGCCTCTGCTCTGGCTCCTGGAGCGCCTCCTCCCCTTCCTTCCTCCCTGACCTTGGTGTCTGCAGGGGTACTGCTCTCACATACACTCACTCCTCTGTCTGTCTGCAGTTCGTGTGGTGCTGTAACTTTCACCCTTCCTAAAATCTGTTCTCCCAGAGATGCTACCACTGTCCCTGAGTGGCTTGGCCTTGGCCAGCAGCTGGTCTGTCTTGGAGCTGACTGGCATTGGCTCCATTGGTCATGGGAGAAGCTTCTGACAACCTCTTACAGAAGCCACCCCTGTATTTCCCAGCTATCAAAACCTGGCCTCTTTTCCCAGGCAACCAGCAACAGGGCAAGAGGATGTAGACTTAAGCTGTACCAGGGGGGGAATTAGGTTGCACATTAGGAAAAATTTCTTCCCAGAAAAGGTGATTAGACATTGGAATGGGCTGTCCAGAGTGGTATTGGAGTCACTCTCCATGAAGGTATTTAAGGAAGGGCTGGACATTGCACTCGCTGCCATGGTCTACTTGACAAGGTGGTGTTCATTCATAGGCTGGAGTTAATGGTCTCAGAGATCTTTTCCAGCCTCACTGATTCTGTGATTCTGTCTCATCCTTGATCCTCCCCAATTCACTTTCTATCTCATACACAGTGCTAAAACAGTTCCTGAAAAAATCGCTCATGAATAAGCCTTTTTAGCCAAAGGCCAGAACAGAAACTTCTCTAATTGACTCCTAACTATCCCACCGTTCCTGAACCAGCTTGTCACTGGGAAGGGCCATGAATATTTTATAGTTACCTGCAGCCCTTTCTCCTCTTTGTAAGTCTGCCTCACCTGAGATAATTGTAGGTTGCCAACTTAAATGATAGGTTTACAAGGTTCTGTTAATTCACTGCTGTTTGGCCTGTGGAAATTCAGGGGACAGTGGCTTTATGGGGAGCTGAGAAAGATCTTGTTACTTCATGAGAAATGCATGGTCTTTGTCAAACCTTTGGTCTTCATCAGGCTCTGGCTTTGTTTATTGCTATTTCACAGAAGGCAAGTAGTACATGTTCTATGAGGACATGGCCACAGGTAGTGCCACAAGATGTTGGCTTGGTTTGGTTTAGAAAGCTGGGGAAGAAAAACAAAGTAGATGAGAAAATGATGGTATCTAGGTGTTTGGAGAAGAGAGATTCAGGAGCAGGGATTTACTTTTGCATTAATTGACTGTATGTGAGAATGCTTTCAAGAAGAGACAAATTGTGAATTGCCTGCCACTGTGTGTTTTGTATTTAAGTGGTTTTATTTGGTGTAAAGCAATGACAACATGGCTGGGCAAAGAGACAGACAATTGACTGTTAAGAAATGAAATCAGACTAAAGATTGAAAAATGCTAAACCAATGAGAATATGATTGTAAAAGATCAACCCCTCTAGGAGGCACCTAATTCCTGGCCATAGTCTCCTGCAAGATGCTGTTCTTTCCACAGAGTTTAATTTGCAAATCATCTTTCTTTCTCTGCTAATGTCCTGCAGTGTAACCCCCAGCCCCATCAATAAAAGATGTGGTGATGAGTCACACATTTGTTGCAGTCATCCCTTCTGCAATAAAAATTCAGTCCTCTGACAGTTCACAGTATACAAATCATATCAGCTTGCACTTAAGGTTGAGGCTACAGAGCAGTTATTTAGGGGAAAAATAAAAGACATTAGATGGTGTAATAATCTTGAAATCAAGTATTAGACACAGATAAAATTCAGATTTTGGTTTATAAACAAAAGATGTGTTTTGGGTGTGGTAAGGCTAGGAATGTTGGCTCTGTCCTGCTGCAACAGCAAGCTGCAAATGCATTGAGTGTAAATGGAGAAGCCAATTAGGCTGTGTTCAGGGTCACTCAATTTAGGGCTGAAATGAACAGCTGGGTATTTTTTTGAACAGATTTTCAAGAAGCAGATTCTGTTCAGACATGAAGCAAACTGATAATGACTTTTAATAAACCTTTCCCTTGTCCTACTTGTTACCTTTGACATGTAAAAGATTAAACTCTCATTTGTAAACTGATAGTCAAAGAGCACTGAGCAAACTTTGCCCATGGAAATCTTAAATATGATTAATGCCATTTTTGCTTGTGTGTCATGCAGTAGAAAGAGACTGCTTTGCTATTTATTTTATTTATGCTGTTTAGTTTCTGAGAGGGAAATGAGAAAAGCATTCATCAGAATTTCTTATTCAAGCTCTCTGCAAGCCTCAAAGTGTTCTGAGAGGAATCAATACATGAAATGAGATATTTATTTCAGTTTACTAGAAAGTTTTCTATTTTTTTTTTCTGTAAAAATGCTGTTAGACTGGCCAAACCTTTTAAAATGCTAGGTATTGAAAAATAAAAGGAAGTGTTCTATAGGGAGATGAGCAGCTTGCATGCATGCTTAGGATACCTGTAAATGTATTTTCTGGGGAAAAAAAGGTGATGTATACATAGAAGAGACTGTCATTATTGTTAGGTTTCTTGAATTAAGACTGTTTTTTCTCCTGCCGAAAGTCAGTATTCCTGTGAATGCTAAAATAGTGGCAGAGATGTGTCATACTGCATGCACAGGTATCAGTGCCTGTGGACAGAGGAACAGTTTTGCTTTTCATGTCTTGGATCCCATATGGGCACAGAAAAAGGGATGGCAGGAGTGTACCATGGCAGAGGTACCATGTGTAGATTCTAATGAGTCCTAATCAGATCCAGACTAAAACTCCTACATTTAGGTACAGGCAAGCAGTTTTCCACATGTGAGCCAAGGGCATGGTTCTGTTGTTGAAGTGTTGGTGAGATGCCCCAGTTATTCTGCTGGCCTCTGGTGGCTGTCCCAGGGACCCTGGGCCTCTGAGATGTCCTGTCCCTGCTGGATTTTCCAGCCCTCCCAGGGAGATCACAATAGCCAGCATACCTTTGTAACAGGCATGGTGTTTTGGCAGCTGCATTAAGTTCAAGGTCTCCACCTACTCAAAGAGTACCTGCTTCAAATCCTTGCTCACACGAATACATTTATGTGCAAATGCCTAAATTTCAGTGCTTGCATCTTAAACTGAACTCTACCCCTGCTCTGGCTCCAGGTGAGCTAAGTTGGCCAAGCTCTCTGGGTTGCCAGTCAGAGCAGCTGCTGTACCTCACTTCACTGTGTTTCAAACACATGTTGGGAACTTCTGTTTCGTTCAGGATAGCATGACTCTCTTCCTAATGCCAGGCAGCTCCCTCCTCTGCAAATATTTCCCCTGAAATCAGTAAAACTTCTTGCAGGAGGAGATACCCCTCCAGGTTCAGAAAAGTTTGTTTCCCAAGAAGTACTGCCTGTGTAAAGGATTTTGTCTAGTTGGAAAGGGCAGTAGTTGCTGCAGAAAGGTAAATATTTATCAAGCATTCCCACATATTCATGTTCTACACACCCTGATTTTTTAATTAGGAGCTGCTATGAGCCCTGGCAGCCTATGCCACTTGCTCCCAGCCAAGGGAGGGACTTTCCTGGTTTTGAGTTTATGCATGGGTTCAAATGAGTTTCATGACCATGAACAGGATGACCTTTTCAAGTAAAGCACTCATGCCTGGTTTAAGGGAATCTGTGCTGAACAGTGACATAAAAGTAATTGGTTTATTAGTTTTCTGACAGCCTATAATTTAATTCAAAGGTAACAGTTTGAAAGGCATTGGATTGAAACTTCATAACATGTAGTTGTTATATTTCATATATTTAAACACATATATAAATACAGATATAAATATAAATATAAATATCAAAAGGTAATATAGAAATAACATCAGCCCATTACAGAATGAGGATGGTCACCTAAGAAACAAGGACAAAGTCAAGGCAGAGGTGTTTAATGTTTTCTTTATCTTCCCCACTGGTGATGGTCTAAGGAGACACCTGGGCCCTGAGCTGGAGGACCATGGCTGTGAAAATTTTAAACTCCCAGTCAGCCCTGAACTGGTACAGGATCTCCTGCTCCAGTTGGATCCCTATGAAGATTTCAAATTCCCTTTTTGAGTGTGTATAAAGTGTCAAATTTCTAGTAATTCAAAAAGTCTGAAGAATACTTTTTCTTACTAATGAGTGAACCTAAGGAATTTGTGGTTGAAGTAGCCTTGAAAAGTCCAAATATTCATCTTTTCTCATTCATTGCTTTCACTGTGGGGAAAGCTCATACTGAGCTTTCCCATCCACACTGAGACCCTGAGTCAAACCCCTTGCAATATCCCCATGTTTGAGTAGAAATGATGCCTCTGTATAGCATTTCCAAACTAAATGGCCATTAGCAGCAACTTTTTTGTTGTGCCATTTAAAAGGTTTTCCTTGGCAAATTATGTGAAACAATTAATCCAAGAGAGACATTCTGTTTTTACAGATGTACTTCAGCTCCAGCTCCTACTGACAATTGTACTGTGTCTCCATTGAAAGACTGTGGTGAGATTTGGTAACTTTAATGGACAGTAAACAGTGACATTTAATGTCACTAATAAATGTGCATTTATTAGAAGGTTTCAACCCATGTAGGTACATTGAAAGCCAAAGGTATTTCACTGGCATGCTGGGTTTTTGTTTCTTTCTTTCTTCAGTAACAGCATTTAATATGTTGAAGTTAGCTTTGTTCAAGAGCATTTATTTATTCATGGTTTGGGGATATTTTTCCCTAGCAAATATCCAAATCTTTTTTGTGTGCATACATTGTGAAGCCATACTGGCTGTATTTTCATATTCAGGAGATTATGTTCTATTAGTTTAAATTAATTAGTGCCTTTTGGTAGCAAACTGTATAGGAAGTAAAATTAGAATTTCTAGATGGAACCAAACATGTTAAAAATACTCATAAATTACCTGTTGTGATCCATCATCATTTATCTTTTTGTTTAGGTCAAAGGAAGGGAGTTGCACATTGTCCCAGTCAGTGTGTTAGTGTGCAGAAGGAAGGATTTATAGTTAGATGTCTGTCAGGGGTCACAGCTTGTACTGAGAAGGATGTCCTAGGGGAGCATTGGGCACTGAGCTCCTAAAATGATCACCTCAGTTTGAATGGTGACCACCTCTGTGCAGATGGGGATCCTGAATAACCCCACATGGAGGAGCCTGGCAAGCAGCCTGCTGTGCCAGTCTGTCCTCTGCCTCAGAAAAAGTGCCTTTCTCCACTGGGGACTCCTTGAACAAAACTCATGGGAGTAAGTGCTGTGCTCATTTTTATTCTAAGTATAGCAGGGGATCATGGCTGTATAATGCCACCAGAGGAAGAAGGTTTCCTCCTCCCTAGCAATAAGCTCAGTGTTCAGGGCAGTCATCTGTGATGTGATAGACAGAATTTCAATCCCCTCTCCTGTCTGATGGGAATTCAAAACTGCATCTTCCATCTTTAAGAAAAGTCCCTGCATAGCCCATTGGCTGTACCAGTCCCTGCCGTAAAAACATTTTGTACCTCTTGTATGAAGACTATTCATTATAATATCAAGATGTGCCTAAACAAGCCTCAGAGGAGGGTGAGTGCTCTGTTTAGCATAATGCTTGATTCTTTGTGCCGTTTTTTCCAAAGAAGAAGTGGTAAAATTGTCTTCTGAAATGGCTTCTATGTTAGTGATGAGCAAGGAGTGGGCAATGAAAGTTTGAACCTGCTTATGTCATTGAATAAAAGATTATATTTATTCTTCTATATCCTAGATGGAGCCTAGATGAAGCTTTGGTTACTAAGACTGCAAGGAATTTGTGTCACTTCTGCACTGGGTGTCATGAAATTGGTATTTTTTATGTATTCTTTTTAGCTCAAATCCAAGAAAGGAATATAGGAAATGTCCTTCTGGGTTGGACAGGAGTCCTGTGGCCCAGAGCTTGTTCTGGGGGTTTGGTCTCTCATATTTCCATCTCCCCAGGCTCCTGGCTGTCCAGAGTGGCCTGTGTTAGGTGTGTTAGAGAGTACCCTGGCTCTCAGGGTCCATTTTTGGATCTCATTTCTTTGGAACACATTTAATTCTGTCTACCCTCACCACCAAGGCAGCACCTTGCAGAAATCCTCTACCAAGCATTTGAAATGGTTTTCTTGAATTCAGACTGGGCTACATGCTGCTTCAATGAAGCTCTGCCTGGGTTTGATGAGCCACTGCCTGTGAGCCTGTGTGGACAGGGAGGCACTGGGCTCCTGGGGACACAGATTTCAGCAGGTAAAGAAAGCACAGACAGAGTCACTGTGATGTGATAGCAGCTGTGAGCTGGTGGGTGGGTTGCAATTTGTCTTCTTGAAGTCTGATTTCTAAATCAGGCCTGGATGTCTCTCTGACTTTCTCCCTGCTCTCTTTGCTCTCTCGAAGAGAAGAATGATGCCGTGTTTCCATGATTCCATGTTTCCTCTTCTTTCAGCTAAGGGACAATTACGCAGCTGACAAATAAATGTGTGGGTTTTCCTAGCATGGACCATCTTGTGAGGGAGAGAGGAGAAGTAGAGTAATCAACACATTGTGAATTAGGCCTTGCTCCCCAGTCAGCCTCATGTGTCTGTCTCATACTGCTCCATGTGTTTATGGGCAGCAGGAAACAGGAGGGAGAATGTGAATGAAACATTTCATTAACTACTCCTTTCTCTCTGACTGTAGCAGAATCAGCATGCAAATGCCATTCTGTGTTTTATTTTTTTGCACTGACAGTGTAGCTACACAAAAATATTATGATCTTCTGCTGCCAAATGCAACTGAATGAATTATTCTGAAGCATTCTGATGCCTGTCTTTGTCACAGTCTCCTATTTCAGTCCCTGTCATGCTCTGTGCCTATCATTCATTATAGTTGATGGGTTGAGGGCAGAAAGGTGTCTCTTGCCTTGTTCTCTGGAGAATTTTGTCTTGCCTGTCTCACCTTCAATCACTGCTAATAGCTCTGCTGGAACAAATTCAAGAAGGGGCTGTAAGGAGATGATGAAAATATTTCACAGGGCAGTTTATATTTTAATAGCTAGTTTTAAAAATGAATTTGCTGGAGCAGACCAAAATGAAGATTGCTTAGAGAGATTTTTCTTACAAGCCTTTTAATTAATTTTTTAATTGTTATTAATCTTTAAGCCCTTTGCATTCTTGTTACATTTTTCCTGCGGATTGCCATGAAGGATTGGGTTTTACTGTGATTGGCCAATGACCATTTATCACATGAATTCATTAGGATGAGTTACTGTTCAGCAAACACTGTGTTGGAGGAGAAAACAAAATAGCACCACAGCTTTAGGATGTGTTTTTGTAGGAGGCTTTCACAAACTTTGAACTGCTGTTTCTACCTTGCTATTAAAGCACATTGTGCCTGTGTTTGTGGCAGGTCTCCTGTCACTGCTCTGATGTCCTGCAAAAGTTGTAGTGGAGGCGTGAGACAGAGCTCACCATTTTGGCAGGAGCTCAGAGGCACACAAGTGAGGGTGGAATCGGTGGACTGTTCTGAAGGTTTTTAGGTTGTATTTATTATTGTTTGCTTGCAGGACATTCTGACCTCTCTGTTCCACTAGAATGTCTATCTGAAAAGACAGAACTAAAACAGTCTAAGAATGTAAGAAATACCATTGTGTGTAAATGTTCCTAATTGATTCTGAGAGTATTTTTTCAAACAACTGTAATTAATTGCATGAGGTAAGAGATGTATTTGGGTATCCTTACAAAAGATTTATGTTTCAGTCAGCTGTATAAATAAGTATCAAGTGATTGAGTATCAATAAAAGGAGAAACCTCTTGACATCAGGAGTTTGAATTACTATTAGCTTTTATGTTGATCTTATTTCTATAAGCATACTGGATGCAAGCTTTTAGGTAGCTAGAAGGAGTTCTAACTAATTTCTGGAAGAAAGACAGACATCTCTGTTGATATTAGTATAACCTGTGATTTAATTTTATTTTGTGTCTACATCCCATATTTTTTTCAGAAATAGTAAATTGTGACAGTGCAAGAACTGGATCAGAAGGATGGTATTAAAACCCTGGAGTGAGACTGGGAGGAACAGGCTCCATGCCTGGCTGTACTGCAGGCTGTCTTTGGCAAGGTGGGCAAATCATCCTGCATGGCTCTTTCCAGACATATCCTTTAGAATATATATCCTTTGGGACACCAAACAGATTGAAGACTCATTTCTCCTGTCCCTCTCTGTTCATAGTCTCAACCTGAGATGCCTGCAGCTCAGTGAGATTGTCTTCTCAATATCAGCACAATGACAATAAAATATGATTCTGTGCATATGTTCCAGAGGGGTATGAAGAAAGTAAACGTGATTTGAAGAAGCTAAAGGTACTAAAGATGATTTTCTAAATTACATCAGTGACAAAAGCAACAAACTCTTTCATTATTTTCTGTGATTTTTAAGAATTTAATTGCTTTGACACAAACACTGTATTTTGAAGCCTTAAAAAGGCTGTGCATTTAAAAAATACACTGATTGAAGTGCTGCCTTTTCACACTTTGTATTTTGCCCCAGGGATTACAAGATTAGGATTTGTTTCAGAAAAAAATAGGGGATTTTGGTGTTAGACTTGATGAAATCACTGTCTGCAACTGTCAAGACAAAAATGACTTGAAGACAGATCATCTTGTTATAAGAGGCTTGCTTCAGCAGTCTGGAACTTACAACCAATTATTTATGTCAAGGTATTAAACCACCTTTTCAGTCAAGACCAGGTATGAAGTTGTAAATTAGGCATGTTTTACCAGATTTTAATGATGAATATTTTTAATTAGTTGCAGAAACAGGCACTAATTACGTTAAAGGCTGTAGTTGAGAAGTTCAGAGATTAAACTATTCACTTCATGACTAATGGGAATGCTAACTGAACCTTTGTCTCCTATGTCACTAATTTTCAAGGATCTATGAATATGGAGTCCTTTTGGTGGCCTGTCACTGAAAGTTGTGCTGCAGGGGCACACCTGGTGAGCTCTGGCTGCTCGAGGGCTTTTGGGTCCTGGAGCTGTGAAAATTTGAGGTAGTTCTTCTAAATAATTGCTTTTTAACACGGTGTAACATACAATTCTTTCTTTTCTTTTGTTATCTGAGTAAAACTCCATCTTTGTTCCATGCAGCTGACACAGAACACAAGGCTACTCTTTGATTAGCACAGAAAAACACGGATTATGCCCTCTATGAGTAATGGAAGTGCTGCCTGAGTCTATGTTTATCTAGACTTAGTAGTCATTAAATTGTTTTGTCTTGTCATGCAAACTTATCTAAGAGAATTTCATTCAGAGTGACATAGGCAGAGGTTACAATCTCTGGAAAGCACCAGACCATCACTTCTAGCATCGTCCACCCCACATTCCACATTTCTAATCTCACTAATGGTATTGAGACCATTCCAGCTCTTGTGGAGCTCAGAGCTGGAAGACTGCAGAAATTCATATTTCAATTTCAGGTATGGGCAATGCTCCTTCTATTCTGATTCCATTGGAAGAGACTTAAACTGAGTTATTCTTATCCTTTTCCATTAAGCATTCCTCTGCTTAGAAGCATAAATGTAATTAAGATTGTGGGCCTCATGACTCTTTTTAATGGAATTAGATCTCATGACTCACTCGGGCATTATCTGAAGAATGTCTCCCCATGCAAAATGACTCAATCACTAAGATTGCTGTCTGGCAGTGTGCCAAGATATTAGGACCCAGAGAGCTAGCACTTAATCTGATTCAGGGACATCTTTAATATTTTTTGAACATACATGCAAGCATATTCCAAATATCTTTCCCTCCAAAACAGAAATTAAGAATTTATTTCAGGCACACTCTGCACTCTGAGATGTCTTACAACATTATTGATCCTTTTAAAGTAATTGAATTTAATTCTGAAACATTTTGCAAAAATTCAGACAAAAAAATAGTGCATACAAATCAGGACAAAGTTCAGGGCCATGAGGAGGTCAGCGAGCTCTGAGGGCTGCAACTACCAGCACTTCCATTTGTTTAGCCATTTTCCCTTTTTTTCTTTTCTTGATCTCAAGATTGAGTAAAAGAATTGGGTCAGACTAAATATCCCGTTATTAAATCCCCACCATTACATTCAGTCAAAAATGATTAGGAAAATGTGATGAGAAGCAGCAGCAAGCTTTCTTGGTTCATGTCAAGTTGAGTCAGCAGTGCCCTGGCAGCCAGGAAGGCCAGCCCTGTCCTGTCCTGGGGGGCATCAGGGATGGCATTGCCAGCTGGGCAAGGGAGGGGATTGTCCTGCTCTGCTCTGAGCTGGGGCAGCCTCACTTCGTGTGCTGGGGGCAGTTTTGGGTACCACAGTATAAAAAAGACATAAAGCTATTAGAGAGTGTCCAAAGGAGGGGAAAAAAGATGGTGAAGGCCCTTGAGGGGAAGCTGTATGAGGAGCTGGTGAGGTCACTTGGCCTGTTCAGCCTGGAGAAGAGGAGACTGAGGGGAGACCTCACTGCAGCCATCAATATCCTCATGAGGGAAAGTGCAGGGGAAGTCACTGATGTCTTCTCTATGGTGACCATTGATAGGCCTCGAGGAAAAGGCATGAAGCAGAGTCAGGGGAGGTTTAGGTCGGATGTCAGGAGAAGTTTCTTCGCCAGAGGGTGCTTGGAGATAGCAACAGGCTGCCCAGGGAAATGGTCACAGCAAGAAGTGTTTGAACAATCCTCCCAGACACATGGTGTGACTTCTGGGGCTGCCCAGGAGTTGGACTCAATGATCCTTGTGGGTCCCTTCCAAATCAGAATATTCTAAAATTCTATGATTCTTGTAGAATCTCTTTCCCATTCTGAGCATAGGGAGTAGTGGGACTTGGTCTGAAGGCTGTTTATATTCAAAATCTCCCAGTGGATTAATCTTCTCTGCACTGGTTCAACCATTTTTGCTCTCACTTTAATCTTCTTTGGCACTCAGAATACATTTATGTACTATGCCAAATTTTAACCTATTTCTTAGTTTAAATCTTCCAGTGAAAGGAGAAGAAATATGCTATAATCATATTCTTAAAGTTGTTTATATCTGAGATGACACTTGCATAACAAAGGCCTAATTTTCAAACATGAGGATTTGTTACCAAAAGCCAGTGGTGTAAAGAGGAAGTGCAGGTTCTACCTATACTTCTGCAAAGGTGTTGGATAAGACTTTATCCAGTTGTAGTTATATGAACTTAAACATGCTGGCCAAGATTTTAGTGTATTATTAAAATTATTGCCCCAATTTATTATTTCTGTGTTCGTTGCCAGAGAGCTGATATTTTCTTCTTATAAAAGGAAGAGGGAATAATTATTAAATTAATGCAATGAATCATTATCAAAATAGTTTCTATCAAGTATAAAATTTCTCGTGGTGCTAAATGGTGAGCAATGTCATTCTTCATATTTGTTCAAACCTGACAGAGGCCAACTCACCTTCATTTATGGTAAGTGGCTAGATGCCATATGGTGTTAAATCAGAATGGGGCACTTTCAATCATCTAAAATGAAGTTATGTGGCATGACACAGAACTTTGTGAAACCTCAGTGGATATACACAAATCTAATAATACCTATTCAGTGATCATGCAAGATCCCTGTTAGTACTGGGAGAGTTTTCCCACATGCTGGTGCTGAAACTGTACCACAGTCTAAGAAGATATTAAAAGAGTGGAAAAAACTTTTTAGAAGAGATGTTTTCTGAGGGTTTAATGTAAGCAGCAACTGCATGTATACAACTTTAATATGTCAGTTCAAGAAAACGCTATCTGCTGCCTATTATATCTGTTCTAGAATGTGTGATTTATATGTTGCACCAACAGACACTCACCTACAGACTCACCTGAAACTTGAGACTCTGCCAACAACTGTAGGTGTTAAGCCTAAGCTTATCCACTGCTGAGATAGAATTGACATGGCAAGTTGTTTTGTGCTTCAAGTAAGTGCCAATAGAATTTAAAATAGTAATAATTGTTAAATTCGGTCTTAGCAACAGGGCCTGATCTGTTGTTCAAGTAAGTGAGTGAAAAATATGTCCTTTCTGAAATGGAGAAGCACTTTCCCATGGACCTCAGTGAGCCAGGCTACAGTATATGGCTTGTAGAATTAGTTGCCTGTAGATAATGCGCATAATATTTAAAATGTTTCAGAAAAAAATGCTGGTATTATTATTTCTAATTTATAAAGCAGAAAACAAGAGCCACCAAAGTGAATGACTGGAAATTCCCACACTCTTAGCCATGAGCTTTTCTGGCTCCCTAGGTGGAGAGTCACAGGCATGGTTGTTCAAAATAATGTGTGAAGCAATACACAAGTATAAAATAATTGGAAACTTCACCACTTGGCCCCAAAAATGCAAGGAGACAGGTATCTAAACACAGAGTTTGTTTTTTTTACTTCATGACTTTACAAAATGCTTTGGATACCTGTGGATAAACAATCTAATCAGTGAAAACTTTTGATTGTTTTGAATGCAGCAGGCACCTGAACACACTAAAATGAGTGAGTGGTTAAATGATTACTGATGCATTTGCCCACAAATGCCTTTGCCCACAAGCTATGGTTAATTTTGTTTTCAACCTGTATTTTGATTTAAATCCTTTCTTTGAGTGCCCATAATAACTGTTGGTATGAACATTTCTTAGAGTAAGTGTTTAATTTTCTGAACCAATGGAGTTGTCATAAGGAAATCAGAATCTTGGTCAAGCAGGGGCAGCTACACATGTGATAAAGGATCTTTCCATAGACTTTTGACAACCTTTTCTGTATTGTTCCTGACCACAGGGGTGGAAGATGGGAAAGGTCAAAGTCCTACTATTGGAATGCTGGACCTCCAAGTGACTCTTCTTTTGGGCCAGACTTGGTGTAGCAAAGCTTCCTATGAACAGTGCTGAGGGATACTGCTGACTGCTCCATCTGTCCTCCTTTACTCTCTGCTGCCAGTAAAGCAATACAAAAGAAATACTGTGTGCTTTCAGGTAAGTAGAAGAGATATATTAGGAAAAAAAAAAAAAAAGAAACAAAGAAAGAAAAAAAAAGGAAATACATCTTTCAATTATGAGCACTTTTTAAAGATATGGAAGAGAAAATAAATTTCCCTCACTATAATGTCCTCTCACAGACAAATTTTTGTCTTCCTGAAATATTTATGAATATTAATTTCTTTTTTTTTCCCTTCTTCTTCTGTGCAGCATGTGGTCTTCACTTGGAGAAATTACTCTGGTGTATCTTCAAAAGCTGAACTTATCTGAACAATGTCCATCAATCTGACAGATACACTGCTTTATTAAATTACTTAAAGACACTGACAAATCCCATAACTATGAATCTTAATCTTAAGGATCTCAATTCTAATTTGTACAATGTCTTCCACTAGATTAGCACAGAGAAAAGATAAAATGAAAAGCTGACTCTCTGTACAAACTAGACAAAGCACAACAAAGCCCAAAATCAATAAAAGCAGCAGAAAGTCTGCTGTTCTCCTTTAGACATTTACTCATGGAGTGAAGGCATTTTCATCATCAAGTTACCTGGACTACAGAGCAGACTTTATGGGATTTTCCTTTTCTAGGAAGAATAATTTTTATTGTGGAAACAGTAGTTTTCTTCTTCTTCTTAGCAGAAAAAAGGTACAACACACTTATAACAATGAATTCTTATGGTGCATTTTGAACCTTCCTAAGAGAAATTCCACTGATGGAGAAAGGGAATACGTGGTTTTCAGGTCCTGGTGAGGCAGAAAACAACTCCTCTCATGTGGGAATTTCAAGACCTCTCTGTCATTAGGGCGTTCAAACACGGTATTCTCTGTAGTGACTGAAAGCTTGAAAAGCCATAGTATATTTTTCCTTATATCCAGTTGGATTTTCCCCTGCTTCAATTAGTGACTACTGTCAATTGTTCTCCCACATTCCTTCATTAAAGAACCTGGATCTGTCTCTTATCTTCTCTTAACTATTGGGAAATTGCTGTTAGGTTACCCCCAGGATGTCTCTTCTCCAGACAATAAAGTCACAGGGGTCTATTTGAGACATACTACACATTTGTGTCTCAAGTTCAGCTCCAAACTGTCTGTTTGTTTTATTGTCATTCTTACAAAAAGACATCAGTGAAAATGAAGGGTCATTTTGCTGAAATAAAGTGCCAACATGGAAAGTCAAAGCAGCATTAATGCACTAAAAAAAGTGACCCAAACTCCACTTTTTTATATAAATATATTCTGGGGAACAACTTGATAAGCAATGCTAAATTGAGGCTTAAATGCACCTGAAAACTACCTAGTCTTTAGTAAAAAATGATGGCTTTTAAAAATAACAGTAATCACATTCTTTCCACATCTGCACACAGAACTCCTACCTAAACCAGAAGTCAAACATTACTAAATTTATATACCCTTGAAGAGGGAATTTGCCTTTTCAGTAGTAGCCTTGACAATGAAGGCACTTTTATAGTGACTGGCCCTGCTATTTCAGTTAATGTGTGCAGGACACCTCCAGGCTCACCAGCTGGTGTACTCATTTTAGATGTGCAGCTTTTTCTGTGTCTCTTCACTACCCAAAGAAGCTCTGACTCCTGTAAATGGAAGGAAACAAAAATCTCTAGAAAAGACTACTTTTCAAGCTGTGTATGTGTGTTGGTTTTCCTTGCGGCAGAGTTAATTTTCTTTATAGTAGCTATGAAGGGGCTGTATTTTGGATTCCTGCTGGAAGCAGTGTTGATAACAAAAAGGATGTTTTAGCTATGACTGAGAAGGGTTTTGCAGCGTCAAGGCCTTTTCTGCCTCTCACCCCACCAGTGACAGTGGTGTGACAATTCCTGTGTTTGCACCATGAGAAATAAAGAAATTTAGGTTTAAGTTACTTAGTACTGAATTGCCTCTTAAAAATTTTTCAGCCATAAGTATTTTCTGCCTCTATACAGTTAAATGTATATTCATATTGTTTGGTAAAAGGCTTCCACAGATATGCAGGCATTATGCTTCTTGTACTACTTCTCTAATTTACAAGTCAGTATGAATTTCCTTTTTCTATTTTTGACATCAAGACAGTGACTCAAAGTCACCTGCAGGTTCAGAAGATACTCCATGTACTTGGATACTCTTGCAGTGCAAGAGTTGTTATGGAACTTTTTTTGATAAATTACATTAGAGAATAAGCTTTATTTGTTGGATTACTTTGCCAATGTGGGGCAAGCACAAGCAATTTAGAGTATTAAACTGAAGCTGCACAGAAATGTGAGAAGTCTATTTTGGGCTCTCAAAGTTTGATTCTTTTGAAAAGAGAGTATCTTGTGCCAAATGAACATTGGAGTGGCCTTCTGATTACTTCAAATGTACACTGTGATTTCATTATGGTGACCTTGAATGCAGAGTTGTATCAGTTCCTTACAGGCTGACTCATCTCTGCTACACTCTGGTACTCCATAAAGGGTCAAATTTCCACTTCTTCTTCATCCCCTACACAGAATTCCCATGGGCATCTAAACCACGTATGGTTTTGAGACACAACAGATTTTGGGCAATATCTTTGTGAAGTATTGAATAGCCAAATTAAAAGATGCAATGTCTCTAAGTTCATTATTTTGGATTTACCTTTGCATAAAATAGCCTAGAGGGCAATGCTATATTGCAAGACTCCTTTTTGATTTCCCAGAGTGAAAAGAGGGTACAGATGCTGTTTCAGGCACTCTGCAATTCTCTTGTTTGGCTACAAATTATATGACCTTGCTGGTGCACTGAACACCATGACTGTAGCACATTTCTGAGCACAAGATAAGGCATTTAAATATTTCTCTTATATATACGAGCCATGACTTAATCATGAGTCATATCTTGCAGTTTTGTATGGACTGAAGAAATGTGTCACTGTGCCTGCCATTTATAAATAAATCTGCAGTTTGCATCTAAATGATGTACTAATGTTCCGTAAAGTTTGAGCAACAGTAACTTTTTTCAATTAAATTTGAAAAATACCATAAGAAATGTTTAGACATTAAATAGAAGTAGAGGGGGGAAAGTGGCTACAGAGTTGTAATCCATCACCTGTATATAAATCAATCTGAAGTAATTGTACAGCACATCTTATGCAATGAGTGCAACAGGCAGAGGACCAACTATCATCTTGATGTTCCAGGGAAGGGTCACAGTTTAAAAAGAATGTCTCTTTGGGAAGATTTGGTAAGTCAGCCACAGTACTGAATGCTTCATCTGCTTGACTATGGCTAGAGCTGGGGTCATCACCTTCTTTTGCACCTACATGTGAGTTTAACTGAGACTTAATGCTTCCTGCCCCTTGCTACTGGCATCAAGGGATGTCACACAGGGAGGAACCTCTGTGGCAACGTGATGTCCAGTGTGGAGGGATAGAATGTAAGAAAATAAATACAGTGCAGAAGGTAATCTCACCCCTGAGGAGTTGCAGCTGTAATAATCACCAAGGATTAGGAACAGGCCTGCCCTTAATAGGCCGCAGCTGTGTCCAATAACAAGATGAGTGCTACAAAAGAGTGGGTTAAGTGGCTGAGAAGAGTTGGAGTTTGTTGGCTGTGTGGTGAAGGAGTCAGTGCTATGAGGAGGTGCCCATGAGAACTCACCAAGAAGGTATGGGAGCTTTCACAATAGGATGACAACAGTCCAGAGCTCTCATAGTGTCCCCAGGGCAGTCAGTGGCTTCTTCAGGGGTTCTCACCTTTCAGTAACAGTGGAGTGAGAGTCAGTGCTTAAACACTCGAATCAATGCCATTGTCTCTCTACCCATCAGTCTATACCTGCTCATATGGTGATCTGCCCCAGCTCCTTAGGAGGAGCCAGGGTTGCCTCCCTTGCCTTGGGAGCCAGAGGGTTGATATTGGCTTGCAAAGATCTGCCTTGGTGGTATGTTATTATGGCGCACCTCATCTCTGTTGTGGAGGTTGTGTTTTTTGCTGCTTTACTCGATAATTCTTTGAGTTTGGACAATACAAATTACACTGGAGAGTGGCTATCGGTTTGCATTAGGAAAAAGTAAACAATGTACTTGACTTTTCTAATTGTTCTAGGCAGGTTTTTTTTTTAAGACTCTGCTGTTTTTAATACGCTACCCTCTGGTCATTTTTCTGCTTTCAGAGAGCAAATTTCAAAGAAAGAATCATCCATCTTGTCCTGAATCTGCCAGAACACTGTAGACAGCAATGCCACCTGATGTTTATAGGGCAAGATTGAACCATTGATTTTTTACATGAAACTCCCCATTGCCCTGAACAAATTGTAGTGAGGTAAAGCTAGTGGTATGACTGCAGCCCTTACAGATGAACAAGACTTGGTTCATCTGGCATTCTGTTTTGTTTTACTATCTCTGATTAAAGCATTTCTCTGTTAGTATGCATTTCTTTCTTTAATATGCTTTCAAACTGTTTGTAGTAAAGCAATTGAGAGAAAAGTGTTTCAGCTATATAAAATGCAGCAAATAGGTTACTGCTATACTCATCTAGGAGAGATTAATATATTAAACAATTACTTAATGATTTTTTTTTCCTCTGTGCCAGTTCAAACCTCTGACACTTGCAATTTCTATAATACCTTTGAGAAAGCTCTGGCTGGAAACTGAGTAGTTTCAGAGTGAGATTGTAAACAGCTGCTCTCATGTCTGTGCAAAAAGGGCTCTTAATCACTGGTGGCTTCTCAAAGATGAGCAAGGGAGATGAAGTTGGCTGACTGAATCCTATGCTTGATATACAAATGGAGTTCCCACAATTCCCATTCTGATTTGAAAAAAAAATTATCTCTAGGAGAAATGGAGGAATGTGTGCCGAGGGTGAAGCTACGTGGTTTATGTTTAGAGCAGCTGGTGATCCTAGCAACTCAACTGTACTCCAGATGATAAATTTGATCTCCTGCTCTGTAGGGCCATGAGTAGATTTCACCATCTTTCTCACAAAAAACATGGCAGTTTTCTAGCACTTCTGGGCACAGATGTGCTGCAAAATAAGCCTACTGAAGACCAGAACTGTCATGTATCACAGAGAGAAGCTGGTGTAAAGCAACAAGAATAAAAATATGTGAACCCAGCCTCCACTTTTCACTCCAAATACAAATCTGTAATAAATTCCAGGAGAGCAGAAGTATAAGACAATGTAAATTAATTATTTACTTTAAATTAAGAGGCTCAAAATAGAGAGCTACCAACCATGAATGAAACATTCTCTTGGAAAAGAGAAAGCTTGCAATGTCTGTTTTGCTTTCCCAGCGGCTTATAACAGGAACATATGGTACTTTGAGACCACATTCAACTAGAAAGAGATTGAACTCTGCCACCTTAAGGTTTTGCTGCAGATATTCCAAATTTTGCACTCACAAAAAGATAAATACCCTCAATTATGGTCAGGGAATGTTTTCTTAGTAATCTGTAAATGGTTTTATTATTATGTGTGCTACAGGGAGTCTTTTTCATTGTTTAATCATAATTATTTCCTCTGTTTTCCAGTATTCTAGTAATTTTTGTGTTCTGTCTTCATTCTAACTTCCCTGCCACTCACTGCAGGGATTCATTTCACTATTTTATTTGATTAAAACATTTCTATACCTTTTTGTAATTTATCCTAGGTCATTTGTGAATATTGATGCCAAATTATGATGGGGAAAAGGAAGTTTTTTAAATACTTTCAGCTCAGAGCAGGGGAATAAAATACATAACCATGCTGGCTTTTGATGGATTAGCTGATTTCTTTCCATGTGGATAGTAGGGTACTGTGATTCTGCTGTGTAGTGTAGAGTATATTCTCCTAGCAGAATGTACTCCTGGGGTGTCATGAATTATCCCTTAGTGGCATTGAACATCTGCTGAGGCTTCTTTTGATCCCCCTGTTTCTCTTTTTGCAAGCCCATGAGAGAAGCAGCTTGCTTGTTTTGTAAGATTGGAGTCTGATTTCTCCCTTCAGGGAAGAGCCATGTGTTTCTGCATCAGCATGCCTCAATAATTGCCATGTTTTTGTTTTACTTTCAAGATAGCCTCACAGAGGCTGGCTTGTTCCATGAACAAAAGTGGAGGGTGGAAGATTGCAAGATGATTTTTTCAAGGACTAATCACTTTTGGGCTACCAAAGGTCAGCACGGTTAGCTGTGTGTCTGGAAATGGATGGTGGCAATCACCTGCTGCTTTCAGAGATGATCTGTTTGATCTAATTAACTGCTTTTCAAGCTTTCTGTGTACTGAACAACGGTAAAAATGACAAAGAAAGATTAGCTGCCTTTGAATTTGCCTGTTTATTTCTGAATAAATAAATTTGCCTTAAACTTCTGAAAGTCTCAGGACCTTTGTCTGGGACCAGAGATATCAAAATTGTCCTGCTTAAGCAATCAACTTTGAAATTTAGTACACACTTTATGAATGCATATTTGGAAAATTACAAGAAAGACTAAGGATCTCATGAATCTCATCCTGCATCTAATGCACTATCTGGAAAGTTTCCATTGTGTTTAAAGAAGATGGAATAGAGTTGCTGCTTAGAAACTGGACTGTCTCAAATAAAGAGAATATATAGCTTATGTAGAAAAAAAGCTATTTCTGAATGAGGAACTGTGGTAGAGGAACTATGCATGGTGGGTAAAGGGACTATGCATGGTGGGTAAGGGAATTTAAAATGTTTTGTTGTCTGAATTGGATTGTCTGTACAGAATAAAAGCAAAAGTGTGTGTTTTATTCTGTGTTGGTCCTCTCTCTTTGCACTGAACTGGTTTGGATTACAGGCAGATATCAGTTGTTTTTCCTGCTAACCTTCCCTGTAAATGTGCTTTTTTTTTAATCAAATGTGTACCTTGTGAGTAAATTACAGGCATTATTGATACCTGTATTGTTACTTGTATCAATCAGCTGGGAGAAAATAGAAAATTATCACTTGCAAAATTTGCAGATGCCCTCAAGCTACCGAGCAAGTAAACAAAGAGAGGGACAAGCTAGGTATGTGGAATGAGTTGGATTATTCTGTAAGTGGGTTGATCTGAGTTGTGGGCCTTTGAAGACAACTGAAGACTGGATTTTGAAACAAAGAATGTAGCTGCCACTTTTGAGAGAGGACACTGTTATGCTGACTCTGCCAAGGTCTGAAGAGGATGGTACAATTAGCAGGACAGGCATGTTCATTAAGGTAGTTAGCCAAAGAGCTAATGTGATCTTGGGAGGTATCGGCAAAGGTAGGAGGAAGGGCAGGGTGTCTGTGTCATGGCAAGGCCATCACTGGAACCCTTCAGCTCTGAGGTCCTGATTTTGAGAATTCTTCTGAAAAGCTGAAAAGGTTTTGAAAAAATCTAATCTGTAGTGTGGAGAACAGGTAGAAACCTGAATAAATCACTTTAAATTATTCAAGTTGCAGATGTGATTTCCTCATTGCCTACAGATACCTACATGTAGGAAAAGCTTCAGAAAAACAGCAACTCTTTAATGCAACAGCACAAAACTCAGGACTGGGATTTTTGCTTGGCAAAAAAAAAAAAAAAACTTTAAACAAGTTGCAGCTTTTTAAATGGTGAATACGCCAATGTCCTGGAGCAATTCGAGATGGATGTCATTTAATTCCCACTGCTAGAATTTTGAGAAACCTGGCTGGACATATTTCTGACATATTTGATTCAGATTCTGCCAGAGTTCAGGAATAATATGGAGTACAATGGGTGAACTTTTGGTTCCAGGGTTTAGACTAAAGCATCAATGACTCCTTCTGAATCAAGGATTGATGAGATATTTAAAGATGTTCTGTCTCAATGAAGAGGGACACTATCAGCATCACTGACTGTGCTGAGAATGGTAATATCACACAGCGGTTAATATCTCAATATTATTGGACCTTCTAGTCAAGGAATCTGCACATTTTTAGATATGTGACTTGGGACATGAAGCTCTCCCCTTCTAGGGTCTCTGTCACTCCTCTATTTCATTTGGATGACAAAAGGGGCCACAGCCATTACCTGATAGAAGCTTCACCCCATGGTGGAGCAGAATGTTAGCAGGAGTTTTTTCACCTCCTCCACAGAAGATGCTGTGTCTGCATTAGCTGCCCCCTCACCCCCTCATACATTCCCATATGACCCAGCTTGGTCACCATCTCTGCTTGATGGCTTCAGGAGGAACGTGAAGATTGCTGCCACTTGAGGCTGGGAAGGGGAAAAGAAGCAAACTGCAGTGAAAAGACTGTGCAGTGGGCTTAGTCCAGCTCTGGTGAGGGGGTGTGGGGAGGAGGTGGAGGCACAAGAGAACCAGGCAGCCATGGCCTGGGCTAGTCTGTGCAGCACTCCTGGAGCTTGTAGGCAAACCAGCTTGTTTAGCACCTTGTAACTCTGTTATTATTCAGTAATTGTAATGGGGAGACAAGACCTAACAAAAGGAGTTGGAGCATTCCTAAACCTCAACAAGTCCTGGAGGAAGATGCATGCATATGAAAGAGCCTGGAAGGTGGAGGACATTTAAATCAGGCTGGAATGAGTTGTGGTGCTTTCAGGAATAGCCTGCTTGGATGCAGCACTCAAAGCTTCTCTGCTGGGTTGGTGGGCAGCCTGCTAACCTGACTCACAATCTTAGCTCAGATCTTGGCCCAGCTGAGAAGATCTGAGGAGCGACAGGGACCGAGTACCTTAGCTATGGGAACAGCTTGGTCACAACTGATGTGCAGTGGTTGCAAGGAGAATGACAGTAGTTGCCAAAGTTTTATTGAGTTAATTAAACACACGGACAAACTCTTCTGAACTTGGTCAGAGATCTCTAAGCAGCAAAACTTCCTCAAGGTTGTAAATATATCTCAATACAGAAGTCTGAATGCCTTGATTCAAAGAGCTTCTAAATAAACCAGAACGTAGAAATTATGTCCATACCCAGAAACAAATTATGTTCACCTTGTAATTTGATTTTGATGATGTGTTTTCCAGTTACCTCCTTTGGCTCTGAGTCATTACTTGTAGTGGAAATACTGACACATGTAATGGCTCAAAACAGCATGTGGAAACTTTCCACTCTTCTCTCTGTCTCTGCTCACCAGAACTCATTCACTCACTCATTGTCTTCTAGCGGCAGAAAAACATTAGACTGTTTACAACTATGGGGTATTAGTGGACACCTGGAAAATGGTGGTGAAGTTATTCTCATACAGTAATGGTGACTCTTAGCCAGACTGAACCTTGTTCAGATGTTGAGCATCTAAAAGGATGAAAGGCTTCTGCACACTGAGACTTTTCAGCAGTGTTTTTCTAATGACCTAATAGGTTTTGTTTTACTTATTCCACCCTCTCTGAATTCCTGCTCTAACTTCTCTGCAGGTAATGCAGATTGCTAGCAGGGATCTCACTGGGACTGTACATACAATTATTTTTTTCTCTGCAATCTGAAAACCTGGAAGAATAAATAAAGGTCCCTAGTATTTTTTGCAAAGCAGGTAAGGAGAAAAGAAACGTATTCAGTTGAAAAGCCGCAAATCTAAAAAAAGTGTTGCTACAAATCAAGCCACAGCCGTTTGGCTACCTCTGTAAGCAAAACCAAAAAAAAAATTGACCAAACAGCACTGCTTTTTTTTCTAATTTAGAGAAGCTGCCTTCCTTAACTTCCAAGCTGTAGATGTACAGTTGATGCTTACTTTCAGTGTTGATTCTAATCTCTATGTGACTCTTCAGTGTCAAAGCTAACTAGACTACAGTAAAGGCTGGTGCTTTTATCAGCATCTTATTAAGAAACAGAAAATAAAGTCCCTCTCTAAATTTACATGATCTCCAAAATGCAATGGTTTTGTTCACGTTTGTTGCTGTGACTGCACATGGAAAGTAGTCCTTTGTATTGAGAATTATGTAGTTCTGTAAAAGCAAAGAAAATACTGACCCCTGAAAACATTCTAATTATAGTATTTAAAATTCTATTTATGCCTCTGACACCTCAGGAGCAGTACTTGAAGTATTGCTGTATTGCAGTACAGAAGCCTTTTTTCTGTCGAGTTGAGGGAGATTGAGAAGACATTTAGATCCAGAAAGTCCTGCTTCCCCACCTAATAATTTGCCATGGCTGCTGTGCTGACTGACAATTCTTCACATTAGTATTACTGCCTGGGCTCAGCAGGAAAGAGACTTCACAGCTGACCACTGGGGAGATGGAAAAGGGTCTTTTTCTGCCTATATTCCTCCAAAGGGATTGATTTCATAAGTCTTTGTATTAAACTCATAGCATGTTCTCCCAGACATTTTAAAAAATGCTGCCATGACTACAATTTTTTTCTTTTTTATAACATACAAGAAGTAGGTATGGTGTTTCTTTCTTATCAAATTGCCAATGCTTGAAGCATTTGCCAATAGATGGGAGAATTTCTGTCTTTTGAGCACTTCCTCTTCAAGCCAGAGAAGGCTTACACCTATATATCCTATCTCATAGGAGAAGCTCTGATTAAAAGCTTGGGCTAGGTCTTGGCATCACTGCCTCTTCACCTTTTGGAAACAGGTCACTTCACTAAAAACCTTCTGCAAGATCCACTGGGTGAAGAGAAAGAGACTCTGTGGCTGTGTCTAGGACAACCACCAGACTTGGTGGACAGCTCCTAGGCTTGGATGAAACAGCAAACACTGAAGACTTGAATTCTGGGGAGGGGTCTGGGCCAGCACTACTGCTTGTCTACATTTTGGCTGGTTTCAACGGGAGCTGAAGCCTTTTTTAGTTTGTCTGTTTAATGTTGTTGTTTTGCATGTCAATAGACTTGATACGTACCATTTGTACTTTGCAGTTTGGAAAGAACTGTCTGACTTACCAGCTGGAGGACACAGTAAATCATTAGGGCTTTAAAAGCATCTTTGAAAAAGGCCAAAAGTCCAAAGGGGAAAAGTAACAAACCTTTGACTCTGCGTACCAAAAAATTATTCCTTGTTGAAGTAAAGATCTGGGGAAACACACGGGGTGAGGGAATTAGACTGGGGAGTAGGAAATGCTGAAGATTAAAATGAGAAACTGGAAAAGCAGAAAGGGAGAGAGTGAGGGGGTAGCTGATACTAAACAGACTGATGGTGCAGACTTCCTTTTGAAAAGGATTTTTTAATTCTCAAAGGTGTAGCAAGCATCTTTTTTATTTATCCTCTAGATACTTTACCCTAGAAGCCTTAGTTAACACCATAATTACATAATTTTGTGCTCAGTTAGCTTTATAAGCCTCAGTGGAGGATCATGAGCATCCCTTTCACACAACTCTGAATTTTTCTGCTGTTAATTTAATGCTTATGAAGAGCCCATAAATTTGTATTGATCTTTTTTTCTCCTTGCAGACTTCAACCACATTAGTATATGGAACAGATGGGAGTCTTTAACTCATTAGAGGGAACCAGTTTAATACTGATCCCATCAATCTGTTCTATTTTTGCCTTGGAGACAGAAGTTTTTCTGTGAAGAGTGTAGTTATATGCATCTGCTGCTGTGTGTACCTAGATGGCAGGTTCTGAAGCTACTGGGGCAGAACAGAAGAAAGAAGAAACATTGCAGAGTAGATGACGAAGAGACCTTTTGGCACGCTACCAAACAGAAAGCATAATTAGAATGAATTTATAATCACAGTGCAGCTACTTAAGGAAAAACAGGAATACACAAGCACAGCTTGATATGGTTCAGAATTTGCTCTGTTCATGTTTAAAAAAACCCACACTAATTCTATTGATAAAGGCTCCACCTCTTTTAGATATAATAACTCTTGGACTTAAAACGCTCTGAAATGTTTCCTACTGTAGTGCTCCTCTGAAACTGTAATATCTGGATGGCTTTTGGAACTGGCTTGAATCAGTGACACAGAAAAAGGTGTGCTTCTGTGATTAACAGACTCCTTCCATTAGGTTAGCATTCTTGTCCTTTGTTTTCATTGCTGAGTCTAGATTTCTGAAAGGTTAATCCATGAACAAGCAGGGAAAGCTTCACCTGAAAGATTACCACAAATAATGCACAAATAAATCATGAATGACTGAGACATGGAAAAAAGTTATGACATTAATTTATTAAACAAATACAGTTTTTGCAATGACAGTACCATTAATTCTAGTAATTAGCACAGTGTACAATATAGTAATATTTGTTTCTGCTTAATTTGGGAAACTCTCTTGGAAAGATGGCTGAAATATGGGGAAACTGCATATACTGAGAAAAACAAAGATTGGTTTTACAACTTTATTTTAAATCAAGATCATGGTCCTCAAAACACTGAAAACACATCCAATGACTGCTAATCTGAGCAGCAAGTAAAACTTTAATTGCTCTAGTGGTATTGAATGTGCATAGGAATGTATAGTGCAAACATAAACAAGACTACAGAATAATTGAGTTTGTTTTAAAGAGATTTTATAGTCTCACAAAAAAAAGTAAGAAAAAAAAAGTAGATATCATTCAAGACAAAAATATTTATAAACCAGACAACAGACAACAAATACATTGTGTGGTTTTCTTCCTATGTTTCTAGTTGTTAGGAACAGTCCCAGAAAAACAGATCTTCTTTCTTCTAAAAATTTGTCTTCTGTTACTTATCATGTAACATGACACCACAATAATGTCAGTAGTTACTAAGCCAGCCAGATGTTAATTAATTTCATACCAGCAACTAATTATGGTGCCTTAAGGTGCATCTCCATCTCTTTTGTGCTCCTGAAAAGCTGTCCTAATACTTCCTGAAAGTTCAGTTTGTTTCCTCTTAGGCAGATTATCAAAGAAGGCTAATGCCATTCCAGATTATAGACTGAAGTAAAGAATAAACTGAAAAATCAGATAAATTCCTGTTCTAGATTTCATAAAATAAACAAATATATAAGAATGATGCAAACATTGTCTAAATGTATGTTTGATGAAAATAATATATGTAAATCAGTGGTTCCAGATTTTCTAATTGCTTAGTAAAAAGGCCTTACAGAACATAAAAGTTCTACAAATATTTATTTCAGCTTCCTTCAAACTGAAATTTATTAGTAACTTTTTGTTAGTTATAGTATTTTCTTTAAATAAAATAAAGCAACAGGTGAAATATGAGACTATTAATAATTTTAACCATGGGGTTTGTAACTGGCCATTACAAATCCATTGTTTATATCTTTATAAGGGAAAAAAACCCCATAACACAAAACTCAGTCAAGGATTGAATTAACTAGCAGATAGCCTAAATTTTTTTGCATCTGTCAGTCAAGCAGATGATCAATAAAACACTGTATTGTCAAACTGTGTTGATTGTACATTTGAGTTCTCTGGTTTTGATATTTTTAAAGGGAAAGTTTGAGTAACAATGGCACTTTAATTACAATTTTCTTAAAACTTAGCATAATCAGTCCAGACATGGCCATGTACACTGTGCATCTCAGACCACAAGCCTGAACCTCAGCTAACTGGCTTAATTGTCATTTGCCATGATACTTCCTGGTATATGTTGAAATAACAGAATTGTCCTGGGGCCTGTTGCAACTGCAAATGTGGGCCAGGACCAAAGCCCTTGTCTACAAACACAGCTGAGCCTATGTAGAGCTGGTAGCAAGCTGATACTTTCCAGAAGTGCCATGCCCATGGCTAGGAGGCTGCTTTGTGTGGGGATGATCTCATCTTGCTCTCTGGAGAAGGGCCTTTAATAATCAGCGTGTGTGCTTTAATAATCAGCTGAAAGGAGAAAAAGAGGAGGAAAAAACCACTCTGCAGTGAGTGGTGATGAGTGCTGCAGGCAGGCCTGAAAAGCTGAGTGCAGTCTCTACTCCAGACACAGTTTGTGATTTTAGCAGATAGATACTGGCCGCTGTGGCTGGTGCTCAGGATTTCCCCCTTTCTCATCAAGTGTCCTAACACAGCCCTGGCCAGTGCAGAGTCAGTCTGGCCAAAGCACAGAGACACAGCTTCAACACACCTTCACTGATAGGTGATGTGATTTTGAACCACTTCAGGTAAATAAAGAATGCAGGTCCCACAAGTCTTAGGTTTCAGTGCATAAGCTGTATTAAAAAATAACAACAACAACAACAAAACCCCCCAACATCAACAACAACAGAAACCAACAAAAATCAAGCAAAGTAAAATTTGTTAGTTTTGGAGAAACCAGGATCACTCTTGGACAAAAAATGGCCTTAACTCCACTGACCTCAGGCAAAATCTGAACCTACCAATGTGTGCTAGACTTGTTTTGAACTGGTGGGCTGACAGGAGGAAATTGTGGGGGTGCTTCAGAGCTGAGCTGTGGAGGGAGATCTGAATCAGTCCTGCCAAAATGGGATTAAGCCTGAACTGAGACTTTGGCAATCAGCACCTCTTCAGCACAGGATGAAAGCACAAATGCAGTTGGGACAGCTGTGCAGTAAACAGTTTCTCGCACCAGTTCTAGATGGTGATGATGTTCTCTGTTGTCCATATTCCCACTACTTTGGCTCTGAACAGTTAAAATGTACCAGAATCAAATCAAGGGTAACCCCTTCATTAACTTAGTCTGAGAGATCGATTCAGGTGTTTGGGTTTTTTTGCATGTTTAATGTTCTATCTGGAAAGTTTAATTCTCTTTGAGGTGATTTCAACCTTGTTGGAAAAGAAAGGTTGCCTAAACAAAATACAAATAATAGTACAGGCTTAATAAACCAACACATGTAATTTTAAATGTTCATAAAGTATAGAATTTTTAAATTGTCTTCTTAGGAATATCTTACAAATGAGAAATCCCAGACTTTCCCCCAGGTAGATTTGAGGTCTGATATCAAAGGGTGAGTATGTGCATGAATTTGTAGATAATATTCTGTCACAGGTTACCTTAGGTAATGAGGCTTTTATTATTGTAAATGCATTTAGCCCTGTTTATAACCTACATAATGCAGTGCTACCTTGACAATTATGATATTTTAACTAGTAAGTGGTTTTTTTTAGAAAATGCTGTCTGAAAAGGCTTTGGAGATTTACTTGATTTAGAAATTAAACTGAAGCCCAGATTCTTATATATATTAAAGTCCAAGAACCTGATGAATTGCTGCTGTCAGCTACATGCAAATTATGCCTTGAAGCAGAGCTTTTGCCTTCACTTCCAAGACAGCATAAAGTTAATGAGCCAAACATATGAAATACTCTTACACAACCAAAATAGAAGGGAAAAGAAAATTTTGGACTGGCAGTTGTTCAGAAATATTGAGACTGCTTATAAATATAACTCAAAAATGAACAAAAGCCATAGTCTATTGAAAAATGAGAATTTGTTTCCAGTGGGAGAACTTTATAGTGGTAACAAGTTAAGGGCAGCATTTGTGAAAGATGCTGTGGTTTTGATTTAATTTGTCATCCATCAGTTCATGTCACTAAAATTTCATGTAGTGACTGAACCTACTCTGAAGGAAGCACAACTGAGAACTTGCTGGAGTTAGTTTAACTTGGGTAGAAATTTTCATGTTTCTCTGTATAATATGCTCTGTGACTGTGTCCTCTCAGATGTTCAAGAGCCCTACCTTGATTGCTCTGCAGAGTGAGAGCAGCATGTAGTTCTCACTTATTTTGGCATGTCTGGGATACACTGGGGATATGTGGGAACAGAGTAGCAATTTACTTTTTTTTTCCTCAAGGGTTGTTTTGTTGAACAAAATAACTCTACAGACTTACCGTCTCTCTGTTCTCCTGATCAGAGCCTCCCAGCTACCACCTGCCCATGATCAGGATTTCTTACAAAGAAGAACATGAAAAGTGTCTATGGAGCTGTTAAATAGCAAATAAAAACCACCAGTTTAATGAAGAATGTCATAAAGAAGGACATGGGAAGGACAAATTTTGGCTCATCTACTACAGAGACCTCAAACATAGTACAGCTATGGGATCTCCTAAAAGAAAATGACTGTCACAGAAGAAGAGGAATATATGTATCTCTGCTTATGATACAGAAGGAGTGTTGGTATTTTTCCCTGCCAATCTTGAATTTTGAAAATGATGAATCCAAACATAAGGACAGAAGAATAAGATAATTTAAGTCCAGATCTGGACTTTGATGGCAATGGAGGAAGAGTGGAAAGACTATAATTTTGTATTAGCAAGCTTGATCATCAGTTGGTAAGTGTCCAGAAAAGAAGGACCATAGAGACAGAGTCATGTTATCTGTGTTTTCAAATGTGATCCTTTCACATTAGGGTTGTGGACAGCTCTGTTTGAAGTGGGAAATGGTTTATTGTTGGTGGTATTTCCTGTGCTATCCATAGCCCACCGGTAAATAACTCTGTTGCCAAGGCTGCCAATTTGTTACCTGTCATAAACAATAGATTACACTTGCTTGCTTGTTAATTCCATATAAGTCTGGTTTCTGGGGTCACCCTCTTAAAACATACACAGTCCCCAGGCTGTGTTGTGCTTATAAATGATACAGCTAAGCCTTGATGGTTTTTGCATCATTCTTCTCTAGCTTCTACTTGTCACATGGTATTTCTCCCGCTGAGTTTGGCAGTTCTAGTTACTGAATTAAAACTTTATATAATTATACTACCACCCCCTCAAAAAAAAATCATAAAAGAAAGCCCCTTCTTTGTTAATGTCTATCAAGATGAGGACCAATTTAAATCAGCCTGGAGCTTTTCTGCTTCAGCATTAATCATGAACTGCAGAAAGCTGTGTGTATTAGCACTTTTTTGCCATTTGTAAGCTTATGTTTTGATGGTGATAAAATTCAGTGTTTTAGTAATTTATCCTGGAACTAAGCTGTGAGCACCAAAAATAATCATGTGCCCTTTGCAATTTGCTGTTTTTTTGCTTAAAGGATTAGAATTGAGTGCACAGGTACATATTTTCCAAAACTGTGGCCATTGTTGACCAGACTTGCACTGCTCAGGATTCCGGTGTATCCTCATGGTGTGGGGAAGGCAGGCACAATCTCTGAGGTCAAGGAGCTGGCATCTAGCTCTCCCCCCAGAGTGATCTGAAAGCACTTCATCAAATAGGAAAATAACCATCCTGCATGCCTGATCTTGACTAAGAAAAAGATGGAGAATGAGCATAGCATGTAATCATGTCTCTATAATGAGCTTGGTGGAACACTTCCAAGATATACTAAGGATATAGAATTATCTTATGTTCGTGTGGAAAACCCATACTTTTAATGTGTTTGAAAATGCATACTGAAGTCCTCAGCACTGTAGGTGGGATGCACTCTGTCTAACTTCAGAAACAGCCCACATAGGAATCTGCATCCTAAAAACAGAATGTCACCTGGCAGCCAAAGGTCATCTGAACCCCTGTTAGAAAGTCTACACTACATCTGCAAAGTAGCTTAGGTCAGTCTGCATTGTAGTGACCTTGTCAATTTAGGCTTTTCAAACTCTCCAAGCAGCTCTTAGGGAACTTGGCCCACACTCTGCTTTAGCAACTCCTTCCAAGAGTGAAAACACAAGGGACTGGCCCAGGTTCACAGACGTCCTTCCTACTAATATCTGAGTTTCAGTGCACTCTGCTGCTCGTTATCCCTGCATTATTTCCCTTTCTAGGGAAAAGAGGCCAAAACAAGGGGAAATGGCCTGGATCTTGCAAGTTTTCCAGTCCCCGAGGCAACTTCATGATTACTTTTGTTTTGGTTACAACAGGTGCCTGTTTGATGACCTTGTCATCAAGACAACTTTCCCTGCCCACAGAGGAGGTAGCTTGTTGTCTGGATCCATTTCTTTCAAATAGTGGGGTATTTCAGCCAAAAGCCTACTATGAGACAATTTATACTGAGGAGTGTGGGAAGATGCACCAGAGAAGGTCATGCTTTCAGTAAATGTAGCAGAACCTGAGCACTCCAAAGTTTCCTGCGTCTGACTCAAAAGGGAAGAATTTTCTGCGGGTATGAAGGTCCTGGGTTAGATTCCCATCACGGACCCCTGTGAAATCCTGTCTTTCAAAAAGCAACACTCACTTCATAGGCTCCCTAGAAATGGAACTCCTTTACTCTGGAGGAGCTTGCTGCTTCGTTCCTGGCTCCCTGACTCCCCACCATGCTGGTCATTGCAGAGATGAGCGGACAAAAGAGGTGAAGTCACAGGGTCAGTGACAGAGCAGATTTCCATGGGAACATCCAGTTCAGCTGAATGTTTTGTCAGTGTATTTCCTAGAACATTTCAGTTCTGATAAGTCTGGCATTTTCTGTCAGAGAAATACCAAGTCTAGAAAAACTTCTGCCATTTCAGCTGTATTTTCAAATACATGCCCATTTACATTAAAGCTTTGTTTTTGACACAATGCTGCTTTTCAGTTGGAATTTACTGAGATATTTGAAAAAGCTGCTTAGAGCAAGTAGCCTTGAAAGGCACACGTGCTCATGTCAACCATAACAAAAGGACCTGGGTTGGTGGCATGACAAGACTGTCATTAAATTGGTACTAAGCAGTGGCCGGGAGCACTTTTGAGTCCTCACAGCTGGGCACTGCTTTGCAAGTGAACAGACTTACATGAGAAGACAGGATTTCACATGCTGGATCGGGAGGGTCCAGCATCTTAGCACTTCCCTACTGAAGCTGCCAAGGCCTGAGGGGAGTGAGGCTGTCTGTGCCAGGACTCTCACCCTGGGCATGGTGAGTTGTGCCACTTCAGCAGGCCTAAAGTGAGCAAACTTGCACTGGAAGGATGGTGTGTGAGCAGTACAAAAGCTGGCATGTATGGATCATTTAAATTGGTTTACTGCTGTGTAAAACTGCTGTGTACGATGACTGATGTGAAAACAGAAGAGGAGACTTAGGTATGAGCTATGATACTTGGGTTTCTCCAGAGAAAATTGGTTTATCTTCCATTGGTCCATAAATTCAATTTGCCTCTTTGACTTCCTGTATTGATACAAATGGAGTAAATCAGATGACGGCTTAAGCAGACATGTTGAGGTAAGCATTTTTCATTCCCTTTTTTCAATTAAATGAGCTGCAATTGCATTACAGGCAACTCTGCTCATCCAACTCATAAATATTCTTAATGCATTCTGTCTAGTGCAACCTGTGGTGACGCAAACAACTGGCCCTCTGACCTGTCCTCTCCATTCTTTGGCATATGCTTGGAGAGCTACATTTTGAATTGGAGCTTTTTCTAGCTGAGATATAGAAATACTGAGAGTTCTTTGTATATCTGCTTTTTTTCTTATGTGGCTATAGAATATCTAATTGCCAGATGGCCATTAGACCTCAGCAAATTGTAGCTGGAAGCAGGATTTTATAGTAAAGGCTTGCTTTTAAGAGCCATTCTGGTACTGGTTCAAAATTAACTTTCAAAACATTTTATAGGACATTTTCTTGCCTTAGAGAAGAATGCACTGGAATGAAGAGAAGATCTAAGGAGTGCTGATGCTTTTGCAAAGCCAGACAGGAAAAGATAAAAGAGCGTCCTGCATGATGCTGCTAATATGCACATCAAAAATCAATGATGGTTGCAGAGAAAAGGAAAGCAATACTCATCATTATTTTTGTGGTTTTCAATTAATGTAAATTTACTTACACTGAAAAATGCTGCTTTATTATCCTCTGTAGAGGTAATTTAAAACATGTTCTACAGCCTAAACAGGAAGCAGTTATTTATTGCAGTTGCAAACAAAGAGAACATCAGTTCTTTTGACAGTATAGTGCTTTTTAAAAAAATTCTTTATTCTTAATTTTTAAGTGTTTTGGCTGAAAGCTTATCAAATAAGGAAGCTATAATTTAAGCAGAACAGTCCTGCAATCCTGTTTACCAAAAGAATGCAACAGACTTAATTGAAGACTAATTTAACTCAAGAGTTTTGGAGCTACTGTGAAAACCAGTTATTGCTTTCTAATTTTAGGTTTTCTTACTTGGCAGTATAATAAATTACCACTGTCCAAATATCCATCCTTCTCCTTACATCTGGTAAGTGTGAGAGTAATACAGATATTTGGTTTTTTGCGTAATATTTCAAGACAGTATTTCAGTTTGTAAAGCCTATTGCAGCACTGCTTTGGTAAAGAGATGTAGAGGTAAAATTTTTATGCAGCCTTAGCAACACAGCATAATATTTGCACCATAATGATGAAGTTTACTTTCCACAGTGGGATATCATTGAATTCTATATTCAATTATATTCAGAGCATTGAGTGTTGCGTAGAGTCGCAGAAAACTTTCCTGTTGGTGTTGTGAGGATTCACAGAACACTTTTTAATCTACTCTGCCCTACAAGACGTGTAGTAGGGCAGACTGTATAGTACAGACACTCTAAGATTACTTGGCAAGACCAGTAGGAATTAGTCACCCTGCAAACCAGAGCCTGAGCCTTCCATCCTTCAGGTTAATGTTACAATCTGCAGGCTACAAAGTAAGATATTTACATTTCTCTTCTCAGCCTTGAAAGCTCTGATCTTGGCTGCTGAGCTGCAGGAAATTAATGGGTGTTTTTCTTATTCAGAACATTGTATAGTTATAGGGGGAGGACCTAATCCTGAGAAACATGTATTTTTAACACAGTTCAGGACCTAAATCTTCTTCCTGAGAGCATCTCAAGGTACTTTCTGCTAGGAGAGGGTACCTCAGTCAAGACTGAAAGGGCCCATGCCTAATCTCTAGGATGGAGGTTAAACTTTTAATTAACTAACATTTCTTGGCTGCTTTCTGTATCGGGCATGTGATATTTTCATATTGCCCTTTGGAATTGTGCCTAATTCTCTCCATTAGTTATCTAAACTTGCCAGGATGTCTGACCTTGCTCTTCTGAGTTGCACTGCACAAGTAAGAAGTGCTTAAATTTGTACTGTGGATCTAACCTTCAACTTGTAACACAGAGTTTGTTAAAAATGTAGAAAGTCAACTTTTAAAATCAAACATCAACGAGGTTGACTTCAAGGCAATTCCCACAGTGAACTTTGTGTGCTATGTCCTCACTTCAAGAAATTCTTGTTCAGATTGACATGATATCAACAAAATGTAGAGTTGCTGAAGAGTACAGAAAATGAAATACTGACATTGGAGAAGGCAAAGTCAAGTTTGGAGACACAGAGCAACTCACCTTCTAAAGAGAGGGCACTTCTGGAAACCTCCCATTGCATGGTGCCACTGGGAAAAGACCTTTGATGCCTCTCAGGCTTCTGTAGCCCCTCTCCCTGTGAGAAGAACTTGACATGTTGAGCTTCCCTAAGACTGCTCATCAGTGTTGGGAGACTCCAGTGAGTGGTTGAGCAGAAAGCTGCTGATATGACTGGATGATTTGCTGGAGCTGGACATAGAAGTGGCCTAGATGAGAAAAACTTTATATCTGAGCTGAAGGTGTTGGTCCAGGATAATGGAAAGGAAATGCAGACCACTCAAAATTGTTCACAGCAGTCCTGGCTAGTGTTTCTGTCACTCAGTGTTTTCTGAGGGAGTTTTTGTACTTTAAAAGGAAGAAAGTGAGTGGCTTGGTGCCATCATTCCTATATAAAGATCACAAAAAAGTTTGCATTTACCAAATAATGTACTTACAGTGGGTCCTACAGACGCTGTTTAGTTGCAAATGGGACATGCAGTGGACAATGTACACAGTGTGCTGTGGGAATATTGAGCAGAGATTAATTGTCATTGCATCTCACTAAGAAGACGTAGCCCAGGCTGTGAAGGAGAAAGTGCATCCTACCACTGTAAACTTCTAGAAATCATCTGCTGAGTTGGACTAACAAATTATTTCTTTTTTCCAAAACCTGCAGATTCTAACAGTTCTTATAATGCTTTAACTCTGTGAAAAATTGTTTCAAAAATTTAAGATAACTTCACAGATACTATTGAATACTTTTAATGTAGGTTATGACTGTAGTAATAAGCACTTACTGTCTTGTTTTCTAGACAAAATATTAATGCATAATATCCATTTCTTCTCACTATATTAAAAAGACCCACAAATTTTAGGAGGTTTGACAGATAGTAAAGTTCCCAGAAAGCAATACCTAAATCACACTTGAAATTCCAGTTAGTCTGAGATTATTCACAGCCTGTAAGATTATGACATGAGCTGCTTAAGAACATAGCTTGAGGAATGCTGCTGGGAGAAGAAGCACAGAGCAGCAATGTAGTCTCCTTGGACTCTGTCCCCACAGAGGGTGCAAGGAAAGCTTACTGGTTTAAAGCATCCAAAGTAAACAAGTGTATTTTTGACAATGGTATGGGGCTGTAGGATCTCCTTGGAAGGGGTAGGAGTGGTACTTTGAGTACCATGTACTCAAAAGCCACATCCTTCTCAGATTTCAGCAGATAGCAAATGTTCTTTGCAGTTTAAAGCAAAGCTCATGGTCACACTGGCAGTGAGAATTCAGGGACTTTTCAGTGTGTTTCTGAAAAGCATCACGGTGGGATTTTTTATATAGCTTGAATATGAACACTGTCATCAGCAGCCATCTTGCACTTATGACAAGTAGCTTAGTCCTTTACGGCCTCAACTAGCCAACAGATGCTTTTGTCTGAAAAGAAAACTGAAATACATTGCCTTCCATCAGAATCAGAGCATGCCTTGGAACTTGACCAGAACCTAATTCAAGGTTCATCATGGGTATAATCTGGGAAGCTTGTATAGGAAGAAATCCAAAGTGTCTCCTTGGGTCCTACTTGTTGAAATTCATCAGTGCAATAAGGGAGACACACAGAGTTGTGTCTTTTATATTCTGTACACTTTTATTATTATGTTTATCTGCCTAACTTCTTTATGATATGTTAATGGTCTAACATTAACCATATCTTTATTTGTTTCTATGTTTTTTTCAGTCAGAGGCATTCTAATACCTGTAGTATAGATGAGTCCTTATATAGTTCTTTGGTTTAAGAGCCGGGGTAAATCCAGTTCATCAATGGCCAGGTACTATATACCACATACAGAACATCCATCATAAACTGAGACAAAGGTTTATTGCTATATTATGATAGAATATACTATTTTTCTTAATATCTGCCTGCAAAAAACAGTCATCTGATCATTGCAACATTTACTTCTTCATATACATGGGTATTAATTCCTTCTTTTTTGTGCAGTATCTGGACATTGCTGTGAACATGCTGATGAGGTTTGCTAAGGCATCACACAGCATTCAACCAAAGACAACAAAAACTTCATTTACACTTAAGGTGACATAAGGTAGCAGATGCCTTGATTTATATCCCACTCTCTGCTGGCTTGTTTACAAGATTAATTATTCTTCCTAGGTGCATCCAATAGCTTCACCCATAATATTTCTGTGTATCTGACTGCCAAAGACATTAATAAATATACTTAATAAGTTAGGCTCATTTAGGACCACACATGTCAGACGTTCTGTGGATTTGCTAATTAGCAGTGCTGCATACTCCAAATAGGAACCTCCAGAACCTGTTACAAGCAGTCTGGTATTCAGGAAGATTAATCACCAGGCTGCAGAGCTCAGATGCTGAATGAGAATGTTCAGTGGAGAAATTAAATCCCTCCAGGCAAACTAACTTGCATACCCTTTTTCCACAGTCATCACTCAGCTACATGTTTATTTAAGACAGCAAATTACCACTCATGCCTCATCGTAAATGACTTACTGAGAGATGAAAGAGCCCCATCCAGCTCTACCCACAGGTGCTGAGCTTGGGTCCTAATAAAATGTATGCACGAGAAACCACTTATTGAGTGTTTATTCCACAGTGAAGGGAATGAAAAATGTGTGTGACTTAAAGCATCTACTACATTTGTGAATATTATGCCTTCTGTGTCAATTTTTCTCTTGTTTCTTTGTTGGTTTTCATGTATGTGTGGAGAAATAAGGTGCATAGTAGACAGTCATGTACATTTGCCTAAAGTACCAGTTTTGCAGAGGAGGACCTGGAACTCCTGCAGGGCAGAGAAGTTGATTGTGATCCAGCAATGTGCCCATTGATGGCACCCTGGGCTGCTTTAGGAAGAACATGGACAGTAGGTGAGAGAGGGCATCCTTAGCACTAGTGAGAGCACACCTGGAGTACTGTCTCCAGTTTGAGACATGAACATACTGAAATTAGTCCACCAAAGAGGCAAAAAGTGGTTTAAAGGATTGCAGCCTCATTTCTATGATGAGAGACTGAGAGACCTGGGAAAGTTCATCCTGGAGAAGACAAGGCAGAAGAGAGGGAAAAGGACCTTATTAGAGGAAACAGCCTTTCTGGTCTTCTGATAAGATTTACAGATTCAGGATACAAGACAGTATCTCCTGTCAGCTTGTGTTATGCAGCAGAAAATATGTATACTTTATGATTTTATTGGACAACTCTATAACTGATCTTTTGCCCTTTCCAGAAAGAAATACATCAGTGACTAATGACTTCAGTCACATTATATGGTAAAATTAAATACACAATAGTATTAGGAAAAGCTATTTTTCTTCTCTTCTTCTGATGTTTATGACAAATGTTTCTGTGTCGAGCTGTAAATAGTTGATGACTAATTCATTAAATTGATGGTAGCAATTTAAGATGAACTATAGCAATACCAAACGAGGAAAAGCTATGCTAAAAAAAAAAATTACAGTGGGTTCATTCCTCCTCTGTATTTTAAGGTTTTACCTAGGATCATATGTCTTTAGGATTTCCTTTAACAGCCTCATGTCCTTAAGCTTCTATATGCAAGAGCTATTGTGGAAAAAGGCAGGGCATCTGGACTCTGTCTGGCATAATGCAATTTTGTTTTTCTTTTAAGGTCAGCCAAGTTCATTGCTGAAGGCCAGCCCAGCTGGGAAGATTATTCTGTGACTCTTATTCTTTCAGGAAAGCATGAAACCAGATTTCAGTTTCTGGAAATGTAATGGGTTAAAATACAGTAATAGCCTTTTTTCCCCTGATACTTTTTATAAAATAATAGAGCTTATAAGAAAAAAAAAATCTACATTCTCAGAAAGGGCAGCAGCACTGTCAGATTTATCATGTCAGTTTTCTCTGAGATGTGTGGCTTCCAATAAATTTAATGTGCTGTCAGTGTGGAGGAAAATGTGTCCCTGAAAGAATAGGTATTATAGAGCTGAAGAGATTCTCCTCCAAGAAGCATAAAAATCACACTGAGTTCAAGCTAACATAAAGTTTTTAAATGTACAAGTTTTCTGGAGGGAATTATTAGGCAGAAAAATAAAAAGGCCTCTATAAATACCTTTTAAGTTACAAAACTTATTGAAATACAGAATTCCCTAGGCATAGAAAGTTAAGCCTTGTGGCTTGGGCAAAGTCAGCTTTAGAAGTGACACTGAACAGGCACTAAAGAGAGAGCTGGCAAAGAAAAATACACCTAATTTTCTTCTAAGCCTTTAGATACATTTCTAACTCTGAACAGTAATACCTGGAAGAGATCTACTCCTTTTATCCCCAAAGGGAATAAGTACAAAACTAGAATTTTCATGCTGATTTTGGAGTAAAACCAAAGCACTACTCCAGCCAACCCAAAGATCCCTTTTGGAATGGTGGGACTAGATTCAACCTCATGAGATGGGAATGGGCAGTAAAAGTGCAAATTTAATCATGAACCTTTGTAGCTGATTCCAAAAACCAGGGACAACTGACATGCCTTCATCATGTCCTAATTCCTGTCATCTCCAAATTAAGATCTTAACTCTTGCTTGTGCCTATAGTCATGCTTTATGTTCCAACCATGTGTTCTTTCTTGTTGTCTTGCTGGTATGTGCCAGACCTCTGTGTCTGTGTTCTTATCACAAATTATTTGAACCAGTAAATATTTTTTTATTTATGCCTTTGAAGGCCATCTGTTGATATTTAATAAACTGTATGCGACATTGTCAGGCAGTCTGCAACCTGACTGAAACAATAAAACTGTCTACATGTTTCCATATACGGGCTCCTATCTGTAAGCAAGCTAGCAATTGTAGGCAACCTATGACCTTTAAAATATAAACCTAATTTCCATTCGGTGTAAATAAAAGCTACAGAGAGAGCAAGGCATAAGATGGCCTGTGAAATTTTCATAAAGATCCGTCATCCTTCTAATTAAAAGAGATTAAAAGAGATTGAGAAGCACAGTGCTAGGTGATACTTAGGCAATCAGAATGAATAAATCAGTTCTCTCCATGTAATTTATATTTTCAGTTAATGTGATTGTCTGTGAACTGCCTGCAGTGTGTTTTTAAGACATGATATTTGCATAGGCTCTTGCTGAAAAAAATATGCGGCCATTACTGCTGTGAGTAGAATCTGAAGTAGTGGGAACATGCTGAGCAGCAGGATGAGAAGACTGCAGATTTGAGACTTTTGGAGATCCTAGCTTCAGAGGAAAAAATAGCTGCACTTTGTTTATTATGAATAGTGTACAAAAATCAGAAACAAAGCAGTTGCCTCCTGTACTGGAAGGGAAGAGTGTCCATGGAGAGGTCTAAGGAGGCTGTATTTTTAGTGTGCGCTGGTTTGGCTCAGGATTTTTTTGTGTTCAGTATGAATGACCTTGCCCTGAAGCACACGTTTCATCATAAGCCCTGCAAAACACTTGTGGCTCACTGATGGGTCACAAGTTGCTGACAAGTTGCTACACCACACTAGTCAGTACACCTGGTTAGTAGTCCTTGGACTACCAATCATCTGACCAGAGAATAGCCACTACTGTTCATCACTTTCAAGAGGCTTGAGAAAATTTTAGGTTAAATGGATTTTTCCACACATGCAAGGGTGAAAGGAACAATGATATCAACAGGTGTTGATGTTTGTTCTGTAATGTGCAAACTCAGAGTACATGGACTGTGTTTATGGGCTTATAACTATGTGATGGTAGTCATGAAATGCTACAGTTAGAGGTGTCAGTGTGTGCAGACAGGGTGAGAACACGCTTTTCCTTTATATGCTTTCTATTTTAAGTAAACAGGTATTTATTTAAGTGAGAATAACTTTAGGATTTTTTTATTCTTAGCAAACCCCACAAGAATTAAGAAGTTAATAATAGATTTTCTTATAGGAAGCTTAGCAATCAAAAAATAACATTCCATATACAGAGCACTTGTTCACATCATCAGCCACGTAATTCTCTCCCAAAAGTCTGAACTGGAGTGGGTATAAATAATGGGTTGCAGCAGATAACTTGATGAACAATCAATAGCAATTTTTTGCAGGAAGCGAAATCTTAACAGCACAAAAAAATCACCACATTCAACTCCGCTGTTGTTACCATCATTATCATCAAAAGTCCTGTTTCAGCTGAAGAAGTGGATAGCAAAATGAATAAACAGAGGACAAGAAAATAAAAAACAGTCCCAAAATCATCCCTAAGGATGATTAGAAAGAAGAAACAGAGGAAAACAGACAGCTCACACAGACACAAAGTATTTGCAGAAACTGTCTGAATTCTTTTGTAAGAATTTGTTTTGTTAGCTGGAAGAGGCACAAGTTGTCACAGTGACACCTGCACTTGGCTGGTTGCAGGGCCTGTTTGCTTATCGAGGTGGCTTTGCTTAAATACAGAATATTTAAGAATCAGACATTCTAGTGCTAACCAAAATAACTTGAATGCCTTTTACTTTGGTAACTGAGTTTGTCACAGCTTCTTCTGTGGGATAGTTTCAGGAAAGGAATTTCAAAAAATACTTGCTTGGTATGGATATTGTGTTAAATTTCCCTTGAGGATGATGAGAATTTTATTTCTTTTTAATATAATCTGTATCTTATCAAATTGCTTTACTTTTCACTTGGTTGTTTCAAATACAGCCCTGATTAAGAGGCAAATGAGCCCGTGGGATGGCAACAGAGGGATTTTATTCAACAACACGGATTTGATTGTACAAGAAGTGTGAGGTAGGGAGAGAGAAAGAAAGAGGAAACACCTGTCAGAGAGATGGAGACGAAGAGCAGGAGATCATCAGCTGGAATTACATGAGCTGTAAGGTGCCTGCCAACCCCAACCATTCTGTGATAAATAGGTATGATTCGTGCTGATAAAATTGAAACAATAATCAATATTAGTACAGTAATTATATTAATTATTATATTAATTGGGAATAATAAAAATAGTTAAAAGTGGTAATGCCAAAGAAGAGAGGGAGAGGAGAGGCTCCACCCCCCCCCTCCCGGCAGATGTTCACAAGGACAGGAGGAAAGAAGCTGAAGATATAGTTGCTAAAAATGAGCAGAAAGGAAGCAAAACCTGGTTGGGTCCCAGAAAATGCTAATTATAAGGGATTTATTGCTTTGATATGTAGATATAGTGATATGTTAGTTTTGGCTTATATTGTACTGGCTTGGTGTGCATGTGTAACCCAAAGGTGAATTAAAAGACAAAGAAGAAGACTATGAAATCTTCATCAGACGACCCCCAAAAGACTTGTGCGACCACCAAACTGAGTGGTGGAGCATGCATGGTAAAGGTGATAATGAGGGCGGAGATAGAGGTATGATGAATTGGAAATGGGAGGAGATAGTATTAACCCATAGCATATAAGAGAGTAATTTTTACTTAGCAAGCTTGTATGTGAGGTCGCAAGGGTCCCAGAACCCTGCACTCTGTACCCCGCAGTTATCTTTTGCTTATGCGCTATTATTTGAACCAAATTGTCCCTTATTTATATATTTTCTCAACTATTTAATTTAAATTTTTGCTATCTCAAATATAACATAACAATTCTGTTGGGTAGAAGTTGTATGGACCCCAGAAGTAACTCCACAGCTGCTTTCTCCTGAGCAAGCCCTGGGCAAGGACAGGGGAGGAGAGAGTGAAAGGCTTTAGCTACAGAGTAAGCTGCAAGTTCCTTCTGGTGGATGTTTTGTGTACAAAATAGAAGTGAAAATGGGAAGTGTGATGTTACATTTTAGTTAAATGGTATGCTCCATCTCACCCCTTGAAAATGTACAGTTTATTCCAAGCCTGTGATCCTCACCTGAAGTATCAAGTATCTGTAATCCATTGGCCCAAGGCTTATTCCATGCCCACTTATTCCATGCCCATCTCCCTGTTAAGCTGTGGGGGATTCCACAGATTCTCTCCCGGCCCTTTCCTCCCTAGGCTCTCCCTCTCTCTCCCTTCCCCCTCAGAAACCATGCTGCTCGCGAGTGTGGGATCCCCAATAAAACCCTCATCTAATTCGCACCCTCAGAAGCCTTGTGGAGTCTCCTTGCCTGCCTGCTGCTACCTGTGAACACACAGCATAGGGGGCCCCCCTGGGACTCACCAGGGATCCCCCAAGCAAACTGCTACAGGGGAGAAGACCTTTTGCAGCACATTTACAACCACAGCAGGCCTGGGAAGGGGCAGCTGTTGCTCCTTGCCCACACCAAACTCGCGCTGCCTTTCTAACCCGGCTCGGTTCCCCGGCCTTGGGCAGCGTCACAGCAGGGCTGTGGTGGCTTCGCTGTCCAGGCTGCACTGCCCTGGTGCAGGGCGGTTCCGAGCACAGTTCTCTCTCAACTGGGCTCAATGTGTGCCCTTGGGAGAGCAGGGATAGCCCTGCCCTGCAGGTCCGGCTGGGAACCCTCCCACTGGTGCTGGGAGCTGAGCAGTCACTGCTCACAGGGGACTCATTGGCACTGAGTGTGAAAATACATCAGCTTGTGAGAAGCAACTGCTCACTTCGAAAATTTAAAAAGGTTTATTAACAAAAATACAACAAAGGACTACATAAGGAAAAAGTTACAGCACTGGGAGCTGCCCTGCGCATACTACATGAGCAGTTCATTTCCAAGATGGACGCTCAGTCTTTTATACCCCTGGGGGTTGCATCAGCCATCCCTGGCCCCTCCCAAAGTCTGTCGGGCCAGCTGTTGGCTGTGCTTCATGCCTGGTGACAGCAGAGAGGTTTCCATGTGACACTGCCCTGTTCTCCTTGCCGTGGTGTCTGCACCTTGCTCGGCTCTGTGCTCTCCCAGGCAATGGAGTCCCCGGCTAGTGCCCTAATTAAGCCAGAACTTGATCTACAGTGCAACTTCTTGTAACTTCAGGTGCCATGTATAGCAGACCACTCCCTGTGCTGACGTTTCTAAGCGAGAGCCTGAAATGTCAAAAGCAGGGAGCATCCAGCTAAATTTGCTCTTCAGGCATCAGCCCATCTGCTGACAGAGTCTCTCTGCTTGTTCTCACAGGACAGGGCCTTCACCATCTGAGAGGGTTTGATTTTGTTCCTCATCCTCACTGGAGTCACACTGTAAATACAGAACTGTGTAATGTGCATATATTGTACAAACAAGGGACAATAGCTGTAATGACAGACATGAATCCATAATTTAAGTACAGAATAAAGCCTCATAGAAGCACAAGGCTTCTGTTCAAGACCATTAACTCTAACGAAAATGAACATTTTTCATTAGGCTCTATTAGCCTGCTGCAAAGTAGGGCAACTGCTGTGCAGTGTTTGTAGAAACAAATTGCTAATCAGTCAATAAGGATCTTTACTGTGCACTTTGCTACAGCCAGCTTTTGCCCATTTTCTACGACACTGTATTATTTTAACTCCTTGAATTGTTACTTAGTGAAAAAGAAAATATGTTTTATTTATACAGCATTCACTGTGGCCATGCATAGTGAGTTTTGTGTCTTGAGTCCATTTTGTTCACATTTATACAGGTGATTTATTACCACTTGGATTTGCCTCATGACTTTTTTTTTCTAAGGTTCAGAAAATTTTTATTGTATACTGAAAGCCGGTAATGAATTGAATCAATCATTCTTTTAGAAATAGATTTTATAATTCCATTACAAGTGCCCCATGCAACTTAAATCTTAATGACAGGAGCTGTTGCTACTGGAGCACAAAAGCCTGCTGATCAGTATGGAGTGTATTATTCACACAGACGAAAATTACAGGCCATATAACATATGTGTGTGTGTGCATATATATTTATGTATATATAAAATATATATGAAACCATATAATTGATTTTTTTTTACTGTTAAGAAATCAGCTTTAATAATTTGTTTTCTATATATGATGAAATTTATTCATGTTAATGGTACTAGGCATAAACCCCAGAAGTTTATTGTCCTTCTTGCAACCTAGAATATGCAAGAGTTGCCACATTCTTATAGCAATAAAATAGAGCAGCTGTAGCGGTCCTTCCTAGGTATGAATTGATGAAGTCCTGTGGTTTTATGACTAGTGAATATGATATAATATGAAATTGCATCTTGATTATGAATGGGATCTGAATAAATTCCTTATTTCTATAACTATTGATAACATTAACATTTTGGATTGAACTGCTGAGAGTACTTTAGCGGAATTGAAGTTTTCAGTTGTGGACAAGAAGTACTGATTTTAAGAGAAAGCCAGAGTGTTAAATATTGGTAGCTTTGAAAATAGTGCTGGGACCTGGAGAAATGTAATAATTATCTGCAAATATTTTAAATGTTATCAGGATTAAATTTTATTTTTAATGTTTGACCTTCAGATAAGCTGACATGAGAGACAAATTGATAGTTGGAAATGGGGTAAATCACTAAATATGAAAAATAGCCCTGTAAGATGAATGCGAGAAATCCTAGACATCTTTATTTTCAAGGAAAAACCCAGTTGGATCTCTGACATGTTTTTGATCAAAAGGATGAAAGATTGCCTCAAAAATATTTCGGAGATTTTTTTATGAAATAATTTCACTATTGCAACTGAACAGAAACCTGAATTTTAGCAGGATAAGCTTGAAAAATATTGTATTCTCCATATTATGATAGTGTTGTGTGTTGGATTAGGTTATTTATTGCAAAGATACATGAACATAGTTCTCTATAAACAAGGGTATAAACCTCAGCATAAACGAAATGAAAAATGGACTGCAAGAGCTAAAGGTGAAATACTTCTGTGGATTTTTCCCTTGTGAGTTGTGACTGAATTCTGAAGTAATTTGGGAGGTTTATACCACAGCATTATAAATAGCATTATTATACTGGCTGAATGGATGTTATCAAATTAGTGTATCAAATCCCTTCAGAGCTAAGGGATGCACATATATGCCATTTCAGTAAGGTGGCTCATAGAGGCTTTTGGGAAGGCATTTTTCTTTTGTACACTGACAATGAAGTTAATCGTAGTATTCTGAGAAACACAGATGCCAAAAGTAGCTGTGAAATACCTTGCTTGTTTTGAAGTGGTTGAAGTGAATGCAGGCTAATTAATGTTTCAGGAGCTTTAGCCTGGGGGGGTAACAAGATAGGATAATGTGAAGGTCTGGTAGTTGATGCCTCATTATATTAAGGAGTCTGGAAACGAGTTACTAACACAGTCTTTATAAACTAATCCCTTTTCCTTTCATTCATCCTCTCATACATTCAAGAGTGGACCCAGTAATAGAAAATCCATCCAAGGAGCAACAAATCTAAGATTACTTAGACACTTGTGCCCCACTTGTGGTGTTTCAGAAGAGTATCTGTCTGAAGCACATGTTGAACCCTCTCAGAGGTGTATTCCTTTCACTCAGCTGTGTGTATCCATGGCAATGGTGCTCTCCATTAGGTCTGTAAATGAGTTTAGTGTGATGAACTGCAGATACCATGTGAGTGTGGGAGCAGCCACAGTTTGCTGAAGTATAAATACTCCCACTGACTGAATGATCATAATTGAAACTTTCAAATAGATTTGTTCTATTTTAAACATTGAGTGTTATCACAATGTTCTCTTTGTAAGAGCTATTTTTTTATAAAGGCTATTTTTTTTTTCTCTTTATAAGGGCTAATTAAACAACTTTAATGTTTCCATCCTTCAGGGTTTTTACTCTGAGCTGATGATGCTGAGGTGGTTGCACTAAGTCAGTGAAATGTGTGATGTATTGTGTCCAACAGAAAGAATCACAGAGACAATAACATTTAGAATTCTAGCCTTTGGGAGATGAGCTTTAGTGAGTTGAGGTTAACCCTCAGTTTATTGAAACAGCCTCTTCCTCAACTGGATTTGAAAGAAATTCAAGGGACTAGATGCAAGGAAGAAATTTTTTATGATGAGGGATGATGAAACCCTAGAACAGGTTACCCACAGAGTTTATGGTTGCCCTATCCCTGGCAACATTCAAGGTCAGACTGGATGAGGCTTTGAGCAACCTGATTGAGTTGAAGTTGCCCCTGCTTACTGCAGGGGTTTGGATTTGATGGCCTTTAAAGGTCCCTGCCAACCCAAACCATTCTATGATTCTATGGTGTTATGACCTGTCTGGTATATCTTCAACTTACGTCTCAGTATTGCAGAGAAACACTTAGAGCTGTCATGACGTATTTTTTTTTGTCTGCATGAGTGCAAGCTCTACTGCTCCACTCAACCATCTGGTCCATCCCACTGTTTTTTTTTCTGTGGGTCCCTGTTTGCTGCATAGTCTTGCTTCTTGGTTAACAGCACTTGGTTTACCTCTAGGGATAAGAGAGGGGTATTAGATTTAGAGATAGCAGGACTGCTGAAAGCAACCTTAACCCAGCATCAGGTTTAGTTAAGCTTAGGCTATGATTGTGAAGGTACATCTGCATTGCTTCTGCTGTCATAGCTGTTTGTTTAGACTATCTGAAATGTCTCTGTGTATCGTCACATGGTCCAAACTAGGCTTATTCAAAGTTGGTGAAGCTTTGTTAGAGCTCTGAACACATGAAGATGACCTCATATTTGCAGCAATACAGTACAAATGAAGGGCTATTTCCAGACTCATGTCTGGACTCCTTGGGACTAATGCCAACAGTTTGGAAGGCAGATGAGTTGAAAAATTTTGTCCAAGAAAATAATACTGTTTTTTTATTTGTTATAAATACTAAAGCATTTTAAGGCTCTTCTAGCTTGTGACAAACATAAATCTTGGCATAGAAATGTAAGCAAAAAGAAGAGCAGCACTTCTGTTGCTCATTTTTTTCCAGGTATTTCACCTAATGGAGCTGCACCAAAGGGTGACTACTTTCCTTGAAGCAAATTGTGTTCCTTTTTGAGAGCTGAGGCAAAACAAGTGCCTGCTGCAGTGACACTGCTATGCTTTGGAAACATGCTGTGGTCAGTGCAGCATCCATCACTTTTCTGGTTATCTACGGTGAGTTACTGGGATGCTCCTTCCTGCTGGCTCTGCTTCAATGTGATCTCACACTGACCCTAAGCCTCCCAGGGCAGCATTTATATTCTAACTGTACAGACATAGAAACAGCCTCTGGGTTGTCTTTTTTCTGCTTCACAATGGAAAATAACAGCTTCTCTAAGCTGCTCTCTTCATATATACAGAGTCCCTCTGGAACTCCATGCCACAGAGACCCAAACCTCAGACCATTCTCTTCCCCCTAAGGTGCTTTTCTCTTCTTCAGGACACACGACAGGGACAATAAACTTATGTTCTTTGAAGAGCTCTTTATACTTCTAAATAGACTTGGGCCTATTTAAGTGCAAAAATTTTACATGACAGCTCATAGGGACACTGTCATCTTCTGCTGACAGGTTCTGCACTGTGGTGGAATACTGTCCCTGTCAGGTTTGACATGCCTAACAAAACCCAGAGCCCCTCAACACTGCTAGGCCCAAATCACATCTGCAAATTTCCATGAAAATACTTGTAAGTGGGAAGAATTCCAGATATGTAGAAGGATATTTGCCCAGCAGATGTATGAGTTTTTAATATTTCTTTGTGAAACTCACAAACTCTTAAACCAATTAGTTTAAGAGTTAAGAGAACAAATATTACAATGTATTAGGACTTTTTTTTTTTTTTTTTGTGGTAGAAAACAGATTTTGAATTGGTAACCTTGGATTCCAGCTGGATCCCGCTAGTTTGGGCAGAAATACACCAAAGCTTTACTGCTCACCACACTGCTTGACTGGTTGGAAAGCTACAAAGTAGTTTTGGTACGGAGTGAAACTTGTGGCTACAATGGTCAAGGAGCCACAGCTGGCAGGGGCCAAGCAAAACAAGTGCAATGTTCTTTTATGTGGAGGGATAGAATATAAGAAAACAGTGCAGAAGGTAGTCTCACCCCTGAGGAGCTGCAGCTGTACTAATCAGATCTTTGTACTAAACCAAAGATCAGGAACAGGCCTGGCCTTAATAGGCCACAGCTGTGCCCAATAAGAAGCCGAGTGCTACAAAAGAGTGGGTTAGCTGGGTGAGGAGAGGGATGGAATTTATTGGCTGAGCTGTGAAGAAGAAGGGGTCAGTGCTGTGAGGAGATGCCCATGAGAAATCACCAAGAAGGTATGGGAACTTTGCAATATGGGGTCAGTGCTGTGAGGAGATGCCCGTGAGAAATCACCAAGAAGGTATGGGAACTTTGCAATATGATGATGACACTTTCATCCTTCAGTTTTCTGAGAGTGGTTTTGCAAAGATCTGAGAGTTAGAGAGGTACTGGACACACCCTGCACTTGCAGTTGAGTAAGAAGAAATTATTCAAAGCAAATGGAAGGCCTGGCACATCACCAGCTGACCCTCCAAAAGCTTTGGGCAGATGTAGAATGGCTACAGATTCTTAAGGCAAAGAAATCCCCTGCAATTCAAAGGACAGACTGTTTAAAAATGGGCTGTTTGCATTAAAGGCAATAACACATCCTTTTGCTCATCACAGCTAAGGGGTTGCTGTGTGCTGAAGTACATTCCACAGTACAGGGTGCTCAGCCATCAGGAATAGGACTAGGACAAGGCTATGTCGTCCTTGTCTATCCTGAGAAATTTGCTTTTCTCTCTGTGGAAACTGTGTACAGTGGAGGGCAGGAAGGTTGTGTGCCTGAGTCTTGCTTTTACAGATACCCAGGAGTCAATGAGGGCATGTGCAGCAGAGTACAGATGCTTGGAAGAGTTCCCAAGTCCATTTGGTAAGACACGACCAGAAGCTTAAATATTAAGAGTAATATGTTTTAATGCCTTATTAGAGTATTAGTGATACATAGTAAAACACAGAACAAAAAGACGAATGCAGTTGCAAACTTTTATAATAAATACTATTTACAGAGGGGGAAAAAGTGAGCAAGAGGAAACAACACAGTGGAGTAAAGCTATCCAGATGCCTCCCTGGAGGCTCAGCCCTGGATTTTCAATGGAAATACATATGCATACTTTCATTCCAAGGGAACCTGTAAACCAATTAAAATACAGATTATTGCTTCTGTCCTCTCCCAATTTCACATGCTTTGAGCAATAAAGATTGCTAATAAAGCCAAAGCAATTCCTTTTGGTTTTTCAGTCTGACTGGCATTAAGAGCCAGTAAAATCTTAGGTATTACTTTTTGATTTTTTCCAAGTAAACAGGTAATCAAAACTACTGTCTTCCATGCAATTTATTGCTGAAGTAATGTTTTTGCTGTGAGGGGAAAAAAGATATCCATCTACATCATGCAACTTAAGATTACAACTCTTTTATTAAACTCAGTAACACAAGGAAAACCAAACAATTTACTGCCATAAAATGCTGTAAATGTTCTAGAAAGTAATCTACTGTCACCACAGATCAGAGAGGCATTAAAGTCTTGCAGATCCAGTTTACCTATGCTTTCACTATTGTACACTCTTGTATTAGTCAAAGCTCAAAGCAGACTCAAATCACCTAATTCTTTTTACTCAGGTGCAATTGCCAATTCAGACAAAGCCTTACTTCTTGCTTGATCTTTCAGCACTTGGAAATACAAAGGCTTTCTATACGGTTAGTGTTCTCTTGGTTTCCTAGGCAAAGCTGGCTCTGGCAAAGTCCATCTCTTATGTTTTAGAATAAGTGTGCTGGGGCCCTTCTTTCTGTGGTCTTGCTCAATGGCTGCTCAGCATTTTTCTGGGACATGAAGATACCTCAAGAACTTCTGTGCCTAAAATGGCATCTCTCCAAAAGGAAAGCATGATGGAAGAGGATGGATTCATAGTTTTATTCCTGTTTCCGCAACAAAGAGTAATAGTGGTTAAGCATCACATTCTTTTTCTTATTTTTCCTTCATACCATTCTGAGCCATAGTGAGTTTGTACTGTACCATCAGCCTGAGCTCGGATCATTTGACCTGTGCACACTGATGACTTACTTCAGTAAGCAGCACTGTCTTTCACCTGCCCCAGTGTTTTCCCAAGGTTCCTTTTAGAAACTGAGATATGCTGACTTGAACTGTTAATTAAATTTGGGACACTGTGCAATTTGCCCAGCAATATTTTAGGAAGGTCTGTAAGTGCTGATTGTTGAGGGAAGAAGCATCTTTATAGAACATAAAGCAGAGATGAAGTCAGAAGTAATCCAGGGTCTCTGGGGTATTATATCATGTTATATTGGATCAGCAAACAGATACCAAGAACTCATTCTGGAAAAAACAGCTGCAATTGCAAAGTAACGGTCACATATTTCTCCAATTTGGGAGAGTGTGACAGAACTGTTATCCCTGTATCAGAAATGCAAAAGAGGGAAAGTAGGACAGCCCTCAGGTTTGTTTCATGGACCCACTATGAGAGCTGTGATTTCTCTCTCACTGTAATCCTGAAAAGTCTCTATTTAAATGCTCATTGTAATACCCTTCCAATGCAAGGCAGAAAAAGAGAGAAGGAAACTAATGCTTTCCTCTCAGATAAGAAACCTGCTACTCATGCTTTTTGTACAACTTCCTACTGAAATTATCTGAAACCTGCAGGCTGATGGAGACGTTGTGCTACCAAAGGTCTCTGTACTGAGAGGATTTGCTTTTTTGATAGCTGTGATGTTCCCTGTCTCTGCAGCCAGGATTTTTGCCTTTAAAAGGGGGGCACTAGCACTGATTAAAAACTGTGGAAAACCTTTAGGTGCACCCTTGTTGTCCAGAACTTCCAAAACGGGTGAAAATGTGGGTCTCTGTTCTGGTGTATAGATAGTGTCTCTTGTGACAATAGGCTGATGCATTAGATACCTTCAAATCAAACACCTTTAATGAAATAAACTATAATTGCAATCCCAGTCACACTTTTCCCTAATACTTGTGAGACATGGATTTTGTTTATTCTTGGAGTACTTTAAATTTTCATTAACACTCTTCCATTATGATGTTAGGAGAATGGTTTTTAAAAAGAACCCTTGAATAAATACTGTAAAACACATCCAGAAGTACTTTAAATCAACTACTCACTGTTAGCTAAATTAAATAGAAGCAAACCAAATTAAACCAAAACTCTCTGTTTTGGTAAGAATAAAAAACCTCCAAAGAACCGAAACCCAAATATTTTTGCGTACTTGAATAGGGGGAGTGTTTAACTGGATGGTGACAAAAGAAAATTCATCCCCAGATTGTAGTATGTAGAAAGCTGAACCATTCTATCTGGATCACTTGAGAGAATCTGACATGTTCAGCTCAGTGGCTCAACATAATATGTTGCTATTTTGAAAGTTATATCTACACAAAGCCAAGAATTGCTTAATCTGCTTTCCCAGAAGTTCAGCACATTAAATGATTCCAAGAAGACTTCCTCTACTGCATGTTAAATCAATCTTTGCTCTGCTTATACTATTTTGCTTTTTTTTCCAGTACTGGGGGGGCCTTCCATGCTATGCTGCAGCCAGCATAGATGTGCTTGGCATCAGCACAGTGGGATTTTAACTCTGGGTACACACAAGAGAGGAGAGGAAGAACATAAATCACACTCTAGCTTTCTCAGAGCTAACTTTGGAGAATGTGGAGACATAAGATACTGTTTCTAATAAAATATCCAGGTTTTTCTCATGGATGTTCTTCCATCACAGCCCTGATAATAGGGCAGGAATACTAAGGTTTCTTTAGGTTCTGAGTTTATTTGCCTGATTTGAGAGACCTGGACTTGGATGATTTCACTGAGGAAGTCATCTGTGTATTTGCATCGTATGTTCTGTGAAATACGTTATTTAAGCAGTTTGTGTAGGAAGAGTTATTATTAAGGAATATAGGTGGGGTATCCTTGTTTTTCACTGGTAACATAAGCCTTTAAAAAGTCTTGCTGATCCCATTTCATCACCAGAAGATTAAAGCAGACATTCATATTTAGGAAAATCTGGCCCTGAATTGTCACTTGTATGTCCAAGTGTGACCATTGACAGCCCTGCATGCATAGCACTCCTCTGTATTTCCCTTATCTTTATTGGTATTGGTGTTAAATGGGCAGTTTGGGGTTATGAAACTGCAGAACAGATTCATTACAGTGACTTCCTACCTCAGGCAGCAGCAGCTTGAATTTAAAGGCTATCTCCCTTCCCCCAAAGCAGAATTCAAAAATAAAGACAGATCAATGTCCACATCTCCCATTTGCAATAATTCATTTAGTTACATTAATAAAACTATCTATTTGATTTGTCAAATTGCATTATAAAGCCCGCTGGAGCTGACTGGAATTATCTTGTCTCCTGCCCCAGTGCCTGGCTGCCAAATCAAGGGGGTGGAGGTTAAGATCAGTTTTGTTATGGCTCATTTACTCCAGCTCTGCTGTTTTATTCCATTTAGCTCTAAGTAGGATGAAGGGAGACAAGCTTCAGCCGATTTGCCCTGTGCTGGAGCACAGCCTTCAGCCCCGTAATGACTACAGTGCTGTAGGTACAAGTGGTGCAGGCACAGAGAGCTCCTGCAGGTCATGAACTCTGATAGAATGACTGCTTCTGAGTCACATGCTGGACTTCTGCCTAGTTTATGTGAAATCAGCTCCTATGGTTGTTAGTCATTGAGAGCTCATGTCTCCAGCTGGAGCACATAACTGAAATTGTAAAAGGGAGTTTGGAGGTTAAGAGAATAGGAAAGATGGGGGGGTAAAAAACAAAAAAAAAAAAGGCTGCATGCAACATTAGTGTAAATCCAAGAAGTCACACAGAAAGCAGCTGGGGAAACAGACCACAGCACTAATATAAAAAAAATGTTTTTATTCTCTTGTTTTTTTTTGTTTCTCTGAAATGCATGTTTGTGCCTACTGTAGTGCTCATATGCCCATTTGGTAGATTGCTCTGTCCCATGTATCTTTTTCTTTCCTCTCTTTTTTGATCAGCAGATGTGGTTCTTTTTGCAGACACAGTCCAATTTAAAATTATACCATATAACCCTACAGAAATGTTGTGAAAACCCCTGACTGTTTATGTCTCTGCATGACACTTGACCATAGTCAGGAACTCCAGCCCAGCAATGCCTAGAGTGCTCCTGCAGCACCCAGCACAAAGCTGGGTGAGCCTGGGGAGCCAGTGACCATCTGTTTGCTCCTAGATGCCTGAAGTGTCTGCAGGATGCTGGCTGCATGGTGATTTAGATTTAACTGTGGGATGAGACACCTGCTTTTCTGGCTGATGTCAGCCCCAAGGGAGGGCAGGTATCACACAGTGAGGCTGAGCAGTGGGGATATGCCTAACTAGTGCTTTACTGTCATAAGAGGCCAGTAGCCAGCAGGAGAATGTGTAGCATGAAAATGAAAATTATTTTCGTTTCTGAATCCTGAGCTGAAGTCTGTTGTAGTTTTGTTGTTACCCACAGATAAGAGATGCTGGAGAAGGAAAAAAGCCAGGCATATGCTTAGGCTGCAATTTTACCATGCTGCTGGCCAGAAGAGGTTTCTCCAAGGCATATTCTGTGCTGCCACATTTCTTTCCTTAATGCATAGGAGCTTGGGCAAGGGTGAATCCCCTTTTTTTGGAGGAGGCTGGCTTAGAGGCTAAACACAGCTGGAGAATTGGTATTGAATTCATGAGCCCTTTATCTGCTTTCTGTAGGAGACAGCCTTCTCTTTCCTGAGTCTATTTACTAGGAAAAGAAGATTCCTTCACTTGCATCTCAATTTTGACTGCACTCTCCTGAACATCTCATGGAGAAAGGGAACTATTGAGTCCCTGGACAGCTGAGCAGAAATTAAAAATAAAGGAAAACAAAACCAATTCACATCATGCAGCCTAAACTGGCCCTTAGAGTAATGTCTATCAAAGTGCTTCAAAGATTTAGCTCGATGCTCACAGAAAAGCTGTAAAATAAATCCCATTTGTAAGGACAAATGGATCTGTAAGGAAGACTGGAGGACATCTGAAATATTCCAGAATAAACCAGTTTTTTCCACAGACATTTATTAAGTTGTTTAACAGGGAAACACACATGAATATTTTTAGTTTATGTGTAAGGGCTTATAAATACTTCCCAGAAGCCACTACGAAAAGAATAACCTGATTTTGGTGAAGAATCAAACTCCAAACTGACAGTATTCTGCATTTATAGGTTTTGAGAGGTGATAAAAGTCAATGTTTTAGTGGACATTGTATTTCTGACCAGGCATGATTAAATGTTACAGACCAATACTACCCTCTCACTTAGCTCCTGCATGAGCACTAAAGATTTCTAAAAGCCATATTTGCAGTTAAAGACTATATAGAATAAACAACTGCAAAAGAAGAAGAGAACCTGTTTTGTTTGAGAAGGGTTTATTCTCATCCTTTACAGGAATGACTAGAAAACAAAATATCACCTTGGGTTAATATAACCTCTATAGCTCAGTCTTGCTTCAGTGCACGTTGCATTGTGCAAGAGCAGACACAAGATGAGCTTAGCTGGATGCTAAGCTTGAAGAGAAACATAACCACATGATTCCTCTACCATTCACACTGTCTGTCCCCAGGCAGATACTCAGTTTTTGTAAGTGATGAGCTCATTAAGATTTCTGCTTCTTAAAAGCCCCTCAGGGACATTTGTCTGTTTGCCATTCTGTATTTAAAGTCTGTATCTGCAAAAAATTTATTGCAATGTCGTCACTCAGCTATCAGAATAATACCAATACCTTGGAATTATAACACAAATATTTTCCCAAGTTCCAGAACTTTTAACACTATAACCACTTTTCTTGTGTGACAGTTAATTTGCTTTAACATAATTGTATTTTCAGCTGTCTGCTTGTGAAATTTTCTTGCAAGCAGCATGAATGTTGATGCCCATGTTTGCATGGGCAGATCACCCATGAGGAGCAGTTGTTAGGAGGGATGGAGAGTGGCTTAGAAAATTGGACTTAGAAAATGAGAATAAAATAACCTAAATCAGAAGCCACCTTGGAAAATGTCAGCAACACAAGTATTTGGCAAGGTGCTTTTTAGGAGGAAATCAAAACTTTTGTCTGCAATAGAAGTTCTGGACACAAGTCTGCCATCATTTTCAACTGGTGCACAGGGCTTATAAATGCTTATATGAATGTGTTATGAATGATGTGCATTCTAATAGTTAAACTCCCTAATTAGGGCAGTTCCCTGTATCAGATGATATTTTCATTCAGAGAATATATGTTTTTCTAACAAACATAGAAAGCTAACTTAGAAAAAAGACAACTTTATACAAGAAGCATTCCACCTTCCTATTATTAATAGTAGAGAATGTGTCCAGGTATTTTTTGTGTTAAGGGATTTAAAAAACGTGAAAAAGAATAAAAGGATTTTAAAGCATCTTGACACAGGCTTGGAATAGAGCAGGTGTCTAAAGTGAGCAATATATCCAGGCTTGAGAGCTCCAGAAGACACAGGTGCAGGAACCTGTATTAAAGAAGGTTGTGAGAGTGCAGCTATCCTGAATGTGAATGAAGGCTTTAACTTATGTTAAAATAGCCACGGCAAAGTTTTAGGCAGCTTGCTTTTGTTCCCTACAGGACTTTCCTAGGAAGCTACCTCTGAGGCATTCAGTGATGGGGAAAACTAAGCTGCAATAAATACATGCTACAAATAATAATGTTCTTTTTTTTTTAATGCAACTTGATGACCCTAATCTAATCACTGAATTCTTGGTGCCACACATTCTCCATACGATATTTTGTAGTTCTGCAGTTGTACTTCAGAGTGTCTTCTTCACTGAGCATTCCAACTCACTTTTGCAGCTCTGTCTGTAGCAAGACGATGAATGATTTAGTTCCTTTCTCCCTAATAAGTAAGTCTTTTGAAACACAGCTTTATTGTTTATATTATTCTGTGTTTAAATTTAGACTCATTCAGAAGCCATTTTTCAGATGTGAGATGAAACTGTGCAAGCTATCTAAATACCAGAGTATGCAAAGAAGGATGGATCGATACATTATTTATTTTGTGTACTGCTATCTATGCATTGCCTCAGGGTCTTGTTAGTTCCTTAACAAAAATGAGATATTAAATATCTTTTCAGCTTCAGCTAACAAGCCATTTGTGGTGCCTGCTGAGAAGATGTCATAGCTGTACCTTGGCTCAGGCAGCCTGCCAAATGGCAAAGTTTTAGCAGCATTAAATGATTTTTTTTTTGTTAAAACAACAACAACAAAAAAGCCCCTTTATAATATACTATCAGCTTTAGACTGGGAAAAGCTGAAGCAACAATGGCAACTCTTTTTTTCTCTTCTGATTTATTACTACTTAGCTATATAAATGTGATGTGATCTTATATCTGTTTTGCTGTCCTACACAAATGCTGACCTCACAGTACTTCTGTAGTCTAGGACCAAAAAGGTCCAGGGCAATATGACATCTGTGCCAAGACAACCCTTAACCTTGAAAGCCTTCATTCTCTTTACCCATTCAGTACAGGGCACCAGAGCTTACAGCTTCACCTTTCCTCAGTGCTTCATTCAAACATACAATCCCATCTTAATGAAATATTAGATCTCTGTATTAACTTCCTTCTTATCCATTTCACAAAGTCATGGGATCATTAAGCATAAGGTTAATGAGTAGAGTCCAGCTGTTAACATGGCACCATGAAATCCACTACCAAAGTATGTCTCCAGGTGACACAGCCACCTTCAGGGGTGGTATCCTTCACCACTTCCCTGGGCAGCCTGTTCCAATGCTTAGCCACCCTTTCAGTGAAGGATTTTTTTCCAATGTCCAATCCAAACCTCCCCTGGTGCAACTGGAAGCCATTTCCTCTCATCCTGTCACTTGTCACTTTAGAGAGGAGGCTGAACACCACTTGGCTGCAGCCTCCTTTAAGGTAGGTGTAGAGAGTAGTAATGCCCCTTCCTGAGCCTCTTTTTCTCCAGGCTAAACAACCCCAACTCCCTCATCCGCTCGTAAGATTTGTGCTCCATATTCTTCATGAGCTTTGCTGTCCTTTTCTGGACACTCTCCAGCATTTTAGCATCCTTCTTGCAGTGGGGGCCCAGAAATGAACGCAGGATTTGAGATGTGGCCTCAAACCAGTGCTGAGTACAGGGGGACAATCACTGTTCTGGTCCTGTTGGACATGTTATGTCTGATACAGATGCCATTGGCTTCTTGGCCACCTGGGCACTGCTGGCTCATGTTCAGCTGCTGTTCACCAAGACCCCCAGGTCCTTTTCCAGCAGGCAGCTTTCCAGCTTTACTCTGCCCCAGCGTGTAACTCTGCATCATCAAGCAGGTGCCTTTATTATAGAAGCAGATCAGGTTGGTGCAGCAGGACCTGCCTTTGACAAACCCATGTTTGTGCTGGCTGGGCCTCATCCCCTGGCTGTCCTGTACCTCTGCATGACAGCACTCAAGATGATCTGCTCCATGACCTTCCCCAGCACTGAGGTGAGGCTAACAGGCCTCTAGTCACCCAGATCCTCCTTCCAGCCCTTCTTCTCGTAGATGGACAACATATTTGCCAACTTCCAAACACCTGGAATGTCCCTGGTTAGGCAGGACTGCTGATAAATGAGGGAGATTGTCTCAGTCAGCATTTCCACCAGCTCCCTAAGTATCCATGTGTGGATCCCATCTGGCCCCATAGGGCTGTGTGTGTGTAAGTGGTGTACCAGGTCTCTGACCACTTCCTCTTGGATTATGGATGCTTCATTCTGCTCCCCATCACTTTTTTCCAGAATAGAATGCTGGGTACCTGGACAGCTAGTAAAGACTGAGGCACAATGAAAGCATTACACACCTCATCCTTTTCTTCATCCTTTGTCATTATGGTTCCAATAAGGGATGAAGATTCTCCTTAGGCCTCCTTTTGTTGTTGATGTATTTATAGACATATTTTTGTCGTCTTTTCTGGCAGTAGCCAGACTAAATTCCAATTGGGCTTTAGCCCTTCTAATTTTCTCCCTGCATAATTTCATTGCACCCTTGCAGTCCTCTTGAGTTGTCTGCTGCTTCTTCCAAAAGTTGTAAAGTTTCTTCTTGTTTCCCAAGTTCCAGCCAAAACTCTCTGTTCAGCCAGGCTGGTTTTCCTTTCTGGCTCACCTTCCGGCACATGGGCATGGGATGCTCTGGTGCCTAGAAGATTTTCTTCTTGAAGAATGTCTAGCCTTCCTGGACTCCTTTACTCTTCAGGACTACCTCCCAAGGCAGGGACTCACCCAACAAGCATCTTAAGCAGGCCAAAGTTTTCCTGTGCTAGTCACAGGTAGCCTTTCTGCTGACATCCCTCCTTCCTTTAGTGACCCTTTCAATGGTCACTGTTTTGCTCAGAGTGATTTTGAGAATTCTTTCCTTAACTTTACCTGAGGCTCTACCCAAGAGGCTAGAGTTTGGCAGAGCTAATTAATATTAGTATGGTCAGACAAAAGCACTGCAGAAACTAAAGCATCCCTCAAAATCTTTCATGGACTGCTGGTGGCAGCCCCCTTATATTCCAGTCATTGCATGTTAAAGTGGAAAAGGACCAATATGCATGTGGGAATTCCATGCAATGGAAGCAAGACCTTCAGCATCTAAAGTTTTTTCATTTCCCTCAGTAATGACCTTGCACTGGGGGCTTTGACTGCAACAAGATCAGAATTGATGGTGGTGATTTACACTTCACTCTCCTTCTTGATTTCACTTTGGTGTCTGCACAAAATGATTGACTTGCAAAGTATTTCTTCTTCAGCTGGCCCTTGGAGAGTGAAGACAAATAATTACTCTTTTTGCTCTAAGCTTTTAATTTAAGGGCTTTTGCTTTAAAAAGAGTATCTGCATATGATCCATATATTTTCAGAGGAAAAGAATACTGCAACAATGAAATAAAATTTTAAAGTGAGCAACATATCCTATATATATCTGTATATGTGTGTGTATTTGCACAGAGCACATTTACTATGGAATTCCTGACAGTTGTCTTGATGGTCTCCCTGATGTTTCATGTGCACTTACACTGGTCTTTAGATAATTAAAAAAATCTATGAGAAATGGAACTATGGTGTGAAAGGACTGTGAATGAAATATTTTTCTTTGTTATTGCAGGTCTGTGTATTTCAAAGATTCCTTGCTTCAGGTCTCTTAAATATGACATAATATATATAAGTTCTAGAAAGACCTAATTAAGGTCTTTCCCTGTATACGTACTTGCAAAGTTACATGTATGTACACAGTTAATTTTTACCACTCTCTCTGCACTTTTATTAAAATTACTTCAGTTTTTTCAATATTATATTGACATCCATCTGCAAAACTCAAGCAAAGTCTGCCAAGGGGAGGCAGTAAAGCTTAGCTAGTTAGATGACTAATATGTCAACCATGCAAAAAATGGTATTATGTTCAGGGTTTGGGGTCTTTTAAAAATATTTGTCCAAGAACAGGAGACGAGTATAAACATAAGTCCTGGCTTAAAGAGCTTATAGTTAAAAGCCCTTCAGAAAATTACCTATATAGGTGTCGTGTAGGGACGAAATAGGGACGAAAATTTAATTTACCATTAGAGTTATGTGCTATGAAATCCAAGGAATGGTTGTTTTCTAACACAGGATTAGTATAAATATATAATATTGGCAGTATATGTTTGATAGGCTGTCTAGGGCATGTGCTATTACTCCGGGATTTCTTTAGTAATTGGTTTCAAAGAGATATTTCAGTATTTGAAAGAGCAGGCAGTTATTTATTCTGAAAGTGCCACAATGGAACTCAAATATCTACTAGATCAGGTGTAAAACCTTGAGCCTTAGATAATAAAAGTACAAATAAATTATAAAAGCCATAGGGCAGACTTTAAAAACAGGCTGGAAAAATGAACAACTACGAAGTTCATTACCTTCTAGTCCTTCAGGATTCACATTTCATTAAAGAAGGGATCATTTCAGGCATTGAGACAGAGCACTGAATTTGTAAGCCTCTAAGGTGTTTCTAATTTTCCCATCAGCTACAGGAATGTTGTAAATGGGTAGGCAGCTGTGTGAAATGAAATGCCTCTTTCAACAATAATATTATTGTAACCAATTAGCAATTGCTAATTTAGCAGTAAATACTGTGCCAAACACTGTGTTTGACTGGAAGAGAGTGTCTTTGCACAGCAACATGACAGTTTTATAAAGCCTCTACTACAGGAAATAGTTCTGCATGTCAAATTGTTAACACCACACTGCATGCACAAGGTTATAGAAAACCTGCCAGACATTACTCAGAGCAATGTGAGTCAAAGAACAGCCAACTTTTGAATTAATTTTGCTAATAATGTACTGGGGAAATGGCTGTCGAAGCAGAAGGCTAGGGATGTATTCATTATTACTATCATTATTTATATTATAACAGCACATAGATATTCTGGACAACTTTAAGCCTTCTTGGGCACATTGCAGACACATAGGAAGAGTTGCTGCCATAGAGACCTCAAAGCAAAATAAAATAAACAAGTGGAGGACAAGCAAAAGCAAAGAGGTGCAGTGACTTCTTACTGGGTAAGATGTAAAAGATAGGAGGACACCTTATTTCACCTCCTCTGCTCTGCTGCTTGCCCAGCTGGCCTGAACTACAACAGTAACATCAAACACCCATTTTGTAAAAGTGCCCAAGATGGTGTGAGACACCTAAGAAGACATTTTGGATAGATTTGCCACCTTTCCAACTCCCTGGTTCTACAGGCATTTCCTTCCTGGTCCCACTACTCAGGTTATAAGACAGGACACTTAAGAGGCATGTAGCCTAATTTGGCATTTATTATTTTATTTTTAATAGCAAAACTACAAGTTGAACTGTGGGAGTTGGGTTCCCAATCAGTTTGTATGAGTGGTTGTCCTCCCATTTAATCCCTGGTAGTTTTACATATGTCCTCTTCTGCGGCTATATGGGAATTACTCTCTGGAACATGGACTGTCTCCCAATATATTTGTGGTTTTCTTCAGTGCAATGAAACTGCAACCATTTGACCTTTGCAATGATTGTAAAAATCAACATAAAGGAGAAATTATATAAGGAGAAATTAGACAAACCCAGAGGAATAGTCTGGTGCAAACCTTTGTTATGGTAGAACAAATAAATCCAGCAAACAGAATACAAACGTTTTCATTATGTCCTGCCCTTAGTGACAGACTTGGGAAGAAAAAGATGGGAAAGAAGCAGTACAAAGACTTTGAAGAGGCCACATGCTTCCAAGGCCTGCTTCAGCTTCCTCTAATGCATCATCTAGTGAAATTCAAATTATACCACCTATGTGAGCCTTATTCTTGTCCTCCTTGTCATAGACCCTCCATTCCAGCTGCATATATATGACGTGGTGTACCTGCACTTAAAAAAGCAATTTCTTGGTGCCTTAAATATTTTTAATTACAAAGACTCTGCTACTTATCTAGAAGTTTAGTACCTCTCCTTACAAAATATTTGTACACAGGTTATTGCTGACTAGAGCACAGGTGTGACAAACACATCGAGTCTATCCATTCCCATCCTAATTTGCTGGTGGTGCCTTGATTTAGAAGCAAAAGTTAGCTTGCTATCAGTAGCTACCATTATTCCCAAATTGCTTTGTCTCCATGCATAAATTGTTTAGGTAAGCACCATATTTTTTACTTGGTCTTGTAACCCTACAGTGTTCTGTGTGGCTGAAAACCATCTCAGACCATGCATTTTGAGTAGGTTTGTAAACAAGAAGTTCCTCACTGATAATGCCTGTCACAATGGCTCACTGTGTGATTAACAAGAATCTATTACTAATGTAAAGTTTACTTTTGAATACGCAGTTATAGTTGGTAACTCTTCAATTGCATCCCCACTGCTTGTTTCCAGGATTACTCTGGCATACAGTGACAGCAGAGACAGGACCATTAACCTTCATTACTAACCTGAGTAATGGAAATGCTCTGCATTGTCCTGGTATTGCTATTCAGTCTCATATTGCCAAATGCCTATTTTCTCTGACATTTCTTCTCATGACTGTAGATACTGTAATTACTGTGAGACCTCTGCATTTTTATGTCCCTATTTTTAAATTAGAAACACGTTGTTAAATAAATCTTTTTGCTGACAGTTTCTCTAGATTCATTAAAAACCTCTGCAGTATTCCTTAGGTTGTTGGAAAGAGACATAAATCTAGAGGAGATGTTGAGAAGGAAATGGATGAGCAGTGCAGCTGTAAATGCTTCACTAGGTTAAGCAAAAGGAAATGGCATGAGAAATTCCTCAGACAAAGCCTTTCTTTCTGAACATATGGTCTACAAGACAATTAATTTCTGGTTTTGTCTTGATCCGGTGCATGTATTTTTCTCATAGTACACCTGAATAGAAACTGTTTGTGCATGAAAATTAGTTATAAAAAGACAGTGTCAAGTTTCCCAAATTTTGATGCAAGCCTTCATGCAAGATAAGCTAGACATGTCTTTTAGTCAGTTCATCAGGCATGGGACCGAACTGTTTCTACAATCCAGGTTTTCTTAAGTTTGTATTTCTGCTTTGACCTGATTTAGTATTCAGGGAGCAAACATTTAACTTTTTTTAAAAATGAGGTCCCCTTAAAATGTTAGCATTGAAATCCTGTGAGAGGGCCTGTTCAGGAATGAAGGCTTCATCTTTCCCTTTTTAAGAAGGGAAATAAGTTCCTTATGAAGATATAACTAGTTTATTTTTCTTATTTGAATATTATGTTAGGCTGTTAAAATGACATTTCCCTTATATTTCAAGCGGTTTTGATTAAGTGAAATCCTTGAGGACACTTCATTAGAAGCAAAAAACTTGATTTTAAATTGATGGAAAACACAATTTTATTTTTAGTCTTAAAATTGGGTAACTGTGCTTGTTCCTCAACATGGACACCTTACGTGCATAGCTGCTGCATATGAGGGCATGCACAAATATCAGACAATATGCAAATATAATTTTAACTTGCATAGTAGAATACCAATCAGTCTCTGTCAGCAACCACTGCATGATTGCTGGATTATTAGAGTTTTAACTCATTGAGTCCAAATCTTCCTTTCCTTGTCTCCTGCAAAAGGTCTTTCTACTCCTTCTGGCTCCACACTGCTGATCCTGCTCAACAGCATGTTCCCACGTGTGACACCAGGAAGGTGTCATTACTGTCCAATGGCTACAGTTCAGAGGCTGTATAAGATGCAGACACTTGCATTTTTATTGTCAGTTTTCTTGGTGTTATTTTAAATTAAAAAAATCTCTCAACTAGGAACCACAGTTATTTTTCTTTCCTGTTTTCATAAACCAGAGCCCGGTGTTCTATATAGTTCTTTACAGATGAAATAATTAAATTTAATAGCCTACCTTAAAACTTAAGGAGTAGAGCTGTACTTTTTAGTTTGGCTGTCTTACCTTTAGTTATTGAAGTTTATCCCTAATCTACAATTAGTATATGATTTTGAGTGTATAATAATTAAAATGTACACTTAACAATATCCAGCAGAACAGATAACTGACGTAAAAGAATATCATGTCTTCAAATATTTCTTTCCTGTTGGGCAGAAAACAAGAATGAAGCAGAAGTTATTGGTTCATTGCTTTGCTGGAGCATAATATTTTCTAACAGTCTCACAGAATAATAAAGTTTAGGTAGCTCTCTGATACACAAGCCCTGAGAAATTTTATAACTTCTGGTGTTCAGTTAGCTTCACTGTCATATTTCTTTCACCTCATCTTCGTGGGTATGAAAAAATCTGTACAGGCTAGAAATCTTTTTTTATTGCTAACTACTTACATTCCTCTTACATGATGAGCAACGAGGCTTGCACTTCATGTGCTGGCAAAAGTAGCTGTTGATCATTACTGGAGTGGGAAGAGCACATTGTGGAGGAAGCCAAATCAAGATACTCTAGATTGCAAAGATGCTGTTATATAGGAAAGAAAAAAAGGAAACCTTAATATTGTTAAAGGAGCAATTGCATGTTATGCTGGGCAGTTCCACAAGCAAAGTGGAATTGCTCAGCATAACATGCAATCAAACCCAGCAGAACTTCATTGATGATATTTTTTGTGTGTGATTCTGTGGGATGATGTGGTTTTTTAAGATGGCTCTCTCCCATTTTTGACTGACTTTTAGTAAGCTATGTTCATAGCCAGACAACTCATGTGACGCTGAGGACAGACTTGGTCACTATGCTTGACCATAGACCAGAACAATGCAAGTACCAAAGGATGGAGAGACAGCAAAAAGACCTAGAGCCTGGTGGGGAGCAGGCATCTCTCATTCCTCTCACCGTGGCCATGCCCCTGCCCAGCCTCACAGGAGGACGAGCCTTACCCAGTCCTGGCTCTGCAGTGTTAGTGGCGTAATGTAAAAATTGACTCTGCTGTCAAAATAGCACTGATCAAAGATAATCTGTGTTTTATCTAAACATGCTGAAACCACATGAAACCAGGTAACTGGAGCTGCCCATGCCTTGAATGCCATGCCCTCAGTGACAGATAAGTTTTGAGAGCATATTTCTTTCTCACTCTTTTTGAAAATTATGTCCAATGTTTTGATGGATGTGAACTGCTGAATAACACAAAGTGCAGTTCAGCATTCTAACCTCCGTTATTAATACATAGATAAAAATTATATTCCATTAGCAAATTGGCCGGATATATTCAATTCCTTTTGCCTGCAGTGAAATTCACTATCTTGGCAAAAAAAATGACCTTTTCCATTTCAAAAGGAGTAAGTCAATTTTAGTGCTTCAGTCATAATTGTGGAAAACTCTCATTTGGGAGAATTAACAAGTGGCTAAGTGCCATTATACATTGCAGGATGCCACTCAAATTTACTTCAAGTGTGCTTAGACTCCTAGAATGATGCACATTAGGACAAGGAGCAACATGAGGTGCAGGTCTGTGACCTGCAGAACCTGACCATCATTCCTGTTTCATCCACACATAATCTATTTTAGCACTACTTCTGCTTTTTGTCTACAATATCCCAATTATTTCAGAAATTCAATCATATGATAAGGAATTTGTTTCTAATTGCCATTGCAGATCTACTCTATAGTATTGTATACTCATATGTCTTTTAATGAATATATTTTAATAATCAATATTGTGTATTTCCACTTTATTAATGTATTTCCATGTTAAATATGTCCTTTAATTAATCTTTATATATAATGTTGTCACTCTTAGCTTCCAACAGAAAGTGATTTTCTACCACCAGATATTTTTCAATGACATGGTTTTGCACTAAGTACAAAGTTGAAGTACCAACGCTGTTCTCCTGTGCTTTGACTGTTTGAGGCAGAAATCTATTACCCACAGGACTAAACCTGCTAATTTTTGGGCACTGCAAATCTTTCTTTCCCAGTTTCTGTCACATTTCAAATGTTTACAGGATCATACAGTTTGAAGTAGGATTTCTTTCACGGAAATACTAATGTATGTTTCTCCACATTCATCTTAAATTCTTTAGGCCTGTATAACCTCAGAAAATGGTCTTTTCAAATCCTTTTTCATCTTGAGAGCCATTCTGTCGTCATTCCTCTACTCTGCATGAGAGGTTTCCACATCTTGCTTGCAGTTCTAGTTCTTCCATCTCATTACCCAAATTTCCTGCATTAGTCCACAAACAACTTCATTGTTTCCTTTTGACCTCACAGTGTTTCCTAAGTCACTTGAATGTAGCCAACCTGATCAATTCTTTCATTCACAGAAATACTTTTTTTTTCCCCCTGTGCTCTCCAGTACTTTATTCTGTAGCATAATAGCCTTATACCTGACTACATCCTCATTTCCATTGACTTTACCTTTTATTTATTAGCACCACTTGTTCACATAGACCATGTCTCTCTCAATCACATATGTGATCAGATCCTGCTACTGAGATGGATGTTTTTCTTTGTCTGTTTTTCTACTCTTGGTTGCTGAAGGTCAGTGCTCCAGACAGTCAGGCGCGAACTCACCCCTGGGAACCATGTTTTTTCTGGGAAAGCTTCTTGAACGTTAAAAGCCCCAAAATCCCAATGTAGAGCTTCCTAGGCAGGGTTTTGCTGTGCTTTTGGCCAGAGCTGGCCTGCACGTGGCATTTTACCTATCATGTAATGTGGTGAAACCATTCATTAATGTTTCCATTGCAACCTTCAGCGCATTACTTAAGGATTTTTCTTCTTTTTTTTTGACTCTGTAGAATTATGGACTTGCTTTTTTTCTAGGTTACAAGCTACAAGATATCAGGGGGGTCTTGTCTTAAAGTATGCTTCAGTGTTTCAAAGACGCGAGTGGGAATTAAACTACTAATTGCAAAAGAGACTAGAGCGTTACGGCCTCAGGGAAATGTCTACACTGTTCAACAGTCTTTGAAAACCTCAGACTGTGCTTGTTCCATAAGGGAACACCTTAGTGCCCTGGAAAACACACCAGTGTGCCTTACTTTCCCCACCCATGAGTGGACAGTACTGTTAATGTATTTTTTCAAAGCATTTGGGGGACAAATACTCTGCATATTTGGCATGTGGCATTATTTGGCAATGCCATGAGCATTTGGAAAGCCATGCATTTGCATCTTTCCTGTGATGATCAAACTTCAATAGGCCTATAAAAGCACATATTTAGTTTTCAATCCACTAATTTTTGTATTTCTAAATAATGATATTTATAACATATTCAACGTCCAGGATGATTCATGTCCCTCTACAAAGGGAAAAGCTATCAGACCCATTCTCCAGTGGGTTCACACAGAAGTGGATCACAGCTGCAGTCCCTAGGTGTGGGAGTTCCTGACTCATAGTGCCTTTTGTGCTCCTTACCAAGCTCACAGCCCGTCCCAGTGTGGCACCCCCAAGTAAAAGGTCCTTGGCAAGTGGTCTGCAGGAGGGAACTCCACTGGATGTAGATTATCCTGGAACTCAGGGGCTTCTCTTCTTCTTTGTGACTGTGAGAACAAGGGGGACATTACTGAAATGAGAGCTCTATTTCCAACACTGAAGCCGGGTTTTGGGGTAGGGCTGTAGCCATTGTGACCATGCTGATGGCTAGGGTGTGGGCCAGATCCCATTTTGCCAGGACCATCTCATCTCTGTGGGGCTGTGCTTGTGAGACAGAACCTCAGGTGATGCTGAGTGATAATAAAATAAACGTCTTTATTTTTAATAGATGGACAAAACAGACCTAAAACCAGACAGTGTTTTCTTGAAATGCATGGACGCTATTGAGTACAATACAAATGAAGTTAAAACATAGATATCTATATTATGCTTCCTATCTGTTTTGTTAAGTATAGTCTTAATATAGCATTTCTGACACAGACAAAAATATACTTTTTTTTTTTTTTAACTACATCCACAAATACTGCCCTGATTAGTAGCAGACTTACAATAACTTACTAACTGCACATGGAACTTGACCAATACACTTGGGCGGAAGGAAAAATGAATAACAGTTTTTTCCTATGATACTTCTATTTGAACTCCTAAATTCTTGTACTATATGAAAATAAACCACTAAATCTGACTTTATTTGATCCACTTAATGTTTACATTCAGTTCAGGTTCACAAAAGTATGGTTTGTTTATAATATGTATACCATCCCATCTGGACAAGTAGAGATGAAATAACTTTTTTGACATGTCAGCTATGTTATCAACCTTGATTTTATGAACACATCTCATGCAAAGGAGGAAAAAACCCCCTGTCAAATAAATGTTATTCACAAATGTGAAGAATATGAAAGTAAAATGTATGATTGTGTCATGAATATTTTACCTTAAAATTGTAGGCTCAGAAACAATAACCTCAGTGTCTGAAAATGAGCTGTTTGCTTCACTGATTATAAATCCAATTTACTGTACAGTACTACTGTCCACAAATTGCAAAAGGGGAGAAAAACTTATAATTCCTCTGGAAATAAAATCTGCTTAAAGAATCACATCCTGTTGGCACTTTGCTTGTGGAATTAACATAGTTTTTGTTTGTTTGTTTTTGTTTTTTGTTTTTTGCTCTTTTTTTTTCTCCCACAGCTATCAGTCACAGATATGGCCTTTGGTTACATGAACAGCTCTGTACAAATTTAATGGTAGGACAGCTGAGCTAAGGCAATAAAACCTGGAAACAGACTTTGCATGGGGCTGTTTGGTTTGGCTTTTGTAATCCATCTAAACAGGAGTACTGCATAAAATTGTATCAATTAAAAAAATTTCTATAGGATAGAAAGTGCAAAATATTCTGATAATGTTTAAAGCGTCTGGTTTGAAATTTTTGGGCTAACACATATTTTTCACCTACCTTTTTTTGAGCATTTTAAAGCCATTTACATTTTTATGGCAACAATGGAATACAAAGGAAAAAAAAATTATTTTTCAATCAAAATTTCTTAAATTATTCCAGCTCAATCCCCTTCTCTTTTCTTTTTTTTCCTTCTGATATCTGTGCATTTTGAAATAAATAGTATCGAAATGTTGCTGTATTCAAAGCATCTGGTCACTATGCAGCATCTCATAGCGAAATTCTAGCAATTCCTGGACAAAACTGAGGTAAGAGAAAAGTTTTTAGGAAGGCCTACAGGTGACTGTAAAATGGGATCCTCTAACTTAATTTGAAACAGCAGCATAAGGCATTGGCTATGTAAGCAGGTAAAACTGTGACTTGATATTTTCCCATAAGAAGGGATTCAGACTAGTGGATTTGGGCTGAAAATGAAGAATAATTCAGCAGTGCCTCTGTTCTTCCCCTCTTTCCTCTATAAAGTCAATTTCCTTATCTCCCTTCTGTGGTTCGTGGGGGAATTAAGACTGCTGGGCTTTTGTTTGGTTTGTGATAGTCAGCACCCTGAATTTCATGGGTGGCCTATTAACTCATCTCGCAGGAGTTTTTAATTTCTTTGCTGTACTGGCTCTTCTGAGTTTTGACTGCATATCCTGGTTTTGATTCCCTCCACCCAGAGTACACTCCATATTGGTAAGCACAGTAGTACTGCAGGTCACAGTGCATATTCAGAAATGAGCTGCAATGTTATTTTTAAATGCAGTGAAAGAAGAAAAAAAATCAACATCTCTGAAATGAATTTTCTCTACTTATTAAATATATACGTATGCTGTTAAGACTCCACAAAAGGAGCAAAACACATCTAAGGATTCAACCTTGTGAAAGCTCATGTCAACATTGAATGCGCAAGTTGATGGCTTCTTCCTTTAGCAGCAAAACCTATTCTTACGTCTCCTATCCTCCCTTATAACTCCTCATGCTGTGAGTGTTAAAAAAAGAATTTTCACTGGTGACCAGCAACAGGAGGATATCTGCATTTCAACTGAACATTTTGCGTCATACACAGATTTTAAAAAGAATTATTGGAGCATAACCCTTAATTGCAGAGAAATGAAGCTACTGGAGCTCGCGCTGAGAAAGGCACATACCAATGGGGACAGACACAATCATCCTGGCCCTGGGCAAGTGGAAACAGCACTGCCTGTTCCTGCTGGCCTGGGCAAAGTCAGCAGAGGCCTCATCTCCCCACTTTGCTGCTTCTGGCCAGCATTGCCATTTGTGAGCCATGTCTTGTCTGCACCTGGCCACTGCTGCTGCTCTGCCGGCTCACTGAGACAGCCAGGAGGGCAGGGATCAATGGAGGAGTCTGGCACTTGGTGGAAGACACCACTGTGCCTCTCTCTGTGTTTGTGGGTTCAGCATTCCTTTCAGTTCCTCTCCAAGCTGCTTTCAGAAGCAAACACTTAGAGATGAGGAAAGCCGTACAGCAAGCCTGGTTTTTTGAGAATTTTTTGAGGAAATGTTATTTTCTATGGAAAATCTGGATTTTTCAGAGTAATTCCAGCATTACCAAGCCAAAAGACTTTTCAGCATCTTTAAGAATAGCTTTTTTTAGTAAGTGAAAATTGGGAACTTTCTGCAAGGAAAACCCTCTCATTTCTCTTTCAAATCTTCTTGATTCTCTTTACTTTTCAACATTTATTCCATTGGTGAAGTTGCTTGGTGTCAGACTGCTTTGCTTGTGTTCATTTTGATGATAAGTCAAGATAAGTCTTCTTCACCCAACACCGAAAAATTCTATTTAGTTTGAGTTTTTCTGTAAGAGCATTTTTCACAAGCTGAATTTCAACTCCAGTTATTGCTCTAAGAATTTTGGTGACAGTCACTAACCACAGAAAAAGAAAGAGAACACCCAAATTAACATATTTTGCTTAAGGTTGCTTTATATCAGCTATAACATAATTTTAAACTGGTGATTTAATTTTAACTTTTAAAAATTAATATATCATGTTTAGCACTCCTATAAGGAATTTATTACTACTTGTGCATTTTGCTGTCTCATACAAATAATAAATTACTAGATTGTATTATTTAAACTTCTTTATGAGGAAAAAAATTACCAGGCCAAAACCCCAGGGAATTTATCTATCTGTCTTTGCTCAAGCAACTAGCTCTTTTGTAATAAATCACTTATAGCTGTGGCAATATATTTTCACTTAATGCCAATAAAATGCTGAGTGATAATATTTCAGACTTACTGTATTATAATCTCTTCATATGATATCCTAGCTAAAAACTGTTGCACATTTTCTTCTACATATATTTTAAATTTTAAATATTTTTTAATGGTACAGTATATAGCTCTGGATGGAAGGAATGGGATTGAGTGTATACTTTAGTAAATGCTCTGTGATCTAATCCAACGTATTAGATAATAGCAGAAAAGAACTCCTCCCATCGGATACTCCTGCTCCTAGAGACAACTTAAAGAATGTGCAGCGGCATTTTATTCCCAATTCTTGCTTTTCTTCTGATAAAATGCTTCTTACTATTCTTTGTAGAATATCCTGCTTCTCATTGTTTTGCCTGTGGCTACGAGATTTTTTAGTTATCTTCAGCGTTGGACAGTTCTGGACTTGAATCAACGTAGTTGAAGGCTTCCTTGTTTGTGAAAGTTGAGCTCAAAGTTAGACTGTGTCGTGGATTCACGGGTGCAAGTTCATTTAATACAATATTGTCACTTTTTACAAGAGTCGCTTTGTCCATGTGTTCTCTACTGTATCTGGCAACAACAGCATCAAGAAAGTCCAGCTTTGGTGGCAAAGTCCCACTTTCAAATAAGTATTTGGCTAAGTAGGAGACTAGCACATTAGTAAAGAAGGAGGTGAGCATAGCAAGTGTTTTAAATGGGAATCTCTGGATATAGAGGTTGTTATCATCTTGATACCAGCCAGGGTAGAAGATCAAGGGCTGAAGGTAGAGGTATGGCTCTCCTCCCGTTATTCTGAGGACAAGGCCAAACAGGTATCCTGCAATGGCACCGTAGGTGTTGGTTCCTTTAATAAATAACACACACAGGAGCTGGGGGAATATGATGATATAAATGAGGTCTGAGCTGAGGTACCAGAGGCCGTACACTGATGAAGCCAGCAGTGCCATCGCTGTTGCTGATGCTCCAAACAGAAGAACAGTGATTCTGATGACCCACACAATTTCCCTGTCTGAAGCCTGCAAAAAAAGGGCAGTGTTAGGTGGTTTTTCATGTCTATGCATGTATGCCTACACTTACACACAGTCAATATAAAATACTGAATTGTAAAAGAAAGCTTTGCGTGATTAATTCAATAATAATTACAAATTAATAACTCTAGCTCAATCTCAAGCTCAGAGTAAAAACCATAGGGGTTATGGTTGCCATTCCCAAAGCCTTTACTCTTTGAATATAGCAAAAATATTGATGATGAATCAAAGAGAAAAAACAGCAGTGTAAAAAATAACTTTTAAATAGAATCACAAAATGACACAACTAGAAAAAACCTGTTAGCATCAGAATTTCTTCTTCTGTGTTTCCTAAGAAAAACTCCAACTCATTAGACTATTCTGTTGCCAAATGGTTTCCCAATAAATGAAAGATTAGAAAAATGTCTCATTTTGTGAAGAATTTATGTGGAACTTACACTTGTAGCAACACTAATTAGCTGTTTGGATAAATTGCATGTCCATGAGAACTCTTGACAGCTGCCCTCCCCAAGCCAGCTTTTCCACTTTTGTCATCAGTCACAACCACAATTATTTTTATGATTTTCAGTTTGTTCAACATACTGTTAGCAATTAAATTCTTTTTCTAGTTACAGGCAGGAACATGAAAGAGGTGTTTCATTATGAAATTATAGTCTGTGTATCACCTAGTGAAGGTCTCACCTAAAATTTTCTCTAAAAGTGAAAACGAAAACATTGTCTCACATTTTGCCGAAAGGCAAGCTGGTAAATGTTCCGAGCAAACATAGAACTTGCTGATAAAATTGAGGAGTCAGCTGAGGACATCACAGCAGCAGACACAGCACCGAGGCCAAAGAATGAGATGTAGACTGGACAAAGGTACTGCAGCACGATTGGTAAAATCATATCTGCTTCTTTTTTGCTCTTGGGGTCAGGAACACCGTATTCAGTCTGGTTCCAAGCTGCAATATGGACACCAGTTTATTATCAGTAACATTAGCAGCCACAGCACCTCTTGACTTCACCTGTAGCAAGCTATTAATGTTACCACATTTTCATGCGCGCTCAAGAACAAACTGTTATTAGGGCCAGACCAATGGCATTTTAGAGAGGCAATGTCACACCACTTTCTGTTAGGCAGATTTAATTCTGCTAAGCATTTTTCCTTGTCTCTAAACTAAACTTTAAATTGCTCATAAATGTAGTTTAATTCAATAAAATAAGTCTAGGATCCATTTTTTTTTCTGACGTGTTTAACTACTCTTTTGGATTACAAATGGGGCTCAAAGCAATGTAAATATTTCTAACAGAATATTTTTTAGCAGTTTAGTACACAGTCACTGTAAGGGGGATCACTTTCACTATGACAAACAAAACCTTGGCAAGGATATATTGGTCAAGGTAAGAAATTTGATAAATCAAAGAATCCTTTATGTTGGAAAACACCTTTATGATCATTGAGTTGAACCATCAGCCCAGCACCGCCAAGCTCATCAATAAACCACATCCCCAAGAGCCACATCTACACATATTTTAAATAGCTCCAAGGATGAAGAATCCACCACTTCCCTGGGCAGCCTGTTTCAGTGCTTGACAAACCTTTTGGTGAACACATTTTTCCTAATATCCATTCTAAACCTCCCCTGCTGCAACTTGAGGCCATTTCCTTGTCCTGTTGCTTGTTATGTGGGAGACGCACCTTGCTACAGCCTCCTTTCAGGTAGTTGTAGAGAGCAAAATGTCTTTCCTTGGTCTCTTTTTCTCCAGGCTAAATAACCACAGCTCCCTCAGCCATTCCCCATTATTACTGTAACAACCAAATAAAAGTACCAGAATCTAACACAAACATTGAATAAAAGTATTGTGTCTGTAGATATCTAGAATCTACAAAATTATTTAATTTTATCCACTGTGGTAGGAGCGATTTCCTTTGGGGGAAATACTCTATAACATTATTTTTCTGTGTAGTCTTCTGTTGAAGAAGACTACACAGAGTCATGAGTTGAAAAACTGATGCCACCTGGTTATCTAACCTATATGTCACCTATATCTAACACAAGATTTATTTTCACACACTTGTTGCACTATTCATTTTACATTTATTATACTACTGATTTTTAATAATTTACCTGTAGATGCTCCAATTGCTCCAATCAGCACTGCAGGAATTGCCATCACAAGACAGCCAAAAGCAGCCAGGAATGACAGAACTTGAGCATATGTGGCAGAAGATGAGGAAAGAACTCTTTGGAAATACGCTTGCCATGGAATTCCTCCTAATGTCTGCAAACACAACAGAATCCTGTGACTGGGGGGTAGCTGAATCATTTTACTATCACCGTACAGAGAACATGCACAAGGATCACTTGAATGCTGAAAGCCATATTGCTACTTTTTCATTTATTTATTGAATATCAGCCAGTATTAACTGCAACTTCCATTCTCACAAGCAGTGTCAAACCTGTGTAAGTCCACTTAAATCCCATTCTTTTAGACAAATTATTTTTTATAGAAATAGCATCAGCACTTTGCACTTTCATAGTCTCTGTAGTCCCCAAGTCTTTTGACTTGATAAAACTTTATGGGAAGTAATATTTTCATATTTCATATTTGAAGAATTTATTCTCCAATACTCCTCCTCCACTAAAAATAGATTAGACTCTGACATGATATCAGAGCAAGATTTTATCTTCCTTTGTGAATGCTTGTAGTCATTTAAAGAAGGTGAGACATTCTGTATATACTTAACTTAGGAATCTGAAAAATTATTCTCCCACAGCCTTAAGCAAATACAATATCAATAAAAATTGGTAGAAGACATAGGCAAAAAAAAGGAAAAGTTTTGATTTATGGTGAAAACGCTTCTCTTTTATTTGGATATGTAACTGAAGATCCTGATCGGACTTAAAATTATTTCTGCAAAATATGACAAAAAATAGTATTACCAAAGATTGAAAACTCGAGTGCTAACAATTCTGTCTTGAGAGCAGGATTTGGATAGTCTCCACTAAGTAACCAAGTGTCTGTCTCTAAACAGCATGGAAAAAAAGCCAGGCAAACTTCATAACCTAGTTCTATACACTAAATGAGGCAGGAGGCATTTGGATCAGAAAGTGTGTATACAGGTGTTTCATATAGCTTCATGCACAAATAGGGACTAAATTAATGTTTCACAGACAAGTCTGGTTTGGACTTGCTATTTATGACTGTTTTGACTGTTTTTCTTTGCCACCTTGATAATAATGTTCCTTTATCAAAGCTTTCCAAGAATGTGTAACTTTCTTGAGCTATAATGAAACAGACAAGATGAAAAGAAAGTGTGTCATAATTTGGCAATATCAGAACTTTCCTTTGGTTAACAGCAGAAATGAAACCTTCAGGCTTACAGGAAAGAATACAGCCATTTGAGCTAATGTCATATTTTAGGTCTCTGAGAGAATGCTGAATAAAATAACATGTTTTAATAGACCAATTATAAAAAAAACCCTGAAGATTTTTGGCTGTGAGGATTTGAAAAAAAGCCAGAAAATGTAATCCCAAAATAAAACATGATAATAAAACCAGTGTAAATTTGCATAGGGACACTGAGAATGGAAAATGTTAGCATATGTTTCTAGATTCTCTAACGGAAAATACTTAATAACCACTGATCCCATGTGTAATACAGGTATTAAATAATGAAAGACCATGGCTCATTCTGGCATGTGTGCATGTATGAATTTATCCATCCTGCCATCCATCTCTGCACAGCTTTTTCTTTCCCTATACCAAAGGCATATTTAATCATTTGTATAATGTATTTATGGCCTTCTGCAATTTATGAATTCCTCTGCCAACAATTACATCAGTTAAGCATTAGCTGCACACTTTTATTTAATTTTAACATGTCAGCTCTTTCAGCCTGATATTATTTAAATTGCTTTCCTGGCAACGCTGGCTGATATGTCGCTGAAATCATTCAAATGTGCAGAAATATCAAGCTGGAGTCAAGAGGGTAAAAGTTTTCAGTGTGATAGAAACTCTTAACTAGACTCCATCATTTTCAGCTGTCACAGTAACATGGCGTAAGTGCTTAAATGCTTTACTCCTTCATACAAATCACCACTTACCAGTAAAAAGAAATTGTCCAACCATGTGTAAATGTCAAGGGAGTTGATAGATCCAAGCCAAGGTGCTTGGTACACGTGGTGCACAGCTGTGAGCCCAATGTCTGTTACTGCAGGATGAGACATGGCAAAGGGGACACTGATCCACTAGAACCAAAGAGAAACAATGTGCTCAGGTCTAAAGAAGATATTCTAAATCTGTGAAATTTTAATACTAACGCCTTCTAGTATTATTATTCTTGCTTGTTTGAATAAGATTGAATACCAAATTATCAAGATGATTTGCAAAAAGTCAGATTGTGTGCAGGTGGAACATTTCTGAAATCCAGAGGGCTTGGTAGTGGATAGCTCACATGTGTCCTTGAGAGTGTGAGCAAAGAATAAATGGAAACAGCAAAAGCAGAAGCAAATACACATCTATGCAATTTTGTTTTGTTTTACCTAACCTCCTCATACATTGTTTACATTCTTTCCTGGACCACCAGGCATTAGAGGAAGGAGCAGCAAAGCTCTGTGACAGTGGGAGTAAAAACTGCTCCAGAGTCTGCAGGAGAAGCTGGGATAACTGAATCTGCTCTCCTCTGCTGTGACATCTACTGTGAGAGGGTCCCATCTGATCTAAACCTGCCTCCCTAGAGCATGACCATTTAGATACTGACTCTTCAGCCTCACTGATGACACTCTTGAGTTCATGAATATGGGTTCTTCAGCACTACATTATTGCTGTTTATTTCAAACGGGAAATTACATAAAGAGCCCAACCCGAATTAAACAAAACACTAAAAAGCTATAGATCTAATAATTTAGAAAACTTCTCTACAACCTTCATTTGCTTCCCACCCCCCCATCAGGTTTACACTAATTTTTATATTATTCCCACAGGATCAGGCTCTCTAGTGGTTTGTGAGTGGATCATGCTGGAAGACAATTTCTGTACTTTATCTCCAGTTTTGGGAATTTCTGTAATACATGCCATCTGTAGAAACTTAATGTCTCACAAATATTAACATTTATGTTAGGGAAAGAGTATTTTCTCCACTGTTAAGATGAAGAAAAAAGATATGAGTGAAGAAAGTCTGGAATAACTTTTCATTTGAGGTGGCCAGCTGGAACTTGGATTTGCTTTTTCAGGCTATTTAGTACCATTTCCATTAAATCACTTAAGGGCCATAGTCCTCACAGTAAGATGCCACAAAGTAAGCACACACAGAGAGCTGGTTAGTGACCACCTGTGTAAGCAATGGCTGAAGCAATTTTCCTAGAGCTGCACAAGAACTCTGTTGAAAGCAGAGAAAGAACACCAGGCCTCCAAGGTCCCCTTTGATTCCTTCATCTTGAGCCACTCCATTTATTTTAGCATATCACAGTTCTCTGCACACCTTTGTTTCTGCCACTGGCAAATAAAGCCAGCAGCTTCTTTGATTTCACCCTTGTGATCAGTGTCATTGATAGCTGATGAGGGATATTCACTTCCACACTAAAACAGCCAAGACATCTGGTGAGACTTCCTATATTATGGTCTCCAAGGGTGATGGAGGGAAATGAGGGAAAAACCAGGAAGGTTAACTAAGTTAACAGGAGGTTAACTAAGCTGTGTAGGTGACAACCACAGAAAAGAGAAACAGTAGAGTATCAGTTCTGCAGGTCCAGTGACAGAATTTCTCTACCAACAGCTTCATATGTCTGATGCCTCCTGCCAGTGTCGCAGTCCTATAGACTGACAGGGAAGGAGCCAGCACCAGCTCTATTCTGAGTTAGATGTATACTCAAGGGGAAAATTGCAAGAGTGGTTGGACTGCCAGACTGGCTGGAAAAAAGCCAAAGAATCAGACCTCTTGGACAGCACTATTTCCCAAGTACAGGCTGTACATTGATGCAAATGCAGACTCTTTTAAAAAAAGTCAGCACTCTGCGAGTCTGACCGGTTAGCAGTGCTGTGCCTGGTACACACCAGGACACACTTGGCCCTTCTACCTGCTCAAGGACAAAATCATTCACAAAATAGGGCAAAAAAAGCCAAACTTACCAGTCCCAGGAAGATGCAGAAGAGCTGAACTACATCAGTGTAGGCCACCGAATAGACCCCACCCACAAGTGTGTACAGAGTGGCAATCAGGGCAGAAATAATGACTGAAATATTGACATTAATGTCAATGATCACACTTATAGTTGCACCTAAGGGGAAAACCAGAGCACTGTGTGTTAGTGTGTGTATCACAGTATGCCTGATGAGAACCTCACCTTTGTTAAGTTGGATATATCGATTCTGGTCTGACACTTAGTAACAGCACTAATAATTCCCCCCCTCTACATTCTGCACACCCTTTCTGCACCTTTGAAGGGAATGGGAAAATAGATGTTCTTGTTGGTGTAAGTTTAGCATCTGTAATTTTGCAAGTTCTTAGGAAATGGAGAAGTGTCCCAACAGAACTTCCTTACGTTGCTCAAGGTCTGTAAGGACTACACTCTCTTGTTCTGTCTGTGAAAACCAGCTATGCCCATTCCTGATCGCCACAGTCTTCAGAAGGATATTGAGAAGGTTCCTGCAATGCTACCAGCCAGCTGCCACAGCACTTGCCAGATGCATGTCCTGAGCTCCCATGAAACTTTGTCTGTCCAGTGTATTTTAAAGTTTCCCCACTTGTTGGTTCTTTTCCAAAAAGTCTTCCTTGCACTGGACTTTCTCAGGCTTCTCAGGGTCCTGGGATTCCTAAAAACTGATCTTGCCAGAAAAAAATTAAGCAGAAAAGGCACTGAATACCTCAGCCTTTTCCACATCTTTTACCACCAGGTGCCCATCCCATTCAACAGCAGTCCACATTTTCCCTTTTGTTAGGATGAACTGCTCTTGAGCATGGAGGAGGTGATTCCTGAATATCAGCCAGTTCTGCCGGACTCCAGGACAGTCTCCCATGGTATTCTTTCCAGTAGAATGTTGGAGAGGCCCAGCTCTACTCTTCTGAAGTCTGTGGTTGCAGTTGTGATATTTGCCTTGTTCCCCCCTCTCAGGACCATGAGCTCCCCCATCTCATGAAAAGATGGCAAATTATTGCTGCCAAATCTGCCTTTGACCTTTATACTCCTGACTTGTTCTTCCTTGTGTCTAAGTAACAGGCTCAACAAAGCACCTCCCTACAACAGATCCCTGATCATTTGTGTCAAGAAGCTCTGGCCAGTGCACTCAAGAAACCTCCTGAACAGCTTGTGTCCTCCTGCTTGGCCCCCTCCATCAGGCTGGTTATACATTTCCCTTCGATGTATCAGCTATTTCAAGCCATTGAAATGTTTTGAGACCATGTTTAAAAAACTCCTCTCCTCCTAATTAGGATGATTTCAATGAAACATCTTGCAACTAGTTTTAGTGCTTGCAGTTCTTGTAGATGGATATTCTGGAGCACATATTTGGAGGAGTTTTGGACTTAGAAGACAACATGATGTGTGATATGTAAGAGCTTCTGGGAGCTGACAGATCTTTTGTGGCTTTTGCTGCACAATGAGCCTTCAAAGTTCATCTGCTTAAGAATTACAAGCTCAGATCTCTTCCATAGCTTAAAGATCAGTGTTTCCCATTTACAGCCCTGCCAAGTAAGGAGTATTGCTGAAGAGCAAGTAGTGAAGAATACTGGGATTAAACATTCATCAGTGAGGATAGGTGTGAAAAAGGAACTAGATTACTCAAAAAATAGTTAAAATTAAAATCTTCATTGACCTTTATAATTATTGACAGTTTTTAACTGTTGGCTGTTATATAAATCTAGAAAGGTATTCACATCACTTATGTTGAAATAAAAGGGAATGGTTTGTCCTTAATCAAAAATATTGCAAATACTCTGAGTGTTCTTCAAGTTATTCAACTCCTATCACCTCAGCATGCAGTTTTTTCTTCGTATTTTAAGGATTTTGTGATGAAATTGTGGTAAACAAGCTCCCCATTGCTTTGCAGTTCATCAGAGCGCAGTTGGAGAGTACCTTCAAAGTTTATTTTTGTTTAAAATAGCTTATGCTAGAAGGCATTACCACATGCATGTGCATTATTAGTATGATTAGTTGGTAAAAGTCAATTACTGGTGCTTCAACTCAAGGGCTTTCTCTATTCTTAAAGGGGTTGCTAAATGCAGGCTTGAAATATAATTAAAAACCCTGGAAGCTGATTTTTTTCAGGACTGGATGAGTAGTTGAGTGATTTTCTATTGAGTCATAGTTTCACTAATTCTCCAAATCCTTTCTTGAGTATTTTCTTCATTTTGTCAAGAAGAAAGCCATTTAGAATTGAAGAATTCTTCAATTTATTGATCAGCATCTGGTTTATTTCTATTATTTGTGTTATGGAATGATCTGTATAAGGAGATCTCCTATATTCTAAGGATTATTTTGTTAAGATGCATTGGAAATGCTGTTACATATCATTAAGGGAAATTTTGACTGGCTTCTCTCATCCCAGAAATGTAAAAGAAAAGCTGGGTCAGATTTGACACAAAAGGGGCCCCTGCAATCACTTATGACACCCTTGCTATTAACAGAAATTTGCTTCTAAATCCTTTCATGCTCTTTGAAGAGGGACAACTTGAAGGTATGTGAAAATTAATAGATACTTTGCATGTCTTTCCTTTATCAAAATAATTAAAGGGGTAGCATTACTGGATTTATTTGCTAGTTAGCATGGGTCTGAGAAATATCACAGTCTGAATCACTTGCCTTAAATAGTTACCATTTGGAGCCAGAATTTTAATGCATTTCTGATATTCTTGATAGTTTCTACCTGTAATAAATTAATATTTATACTGCTTGTTCCTTACCTAAGGCAGAGAAGATGGCAGCAGCCCAAAACATTTCTCCCATTAAAGCTGGAATAAACAGTAGTCCTCCCATCCTTTTTCCATAAAGCTGCTGAAAGGGGTCCAGCATTGTCACATAGCCTTTGGATCGCATGGGTTTTGCAAAAAAAAGGCCACCTACAAAGAAAAAGCCACATAAGACATCAGCTGCAGTTCAGAAATGCATTACCATCAAGGGATAAAATATTCATGGTCAGTTAAGGGTCCAAAATATTACCAATAGTATTTGTTTGTTTGTTTGTTTGTAAGTAAAAAGTACAGTACAAATATCCTCTGGAAACTCTTATGTACGTCTACAGAATTACTTAAACACACACACTCCATTAGTATCTATAGTCTGATGATTTAAAAAAAGGCTTTTTCTTATTTTTTCTGGCTCAGTTTATGTAATCTCCCATTATGGATGCTGTCAGACTTTTGTGTAATTTTGGATTAGCCTAAGAGAATAGCTTTTCTACCTAATCCTGTTGATTCTTAGACTGGAATCCAGCATGAATTTTCACATACTCCTACTCTAAAAATAAAACCGTCTGAGATTCCTGAATCAGAAATAGAATTTCACATGTGGTTTAGTGCACACACAGCAAATCTGATTATTTCAGGATAATTCAGATTTATTATGTATGTTTGGAATACATACATAATAAATCTGAAGTGTAACTTTACTACACCTGCAGGATATGTCAGAGGTCTTTTGAGTTCTGCCCATGTCAGATTCCATGAATATTTCTCATACAGTTATTTCACTTATGTATGTTCAGGAATTTTGATATATCACTGTTCTGGTCTGCCTGGCTGGTATATGGGCTGGATATGTACATAAATGTGCAAAGGCCTCCCCTCCTCAAATTCTTTCTGTCTTGGGGAAATTCTTTCTGTCTTTCTATCTGAGGAAAGCTGAAAGAGCCCTTGTATGGAAACCTGTGTAGCTGAGATCTGCACATGACTATAACCAAGTCACCACAGTAATACTGCTGTATGAGGTATAATAACGAACTGGAAACCCTGTCAGTTCCAATAAGATATGCTGTATGGCATTTGGCAACCCTTAATTAGGTTCCTCATGACAAGAAATGTCATTTATTCATCATATTGAGCAGAAGATTTTCCAAATTTCTATGTATTGCCTTTTTTTACTCATATTTCTTCATTTCATGATGTTCCCTGAACAGAAGGTACTGGGCCACACACTGTCATCCCAATTTATAATGCTTATGTGAATGCTGTGTTTAGGCAGGTAAATGCAGAAACCGTTTAGCTTTTTTTTTTTTTTTGTGATTCTTGGTTTGGTAATAAATCCTTTTCCTAGTCTACTTCTTATGCCATCATTGCAAAAGACAATTGAAGAAGAAAAAAACATAATCTATTAGGATCTTCAAACACCTATCAAAGGAAATAGGAGGTATTCAAACTTTTAAAACTAAATTGCTTGAAAAAATAAGAAAATAAATTGTATAGAGAACAAACAAGGAGATTAAATCAATCTTAAATACTTCCTGTCTGAAGCAGTAATATTTTTCCCAGCCTTGTATTTATAATTTTGATTATGTATTTTTTTTAAAGAAGGATAAAGGATTCCTCCCCTCAAGCCCTCACGTACAGATCATGCCTAGAGAAATTCTTTCTCCCCGCACTCTGCAGAGAGATACATGGTTACACATACGAACTGCTTTTCTCTGCAGTGGCCATCATAATTTTCAGGAAAACAAGTCTGGGTATCACTAAACAGCTGAAAACAAGCAGAGAGGCTAACTCTTCTGGACTGTTGTTAATTTGTGTCAATTCTGCAGAGGCTGAGTGTTGCCACATTTCTTCTTACAGAGAAAAGCAAGGCACAATTCTTCCCAAGAATATTTCTGGGTTTCACATTCTCTGAACCTCATTTACTGTAAATCTCATTTACTGCTCCTGTGTTGTTCACAAGTGGAATGCATCGTGGAAGATTGTTTACCTGAAGGGAACTGATAATTGGATTCTGGTGTGTTTTGATTCACTGGCCAATTGGATCCAGGTGTGTGTGTGTGTCAGGACTGTGGGCTGACAGTCACAAGATTCCCTGCAGTGGAGTGCAGTTGAGTGCTTGGCAGATTCAGTTTAGATGTAATGTAATATAGTATAGAATAATATAGTATAATAAAGTCATTTATTAGCCTTCTGATGAGATGGATTCCTCCTCATCATTCCTCCTTCGTCAGGGGCAAAAATATCTACTATAGCTGAGGGCCAGGAGGATGCTTGTGACTCCAGTCCCAACAGCCAGTTAATGACACGGATGGATCGCGACCCTCGTGACCTCCTAATGGCACCAACTCATCTCCAGGCAGGCATCCACAGTCACTCTTTTCCTTACAGCACACAGAGCTGCTCTCAGGGCTGGCAACCACTGCCAGAACTGGAGCTGGCCTGCACATGCCAGGGAGGATCATCTGCAGCGGGGGACATTTCTGCCTGGGAAGTCAGGATAACTAAGGCAGGCCATTGGAAAGCATTTTCAAGGGGAAAAAAAAAAGAGGAAGGAAAACAAGGTGTATAGGAAGAAATAAAATGTGAGAGAGGATCTGGATAGGGAAACAAAAGGACAGATTAGGTAGGAGGACTCTGAGAATAGACTCAGAATAGAATGAGAGGTCAAGAATTATTAGAAAAGCGAGTACATCAGTCACGTTAAGGAAATATGAAAAGCACAGGATCTTTTTTCTGTAACAACATGCTTTTTAAATAGTTGCATCTCTATTTCAGCATTAGAACTTACACGCTGTTTTTATTTTACACTCTGCCTCTGCATTTATCAGGATTCTGCATTAGCATTCTGACATGTGATTTAGAGTTTTGTACATTTAAGAGGTTGCATGTTTCAGTTTTAAGAAAATAGTTTCCAATCTGAGGAAATATGTTCCACAGACTTCCTACATAAAATCAGAAAAGTTACCTAGATTCTTGGTGGAGATACATAAAGTATAAGCACTTTTCTAACCCAGAAGGATAGTTGTCTAATTCCAAGATTTATAGGTGAACTGATACCTGGGTGCCTGGGTGATGTTCCAGATAATACAGGCAATTAAAGAAAACTTGAATATATAAAACTTGGTATTAACAATTTAGACACATTGCTGGTCCTCTCTACCCACCCCCAAAGAATATGGTTGTTATAATCAAATAGGTCTTGGCAAGCAATTAGGGAGACTAGAGATATCAAACTATTGATAGAATTTTTTTGTCTTGTTTTGTTTTTTTTTTTTTTTGTTTTTCAATATCCAAATGTACCAGAAGAAGTGATCCAGTTTACCTCAGCAACCTTTTATCGGATCATAGTTTTTTATTTCAAAGAATGAACCTGACATCAGAACTCTTTAAAATGAGGGACTATTAGTTTTAGTATTTGCTTACCTAAAACCAGGCTAAGGGAATATCCAATAGGAGCCTGAGCCCAAGCTAGACCATAGTCTGGGACATACACAGCTTCTGCTGTCCCATTGATGTAACCTCCTCCAACCCATGTGGCTGAAAAGGAAGAGATGAAAAAGTCTTTAATGTCCACAAAGAAAGAAAAGATCACACACTGTATAATAAAATCACCATTATGTAGGATATGGCTATTTTTTTATTATATGAACAATACAAGTGCCAGGCATGGCATGCTTTTATTAAAGGCAGCCCTAATTTGAATTTACAGCCTAAGCATACAAAAAAAGAAGTCAAATGGACTGAGGCAATCATCAAAGTGTCTGTCTCTATATAGTCAGTGAAGATGTGAGGGTTGAGTCCCCCACTACTTATTACTATTACTATTTTGTTTGTGTTAGTACAAATGAAGGAGAGGTATAAGGGGGAGTCTAAAGAAGAACATGTAAATTAGGCAAAAGTTTGATGAACACATTATTTACCAGGACCTTCATGAATAAAAAAAAAAAGCCTTTTATACCTTGTTAAATTTTTGTTGCTACATGAAGCATACTATTAAACTCTGAGTTCTCAAAATATTTCTACATAGAGCTGTGGTGCTTTTTTTTGTCGTCATATAAGTTCTAAACTTTAATTCATTTATTTTCTTCTTCCTTGAGCCATATTCAATAAAGGATATGTGTATCTCCAATATTTCTGATTTTATCTCTCTCTCCAAAAAGCAGTATTTTTTATGTACTGACCTCTGAGACTTCATGAGTTGATTCTCTGCCTTTAAGGGAAGTTTCTACATTTGAAAATTTGGTATCAACAGCATATATGAGAGAAAAACTCCAACACAGAAATGTGTTGTGATTACATCTGCAAAAATATTTCATAACAAACCAAGTAATAAAGTTCATCTCTTCCTGTTTGGAGATTCCATGCAAAAAAAAAAAAATTATTATCTCTGATGTATAATGAGCAAGTTTTAGAAATCCAAGTTTGTAGTTTGAACAAAGGCAGACCATTACAAGTCCTAGATTTTTGTAAAGATGTTTTGGTTTGTGTCAGAAGCCTTTACTTTTTCATGTAAGAGTAGTTAGGGTTTCTGTGTAAAAAGTCACAATAGTTGGAAATATATTTTCTTAAACATTCCTCAGAATTTTCCCATCATCCACCATTGTGCAAGCAAATTTGATTTCGTGTTTAAGACAAACAATTGGAGAGAAAAACAAATTAAGAAAATTTAATAAAATTCTTTAAGAAATTGCATTAAGAGCTAAATAACTACTCTTTTCTGCTTGACTGTGATATCTCTCAAGTAGTACTAGAGGGTATTTTGCTGAATTTCACTATGGCTTTAGAATTAAAGATCTCCAGCAACCAGAGAATTACAATTATCCCTCTTTCAGCAATTTGAAGCACAGGAATGAACCATTCTGTTGTTGGAAATGGTATAATGGACTTTTATGAGGGTGTGCATGCAGAGAGAGGCTGCAACAAAAGAAGTGACCCAAGGAGACCTGTTACAAGTAGAATTTTGGTTATCAAGAGCTATTGTGTACTACAGAGATAAGGGGTGAGTGATGCCTGTATGGGGCCACGTGGGGAAGATGGGTTAAGGCTGATTCTTAACAAGAAGAGCAAGGACACAGAATCTACATAAAAAGTTGCCAAACATTTGGGATTTTGTGACTCTTTACAGTGTGAATTAAGATAGAGAGGAATACCATACTTTGTTTACCAGATTTCTAGAATTATGGAATTGTTTGAATTGAAAGGGACTTTAAAAATCTTCTATTTCTAATCCCTCTGTGATGGGCAGGGATGGCACCCACTAGACCTGGTTGCTCAAAGCCCTGTCAAACCTGTCCTTAAACAATTCCAGGGATGGGCAGCCACAACCTCTCTGGGCAATCTGTTCCAGTACATCACCATCCCCACAGTAAAGAATTTCTTCCTAATATATAAGCTAAATCTACCCTTCAATTCCCTACCTCTACATCTCATCCTTTCACTACATGCCCTGATTCACATCTTTTCTATGAGTCCCCTTAAGGTACTGTAAGGCTGCTATCAGGTCTGCACAGATCTTTCTCCTCTCCAGGCTAAACAACCCCAACTCTCCCAGCCTGTCCCAGAGATCAGTGTTGGGCCCAGTCCTGTTTAATATTTTGACTGATTATCTGGATGAGGGGATTAAATGTACCGTTAGCAGATTTGAAGATAACATGAAGTTGGGTCAGAGTGTTAATCTGCAGGAGTGTAAGATATGGACAGGCTGGAGAGATTGGCTGAGGCCAACTGCATGAGGTTCAACAAGACCAAATACTGAGTCTTAGGCTTTGGTCACAACAACCCCAGGCAGTGCTACAGGCTGGGGACAGTGTCTGGAAAATGGTCCAGCACAATCAGACCTGAGGACGCTGATCAACAGCAGATGAACATGAGCAGATGTGTGCCCAGGTGGCCAAGAAGGTCAATGGCAGCCTGGCCTGCATCTGCAATAGTGCAGCCAGCAGGGGCAGGAAAGACATTATCCCCTTGTCCTTGGCACCTCTAATACTGTGCCCAGTTCTGGGCCCCTCACTTTAAAAAGGACACTGATGCTGAAGTGTGTCCAGCAAAGGGTGACAAGGCTTGTGAAAGGTCTAGAAAAGATGTCTGATGAGGAACAACTGAGGCAGCTGGGTATGTTTGGTCTTGAGAACAGAAGGACCTCATTGCTCTCTAGAACTGCCTTATAAGAGGATGTAGTGATGTGGGGCCAGTCTCCTCTACCATGCCTGCTGTCAAAGCACAAGAGAAAACAGTCTTAAACTGACACAGGTGAGATTCAGATTAGATATTAGAAAAGAGTTTTAACTGTTAGGGTAGTCAGACATTGGAATATCTTTCCCAGGGAGGTGGTGGAGTTACTGTCCCTGGCGGTGTTTATGAGAGGTCTGGATCTGGCATTGGGCGATGAGGTTTAGGGGTTCAGGAGCTACAGTGGTAGTGCTGGCTTGACAGCAGGACTCAATGATCTCGAAGGTGTCTTCCAATCCTCATGATCCTACAATTCTGTGATTCTAAGTTTTTCTCAACAGGGCTGCTCTTGATCCACTCATCACCCATCCATGTTTGGGTTTGCGCAGTTCCAGGTGGAGGATCTGACACTTGGCCTCTTTCACTGGACCAGGTATCTTTGTATGGGATCCCTTCCCTCTAGAGTATCAACCACAGCACTCATCCTGGTGTCATCTGCAACCTTGCTTGAGAGTGCCCTCAAACCCCTTGTCCATGGCCCTGACAAAGCTGTTGAACAGTACTGATCCCAAAATGGACCCCACTCTCTATGGAAAAATCCATGACTACCTGGGATGTGTGTTGCTTATTGTGTCTCAAGCGGCATTATCTTGTGGAATAAACACCTGTATCCATTATCAAAAAGTAAATATTTACAAAGGGAAGCTTATTTGTCTCTTTCCCCAGAAAATGTCTAAGCATGAATTCTACATTAATTATATACTTGGTTACAGGTGGGAATAATATCCCATAGTCAGGGCCAGATGTCCAACATTGCTGCAGCTGTGGTGAATGGGGCTTCCAGCTCCAGCATTGATTTGCCAACAGTTCCTACAGAGCTGTCAGATGTCCCCCAATGGGCACTTGGATACCATGCCTAGCTCCCTTATTTTTTTCTGGAGGAGATCAAGTCAATTCCCTTCTGTGTGATGTTGTAGGGGTCATTACCCTCCACTGTCTGCCCTGCAGACAGATATTGCTGTGTAAGGTGGCATGAAGGACTTAGCTCTTATTTATAATTTTATTTCTTGATTTCTGGATTGGTGTTTGAAAAATTGCTGCTAATCAATTTTTCTGTGCACATGACTATTCTGGAGCACCTGTCAAGGACCACAGAGCTCTAGGAAGGTGTTATATGTCTTTTTCTGAGGGGGTGAATGGATAGTCAGCACGTACACTGACACAGGTAAATACATTAGAAATGAAATAAAGGGATAAAATAGGATGGGATTTCAACCTTAGATATTAATTTTCTGATCCTCATTTGCTAAGCCACAATTTAAAGTTAGTTTAATACCATTATTTTTGGTGAAATTCTTTTTGTTTTTACCTAAATCAGCCAAAAGGAATACAACATTTAATAATCTATGGAAGCATTCATGTGGTAATCTATTTTAATCTTCTCTTTGCCTGCCATCTGAAGAACAAAAAAATGCAGCAAATACCAACATCCATTTAAAACATGCACTGTAAAAAATGATCAGACAAATACTGATGGTAAGGAGTGCAATTTGTCTTCTAGTTCCTGTGAGACACACAGAAGTTGATCTTTGAGTTCTTGATATATAGTGATATATACCAAGAAACCAAATTTTTTGGCACTTCTTCAGGAAGAATTCCTTGTTTGAGCACTCATATTATTTAATAAACTCATCAAGTTCTGTAAAATTAAAATACTGATCCAAGGATTAGAATAAAGTAGAATTGTGTAATATTTTTTTTCATGTGGAAGGGTTATATAGCTCTATCCAACTAAAATGCAAAAATTACATCAATAGATTATTACCTCTTGGGTCATGTTTGTGAGCATTTAGTTATGCAATCTCAACTATTTCCTTTGAGGTTTAAACTCAATCACTAAAATCAAATTAGATTAAATTTTGTTGCAGATATCACTTAAAAAATCATTCAGAAAAATAAGGAATGCTAGTATTTAATGCAACATTTTATCTATAATGATGTAAAAATTGTACACAGATTAAATGTGTCTAGTATGGTACGATGTTTTTTCATTTTAATATAAGCTCTTGTGATCCATCCACAATTCAACCTTTTCACTCCTTCTGTTTTCTTATTTGCAGACACACTCAACCTACAACAGGCTTTGTGTTAAGCATTTCAGTAGCTGGTTGATACAATTTTTTCTTCTTCAGGATCATAGCATATATCCAAAAATATCCACAGCTGTTATTCATAGGTAGTGCTTTAAGGTTTTTCAGTGTTGTTTAGAAAATCAGCTATAATTACTCTGTAATATTGACTTTGGTGCTTATGTTCTGAATTTTATTTCAAATTTATAGGCTCAGTGCTGTCTTCCTCTCCACTAAGTAACCCTAGAAACTTCTACCATTTTCATGGCCAATACCCGTGGAACATTGTAGCGTCTCACACAGGCAAAAAAGAGAGAATAAGGCCTTATCTCATAACCCAAAGTGCTTCATGTACATAAAAACTATATCTGTTCTGGAGATCTTTAAAACAATTCTTGTTTTCCTGTTGTGGGGAGGCTTTCTAATTTATATTTCTAATTTATACTTAGACAATAAACCCGGAAAACATAAAGATGATGTTGGAATAGTCATGTATTGCGAATATTCAGGGTTGCGAAGTACAAAATCAGCATCGAACATTTTTTAAAAAGCAAGTATGCCCTTGAAATACATGTTCCTTTTGTAAAAATTATCAACCTGTAAAAATTATTGTCGATTTTCATCAGCTTACTTTCACGATTGTTTTGTTATGACTTTAGAAACTGAGTGCCCCAAACACTCTGAGACAAAGCTCGGACGAACCCCTGGCTCAGCAGATTGGCGCCCAGATCTCGCTTTATGCACCAGCCGTGGTTCACTACAACTGAAAGGTAGTTTAGTTGCCATATCAAGCTTTAATTGCCAGACTTAAGGAAGGCATAGGTGAAAAAGTGTGTCAGCCTTGACAGTAGAAAATCTGTGAGAGTTTGAGCTACCCAAAGGCTTTGGGATCAGTCTGATATTCTACTGCAAAGATGAGACACTGCGCCATCTCTAGAGCTTGCACAACACAGGATGAACACGTGCAGGTGTGAATTGTGGTGGCTACAGAACATGCCTGAGATATAGGAAATCCCAGTTCAGGTCTCATCTGTGCTTCAGCTGTTACACAAGATATTCCTGCAAAATAGGATTAAGGAGACCAGAATTTGTATCATCTTCTATATGCAAAGCCATTAGTCGTAGCCACTTTTGCGGGAAATGCTTTTTTATCTTGACACCCCTGATTTAATGTTTATTGCTTTGTGGCAACCAATATTTCTGCAAAATATTCTGTTTTCAATGCCCTTGAAAACATTTCATTCAGCAGGAAGCAGTCTAACCAGCTCTTACTAGGAGCAGACTCTCGTCATACCCTATGCACCAGTAGCTGATGGATGCGTGATACAGTAAATTACAGCGTAGTGCAAAAAGTAGAACATCTGACTGTATTCAAACTTTATTGACTTTTACAAACATTCTTTACTCAATATCTAAACATCCAGTCTTCGAATGAGCAAAATGCCCCTGCAAAAGAATGTGAAGTTATCTCAAATAAAGAATGCAGATTTTTGGCCCAAGTTTTACTGGGTTCTTATTAGATAATTGTGAAAGCAGAGCAGGGCAAAACAGCAAAACATAAATATAGTCAGATAAATTCAATTTGACAATTGAAAGGGCTTTGCCTGAATAGGATTTAGATTAAATTAAGAATAAAAAAACCCCACCCATGCCTAATATAACTATATTAACTAATTTGCCTTAATATAATGGTGGGCAAATTCACTCTTCCTATAATGCAATTTTTGTTCCAATACCATAATATAAGTTTCGAGATTTTGGACAGTATTGTGAATATCTTATTTACCCAGGCAAGACAGCTGGTTTGACTGGCTCTGGGAGTAAGAAAGCACCATTTACAAAATCAGTGAAGAACTCTTCCTTCACCCAGCCTTTTCTTACTGATACTACTATTGAGAGTAAAGCATTATTTTGTCCAATTGCTGAAAAAGAAGCTAAAAGAATCCACAAAGTAAGTTTGCCGAAATCTGTACAGTTACAAGTCTGGAGTTATGTCAATTTTCTTTTAGAAAGTTAATTTAGGTTGTACACCCTCTCCTTCCCAACAATCTTTTTCCCTATAAACTTTGTTTTATTCAGATTAAACAAACTCAATAACACACAAATATGGATGGTTTTAAAAACTATAACAATTATTTCAAGACTTTCTAATTAATCTATATTAATTCCATACTTTTGTCCCAAACATATCTGATCTACAGATGAATATGGAATGAAAATATATATAAACATGTTTAAATGTATTCTTTCTGTAAGATTTACAAATATTTGTTGTTTCTATATAGATGCTACATTTGGCTGTTCATTAAACAATTGGATAAAAAAGTATATCTATTTTCCCAATTTTGCATTACTCAACATGCAGATTGCAATTCATTCAGATGGAAAATTGACAAGTTTTACACTGACTAGGAAACAATAAGGTGTTTTTTTACATACCTGTCATTGTAAATCCACCAACTAGCAAACCAATGTCTCTTCCACCGACTATAATGGCTTCGCTGCGATCTCCTTCGCTGCCGGTGTTCTTGGTTTTCCAAGCAGCCCATATCCCTACTGCCAGGATTGCCAGGTAGAAGACAACTATGGCCACTAGCCCCTCCACATGGAAAGCCATGTTGAAGTCCCAACTGTTTCTTTTATCACTATTTCATTAAGACCTCTGGAGAGAATGCAATAATAGGTCTGCTTTTAGCATGCCTGCTTTTTAGAATCAGTGTACAAAAACCCTCAGATGGTTTTTAAAGAGACTATTCTGGTGAATTTATGAAATGAGAATTTCAGATGTAATTGAGATTAATGTCACATGCCAATTAAAATGCCTGCGGAGCAACAACCAGTGGTTACAGATTCTGAACACAAAAGGGAATGAATGACGTAGCTGAAAGCTAAACTATCCTTAGAAGTCAGTTACTGAGCACTGAATTATTTTGGTATCACCATGTCCTCAATGTCTGGGAACTTTTCAGACTAGTCTTGTACAAGAGATAGAAAAATCTTGGACATGTGGACTATTACAAAAATCTCTATTTTGAAGACAAAACTGCCTTAAGTAATACTAGAACTAAACTACGTATAAGTAATAGCTACAACAGCAAACCATATCTTTTAAGTGTTTGTATTGGAATGCTGAGTCTTGTCCCCCATGTGACATCTCCCGTACTTTAAAATCTGCGATTTCTTTTTTGCAGCATTTAATTGTCCAGCATGAAAAGTACGAATCTGTTCTCTCACAATACGGCAAGCAAACGGAAAGCTTAAAAGCTGTCGGAAGGCAGAAATGTTGAAGTATACGAACTACAGCGGGGGAAAACTGCCGAGCGGCGCGGACAGCGGCAGCCCCATACCCAGCCTCTCCCGGAGCCCCCTCCCCACGCTGGCTCCGCCGCTCCGCGTTCGCTCTGGCCCCGCCGCGCCGGCGAGCCCCGTCCGCGCTCCTCCCGACGGCTCCGCGGCGGGGCCAGCCGCCCGAGCCAGCCCTACCTCCGGGGTCCGGAGGCTCCGCGCCCCCGCCCCGCGCCCGCGGCAGCAGCGCCCGCTCGTCCGCCCGCCCGGAGCGCCGTCGGGCCGGGAGAGGAGCCCGCCGCCCGCCCGCGCTCCGCCCGCCGCCCACCTGCGCTCCGCCGCCGCGCTGCCCCGCAGCCCGCGGGGCACGGCCGCCCATCCCGCGGGGCGGTGTCGGGGCCGAGCCGCCGGGGGCTTTGTCCCCGCCCGAGGCTTTCCGGCTGGAAGGAGCGAAGGAGGGATCGTATCTTGCCCCGCGGTGCCGACGGTGCGGCGAGTGCTGAGGCTGCGACGGGGGTCTCGTGGATTAAAAAGAGGAAAATCTCTTTATAAAGGAGGAGGGTTCAGTGGGGTGAGAGGACCGCGTCCGTCAGAGCTGGGGGGAGGAAGGGGGAAAGACGTCAGAGTGATAGGGGACGTTGGGGGGAAGTAAGGATGACTCAAGGGAGACTGATTGTCGTGTCATGGCAGGGAAGAAGGGTTAGGAAGTGAAATTGAGGTGAGAAGACAAAAGGGAATGAGGGGAAACAGGAAGGAACAGGATCATATTGACCCAACGGGAAAGAGGAAGAAATGAAAGGGCCGATTTAAAAAGGCGTATTGAAAAGAGCAATGGAGAAAGGGAAGAGAGCAGAGGTAGGGGGAGGGCAGGTGACCCCTGTGCTCTGCTTGTCCTCCCTAGCAGCCTTTCCTTGCCACCCCTCGGCCTGGCAATGGGTGAGCACCAAGCCAAGGTATGTCTATGACAGGCTGGTCAGGACCACCTTTTGCCCCACCTCCCTTCCCAACTGCATTGGCCTCTCCCAATCTGGGACAGTTAGTTCTTTGGGAGACTCCTTTTTTTTTTGCCATGCTTCTTATAAACCTCACCTGCAGAGCTGTGGTCATACCAGCTTTCCTGTGCTTGCACTTTTGCTCTCTGTCTCCAAATTATGCTGGACAGTGAGTTCATAAGTTCTGACAATAAGGGTACATGTGCAAAGAGGACCCACATATGCCCTTGCCCCAGATTTGAGAAAGGGAAGATCATGCTGAACTGTGGTATTCTCTGTCAGCTCTTGAGAGGCAGTTAACATGGGCCATTGGCTCATGTAAGTTGAAAAGTAGAAATAAAAAGCCCACAGGAGTGCAGAACTGCTACTGGCAAAAGAACTAACTTGAAGCAGAAAATCTGAAATCATGCTTGATTCAAGAGGAAAACTGCAACATGGGAAGATGTAAAGTCAGAGAGGAGAAAGGTGGCAATTCATAAAAGCTCAGTCTATGGCAAAGAACGACCCAAGGGCTGGTGCTTTCCTGAATATTTGCCAGCTGCCTGGCCAGCTTGGCTACAGAGCAGCTTTGTCTGCCTGCTCACGAACTGCTGAGCACATCACACCCCGTTAGCCCCAGCCATTTCTGTGCCTCACGGGCAATAAATTATGATTGTGCACTCATAAATTGTGTGCATAAGACTGCTTTCAGGTCTGGCCTCACTTGAGAAACCCACATAAAGGCGGCCAGAGAATTAAAGGTTAGAAATGTTACTATTTTTGTCAGCCAGACTCATGGGTTGTTCAGTGATTCTACTGGTGCAATGCTTGCTTTGGGAGTGTGCAGTAAGAACTTCCTCCCAGTAGTAGGCAGCTGAGACATATCTTTGGCACAGGTGAGCATCAAGGCACCACCTAAACAGAAATACTGCCATGGAGGAAACACAAATAGGTATTTAAAGGTATTTTGTATATATATACACATATGGTTTATATATAAATAGTAGGTAGAAGTCATACACCTCCTTGGAAACAATGAGGGTGTCTCAGTTAGGAAGAAAAGAAACAAATTCTAGCAATTAAAATATGATAGAAAATGCTTGGATGCTAAAATGGATGTTAAACTAAATTCACACAAAGTTTTAATTCCATTTTAGTTTGGTTTTGTTCAGCTTAATACAAAAAACCCAGCCATGACCATGCAATGCATGGCTCAAGCCTGTCTTAGGCAAATTAAAAAAATATTAACCAAAGGAAAAAGAAATCTTTTCTGAAATGAAATCTCAACTCTGATCTTCAATGAAGACTATAACAAATTTCTTTTGTACTTAGTGGGTTATATTAACACTTTTTTATGCAACTGGAATGGGAAAACTGTTTTTCATTATAATTATTTCTAGAAAATATTTCATTTTAAATAAATTCTATTTTAATAAAATTCACTAAAACAAATCCTGAACACCTACTATTTTTAATTTATGTAGACTCTTGTGGCAAGTTTTGTATTTTTGATGCTCTAGAGTCATTTTCAACTATCCACCCCATGAATCCACTTGTCCAAGTTTTGCCTTACATTTTACTCCTGTAGTTACTTAACTAAAAATAAGTTAAATTACACATCCTTTCCTGAGATTTCTATTTAAGCTCTAGGTTCCTTTAGTTGATGGGCTTTGGGCTTTGAAGTTGCCTTCACCTGGAGGTAGCTGAGAAGGACTGAGACAGTTAGTTTAGTGAATATCAGGGGATTTACTATGCCTTCTTTTCTTATCTGCTGCTGCTGTATCAGGTAGATTTCTGGTGATTTCCCCTTTCTTTTGGGAAGGGACTATGCTATGCTGGATCCCTGTGTGCATTTTTCCAGCTGCACCCAACTGCATCCATCAGCCACACCCCACAGAGCTCAGCCCTCATGACAGCTGAGGGTGTGTGCAAATGAATACAGCAAATTTTACATCCCTTGGGAAAAGATGTGCTTTGGTGCTAGAGATGTTTCATGCAACTGCAGGACTGATTCCATGTGAGACCTGACCACATTTCCACAGAGAATAACTTCTGCTGTCGAAACACTTCAAACTGAAGTCATCTCCTCCAGGAAAAGAGAAAATACATTGGTAGTTTTCTAAAGCAATTGTACTGTATCTAAACATAATTTTCTTTTTTAAAAGAACATAGCTAGAAAATATGCTGTTTGAAAAGAAATCCTTAAGGTTAGCTTTACTTATATTTAAGAAAGGACACACTTTCTAGTGAAAGGTGTCCCTGCTCATGGCAGGAGGATTAGAACTAAATGATCTTTAAGGTCCATTCCAACCCAAACAGTTCTATGATTTTATGAAAGTTGACATGGACTCCTGCTTTTAAGCACATTTTTTGATACAGGTATTAAGGAGTGTTTTGGGGAAACAATGGCAGTTAGCTTTCATGTACAATACCTGCCTTTTAAGCAAAGGCGTTACAATATTTACAAAGAGTTATTGAGACCACATATGGGTATTTGGACTCCCTCTTAGTAATGGCAGATTTTTGCATTTTTAAATGTATGTCCATCACCAAGACTTTTTTTGGGAAAAGGTCGCCCTGGATACAACTAACTGAGATGATAAAAATAAAAAGTCATTTTTTTCAGGGAAAATTAGGCTAAACAGTCACCCAGTTTTGTTTTGTTTTTTACTGCTTCCTGCTACTTGTCTCTCAGAGGAGTTTGAATAATAGGAAAGTGAGTGACAGAAACTGAAGTGTACTGCCAGTAAACATTTACACAGAGGGCTGTAATTCCCAATATTAAAGAAGTCACAAGTTTAAGTCATGATGTAGGACATTTAAACAATAAATATCTATATGGCTATATAAACTTCTGAGGCAAAATTCTAAATTTTCATACATTTCTATGTTTAAAATATTAATGGTTTAATTATGCATTTTATGATTTTGGATTACAGAGTTACTTAAAAACATTATCATGATTAAGAAAAAACAATCAACACCAACAACAACTAACCAACCCCAGGGTTTTGAGGTGCGCTCCCTTAATAGAAGAAACTACTACAGCTTAGTTTAAGGCCTGTATTTGGAGTTTTCCTGACACTTACAGATAGGTATATTTACAATTATTCCCAAAAAAGGGCCTCACTGTCTTGTGGTTTTTGGGGCAGTATCCATCTTAGATTCCTTCCACAGTTTCTTGATTAACCATGGAGTTCCCAAAGAAATTATCCATCCATTTGCTCTACAGCTCACAAAACCCCCTCCTGGATGAGAGCTCTTTTGGAAGATATATTTGATGGTTATTTGCATTCTCTGGTTACCTTGCTGGGAAGATACTGCTGCAGTTCTGAGCTTTTAGGATTCCAGACAATGTAGATCACTGATGTGACTCTTTTGATAGTAAGCTGGATAAGTGTCAAAGAAACAGCCTTTTTTTGTACTGTGACAAATGCTGTGTGATGCATTTTTTAATTCTGTGCTATAGTTCCAGACAGTATTTTTAGTATAAAACAAAGAAGCAAAACAAACCAAAGAATTGTAAGAATCTAAAGTTTAGTACTTAAAAATATAAGAGAAGCAGAGTTAGAACTGTATGTGAAATCTTAATGTCCTCTTGTCCATGTAATTTTTGAGTCTTTAACTGCACAATCACATGCTAGTTTTTCTTTGAGATGCCTGTCTCTTCCAATAAGAGTTGATCTTCTCTATTTCTTTTTATATTTCTTATTAACCATGTGGCCTTACAAGTACACTTCATTCAAACTTTACAATGAAAATAAAACTGGTAATTTTCTCCAGTTTTCTGTGGTGCAAAGAATTAGTGTTTCAGAAATACAGATAATTTTATCTACAGAGTACACTAAGGGAATATGTGACACCTTTGTATAGATGTACATATTTAAGAGATAGGTTCAGTCAGTTTCTGTAGCTGCCTCATGAAAATCTCAGAAGCAACTAATGTTTTGTTTTGCTTTGTTTTTTTTTTTCTGAAGTTCTGAAGAAAAGAAAATCAATATCCAATCTAAGTCAGACATCTGGCATGAAAAATTTAGCCTGGTGCCTGGCAAAGTTGTATGCAATTAAAAATAAGCCTTTTATTGTGAGAAATTTTGGGCAACCTGAACTGAATTAGATTTTGAATACCTGTTATAAGAAAGCTGTGATTAAAAAGAATTGAAATTAAGGGATAGAAAGAGAAAATAGAGCTGTTCTAGTTTTTATTTCTCTGACACTATCTGTATTGCATTTTTCCTGTTTTACTTTGTAAATAAGGGCAAATCAGATCAAAGATAAATTGCTTAATGGTGAACTCCTGTATTTGGATTATACTGATTGAAATGAAGAAAGTAAGGAAGTTTTGCATTATTATAGTTATTGAACACTGATATTCCCAGTTGTTTCCAGAAGCCAGTGACATCAAAGCTCCATTGTGGTAAGTGCTAGGCAAATGTATTTTAAAGTAAGGACCATGATGCAGAAGCTGCATATTTTCCCTTATTCTTTCCTGCATTGCTGATCAGCATCACTGAACAACATGAGAAATAACCAAAATGGTGTAACAAAATTAAACTAAAATACAAACTGTGGGTTCTTAATAGAAAACTTAATGCTAGATAGCTGTTTGGCAAGCTATTCAAAAGTGATGCATGTCATTATTTTGGTTTTTTTTTTTAACTACAGTGAGTTAGGATCAATAAAGGGGAGTAGATAAACCAGAGATCCACCTTTCTTTGAATACCATGAACTAAATGAGATCAAGTGGATTGAAATGCTTATTGGATTTCTGGGGAAATCTGTCCCTGAGCAACAAATCTGTCTGAATGGAGACCCACCATTTATCAAGCTCACAGTTAAGGGCCTTTGAACTCATGGACAGTTGGCATAGGAACACCCTCAGCTACAGGCCAGCATTTCTTCCATTTATAATTCACCTTGTATGGCAACTTACAGTGTGTCAGTGACCAATCACAAACCCAAGGAAGAAGGAACATGCCTACATGAGCATTATGATCTTGAAACCATCTGAGTAATATTCATTCATGCAGGAAACAGAAAACCAAGTAAATCCCAAAGCAGAAAGAGAAATGTGGTGAGTGGAGGCTGCCAGTGCTTCACCCCAGCAAATAAAGTCACACATTCATGAGCAGGCTGATGCACAAGGGCCACAGGGCTGTTTACACATCTTGGAGATAATCAGGTCTCATATCCCAAGAGATCCCAGAGGAAAAGGAGAAACCAAAGGAGGGGTTTCTAACCACTTTTGGAGCTATTATTGACAATATGAACATTCTGAAACCATGGTGAAGATGGCTTGTAGTGAGTTTGGGTTTGAAAAGGATGCAAGAAAAAACTAAGATGAGTTTAATCCATGCTGAGCTGTTTTTGACATTTTGATACTTGGCCCTGCAGTACCAGTCACGAGGGCTTGATGTTAACCCGTCAGTATTCCGATGGTGCTTTATTTATTAGAAAATTTTCTGTTGTGGTATTGGGAAGAAAAAGTAGAAATTGAGAAAGCATTTCAGGAACTTTAAGTTTTCAAACTTAGTTTAGGAAGGATTTTTGGTTTTTGGTGGCAGCATGTAAGAGACCTTTACAACAGCGGTTTCAGAAGAGTTTTGGAAAAGGTGCTTCTGTACCTTCAGCAGAAAACCTGCACCACCCAGCATTATGTTGCTTTGAGCTTTGTTCTGATAGGACTTCTGTCTTTAGAAGAAGCCTTTAAAGAATTTTGGTAAAGCCTCTGATGACCTGTTCTTTCTTATGGTGAACTTCAGACGAGTAATATAATATTTAGAGACCCATGGATATCACCATCTACTAAGAAATTAGAAAACAAATTGAATTAAAACCAAACAAAAATAAAAACAAATAGTAAAAATCCTAAGAACTAAACTAAACCTTACAGAAACTAAATTTTGTTAACTATGATCCAAAGGTACTATGTGATCTTTACTTTAGATGTTATTATTATTAGTAGGTATGGTGCTCATGTTCTTATGACAAACATGATTTTCTGTGCATAATTTTGGCCAAGTAGGAACTGAAAAAAATATTTGAAGAAAATCTCATGGTGATTAAGCCATGACAATTTCCCTGGAAATATCTAGTGAGAACAACGAGAAAAACTGACTATCAGTAACTGATCTCAAGCATTAAAAATTCATTTTCTCTATGGCCCTGGGTAAATTGCTTTATCAAAAACTGGTACTCTTTGGACTCAGCTTCTCTTCACTCATGTCCATGTGTTTTGGCTAAAGAATAAATGATTTCTCAAGGAAAAAATAATGAAAAATTTATTGGATTTTGTGAGGATTTTAAAATTAGAACACTCAAACCTTTTAAATGTTTTTAAAGAACTAGTTTTTGACTAGTATAGCTGAAATATACACACAAGTCAGATGACCCTATTTAGGCAGTGAATCAGTCTGTTGCTGTGTGCATGTTCTGTAATAACAGAAAAGTTGAAACTAGTGTCAGTCAATTGCACTTCAAGAAAGAAGAGACATGTATCAGCTTTAAAGTAGATTTTAATAAAACTCTTGTCAGAACAATTCCTAGCTCTCCTGTATAATAGTTACAGAAACTGAAATAAAGTCTATATCTGCTTAGCTTATTGTGAAAGCCACATAAATATAATTTAAACTAACCTTTTTTTTCACAATGAAAGTTAAACATACATAGATGGTCAGCCATTGACAGGGAAAACCCACTAAACCATCATATTACCATGCTTGTTCATCCTTCTAAAGCTTTACAGTAAACATGATACCTGTCTTCTACTGAGCTTTTAAATTCTCTTTAAAATTGGCCAGTGTTTCTTCAAACATTCATCTCAGTTCTCTTACTCCACTGCTCCATTCCTTGAAGAAAATTAAAGTCTGTATCTACAATCTGATGTCTTAAATAACACAAACAAGCAACACATAGAGCAGGGGTGAACAGAGGAAAAACAAAAATGGAAATCCTTCTTGTAAAAGTCAGTAATGTTAAACAAAGTGTCAGATTTTTAGCAGCCAATAAGCTGCATACAGCCATCAGGGCACATTTCAGAGCTACTTCTTAATTCTGTGATCTAATTTATAAGTGATCTACAAGAAATGCAATTTGGATTTTCAAATTAAATAATCTGTCTAAATAAAAATAAAAAATGTATTATTTCTCCACGGTTAATTCAGAGAGCTTGAAATAACATTTGCAGCCAAATTGAAAGCAAATGGTAAAATTATTTTGATTTTATCACCTTTGAAGGAATTCCTCTCATCAATGTCAGCTGACAGGAGGTGATTTGAAAAGCACAAATACTGCTACCAGGAATTTGAAAACAGTTCCTGTAATTAGTGTGGGAAAATGGTATCATAGTAGATATATCCTTGGAGGAATGGGAAGGAAATGTGGTGGGTTTTCTGGTTTAGTCATAATCTTAGACAGAGTATTCAGGAGTTTATAAAGATAATGTTTAAGTGCAAATTGTGTGGTAGTTAAATATCATAAAACCTTTATTGAATTTATGTAAAATTGTCAAATTGGAAAATCTACACATTTAATGATGAGGTTCACAAAGTCAATATTTCTGGGCTGAAATAATGTCCAGTTTCACCAGGACACTAGTGACACTAGTTTCTAGTCCCAAGTTAATATTTTATGAGTGGTCTCAAGCTTCATGGGAGAAGTAGATTGGTTTTTTTGGGTTTTTTGTGTCTCTTTTCTTTTCTTTTCTTTTCTTTTCTTTTCTTTTCTTTTCTTTTCTTTTCCTAATGCACATTCAGAAACATTATTGAACACAGTACTGTAATACTTAGTTGAAGGTGGCTGGAATGTTTTTTCTTGTTTTTAAACAAGTTTGAATCAATGGAATTTTTAAAAATGACCTCCAATTTCAAGAAAAACTCTTCTTTTGAAGCAGTTTCAAATTATTTGGAACAGAAAAGGAAGACAACTGGGTTAGCAGGATAATCTGGACATTTTAAAAGATACAATATCAACATATTTATCTCAGTGCAAGGGATTCAAGTCTTTGGGCATTTTGTAGCCATTGTACACAGATGTATCTGATAAAAGGCATGGTTCTGCGTTTATCACTTTGCCATTTGTTTCAGTCAGTGCTGCTTAGATACAAATATCTTGTTTACTTCATCGGTAATAGTATCTCTTTAAAACAGAGTTATCTGTTTCTATATCCATTACTATAATTTGTGAGTGATTGCATTACTACGTAGCAGTTTGGCTCTACTTTCAGTAATTCAGAATCTCCTACAGATAATTAATTGCTCATCATGATAATCCTGTGGATTTCAGTGGTTCCACTAATAGATTTACAAACCTCTTTAACTCTGAATCTCAGTACCTACAGAAACATTTAAACAGACCAGTCAAAGCTGAAAAATGCTTTCACTGGAAAGTTCTTGACTGTGGACAAAAATCTCCTCTTTCATTTAAGAATGCTTTCATCCAAACACCATCTTTTTGTTTCTGTGGTTCTCTGATCTGAGTATGTATTTAAAATGCAGTAAGAAAGCTTTTGGAACACAATTCTATTTTGATAAAATTACAAATATCTTGTATATTCTGTGTATCAGTAAGTGGATCATCCCAATTCAAAGAGGCTGCTTCAGGGCCTGACAGAATTACTGTAACTGACTTCAGTGAAACTTGTATCAGTACATAAAAAACTGTGAATCCTAGAAATGAAATGGAGTCCCCAAACACCATACCTTTGTTATAGAACTCTTTGTCTGCAATGCAGAGCGTAAATGACCAAAATATTCCAGTAATGAGACAGAGAATATTTGATAAAAGAGTATTTGATCTCAAAAAGAAGGATTTTGAAGGTAGAGTTTGAGTTTAGAATAGCCAACGTTGATCAGAAAACCTTGTACCCAGCACTAATTCTTGGGCTCTTGGTGATATTGGCAAGGCATTCAAGATTCTCTGTGTGTCAAAACCCCACACTGTATCATCATAATTGTGGCCAGTTGCTAATCTTGATGTGATCAAAAAAGGATAATGTGACTTTTAAAGACTTGTGGTTCCTGCAGACGTGGGTCAGAGCACGTCAAGAAAAAGGGAGCTTGTATAGCTAAACTGGTCTGTGAATCTGGAAAAGGCTTATGTATCTGGTTTAAAATACATGAATGTTACTAAAGCTTTGCTGAAACTGACACTTTCAGTACAACATTCTTTAGCAGTTTGGATTAATTCCATTTTTAATAAGAATAATTACTTCTGTTGTTTTATTTATGAAGAAAAAAAAGAGAAATAAATAACTGAGCTCGCCAACTGATCCTTAAGGTATTAGTGCTTTGACACAAGTGGGAAGCAAATGTAAATATAGTGAAATCTGGTATTTTTCTATCATTTGTTGCTCATTGAATTGAAACTGGGAAAACCTGGTAATAAAAAATTGGAGGAACTTGTGACAGTTCCATAGATGCATTTCACTTGGGGAATTTGCTAAAAAATGTGCCTTAAAGTTCATTTTTAGAAAAGGCCCATAAATTAGCTGAGGTGAAAAATTAAAAAATAAGAAAAAGAAAGAAGATAGGCTCCATTACCCAGTACTTTAGCAGATTTATTGGGAAGTCACCCTTTCAGCTAGTGTTTTTATAACTTAAATGAATTACAAGTAAACATCATATTTGTATGTGATTTTTCATGAAAGCACTGTTTCAAAGTGATTAATTATTTATTCCACACTCTGTGCTATACAGGCTATCCATCCAGCTGTTAAAAGTAATGAGAACACGAAAAACACCTTGTGGGCTTTAGCAGGAGTAACTTTCAAACAATATATAAGGAAGGGATTTACCTACAAAACTGATGAAAGTGATATCAATGAATGAGAGGCTTTTCTGAAATTCAGCAGCCCTTCCTGCTTTCCTCCTGACTCTTAGTGCTTCAATAGAGTGGTTTGTGTTTATGTACTGGCTGAACCAGTATTTATGGTTATGTACTGGTTTACCTGGTCTTTCCCTCTCTTGTTAGAGTGATAAAAACTACCAACACATGGGCGGAAAAAAACCGGCAAAAGGCACATATTTCTCTCTAGAATTAATTCTTTCCTTTTCCTTTTTTTCCTTTTCCTTTTCCTTTTCCTTTTCCTTTTCCTTTTCCTTTTCCTTTTCCTTTTTTCCCCTTTCCTTTTTCTTTCCCCTTTCCCCTTTCCCCTTTCCCCTTTCCCCTTTCCTTTTCTTTAATTTCCTTTAATTTCCTTTTCTTTCCTTTTTTCCTCTCTTGTTTTTTACAGACTGGCTTTGTGCTTTTATACCAAGAAATATAAACTAGCACAAAGGATTCTGTTAGTATTTATAATAGCAGAATAATTACTAAATGGTCAGTTGCTTTAAATTCTTATATGCGTAAGAATTATTATAGATTAATTAAATGAATTTGAAATAAAATTATCTTACTAAAATTTATACCAAAATTTCCCTGGCTTTTCAGTGAAACTATTATTTTTACTTTTGTTTTGCTCTTCACTACCACTCCCTCTTGCAGTGTAGGGAGCCGGAGCCAGGCGGGCTCTGGGGCATCAGCACCATGGACAGAAGCCGCGGTGACGGGCGGTGCCCAGCCCGCCCCGGATCCCCTTCCATGGGAATGTCTAAAGCCTCCCGAAGGTCTGAGCCTGACTGCCTGAAACACCTCCTACCCTGCAGCACAGCCTCTCCGTGGTGCCGTAGATCGGTCTCAACCACCCAAATAATCCGTGTGTTATAGGGAACAAGGAGGGAAAGGTTATGTTGTGTGAAGGTCTCATAAGTTCCAAGACCTTAGAAAACACTGCAATGAAAAATGGAATAAATCATGCTTTACCAGCTAAATAAACTACTTTGACACTGTTAACTCTTTGATGTAAGGACTGTATTTTTATTTTATTTTTGTTTGTTTTGGATATTTTGTGGGGTTTGTTTGCTTGTCTTTAATAATGTCATGCATATTGCAGATACCCTGAAAACATGAGAGACCCATCTTTGAAAATAATGGTCTAAGCGATATTAATTAGGATGCCCACACTTGTTAAGTAGCAATAATTAAATTATTATGGAATAAATAGCTTCTAGTGAAATATACAGAGTATTTTGTTCTCCTCCTCCCTTCCAGTGGAGAAAATGGACAGTGGGCAGTCTCACTGGGCAGTGGGACTTCTCGCAACAGATATGTGAAAGCATATGGGGTATACGACACTGAATTTATTTAAAAAGCCTCCCCAAACCCACCAAATCCTGCCAAAGATTTTAATTTCTCTCTATTCTAATCTAAGACAAGAATGACTTAGAGAATAATTAAGTTATCCATTGAGTTAAAAGCCTGTATCAAACTCAGGCACTGTGGTGGCAGTAGATAGTGTCTGTGGTTCAAGTGTATCAATCTTAACAAAAAACATTAAACCTTCTTACCTAACTTCAGAGACATCTTCGTGTGACTTGGTCATTCCAGACTCCCTTCATGGTCAGTAAAGTGTGTGCTCACTTGTAGAGAAAGATGCAGGTCACCTGAATCTTTCAAGACATTTTCTAAGGACAAGGCAAACTGTGGTCTTACTTTTTTCTAGCGGCTAAAGGGATCACTGGGGGAGCTGCTTCAGAAATAGACTTATCCACTGCAGGTGCCTGTTTTAATCCAGACAAAGCCCTCAAACGCTGACACTGAGCAGTGTGCAAGCAGCTGGGCAAGCATCAAGAATGTCTTTTGGAGGATTAGATATTGAGGGGCTGGGAGGCTGCTGGGAAGATTCCCACAGCTCTTCATTTGCCTGGAGGATATGCTATCAGATGATAGATAGCACCTGACTTGTTAAAATACTTCCAGTCTTACTGAAATACAACCAAATGACAAAAGTCTGCAGATTAAACTTCCTCTGCATGCATTTTATATCTCAAATATAAGCCTCTGCCAAGAGTATTACAAATGAGACCACAACTGATTTAGCTTTGCATTCTCCTCACTGTCTTGGATGCTAGTTGTATTTCTTTAGTTTATTCCACTTTTCAACATCCCTTCCATTAAACATTTCAACAAAAAAAAGTGAAATTATTCAAAGAGATGCTGAAAGCTGAAAATATGTTTTAATTCAAATGCCTTTTTTTTTCCCTTTTAGGTATATAATATTGATACAGAATGAATGTAATATTGAAATAGAGTGAAATGTGGAGATAAAGTTTACATTACAAGATCAGTGATTAAAAGAAAAGTGTATAAAGTTCCCTCTTTTGTACTCGGGGTCTGCTTTGAATGAAATCTCTTCTTCCTATCAGTCCAATGAAAATCAAATGCAGAAGAAATTAATGCTGTATTGTCCTCTTGAGCCTGCAGATAGCTGAAGCAACAGTTCCACTTCAGGAAAGAGGAGGAATGCTCTAAACACATCCAATGAGGTGGATGACTGATAAAGACTGGTGGTAAAGGCTGAAATTGTGCTACCCAATTTTAGGCATCTCATAGATCTACTTGAGCTAAAAGCTGGCTTTTCCCTGCACTACACAGGCAAGAAGGAGGGGTGTTTTCTTCTGGATATGGACTGGAGTATGTACTGAGATCTCTCTGTCTCCCTCACTTTGCTGGGAAATTTTGTGTTATTAAGCTCTTTCTACAGGCACTTTCTATAGGCACTTTCACTTACTGCCAGAGTTATAAGGTATGGTCTCCTTTTCAGCCTTTCTCTGTGCCTCTCCATCCACATTAGTGAATGAGAAATTATCCCAATAGATTACAATGAGATGTTTATCCAAGAGTTCAAAGCCATTATCTGAACTCCCTGTATGCCAGAAGGGAAGCCATGCAGGTGCTACAGCTTTCAGCTTTTCTTCTCATTTATAGTGCCCAACTGGTAGATAATTTAATTATAGCTATGGTATGCATGAAACTGGAAAACTGGATAATAACACAGAGTACAAGGAACATTGATTTTTGAAATTTATTTCCCTTTTTCTTTTTTTTTTTCAAAATGAGGAAGCCAACTGTTCCACTTATCTATTCACAAATCTTACATTTAATAATAAAAAGTATTACTTCTTCATCATAAGGAGGTTGTTGTGGCACTTCCAGTCTTCCAGAGCACCTCCACAATCCTTCCAACAGAATTTAGACCTACCTGTGGGAAGAATTTAGACCTCCTCTCCTCTCCTCTCCTCTCCTCTCCTCTCCTCTCCTCTCCTCTCCTCTCCTCTCCTCTCCTCTCCTCTCCTCTCCTCTCCTCTCCTCTCCTCTCCTCTCCTCTCCTCTCCTCTCCTCTCCTCTCCTCTCCTCTCCTCTCCTCTCCTCTCCTCTCCTCTCCTCTCCTCTCCTCTCCTCTCCTCTCCTCTCCTCTCCTCTCCTCTCCTCTCCTCATTACTTCCTCTCATTTCAGAGTATGGCATAGCTATAATAATGGCAAATAAGAAAAACCAATAGAAATATTTTGGTTCTCTGTTTCTATACTGCTTCAGGGGAAATAGTTTGTGACAATCTTGTTTTGTGTCTAGACTGCATCGCACTCTTCAGTAGCCTGCCCATGCTGAGGGGCCATTCCCCCTTCTGCCTTGTTCCTCACTCTACCTATTCCTAGTTCACTTGCACAGGGGGAAGGGTCAAAGATTACAGAAATATTATTTTATGTGTCATGGCTTGTACCACTAGAAGTTGATTAGATGAAGTAAAATGGTATTGTACTGTCCTATACCAGTATGCCAGATCAATGATAGATATATTAGAAAAATAAAATTCAACTGCTTATGGCTTTCCTAACTACTACCCACAGCACACTGTGCTATTCAGTTATCCTTTACAATTTAATGACAGAGATGATTTGCAGACTAACATGTTACCACTCAGGGAACTGGATATTTATATTTGTTTAAGCCTGTGGGACTCACACACCAAGAGCCTGCCATTCTCTTGTGGCGGGGCAGATGCACATTGCCATGGTGGGGCACAGAGAAGGGAAGGAATCCCTCCTCACACAGGCATGCTTCCACTTTGGTTCTGGCTTTGCTCCCATGTGCTGTTAGGCTAGAGAAAAAGCAGACATAACAGGCTGGATCATTAGTGTCAGATATGTGCCCATCCCTCATCCATTTTCTCAGTCAGTAGTGAACAGCAGCCACTGCCCCCAGCATCCCAACCTGTGGTGCTTGGAGGTGACACCAAACCATGAGTGCTGCCTGAGCAGGCACATAGTGCAGTCCAGCACACACCCTCACAGCTCAAGAGGATCCTCAGTAAAGTCTATTCCAAACAAATTTGGGTTTTCAGGAATAAAGTGGCAATACAATTGTAAATAACATTTCTTAAAGGGTTGGAGAAGTGGGAGTTGAGTGGTTTTTTATGCTTTTTGTAACTTTCTGTGCATTTAATGGTAGCTACAATAAAAATACAGTATTGCTTTTTCTTTATTTACTTTTAAATTTTTTTTATACCAAAGACAAACACAATCTTAGCATTTTCAGATTCAAATAAAGCTAGACCATGGTACTGAACCACTGAAGTATGACCCCATGGGGAAAGAAAATAAATGGGTCCAACCATGAACACAACAATTTTTGGAAAAGAAAAAGACTTTTGGAAAGCAAAATCACTGCCAGCAAGTAAATTACTTTGTATGGATCAGACACTGATTTCAGTTCTCTGCCCCTCTCCCCACAGTTTTCCCCCTTTTTTATAACAAAGGGCTGCATGGAAAGTGTGTCTCGTTAAATGATCTGAGAAAGGCAGAGAAGGGGAAAGGACAAGATCATTTCACTTGTATAGATGAGCAGACAGAAAAACAATAACAAGGCAATCAATTGAGCAAACTGAGGCTGTGGCAGTAACACAAATGATTGTCATTCTCAAAATCTGAGCCACAAAAAATTTGTAGGGGAGATATTAATCATGACATAATTGCTTCCAATACATTAGTGGAACTTTGTTGATGTGCATTACCTGAAGTTTGGGTTCTTTGTAGTGGTGGTGAAAATATGAAAATAAAGTATGGAGTTGAAAATGTATTTCTGTTCAAGCTATGAACACAGCCTGGGAAATGCAAACTTTCCTGCAGCACGTGAAGATATCAGGAGCAAGTACCCAGTACATAAGAAAACATATAAAAATTATAATGTAGTCTAATTTGTAAAGGGGTATTTACAAGAAGACACGTCAAGATGTCATTTAGACAGTATTCTATTCTGGTTTAGCCTTTACCTTCTGAATTGGAAGAAATTGCTCTTAACAACAACAAAAACAGGAACAAAACCATAACATGTACCTCTTAGATTTTGTTTTTTCAGTGGATATTTAATACATAGATCTGATGAAATTAAAATCAGCTGATCACCTAACTCATTGAGGGCAATCTGGAAACTGTACTGAATAAGAAATCTTCAAAAGTGCCTTTTGAGATTGAGTTTCTGGCATCCATAGGTTTAAAAATTCATGAAATCACTGAATGGTTTAGGTTAGAAGGGACCATATAGAATCTCTAGTTCCAACCCTCCTGCCCTGGGCAGGGACACCTTCCACTAGACCAGGTTGCTCAAAGCCCCATCCAACTTCACTTTGAACACTTCCAGAGATGGAGCATCCACAGCTTCTCTGGGCAACCTGTTCCAGTGCCTCACCACCCTCTGAGTAAAGAATTTCCTCCGAACATCTAATATACACCTCTCTTCTACTATGATCCATCTCCTCTGGGTAATGACATGTTTAAGAAGAATGAGCTAATGAGAAATATTGTACTGTAGATTTTAGAGCAGTTTTGACAAGAAAGGATAGCAAATGCAGTTGAAAACTTGTTTTGCATTTAAAAAATCATGTTGGACTCTTGAGCTTTTTAGCATTTTCTCTTTTCTAAAGGTATTTTATTCTGAAAAGCTGAGCACACTCCCATAAGCAGTATGCTCAGTCAAGAGCATCTGGGGAAATATATTTGTTGTATTAAAAAACCTACATAAATATTCCAACATTTGCTGTGTGGGATAACACATAGCAGCTGTATTGTAAAACCTCATGCTTTGCAGAACACAGTCCATCAGAAGAGATGTGTTTTGGTTCATCTGAGAGAGAGATGCCTATAAATCACCAGGTGGTAATAGGAATTGTCAGGAAAAGCTCTGCTCAGCAGCACAGGAATGAACACAGAGGAGAGTTTGGTGGGAGGTAATTTTCCCTGCCCACCTGTCACTCCTTCCCTGTGTTTCTATAACCATATGCTCCCAATTTTAATTTCCTGTCCCAGGCAGGACAACTTCCCTCTGTCTTCATTTAATCTGCCTTAAATGCCTTTGCCTCATTTAACCCCCGTTTGCTCAAACAGAAGAGGTCCCCATCTCTTTCCCATCACCCATTTCCCTAAGCAGGCTGCTGAGATGTTTTATTTACTGGCACCCCATTTGAGGGCTGCCCATCTATTAATAGGTGTGATCTCATATCCCCAAAAATCCTTGCTGCTTCTCTGTCAGGGACATGCAATGCTCATCATGGGTGAGAATTAATGTCTCAGGGTTGTAAAATGAATCCCTAATGAAGGTTCAGACCTTGGAGATTGAGAGAAGCACAAGGGGATAGTATGTGACACTGGATCTGATTGTGTATCTGTTTTATATTAATGGATGTGGGAAGCTGCTAGGAGACTTGTGATTATTTCCAGCTCTGCAAATGTAGGTACCTTCCAAACTCCACTAGGATAATTCAGCTACTTTGACAATTTCCAAAATTACTGGAAAATTAAGTTTTGTAGATTTGAAGATTCTTGTAGATATCTTCAGTTTTCATTTGGCATAAAAAGGCAAATTTTTTTAAAAATATTTTTTCCCTTCAGGTAGAAGCTTAGAATTACAGAATTATTTGGGTGGGAAGGGACTGTAAAGATTATCTAGTTCCAAGCCCTCTGCCATGGGCAGTGATACTTTTCACTAAAACGGATTGCTCTAAGCCCCATCTAACCTCACCTTGTTTATCTGATCAGTTCAATGGGCATTGACTTGCAGAATGTTTCATTTGCTAGTTTCTTAGAACAGTTCATTTCTGAAAAAAAAAATTTTGATGCCTAGTCTGTCTGGCATTCTATCCATGACAGAGAGCCAAATTTTGGCCTAAGAATCCTGATGTTGTAGTGTTTTTAAGATGGAGCACTGTGGTTTGGTGTTCTAAAAGTACCAGCCTCCTGCAGTAACAGTACTAAGCACTCTTAATATGTGCTTTGAGGTACTGAAGCTTAATTAAAACAGGGAAGGAGGAAATGGATTGTACTGACATAATTTCTTTTATTTCCGTCTGTTTTATTTAACAATATTTTTGTGTTTTTGGGAAGTTACACAGTGGTTGTGAAATACTGTATTTCCATGCAATCTCTGAGATTATTCCTTTGGATTTGCCACAAACACTTGCAGGTAAGGCCTGCATGGTGCAGCAATGAGGTACTAGAAAGTACCTCATTGCTGCACCATGTACGTAAAGTATGTAAATGCAACAGGATATGGTATCATGGATCCTTTCATCCTGCTTCTTGCTTGCATTCTGGACCCAAAGGAGATTTGTGTGAGTCTGACGAGTTGCAGGGGGTTTTGTATGCTCTGTTATTTGGAAGTGGCATTGCAGGATGATGTATGCAGAGATCATCTGTGCATCAGCAGTTTTGAGCCTGGGGTCTAGGTGAATTCCTTGCTGAGGAACACAAAGCAAAGTTGAATCAGCCTTCATCTCAAACTCCTCTAGGAGTAGAAAAAGAAAGAAGCACTTTAAAGATGCTGTGATTCCACAGCTTTCATATGAGAAGAGCCACTTGAGACTGGTAAAGATTACAGCCGAGAGTATGATATCTGCTGGAGTGTGAAAAGCCTGGAATTAGAGAAGATAATTACTCAGCAAGCAGCACCCACAGCTAAGGGAAGGTTCCTGCAGTGCCTGGCAGTGATGACCACCAACAGAGCCAGTGGGGGAACAAAACTCTTGCCTGCTCTCCTCCACATCTCATGGAAACAAGGCTTCCCTTCCCCAGGTGGGTGAAATGGCCAAGGATGGGAAGTTCACGCCTTAGTTCTCTTACCAGACATCAGAGATACATTGACATGGCTTCTGTCCCTTGGATCATTCAAGAAGAGCAAAGAGAAGAGAAATATTATTTTCACTTCTTCCACAGGCCTATTATTTAGAAGTGGACTGTGAAAAATGGAACCTGGTTTTTAAGGTCTTTATCCCATCTGGTCTTGGGATAACAAGATTATACAGACATGCTGTATTGTATCTTTCTTCAAGGAAAAAACAGAGAACACTCTTGAAAAGAACAAGATTGCCATATATAAAGATTGCAGGGTTTTTCTCATAGGCAACTCTTGTTGGAATTTTACTATGGTCATTTTAAAATAGAAAATGTACAAAAATTTGGTGACACTATACACTCTTTTGTATAGTGTTATGAAGCTTAGAACATGGTTAGCATTCTGGGTAGTGCACACAACCAAGTTAGTGAAGGGAAGATAATCTACACTAGATTGCAATCACCTTTCTATTAATCTGCATTGAAGAAAACAGAAATGTCTGGCGAGTCTGATGACTTCAACAGGTCAACCCCCCCAAGGTCATCACCACAATTCTTTTGTTTACTCAGTGTTAGGCACTGGGCAGGGGTCAGGGCAGCAAGATCCAGTAAAAGCACAATCAGACTGTCTACACTTCAAAATTTACAATCTGAAGAGGTTTCCACCTTCTTTAGACCTGTATTTCCTTTTCTAGTCCTCATTGTATTGTGCTTCCAAGCCTGAAAGCACCAGTATCTTATGGAGCTGCAGCCCAGCTATTCTCAAGAGTCCTGCAGGCTGCTGCAGGTCTGGGCCTGCTCAGGGGTCCACTGCAGGGAATGGGTGTTCTCTGGAATGGCCACAATAGGAATGAAGTCTTTTTACGAGGAATATTTTCTCTAGCACATGAAGGAAAATCTTAGTTTGGTAATTAATATGTGTGCAAGCACAGCACAGAAAATTGATCAGCTTCCTCCTAGTTCTGGGCAGAAACCATCAGCACTGTAAGTTCACAGCAACTGCAGTTGTAGTGAAGGTGCCCAGACCTCTTGGTTGTTGTGCACATGTGCCTCTAGATTTACCCATTACAAACCTAGCTTTTTGCTGCCTCCATGAGTAATGGTTTTGGATGTCACCAAATATATTCTATATGCACAAGTGGAAAAGGAAAAAGGACAGAACAACACTATTTATTTTGTCCCCTGCCTCCTAACCTTATCTGAAAAAACAAGTAATTACAGCAAAATAAGCTTCTAAAAAACCAAGAGACAATATGGAAAAGGTTTTTTTTCTGAATTCACAATTCTGTCCTGCTGTAGACAGAAAGTACAGACATGTTGTAAGCATTGTAGCTGCTATGGATAAGCTGACTCTCTTAGTTTAAATCTTCACTGACCTCAGAGCAAAACTATATCCAGACCTGGCTATTAAAGATGGGCACTTTCTTCTAGTTCAGGTTAGACATTCATGCATTCTAATCATCAAGGGCTTTGTGCATACCTCAGGAGATCTCTATAGGCATGGGCACCACATTCAGGAGGACTGGATTTGCTATTAGCTATTCTGCTGCTACTACTCACTAACACGTGCTGCTTCATTTGTAGATGAACAACAGCTTAATCTCAGTTTCACCTAGGGATAAGCTGCCTCTCAATTATGTTGTGGTAAACACAAAGAGTTACTACAACACAGCTGACATGTTACAGATCAATGTATTATTTTATGCAGTACTATCTTATTCTTGCGCTCCTAACCAAGGTGATGTTCCTGCCATGTGTCATGTGTGGCTTCCCCTTTCCCTGACTAGGGATTTCACCTTCAGCAAGACACCATTATTAATTGACATATTCTAAGAATATGTATTTTGTTTTGTACTAATGACTTTTTTTGGTGTGTGTTTACATGGTGCATCTCCCTCTGGAGTTGAAATGATTTATACATTGCATAAAAATGGGGGACTGGATCTGTTCTTTCTGTAGCAAATCCAGCATCAGAGCAACACTGATGCTGCTACTTGTGTTAGGCTTGTTAAGTGAAAAAATACAGATGTTCCATTCCTAATGCTGCCAGTTAGAGGCATTCTACAAGTTGAAAGCTCACAGAAGTGCCAAAAGAAAAAATTGTGGGAATTTAAGTGCAGACATTGGTCAGTCAGAAGACATTAGACATTGGAAGAAAAAAATCTTAGCTGCAACCCCTTTGTGACCAAATGATGAATGAAATTCATTCAGATTTCAAAGTAAATAAAAAATAAGGAAAAAAAAGGGAATATTTTTGGAGTAGTATAAAGTTTTAACTGCCCTGCCTCTCCTGTTTGTTCTAGGAGAAAGTATAAATGTCCTATAGCAAGTTATACACAGTAGCCTACTACAATAAAACATGAAGTAATTTGCAGCAACAAAGTAGAAGAAAAAATGTAGTGAAATAATCATTTAAGGAGAAAATGAGAATTTTAATATAAGACTATGTAAAGCATATTTCTATATGATGTATGCTTAATGTAGTTGTGGAGACATTATCTCTTTTAATATCAGAATAAGCTGTTAGCTCGTGAAGAACAGTGAATAATAAAGTAAAAAATTCCAAAAGAACTTAAAACTTATGTTTCTCATTCTTTGCATTATGTATTCTTTTGAGGCAGGCCAGGAAATAAGACATCTGTCTCAGAGAAGAAATTTAAACATAACAAGAGGAGTAAGAGCATTAAACAGTGCAACCCTTAGGAGAGACAGAGCTTCACACAAAGGAGACTGGGGAGCAGTTGCAAGTATTTTTGAGGAGTGAGTGATGCTGAACTTGGAAATTTGAAGCTAATCCATCTGGAGATAAAATAATACACATTTATGAAATGGGAAGGAAAAATCTCTGGACCAGTAGTGCTAAAAGCAAAGAGGATGTGGATGCATTTGCAATGCAATATCACTTAGAAAGAACAGGCTGGCAGAGCACGCAGCTGGGCGGAGGGCAGAGGGGGATGTGAGGACAGAGATCAGCAGCTAAGAAGCAGCAGTGCTCTTTGCACATGACCCTGCTGCTCCAGGCCTTGCTGGTTACACATGGTTGGAATGACTCCATAGGTAAGTGGGACTGATTTGTTGTAAATGTTTTAAAATATGAAAAATAATTCACTTTAACTAAAGACAGAACTCAACAGAAGTATCAACTAGCAATTAATTGGCAGGTGAAATCAGCAAAGGAAAAAGCTGATTATTATTTTGTATTAACCAATCAAATATTTTTCTAGTGATGAGCAGAATAAATATTCTGGTAATGTGATGTTTTTGAAGAGAGAAAAGTAAATAAATCCCTGTGTAGGACATGGAAAAAGGGAAAACAAAGCAATAAAAAAGAAACTGTATTGCTAAAGCAGTTGTTTAAAGCTCTGCTTAAATAAGACTCTCTGTGTGAAAGGTATTGAATGCTCAGGCTTTAAAAGATAAAGAAACAGTCTTTAGGGTGCAAAACTTATTTCTGGGCTAAACAGATGAATGAGGATACAAGCATCACTAAGTCACCCCAGGATATTGTCCTTGAATTCTTTGACAGATACTGCTTTGAATCTCTTCCTTGTAGCTAATTTAAACCTACCCATTTTAAGTTTAAAGCAAATATCCCTTTCCCTGTAAAAAGTACCTCTCCAGATGTCTTGTAAACCCCTTTAGGGGGGAAAAACTAACACACTTTTGTCAGAATAGCTTAATGGCATATTCTATTTTCATAGTATTTCAGAGATGCATTTGTGATGAGACAATGAAATATAGCCCCCAGGAAACGGCTTTATCTCTATTTTGGAAAGGTCGTATGCACCTCCTGGGGACAGTGGCAGTGGGATCAGAGATGAGGGGAGCGAGCAGGGCTGCCCCACCAGCAAAGGACAGGGGCAGCCCTTCTCTTAATTTCGAGGACGCTCGAAGAGAAAAAGAAGTAGGAGGGTTCCACCTGCCGGCCAGACGATCGAGCCACTTGCTTCCGGAAAGAGGAAGGTTTCCATCTGCGATTCTGTGCATTTGGATGTGCGAGCCAGAGGGAGACAAGCAGCACAGGTCTGACTATTTCACTGCCCATACCCATCGGCAAGCAGAGCTGCATGCAAAGGGGATTTCATTACTGTAAAATTTTCTCTTGCAATGACTTTCTCTTGAGGTTAAATAGATTAGTGTCAGAGGTTCCCAAATTTCCTAATTAGCTACAAACCTAAAAGTAATCAGCTCAGGTTTATTTCTATGCAAACCCCACTGTCCTGTCTGTTCTGCTGGGAGTTGCTGAAATAAATAATATAGCTCTTAAGAAATAATTTTCCTTGTGACTAATAGAGGGTGAGAGTTGCAGGTCACGATGTTCATTACCTAATAGGAGGATTTTTTCTTGTGAGTCAGAGCTAACCTGATGCCCTAGAATGGAGAAATGAGACAGTGTTTATTAGTCAAGTGTCACAAACCCTGGAAACTTGTCACTTTTAGAAGCTGAAATTTGAAACACAGGTAATAAATTACTGATTTTCTGTCACCTTTCAAGCACTATCCAAAGTACCAATACAGCAGGTTGAATTTTCTGCAGATCCCACCTGACTTGATTCATGACCTTGTCAATTTGACACATTTTGGAAATCCAAGGAGCAACATTTTGCATCTTTATGATTTTTATTTCAAGTTGTCTTTAGACAGCCTGGGGCAGGTGCTGTTTTGAGTTCCTTTGAGCCCTGCTGCAACAGTGGCAAAACCACCTGCAGGAATTTGCCACCATGCTGGGCTTCTGGAAAAAAGAGGAGCTGAGGACTTACCTATCAAAAACTCAATATATGTTCATTATGTGAACAGCATATATGTAACATGTAATATTGCCATTAGTAACATTATTTCCACTGATTTTGCACCCATTTTTTTGTCTCCTGTGGGATATTGAATAGGATGTAAGGTAGAATACATCTGAAAACTCTGTACACCTGCTAGAAAGCAATTGATTTCCTTTTTCCCTCTAAAATGTACATTCTTACAGTACATCCTGCAGCAGAGAAAACCAGTAACACCAATTATTGAGCATGTTTTGGAAAAAATCTAGTGCATGTTGGGAATATATAAAGCAGAGACAGACAGTAAAAGAAAAAAAGAAAAACTTCTCCAATATAGACAGTTGAGTCTTCTGCTTCTATAATTCTATAACAGTACCAGAATAAAAAAACAACAGAAATGTGTGGAATGCAAATCTCCTGAAGTCAAGGATGTTTGCAGTTAGAGTGTGTAAACAGTATCTAATTTTGTGGGGGAACTGATTAGAAGCACCACTCGTCCTTGAAAGAGCCAGATAACATATTTAAAAATAAATCTGTAGCTGAATAAATGTACAGTTGAAAAGGCTTAACAAATCCCCAGGATTAAATGGTTTCTTGTTGCAGGTTAACCATGATGTAAAAGTAGCATTAGTCTTCTCTCACTACCCTCCTGGGACTCACTTTCTCTCCTGCTGTATATTAATCACATATTAGATGGGAGAGAGAGATGCCACCTTGTGGAACTGGTTAAGCATTCCCTCTTGATTTCAAATTATTGTCTTAGAAAAATACTGCCCTTGTCTAGGATGTAAAGACAGAGACAGATTTCCTCTGTGTAGGCCTGTTGAGATGTGACTGACAAGCATGTTCCTTATAGTGACCAAAGGGCAACTCAGTGTGTGAAGGAAGGACCAGTCCAGAATGGAGATCTGGATCTTGTAGCAGCTGGGGAGTTTGCAAGCTGGCTTCTTACTTTCCTACTTCTGCAGGAACAATTCACCACATGCAAGAAGTCAGATTCTGCTTTTGTCTATGTAGTCACAAAAAAAACCATGAACCTCAAGATTATAATGAGTGCAGAATGAAAAACTTCTCATGTGCTTTACTTACTGGTCAGATATGAAGTTTTAAATTAATTTTCAGGTAATCTCGGCTTTAAACCAGTAGGACTACACTAATCTGTTTTAGGGTGCTGCATGGCCATGTATATACTGTCTGCATTCCAGAGAGAAGGCATATGACACATAACGTGAATCACTATTTTTGACATGCTGTTGCACTGTAAGATCATGTCAGGAAGATGTAACTAATTACAATGGCTGCTGGTCTCCATACTGCTGATTTCTATAACACAAAATTAATTGTGGTGCAGCTGACAGAGCAGATCCAAACATCCTCTAACATCCTCTTTAAAGTGGAATAATCAAATCCTATTTACTAGTCAGATACATAGAAATAACAATGGCTGCTTAGATGCTGTCATCAAAATTTATTAACTCATTCATCTTGCTTACATTTTGTTAGTAGAAATAAACATGCAGTGATTTTTCTTTTTCAAACACCTGGAGTAGTTTTGGAATCATCAGGAAAGGCTTAGTCACCACTCCTGTGAGCTGAAAGAAAAGAATATGAGAAGAACAACAGAGCAAAATCTATATTTAAAATTTTATATGCTGCGCAGATCTTGGTTTTAGTTTGGATTTTTTTTGTTTTGTGGGTTGTTTTATTTTTGGTGGTTTTTTTTTTTTAGTTTGTTTGAATTTGGAGGAAGAGTATGGCAGTATGTGCAATAAGGCTAAATAAGAAAAGAAAACCAGCTGTGTTTGGTGGATGAATGCCTGAAGATGCAGCAAAATGAAACATGAGGCAGCAGCAGCTGCCCCTCCCAGCGCTGCTGCTTCGCTAGAGGGAGATAGAGCAGCAGCTTAGAGTTTTGTTTCATCTGTTTTTAGCCCCTGGAAAGTTTTTTTCTGTGAGAAGGCTTCTTGTTAATTTGCCTTCTAAATCCTTCCCTTCTCTTTCCCGAGCACCCATGGCTGATAAAAGAGACCCAGCAGAGGCTCCTGCAGAAATGTTTGAGATTCAAAATATACAAAGTGCAGTGCCACTACATATAGTATATGGATCTTTGTAATATGCTGGCATCAGGCCATATTCTAGGATAATTTCTCCCTTATTCCTGCTAGGGAATGGATGACTGGGCATTTGTACTGTGCTTGTGAAAGGAGAAAGTTTCTCTTCAGGCCAGGCAGGGAGCTGGCATCTGCAGTTTGCCTTTCTTTGTGTTGTTTTGCCAATGCCATCAATCTACACCCCCTTGAAAAGAGTGAAAGGCAATCTGAGAATAGTGGAGTAGCCACCTTAAATCAAAATAAACCCTCAATGACAGATCAAGCTTGCAGCACAGACCCCACTTGTTCCAGCCCAAGGGTGGCAATAGCCTCTTTAGACTGCCCTGCCCAAAGTGGCTGGGGCAAAGGAGGGCACATGGATTTGTGGAAGGGGGTCCTGGTTTCTGAATAAAACCCCTGTTCAGGGCATGAACTCATGGAGATGTCCAGTACAGATGGCCAAGACAAGGCACAGAATATGCCAGGCAAAGACTATGCTGATTAGGAAGAAACCCACAAGGATCATTAAATCCAGCCCCTGGCCCTATGTTGGGCACTCTGAGAGTCCCACCATGAGCCAGAGAGCATTTTCCAAATTTTGAACTCTGTCAGGCTTGGTGCTGTGACTACTTCCCTGGGAAGGCTGTTCCAGTGCCCAACCATGCTCTGCATGAAGAACCTTTTCCTAATCCAACTTCTCCTGACACAACTTCATGTCATTCCCTTGGGTCTTGTCATTGGTCACCACAGAGGAGAGATCCGTGCCTGCCCCTCTCTTCCCCTTGTGAGTAAGCTGTAAGTGCAATGAGGTCTCCCCTCAGTCTCCTCGTCTCCAGGCTGAACAAGCCGAGTGACCTCAGGGGCTACACATATGGTTTCTCCTCAAGGGTCTTCATTGTCTTCGTGTGCTTCCTTTGGGTGCTCTCTAATGGCTTTCTATCTTTCCTGAATTGTGGCACTCAAAACTGCCCACAGGACTCAAGGTGAGGCCGCCCCAGGGTAGGGCAGAGAGGGACAGTCACTTCCCTCCTCAACCTGCTGCTGAAGCTGTGCCTGTTGCACCTGAGGACAGAGTTGGACCATTTGGGTGTTGAGATGGAAAATCTATTCCACTATGCATGGACATGGAGGCAACATCCCTCTGGAGAGTACTGTGGGCAAGTCTGGGCATTTCAAGGGAAGGAGCAATAGTCCTAGGGGTCAGGAGAGGGGGAAATAAGGGAGGAGAAGGGAAAAACGAGAGGTTGCAGAGTTCTCTTTGAGGGAGGAGGGAAATGAGGTGTTAGAACAGACTTACAAGGAAAATAAGAAATCAGGTAGGTTACTGCAACCAGGAGCAGCAAGTTTTTTTTTTATTCTTTTAAAATTACAGAACAATCAGTACTTCATTTCATTTCAAAATGGAAAACTGTTCCTTTTTCATTAAAAATGTACGTTCTATAAAATATAGATCAGCAGCAGGCCCCTCTGGTGAACAGTGAGTTACAGTCCTTCCAATGTGAACTAAATTATTTGTGTTGGTTTTACGATCTGAAATGCAAAGTCCTGTGCTCCAGTGCTTCTTTCCAATGACTTTAAGCAATTTTTTAGTAATATTTGCAGCTTTTTAAAGTCTGAATAAAGCAATACATTCAGGAATTATGAGAGGAAAAAGGGAAAGGAAACCAGAAGAGCACTACTTACAATGGAAAATAATCATAAAAAGTTGCAAAGCACTCCTGTGTAGGGGAATGTGGAAAGGGAAGCAGGACTGGGTAATGGAACCTCAACATATAATCTCTTCAAAATTTAAGTACCACATATTGAATCATTTGACTTGAATCTGAACCTACAGTTACAATTAAAAGTCAGCCCTAGAACATGAAGGGCCTTGCTCCTGCAAAAAGCAGAAAATTTTGCTGAAGGATTACCTTCTCAAATCCAGTTTCAGTTCAGCACCGTCTTGTGTTGAAACTCAACTAATCATGCATGACATCCATCATTAGTTGCAGCTATGAAGGAACATCAGAAGAACATGAAGAAATGTATGCTTTATCACCAAAGAACAGAATCAAGCCCAGCCTTGGCTTCATTTTAGATTTGAAATGAAAAAAATTTTCCATATATTTGCTCAAAACCAAAACTAATAAAGCTGTTGGGCTGTCCTGAGTTGAAAAAAGAAAGGTGAAGAGGGACTTTTTACAAGGGTGTGTAATGATAGGATAAAGGGGAATGGTTATAAACTGAAAGAGGGCAGGTTTAAATTAGATATTAAGGAGAAATTCTTTACTGTGAGGGTGGTGCAACAGTGGAAGAGGTTGCCCAGGGAAGCTGTGGATGCTCCATCCCTGGAAGTGTTCAAAGCCAGGCTGGATGGAGCTCTGTGCAATGTGGTGTAGTGAAAGCTGTCCCTGCCCATGGCAGGGGAGTTTGAACTAAATGACCTTCAAGGTCCTTTCCAACCCAAACCATTCTATGATTCTATGACTCCTTAGAAGTTATGCATCATACTTGCCATATTGAAAGAGTAATTTGTACAGATTGTTCAGAGTATTGCCCCAAAACCTCCCTGAACATGTAGCAACTTATTTTATTTGAGATGTCTTGAAAACTACCTCATTCTTCTGGGTACTGTATTGCTACATGCTCTATAGGCTCCTTCCACACATATTCATAAATATTGTAGTGCAAATATAAATATATACTATATAGACTTGTTTAAATGTAAATGCATTTAGTCTGAATGCCTGAGCTGTTTCCTGCTGAACAACTCTCCTTTCACTGAAACTCGTTGAAATGACTTTGAATTTTAGAGCTGCTCACCAGTGCCTGATGCACTGAAGTCAGTGTGGGTGACTGTTGATTTCAGGGAGAGATAGTTTTGCTCTTCTAAGTAAATTTTGCTGACAGATCCCTGAAGATAATAAGGACAGCAAAACTTCCTTGAGGCTTTTCACACTGAATGTCACAGGTACCTAAGAACAAACCTGTTTAATAATTTTGTTGTAAATTGTAAATATCAAATAATTATTATGTGGCCTCTAACACAGTTAAACATTTTTTTTCCAAAATTTGAGCCATTGACTCTGGGATCATTAGAGTTTATAAACATAATACCCTTATACCAGTTTTTATAAACAATAAACTTTCAATAGGCAAAATTTCTAGTCTGCCAGCAAGACTAATTATGGTTTAAATTTTTCCCATTCACAGAGACATATAAATTCTCTCTTTCAATATAGCACCTTTTACCTAGTACTCCTAATTTGCTGTGCAGACTTCTATTGCTCTTTCTTTGAAATTACTCTCATTTATACATTTAATCTCTTTTTCAAAGTTTTAACACTTGTCTGTGTATACATTCACTGCCTTGAAAAATTTCACCTCTAAGTCTCAGCCTTTTTTCCTGTCAATGTTTCACAAAATTCTATATGGTTGTCCTTAATTTGAAGGAGTGCAGAAGAAGCAACTTGTGGAATCCAGATATTTACCCATATTCCTGAAATCCACAGCAGGCACCTTGGTGTTTTCAATTGGGAGGTATTCCAGGAGAAGACACAGAGACAGAAATTCCAAGTGGTTGCTCCCTGCAAGCACATTGCTATTTACTAGGACAGAACAGGTTTGGCCCTTCTGAAGATGGGGAAGGGAAACTCTGACCATTTTTCCTACCTTCCCAACTGTGAAAAAAAGAGCTGCTGCGCACCAGCAGCATGTGCTGTTATGAGACACAGGACAAAGAGTTTGCAAAGGGCTGTCTATGAATTCTCTCCCTGTGATGGCTGGGAAGATATGTAATTGGTACATCACTGTGACAGATGGCTCTTCTTACTCTCCTTAAGCATTTATAAGTGGTAGCAAGCCCAGTAAGAGCAGCCACAGGCCTTTTGCTAACCCTTACCCTTACCCTGCCTGCCCCTGCCCTGTCCTGCCAGGCTTGTAACCATCTGGCTGCTCTTAGGGTCTGCTGTGTGGGACAGAGCCTGGCACCAGGAGTCCTTGTGTCTGATGTGGGGTTTGAGTGTGGAATAACAGCTAAGGACTAAAAAGTCAGGGCAGAGGTTGTATGTGGAGGGTGCATGGCCATGGACAGCTCCATGACAGTTACTGGCTGTTGGAGAGGAGCAGCCTTGAGGGCTGAGAAGAAATCACTGCGTATCAAAATATGACAACATAACAAAGAAGAGAAGCAGTGGCAAAGCATGAAACATCCAGGCTGATCAGCCAGGTGCCATCTCTGCCACAGCCTGCAAAAAACACCCTATGGAGTCACCCTGTGTTTTGTCTGGAGTGGAGGCCTAACCATTCAGAAATAGAAATGCCTTGCAAGAGCCTCAGATCCTGAATTTGGGGAGAAGAGTGGGATCACCCTCTGCTCTTCCTGTACGTCACTGAACTTGGCAGGAACCACATGCTACAGAGCAAGTGGATGGGGAGGTTTGAGGATCTGCCCAAATTTTATATATCTGTATATATAATTATATATATAAAGTATTAACATAAAATAATTACAGATCTAGAGGTAGGTTCAAGACTTTACTTGCCACTGCTGCTTAAGCACTTATATGAGACAAAGTGGTAGGTGCATAACAATCTATTAAAACAAAATTTCCTATTTATAATACCCATACAAATTGTCCTGTAAAAATTTTAGTGGTAGAAAATTGAGACTTCAGATATGAGCAAATTTGAAAAAAGTGAAATTAATGACTGAAAAGCAATTCTGTAAAGAAAAAATGAAGAAGAGAACAACTGTGATCAAAAGATTTAAACAGATTTCTAGACAGAAAACTGAGTCCAGTATATACAACTATTCTATATAAATTAACCTGCATGCTTAAGTATATGTATGTATGCTTCAAATTCCTTCACATTATTACACTTGCTAGAATGGATGTGAATATTCTGTGGAAAAATTAAATGTAGGTTGGGAATCTGGGGTATGTAAAAAAGATCCAGGCTAAATAGTCTGAAATCCAGATGTTGAAGGGTCAGGTCCCAGCATATGCCTTCCACAGCATTAGGTCAAGACTTCACACCTTTCATTGTTTGCTTCTTGGGAAGGAAATCAAGCTGGAATGTTATGGGGAGAGGAATCTAGTGATTTACTTAATACCAGAACAGAATAGCTATACCCTTTGGTTCAGAGCTTGCTCAGCCTAAATCCTTAGGGAGAGCTATACTCAGCTGTATTTATTCATTTATACACTCAGTTTATTGGGACTCAGTTTTAAGATGGTTGTCTGAAGAGATGGAGCCAGGTCCATATGATGGTTCAGAATTAAGCCATACTCTACACTCACTCATCTTCTCCTCATTCTTGATCTGCCTCCTGGTTTTTGTGAATAATTTTACCAAACTTTAGGCCTGTCCCAATGCCAACGCTTACATAGCACTTATCCTCCAGTAATTGAACCATACCTCTCTTGGTGAAGTTAAGCATCAGGTCTGTTGGGATAAGAAAGATAAAAATAAATTGCTCCTACTGTGAAACTTGGAAGAGGCATCTGCTATAGCAGATACCCTGACAGTGAAGATGTTTAGAGAATCAAAGGTGCACAAGCCAAGATGCACAGCAGCCTCTTTAAGGAATAAGTGCGTGCTGAAGTCAATGGAAGCAGCAGGAGAGCAGCACCTCTAGGAAAAAGGAAATAAAAAAAAAGGAATCTTCCATATGTTTTGAATTGGAGGCCAGTACATAAAAGAATGGAATGTGAATCTTTCTAATGCATAAAGAATACAGAAAAAGGGGTGCTTACCAATTATCTATTAAATTGGCTAATATGTCACCTGATGAGTATGCGCCTCTGCTGGGCCATCTGGGAGTTTAGTAGCTGCATGAGGCATTAGATTACATTACAAAACACACAGGAATTCATTATCTGGGGCAATTCTCTTTCAGCCATCAAGCTATTCTCCCTACTTGAAGCCAATGAGTTTACTTTCCCATGAAACCTACTCTGTATTCACTCCCTAAAATAAGTACTAATTAGCTAAAGATAACAGTCAAATAAACCACCTTAATTGGGAAACAGAATTTGGCAGTTAAACATAAAAGTGTGTATGTAAATATGCTGATTATCTTCAGAGTTTGATAAAACATCTGTTTTCTCTGTAGTGTGCAGGTATTTCTTCCCAAACCATGAGAACACTACTATTATCTCAATGTCTTAATTATATAAATTAAAAAGAAATCCCAAACAATAAACCTGACACCATTTTTTTTCTATCTAAGAGATGCTGGACTGCATTTTGCCTTAATACACTTGTTTAAGTACTGGTAGTTAAAAAATGAAAAACACTGTATCCTTTCATTCCTTCTTCATGTTGAGAATGAGAAGTAAAGATTTTCAAAGAGCAAATTAAAAAGGGTGAGAAACATTGATGTGAGTTCATTGAAAGTCTTCATAATTAGTTTCTTGCTTTGAACTTTATATTGTACCTTATGCATTTCAAATACTGATGCATTAGTTCAAACAGAGATTTGAAATCACATTAAGTTGCAAATTATTCAAACAAACAAGGTAAATAATTTTGTGTCAAATTCTTCAGGACAATATATGTGTCCTTCTGCAATGTCCCAGTTTTGGGATCATTCTCTATTACAAAAACATTGTATCAGAACATTTACATTTTCAGCCACCTTCACTCTCCAATCTTACAAGGTCATTCACTGGGAAGCAGCAAGGTCATAGAGCAATTATCCTCTCTAGACATCTTGGTTTTATTAGGTTTAGTGCGGTTATTACTGGAATGCTCATGTGCATTCTGTGACAGAATTAACATATTACTATAGATGACATCTACTTGTACTGATCTTACTCTTGTGAAGACTGATTTTTGAGGTTCTTGAGCATGCATTAAATTTTAATTTGCCCAGAATTGTCACAGCTAAACTGGTTTGCAGGACTGAAGCCATTCACGAAGCTAGTGGTCCTGAATTTTTGCAAAAGCTACATGGGATCAGCACAGAACCTCCAGGTTTCCCGATAGGAAAAAAAACTTATTGAATTGTTAAAAATATTAATTTTGTTTAATTGGTTGTTTTGAACAGGGAAATCCAAAGCAAATAGTGAGGCAAATGATGCAAAGTCATCACTGAAGTGTTATCCTCAAATGATGCCAGAAATTTGTTTGGAAAAGTACCATGGGATATGGCCCTGGAGAGAAAAGAGATCCAGGAGAGCTGATTGTTTTTCAAGAATCACTTCCTTAATTTCCAAGCATGTTCCTTCCCGACACAAAAGAAGTCAAGTAATGATGGCAACAGGTCTGCTAGATGAACAAGGAGATCCTGATGGAATTTGGACATAAACCCAAAATGTACAGAAAGTAGAAGCAGGGACAAAAAAAATCCAGGAGAGATGCAGAACCACTGTCTGAGGGATGGGGGCTTTCCCTGGTTATATCAGCTCTGAGCTGGCCATGAACCCCAACGCTGAGGAGGTGGAATGTTCTAAGTGCCCTTGGGTTGAGGTCTGGAAAGCCAAAGCCCATCTGAGGCTGAACACAGCTGTGAAAGACAACAGAAAGGACTCCTACAGGCATGTCATGTATCAGGTTAAAGTCAGAGATTTTCATTTTTGCATATTACTAATACAAGGAAATGGTCAGATGTCATTAATGAAAGAAGAAACACTTGACCTTCTTTTTCTCTCCCTTTATTTCTTCTCTTTAGCTTCTTTCTTTTTATGCTTAACAGCCAAGGCACATGCCTGATTTGGGGGAAACAGATTTATACCAGCTTTCTCCTGGGCACGGAAAGCAGCAGATTTTAACCCAGTCTTCCTCCATTCTGCAGTGTCACCTGCCAGCAGAGGACATTGTATGGCAGAGCCAGGGGGAAAAGGGCCTTTCCATCAATTCTGTGTGCAAATGTGAGCAGGTAGCAAGGCATATTGAACACTTAAAATTGATTGCATGGTTCTTAAAGACCTCTGCATGTAGGTCAGTATAAACGTGAACATTAGGTCAGAGGGTCAAATACGTGTGCTCTAATTTGTAACTAAAAATCTGTAGATTAAGAGCAAAGTTTCTTCTTCCCTAGCAGTGTGCTTACCTCAATCCTGTGGTGTCCTTATTGAATTTGTATATGAGCTTTTATTTCCAAGTTCCTTTAACCTATCTTTATTTGCCGTATTCTGAAAAATAGCAGTTTCCCTGCTAGTTGAAACACAGGGCAAGTATGGCAGCAAGAAGACAGCATAGAAACAACAGCTGGTGCAGGAAATTATGCACTTGTTAATAATAACCATAATAGTAAACAACACTGTGCCTGCACCAGCTTTCACAGAAGGTGCAGTCCTTGGTCTACTTATTTACAATTGCCCCTAGAAAAATATCCATTGGAAACTGCAAAGCACTGAATATGAAATGCCTTGAGACATTTGTGCTAGAATACCAGTTTTCTAAGAGGTTAAAAATACTTGGAAAACCTCATGCCCTGCAGTGTATGTTCTGTATTAAGGAGCCACCGCTGGAATGAATGCAGCTGTATTTTCAGTTGGGTAAACAGTGTTCCATAGACTTGCACTGTTATCTAGGGTCTGCACTCCTGTTTCCAATTATGGGCCTTTATTTTTCTCATTCCAGTGGTGAGGGAAATGTCTTCCCAACATCAGTGTCACAACAAGAGTTGGCTGAAAAGTTCCAAAATATAGGATCAAAAAAAAGAAAAAAAGAAAAGAAAAAGAAAAAGAAAAAAAGGAAGAGATTAAAAATGAGTCTTGTGTTTTTGAGTCAACTGGAGAACTGATGAAAAGTATAGTGAGATAATGCTTTAGCAATGTGGACATCAATGACTAGGCAAGATACAACAGGTATAATTTTTTCACAGCCATTAACAGTCTTACTGATCCTTTTTGGTTTCTGGAGAAGGTACGAAGAAACATTTGATTGCAGCAGCAGGGCTCCTGCAGTCTGTAGCCTTAATCAAGAGAGAGGCCAACAATATGCTATTGCTAGAACTAATGTGAGTGCAAAATTCTTACTGGCAGAATTAATCAGACTACCAACAGATTTATCTACTCCATCTGCTACCTATTCCTATTGCAAATCATAGCACCTCTGCACCAATACATTTCCACCTTTCTGCAGGCAAAGACAAATGCAACAAGGAGAAACTCTCTGTAATGATGGAGGGCTTGAGGAAAATGAAAATGCTCTGAGCATCCTTGCCCAAAGGTCAGCTCACACATCTGAAAGTTCTCCCAGAGATAAAAGCCAAGCAGCAGAGAGACTCTGACATCTAATTGCTATTGCTAACAAAAGCTCCTCATGCGGCTGTGCCAAAATACATCATCAGCACAATGTGGCAGCCACGCAGTGAAGGAGTGCATATAATTTTCATCATTTTTGGCAAATGGCAAAAATGCTTATTGAAGATGAGGACTTTAAATCCTGCCAAATATCAGCCTGCTGATGTTTGAACCCTCCTCCCCTGTGGGCATCCACAGACTTTGGAGCAGGTTGGAAGAGCACAGAGAGGAGCAGCCCTTCTGCCAAGGCTGACCAGCTGGGCAGCAGTGACCACCCCCATTTCTTCAGTGGAAAACCTCATGAAGAGCTGGCTTTAATAGATCTCAGCTTTTACTTGTGCCCAGGCCCCCTTAGCATCAGGCTTCTTGCATGGACATAGCACGGGGCCTATTAGTGATCTCCTCAGGGCCAAGGGCACAGCATGAGCATTCACACCTGCATTTTATAGCAGCCAGAGAAGATCACGAAGTACAGAGCTGGCAGGGTAGACTTGTGCGCACCCAGCTGGCAATAAAACAGTTTGATTTCCTTCTTTGTGTTGTGGGGTGTTTATGTGTGTTGAAAGTTTGCTTTCTCCCCTGCCTGCCAGTTAAATGCATTTTCTTTCATGTCTGAATTGATTTTTGGTCCCAGAAAGGTGAAGGGGTGTATTAAGCAGAAGTGTGCTGGCTGCAGGGCAGTGTATTCTGGGGAACTGCAGGCACAGCATGGCAACTCATTTCTTTGCTACTCTGTTGTTTTGTCATGAAAGGAAAGCCTAATTGAAGATAGTCAGTCTTTAATGAATAAAGCTCTCTCTAATTTCCAGCTGTGGCCATGTAATCAGCGTTCATCTGCATGAAAAGGACTTTCTGTGCTCATATTTCATTTTGATGTGCATCTGTGCCCGTGTTTTGCCCTTCTGATTGGGTTGACACTTTTCATCTTTATTAGCTCTGCCTTTCACTTCTGTCTTCCTATTTGTGTTAGAAAACAGAAACAAAATCCCAGAAACCCCATAATAGATTATATTATCTAATAGTTTATTAGAGTGTTTCTCTGAACCTGATCATTCAAATTAATTAAATTCTGTTTGGTTTTGCTTACTGTTTTCCAAATAATTTTTGTAGTAGTACTTCAGAATTTTTCTATCATGTTATTTTTGGTCATTCTCTTGCTCCACAGCACCACTGTGCCACTGCAACACACTTTTTAATTAGTTTCACCACAGTCATCAGCTTTGTGATTATCTCTGCATCTTGAACACCTGGTCTGACTTTAGAAATGACTTGCCATCTGGTCAAATACTGGGTAATTATAACAATTTAATGGCAGGATAAAATAGTGTTGGTTAAGAGACTTGATTGTTCCCTCCATTCCTTCCTCTCATGCAGTTTGGTTGCATTACTTCAAATTAAATTAAAATCCCATCATCAAGTTATCGCTCATGGGTGGGTTTTTTATCCCTCATTCACAATACTCATAAACATCTCCTGGAGTTAGTTTAGTTTTAGACTCTCCAGACATTATGTCTCTAAGAACAGTGCAAATTACTGATTTAGATTCACTGATATGATACTTAGTCTATAACTTGCATTGCATGTCAATAAATGAAGCAATAAATGGGTCTTGTCTGGAAACTTAATGCTTAGACAACTGCAGGGGAGCCATTTGTCAGGAACACACAAATGGAATCTCACTAACGTTATACAAATGGTGGGGTTTTTTTCTGTAAAAGTAGTTTAATACTACTGTATGCTACTTTTGGCAGCTGATATGCATCACTAGATTATAAATAAGCTGATTGTTGTGAAAAAGTCAGCGGATCAGATAACGAACTTGGCACAGACTTGCCATTTTATGATTGGCTCATTTTATGAATCTTGGGTGAATCAGGGTTTATTTTCCCATTAGATATTGGGCTGAGAAGGTTATTTGGGAAGCAACTTATCCAGTGTTTTTAGTATACTAATAGAAGTTGCTTTGGAAAAGTAAATATATGTGATTCATATTACTTTCACATTATGCAAAGGAAAAAAAACACTAGGTTTTTTACCATTTCATTCCTTTCAGCATTTTTATTTTGCTGAAATATATTATTATAATTATTCAGATTTCATTATGATAATGATGCTAACAAAAGCAATAATGAAGTATCTTTCCACTGACAAATGAATGAGAAGAAGAACCCTTTTGAAACTTTTTTTCAGGTACTTCTGGCAAGAAAAAAAAGCCTATTTAATTTTCTAGAGATTCTTTCTTGTATAAGTAACAAAGAGTATTGGATTGGTTTTTCAACCAGGTCCCTGGGGAATTAAATATTTTTTGTCATATAATACTTCCTCCTAGCATACACCAAGTTTAGTCTGTAACAGCACCACATCTATGAAACAAAGAAAACATTATCGAAGGTGGAGAATGGAAGGGGACATGGAATTAAATCTGGAAAGCCAATGATAATCAACAATATTGTCCATGTAGCAAATAAAAATCCCCTTATTATATCCAACACATGTAGGATGTGACAGGGCAGCCTGAAAGTTCATCATTATCCACTGGAGACTACCCTGCCCACATCTCCCTTTGGGCTACCCACTCTACTCTTTAGCCTCACAGCACAAGGACTTCTGATCCCAGGCACATTTCCTCCAGGTCCTGGATGTGCCCTTCTCTTTGTCAAGGATGTATTTTTATTCAAATTCTTTAAACCTAATAGCAACTAGGCCAAAGTACCCATCACATAGGAGACACCTGGTGCATGTATGAGCTGGTGAGAGAACATCAGTCTCTCCATGAGTCGAATGCACATTCATTTCCCTGCTCATCTGCGGGTGACAAACTAGCACTGTCCAGAGCTTTAGGGATTCTATATAAAGGCAAAAAAGACCAAGTATGCATGGACATCATTAATACAACCTAGACTTTTCATGAGAGGAAAGTTATCTTTGTTATAAATTCAATCAAAATTCAAATAATTGTTTAATCAGAAAATTCAGAGAAACAGAGGTTTTTGCTTAAGTATTTTCATCAGGACCTCATCACTGCTACCAGTTCTCCTAGGTAAATTTAGGTCTTAGGTCTGCAGTCAGCTCCCCTTGGGTAAGGTCTTGCACAGTACCACGATGATGTCTTATTGCAGAACTGGGGTCATGGTAATGTAGCTACACTGTAGTCCTGTGCTCCTCACGTTACAGTCCTAAATGACAAATGTCTAAATCTGCACCTGATAATTGACTTACATAATCTAGGAAGTCTGAGGAACAAAACCTCAAGGTTGAAGCAAACTAATTGTTGTTGGCTTGCATGAACATGTAGCAGCAAGATTTCTTTTTTTGTTTTTAAGTTGTACATTTCCTTCATAAGTAAAACACTCTCTGCTGTAAAATAATAGAAGATGGTTTGCCTCATTTGTGTGTGTGTGACATTTTAGATAGGGCATGAGGCAGCAGGGAGTTCTTCCCATTGTCATTGCATGTTCTCCAGTCCCATCAGTTTGTGTGTATGCGTGAGTAAACTTATTTCCTATGTCTTTAATTTTATTTTATAAAAACCATATCATTCTGTTCCAAATATGAAGCCACTAAACCTAATTTCAGCTAAAAAAAAAAGTGATACAGGTTGTGAGTTTCATAGTGTTGATCACAGTGTTTCTCCTGAAGCATGAGGCACTCCTAGCAGAGGACAGTTGGTTTATCTACAGATACACCAACCAAAAGAACTAAGGAAATTCGCAAAACCTCAGGCAGTCCAAATTAGTAAAATAAGCCATGTTTAAAACATCAACTTGTAATTTCAACTTTGTGCCTTGACATCATTGAAGGTGTTTTGGCTGATCTTGACTGAAACTAATAGGAGACACAGAAAAAATAAATCCCAGCCTTTATTCTGTATTTCCTTCTACATAGGCATTGCAACAAATATCAACAGAGACAATTGACCTTACAGCGTACTCTTTTAATTTTTTGTAATGAAAGGATGATGGAAAAGGGAGAAATAAAAATATGGGGGAGGGAGCTGAGCTGTGTGGCATAGGCTCTGGATGTGATACTGAGATAGCAGCAGCCAAAAGGCAAAGCAGCCATTCTGTCCTTGGCTGCAGCAAGACAATCCCCATTGGAACTCATACATGAAGTACTGAAGAGGGCATCATGTTCATGCAATCCCTTGCTTAAGCTATTTCTCTTAAAATGTCATCATTTTAGAGAGTGGATCAAATTAATTTTATTCTGTGTCCTTTGCTCCTCTCCTAATAAATGTTTTTCCTCATACTGCCAATATGATGGCAGGTTGGTGCAGGCTACAAACAGGGCACTCAGAACCTCAAGGTGAGAGGAAGAGTCAAATGAACTCAAAGAATAAATTACTTACTTCAAAGACAGTAGCAGATTCAAAGTTCCAGGTGAAATCTAACCACTCCTGGAAGAAAGACAGAGGGACAGTGTCAGTGTGCTTTATTCCACGTGTCTCCAGAAAACAAAGAAATAATCAATCAAAGAAATAAAACCTCTCAACTATCATTCTTACAGACTGGAGTTGTATATAGCCTTAGCCAAGCTCCAGGGAAATGCTGTTAATCTTGATGTTCTCCTGGTGCAGACTCAATAACTATACAAGTGAATACAAAGGAAGACTTTCTTGGAAATCGAATGTTATCCTCAAACAAAGCGCCTTTTTTTCTTCTTTGTTTTTTGTGCAGGTACATGACTGTTATCAGCACAGATTCTATTAGTGATCCAGTGATCCATCTAGCCTGATATTATTTCTCAGAAAATGGTGAATATTCCCAATAAATGGGCAAAAAATCCTTGCTAGCATTTTGCCATAACCTATTAATTTCCCCTCACTAGTATTAGTCCTATACCTCAAAATGGGAGGATTTATAGTTTTCTATTGAAATTTCTGATAGCATATATAGATATATAGTGCTACTATATAATATTGTTTCATAGTTTCTTGCTATTTTAGTGAAAATTTAATCATTAAGAAAATACTGCATGATTACAAATTTTATGGTGAAATAATGACATTTTCTGTCTGTCCTGCTGTCTGTGTCTGTGTCTGTAGGAAATTCTTCAATCTGAACAGCTTCTCAAGGACCAGGATTAGCCAGCTTGACTGAGACTCCTTGTTGTGGAAAACAACAAGTTTTCTTTCCTGTGGTTTATTTTCTGAAATTCATGTATGAATAAAAACAGACCAAGCTGGACTGTACATTGTACTCCATGCCAAATTTGATTTGATTTGATTTAGCACCTCTTGCTAAATCAATGTATTGTCCCCAAATTTTGCCATTTTTTGACCAGGTGAAGAGCATGTCATCAGAAGCATCAGAGAAAATGGAGTCTGAATGAGGGTCTGAGTGTGTGAGTATCAGTAATCTTGTAGGGGCACCCAAGCCCAGTTGCTAAAAAATGTGGTTTATTGCCTTGAACCAATAATTGGTGTAATAGCATGACTACTAAAGTGATACTGGTCAGGGCTCAGAGGCCACACCAGCCATGTACCTCAGCTGGTATCATTGCAAGCCTCTCTTTGCTGCCTGTGTGAGTGACAGTGCCTGCCCACAGCCCATGCTGTGTCTGAGCGAGGTGTGCCTTGCCTGCTGCTCACACCCCTGGCCAGACACGGTCTGTTGTCACTGTCAGAAGCCACCAGGCATCACTGAGTGACAGTCCCTTGCTGTTGCTGTCGTCCCACCTACAGCTGGCCAGAGCCCCACCGACTCCGCAAGCGTGTTTGCACAGAACAATGCTGTCTTTGTTGGGTACCAAGAGCATTTGAACAGCTGCACTTCCATAGGAATAGAGCCCACAAATAAAGCTTTGCCTGTATTTACGCCCAAACAGAATCCCTCCTTCACACCCAATTTCAAGGGCTGAAGATTGAACACAGTATTTACATTTCATATACAGGCAAGATGTCTGGAACCCTTATAAAAACATCATTATTTTTATATTCTGTAGATGCAGAACCACAGGCTCATTATGCCGAAGTGATGCCAAATCAGAGACTAACACCTACACCTGATTATGAAGCAATAATATTTTTTTGTTAGAAAATATTTGTGTTATATATGGTATTTCCATCATGTCTACAATAGCACCAGTGATCAATTATAAATCTTGCAAAGCTTACTTGCCTCACTTGTCAAGTGGTTTATTATGAAAAGGTCCCTAAAGACCACCAAGTGACATAAGTTATTCCGCATTAAATGGAAAATTGATCTAGTGGCTAAAGAAGCTAATGTTGAGATATTTTCTGCACCAGGAATCTTGAATTTCCAGCTAGCTACAGTTTGAAAAGAAATCTAGTGCACTTTATAATGTAACTAAAGTAATCTCTAGTAAAATATTGCAAAGAGGTAGTTTTTCCAAGCAAACAGAAGCTGAAGTAGTTTCTGGATGGACAACAGCACACAGGGTTCTTTGCTGAAGCAGCAGGGAGCAGTGCTGTGGGACAGCCTGTGAGCTTTCCCTGCACCTCAACAGAGAGGTGTCTATGAGATAGCAGAGCTGAGGAAGCCTGCAGAGACTCTGGGAAGTGCAGTGTCCTGAACGAGCACCTGGAGCCCAGGTTTGGCCCAGACGCTGCACCTCCCAGAGACTGGCTGCCGTAGGAATTTGCAAAAGAACTCAGAAGAGATGTTGTCTGATACCTAATTGCCCAAAAACATTTCTGGTATAGCAATCACCTCAGCCTTCTGCTATATTTTGGATAACTTTGTTTTCCTGGATGAACTGGGATATTTAAACAAACAATTGATGAATGTGTGTGAAGACTTCACTGCCTTGGGTGGCTTAGCATTAATCAGGTGGAACCAAAGCAGCCAAGGGTAGTCAGATTGCAGACTGATCTGAACCTGACCCCATCACAGCTGGTCTGGTACGTGCTGCATTTTGGCTTCAGTCTTTCACCTAATAAAAGCAAATAGGCTTTATTGTTGTCAGTATATTGACAGTACAAGGTATTAAAGTCTTTGCAGAGAGCAGAACAGACTCAATAACATCAATTCTGTCATTGGTCATACAGGACATTTAACACCTCCTGTATCACAGTGTAGCAAACTGAAATAAACTTGAGAAGTTTTTCATGACCAGTTGGAAACCCAGGAAACTCCAACCTTTGCCAAAAATCCAACAGTCACCCATGCATATTCAGGAGTCCAGCAGTTAGTCATTCAGCTCTAAAGGATATGACATAAATGGGTGGGATATTACAGTCAAAGATTCTCAGATTTTATTGATTTATTACTATACGCATATGCATGGACTGAAATAGGAATCCAAGAGGAGTAAGGTATGTACCCATTGTTTTCTTCCTTTAGCAAAAAAACGCTTGTACATTTGATTTGACAGTGTGATATGTAATGGAGTTAATTCATGCTGTATAAATATATATGTGAGGGTATAAAATATTGTAGAAATTATGTTTCAACCTCCCCAGCCAGGAACAGAGCTCTATTCAAATTGTAACTAATTCCTGGCAGCATCGAGATAGCATCAGGCCTGTTTAAGGTCTGAATGGGACCTTCCTGGACTATCAGTGATGATTTCCTTGTCTCTGCACCTGGGAGATAACATGAGGTGCCTTCCTGGTCCATGATTAATTGCAGTGTCCCAAGAATTTAATGAGATTCAGACTCGTCCTGATTGCATCTGGGTACTCAGGAACGATACCAACTTATTATATGTGAAAACAAACTTCTCCTGTGTGCCCAGACTTCTGTCTGCAAACTGAGACTTGTCTTTGTCTATTTCAACATATGTATAGAAATGGATTTGCATTCGAAGAAGTGAATAGAAAGATGTGGCCATCTGTGCCTCAGGCAGAATAAACTGTATATAAGCTGGACGCTGGAGCCCCTCGGGGTGAACCTTTGCGGGAAAGCCGTCACTGTCTTCTGGTTTCACCCCGCGCTGGTTCACCCCGCGCTGGTTCCCAGGACTGACGCTGTCTTGATTGTGGTGGTTGCTCGAAATTCTGTTTTTTTGTAATTGACCCAATGAATCGTTGTTAAATTTTTTTTCATAAATTTGGCTATCGATTTGATAATTTATAACAACAGCATGACTTATCAGGGTGTGTAGATCTCCTTCAAGCAGTGGCAGGGGTGTCACAGGGAGGCTCTTGGCACAATGCACCAACATGGACTGTGTCTGGTCTTACTGTACATTTCCTGCTCCTTCCTTTGTGCCTCACACCTGTCAGCTGTGACTCCACACAGCAATCCCGTTTCAGCCAAAGATCTTCTGAGTGTTGTTTTGGAATAAGGGCAGCCTGAGACCCCAGTCCTGGTGGATCACCTTTTAGGCTGGCCCTGAACATGTTAGTGATATCCCTAATTTGCTGTTGTCCTGGAAGAAGTCTTATTTTCCTGGTTTGTCATCTGAGTAAGGAGTTGTACACTCATCAGCAGCTTCCAGGTGAGTGTTTAAAACCTCCCTGGACAGCAGTGCTTCTTCCTCATTCAGGGAGGAGCACCAATGTCCCCTGTAGCTACAACTACTATCCAGAGAGCACAGTGCACATACAGAATCACAGAGTGGAAAATGTGCTAGACAGTTAATCAAGTACCATATAATGCTTATGGGGTTTATTCTTAGTTCTTCAAAGCAAAACCCAGAGAAGCCACCAAGCCCATCCCACACGGCCTTCAAAAGAGTTATGCCCCTTTCAACAGTGAGAAAAATGCAAAACCTCTGAAGCAATGTGGAGTGAACAGGGACAGTCAACCACCTTCACTGAGAGCCTCCTTTTCTGGAGGGGGCAACGAACAAGGTCCAGCATATGCATAAATATAGAAACTCAGAAAAGTCCCAGACAGCTCAGAAATCACCACTGACGTGTTGGTATGAAGTATCTCCTGTGCAGTGAGTTCTACATTTGTAAAGGAGATGAAGAAACAGCAAGCAGGGAAAATGAAGAGGGAAATTCAATTTAGCAGTATTTCACTCCCACTTCGGAGGCTTGCAGATTGCTACACTGAGCTTGTGAAAAACAGGGTGAGGAATCAAGGAACGTGAGAGTTGGACTTTAGTGTCAAGTGGAGTTGCTTACTTATTTCTGTCCATATCACTCTGCCTCCTAAGATATTACATAAAAAGTTAAAGGCTTAGATTTTGAAAAAAAAAAAGGATCCACATGATGCAAATATGGCACCTTTTCCATCTGAGTGTCATTTTTGCTGAGGAGATTGCCAAAGGCTGTAGATGGCCTGGGCAGGTTTTTGCAAAAGAAAAGAACATTCACACTAGGGGATGGGAGGCCACATTCTATCCAAACCCTTCAAACCAGATGCTGTTAAAAAGCAAGTGGGAAGTTTTTTCTTTCTTTTTCCATGTTAAGAGGTCCATGGCAGATTATTTGATAATAGCTGTTTTGATATGATAAATTCCTTCTGCCTGAAAAAGTGACACTTCTCCAAAATGTGTAAAGCTGGGCATTGTCCTGGTAAGTTACTCTTTCAAGTAATTGCTGTCTTCGTAAGAGGTCATTCTATGTGTTTTTAATAGATTAACTTGAAACTATATAAAAAAAGCAGCTGTGTTAATTTTAAATAAAGCAACTTCTGTGGCTTATGAAGTTTTATTACTTTCTTTGATATGCAGATTTGTATTAGCTGAACATGAAATAAAAGACCATGGTGGCTGTACATGAGAGATAAGTAGGGGCATTCACATATTCACGCTTCAGCTCTCTTTTTGGGGTAGGTTTTGTATTTACATTACTATGGACGCTGTCTGAGGGGCGAGATTGTCACCAGCGTTTTAGGAACAGCAAGAGAAGCATGTTAAAGGATTACTTTACTTCTGCTAATTTCTTTCTTAGCTTTGCTTTTTAGGCAAACAGCTTAGCAAGAACCTCTTTTCAAAGTAGATAGTTTTAAGAGAGAAAATGTGAGGCTTTGCAGGACATTGCCTTACTTACAACAGTTTTATCTTTTCATTTTAGAAATACCTGTACCTGAGTTCTTGTTACCTCCTCAGCTCACTCAATTTCTTGAAAGCATTTCATACAAGAGGGCATGGTAATACTTTAGGTAATACACATCAAATAAACATACATATATATATTAATAGGACCTGAGCATAAAACATCTTTCGGTCCTTGCAACTACCCCAAATTAATTTGTATTTTGTTTACCTAATCAGAATACACGATGGCAGCAATGACATTTTACACCCACTTGGTTTAAGAGTAACTAAACATGCAATACTCAGGGCAATGAAGAGTAAAAATCCTAGTTTTAACTTCATTTAACTAGTACTTCAGGTCCAAGCAATCCATTTCCCAGCCTATGCAATTAACTTTGCTCTCATACATTAGCAGAACAGAGTAGCATAGGAATGCATAAGTAAAAAAAAAAAAATCTATTTTTTCTTGAACTTTAAACAAAGACACCTCAAGTCTGGTGCTTCAAATTTCATTGATTATAATTACTGAGAAGACCTTAAAATTGAAGATGCTGATTCTTAAATGTTCTTACATCCAAGAGTCATGCCATGCAAATGTCTTCTTCCTCTTCCATTTTTTTTCCTTGAGAAAAACCCCAGAAAAATGAAAAACTTAAATAAAGCATTTGAAAATTTTACTGACCCAATATAGGAACTTATTCTAATAACCACATTAGCATTCTCCCAAATGGCATTGGATATAAGCAAGAACTGTAAATTTATGCATTCCATTCAGCTATTCTCTCTTTTTCTTCCATTAAACTGCATTTACAGAGGGAACAAGAAATACCACAGAAAACCCTTTAATGAAGTTCCAACATAATACCCTCTTGAAAGCAGACATGGTCCTAATTTTTAGAAATGCTCCAAAAACCTGCCTTATAGCCACGACATATTTTTGTAACCTATATATTGAAGGAACCCAAACTACGTCCACTTACTGCTCTAAACACAAACTCTTATTTAAAGTCCTGGAGAAGAGAGCCTATAAAAAAGAGGATCTAAATGACAACTGAAGCAACTCAAATTAATGTTGCTCTTGGGCTTATAGCTCTCTATAGCAGAAGCAGACAAGGCTCCAGCCTTCCCTAGTGTCCCTCCTCATGTCTACCTAATGACCTCCCATGACAAAACACTGATTGGGCCATGAGATCTTCATTTGGTCATGCAGTTCTGTGACAACTGCACTGACACTATATGACAATTTCACTTCACATTTGCATGGAGGATGTCAGAGACCAAGAAGCAACCCTTATGGGAAAGTCTTATTCCAGCAAAATCTTTGTTGTGCTTATTTCTTTTCAGAAGTATAATTTTTTGGCTATTATTTCTTTTATGATTCATCATAGCTTTAAAGTAAACAAAAAGATATTTTAAACAACATAAAATCCCCCAAAATCAAACCAGCAAACACACACAACCATTCTGCATCTTTTACAACCAAAAAATGAGCAAGCTGAGCTGCAGGTTTGCTGCTATTTCTTAGCTATAACTAATCATTGAAATACAATAGTAACTTGTGTAAATACTGAGGCAGACTTACACACCATGAAAGTGCAGCTCTATTTTCATGAAATCATCTGATACCATGACTGAACCCCAGTGAATCCAAATGTGCTTTCCAAACTGTCAGGGAACAGGGACTAAGAAATTTGGCTACTCACACAAAAAGCCTTTGTGGCAGGAAAGATGTGAAGCAATGTGAGGCAGACTTGCTATGTGGAGGAGGAAAGTTCATTAAAGGTTTGAGGGCTGATAGATGAGACAGGAAAAAGGATGTGTAAATATGAGAGAGTTAAGGATATTTCACTAAAGAATGAGATTTTGGGTGAGGAGAAAGATGGAGTATCAGATATCTTTTGAAAATATCATTTCGAGACCTTTTAAAAAAACCCTAATTATTTTTTTGTCAACAAGCTCTGAGGAGCAGATCAGATGTCTCATATCTGAACACTTATTCCAGATAGCAGAAACAGTAAAATTTAATGAAAATGTCTTATTAAAAATATTTCACATGACAAACTATAAAATTAAGAATGTGTTGTATTTCTCTTATGTACAGCATACTTAGATGAAGCTATTTAACAACAGCTTCTTGCAAGATAAGCATATTTTAGGAGCCTGAAGTTTTTTTTGTAATTACTTGCATGCACACTGGTTCCTCTCTAATGAAAATAGGAAATACAATGTGCGTGGATGAATACATTACTACCAGTATGGGAATAAAAAGCCAATTTACTTTTGTTGGAATGAACACCTAATAGGTTAAAATAATTACTGTGTTATTTTTCCAGTGTTGCATGTGCTTCTTTAAGTATTCCCCTGCTCTTGTTTCATCATTTATGTGGAGTGCTGACAGTATCCTTCTATCTCATGTCTGTGCACAAATCTTCCTTGCCCAGGCTGACTTCTTGTTACTGTTATCCTGAAGCTTTAGCTGACAGTTCACTGCTATTCAATATCTGAATATTCTAAAAGACCAATATTCTGCCAGTTCCAGAAATGGAACAGCATCAGCATCAGCTCAAATGCCTGATGTTTCATGTGCTGCTTCACTAAAGCCACGGCACCAGAAATGTCTATCTGTGTGTGGCTGTGAACAGCCAGTGGCTCATTAGGTTGATTAAACAAATGATCACCTCATTTCTTATGGGGAAGTTGCATTTGACCAAATCCTTGTCTTGGGCACAGCTTTGTTCCCTGAGGAAAAGGTCTCATAACCTTTGTGTGCCTTTTGCCATGTTCCCTTCTCAGTGATTCTGGATAACTCAGTGAGTCAAGTTCAGTGTATTTGGCCCATATGGATTTCAAAACACCAAAACCAGAACCACATCAAATCACATAGCAAAGTATGTGCTAGAAATGCCCAAGACTAGGAAAGCAGTGAGGCTTGCATTTTGTAATTCAAGTTCAGTACCAGACATACTGAGCTAAAGCAATGCATTATTATGAAATTCACCACAAATTTGTACGCATATGAAAAAGCAATAGCTTTTTGTCATGTTGCTGTGAAAGAGTATGATAGAATTATTTGAAACAAATACTTGAGGTCCCAGTAAAGAAGCTGTGTTGTGACCATAATAGCTTATGTCGCTATAGATTGTTAAATATAATATTTATAAATATTATAAAGGGGCTAATTTATGGCATATTCCCTCACTGTAACTTAAGGGAATAATGACTCTCCTCATTACAATAATACATAATATGATTGCTTTTGTGCTTCACATAAGGGCCTATTAGTCAGGAACCATAGGATGGATCTGTTCCCTGCCAGAGCTTGCTGTGTTCAGTTGACAGAGAGTGACACAATTGTATATTGTTACTCTGGGGCAAATGCAAAGAAGGTGTTCCATGGCAGAAGGCAGGGAGGAGGGAGGGCAGGCAGGGAGCAGGAGAGGGTAACCCCTTTGGAGATCCAAAAGTTCCACCAGACTTCATTCTGGTTTTCTCCTGAAGGATGAAGTTCACAGCAGAGCACTGAATTTTGCTGTAGGGCTGGGTCCCCATTTCCTGCTGCAGCTGGAGGCAGCAGAGGAGCATTGCTTTCTTTCAAACAGAAATATGTTTCAGGTGTCATTGCAGCTGAAGGAAAGAGTAATAGCTGATAAGAAAGCCATTCCCATCCTTTTCAAGGCACAAGTGTGCCCAGCCCACTGCATCCTACAACATCTTCAAGCAGTCATGGGGAAGCAAACAAAGCTTGGAACTTGCCAAGACTGGTCAGTTGTTTTTAGCTAAACTTTGACATGGCTGGAGCCTAAAGATGGGTTTTCAGTGAATTACTGTTAATGGCATTTATTACCAGCACTGATAGTAATTTACCCACTGTTAATCAGAGCAGCCGGTTAAGAACTTCTCAATCATTCTGAGTTCTCACTTTGCTAGGTGACTAAAATATTTTATGCTACCATAAGCCACAGCAAACAGCTTGTAAATTTAGACAGAGCCTGGGATCTTGAGAAGTTACACCCTGCTTGTGTCTAATTTATCATCACTGTTTATATTTGTGCCAAGACTTGGGCTTTCCCACTGATAAAGATTTTAAAATTTATAGTCATAAAATGTTCTCCTGGAATGGGCCATCAGATTACTAGTAGAAAATCACATTCTGCTTAGTGGAGATATTAGTTGTGCTTTCATTACAGGAGAAAGTAGATCTTCCTATCTGCAAGGCTGGTAGGTTTTGCTTGGTTCATTTAACTTGCTACCTGCAGGACTTGCTGAATTTCTCACCCATGTCGGTGTTCACTGAACTGCAGGACACATTTCCAGATATGGTGGTGTCAGAGCCTTGCTCAGGACACATGAATAGGCTGTTATCAAGAGAGGAGTCTGGTTCCCCACCTCCTCGGTGGAAAATCCAGCTGTCCCACTTGAACAAAAACTGTAAAAACATCCTTCTCTGTGTCAAGCTATAATATCACTGATAAGTAGTCTTTGCTGAAAAACAGGAGAGAAGGGAGTGTAACACTGGAAAGGAAAATAATCTCAAGTTAGAACCTCTTTGTGTTTAAAAGGGCAGAAAGGACAGTCTAGCTAGTGATGCATTTATATTAGGGATGCCCAAAGGGAGGGACAAAGAGGGCGGGGGTGCCTTTGTTAAGACACCAACCAGTTCTTTATTAATTCATGCCAGAAGCAGAGTCTGTGCTCCCTCCACAAAGTTCTTGTAACAAAAAGCATTTTAGAAGCTAAATGTTTTCTGGAAATCAATTTAAGATGGCCACTCTGCTTAATCAGCATGAAGTTCAGCTCTGCATCAGATTACTAAAGCATACCATTACCCCCAAGGGCTTAAAATTCCTGTAGTTTCATATCAGTCATTTTGCCATGAGCACTGCAATTCCCATAACATGATCCAGGTCTTGGAAATAAGGATAGGAACACTTAAAGTATCAACATTAACTTGTCTGACACAGGCTACACTGATAAAATATATATTTCCAGATGTTTGGCTTCAGAGCATTATTCAAACTGACATATTGCAAAGATTTATCTTTATCCAGCCTATACGATACAACCTGGTCAGACACAACAAAAAATGAAATATTTTCTCTTTAAATAAAATGGACGGTTGTTGAAACCTACAAGTGGAAGTCTGTCCAATTTTGATAGTGATTTACCCACCCCCTGGCTGGTTAGCCAGAAGTGTGTCAGAGGGAAGGGGGGCAACTGGACATGGAGCAGCCCTAGATGCCAGTGCCCATGGCCTTGGAAGAGCTCAGAGGATGCCAGCCAAGTGAGCTGCTGTTCCCAAAACTACATAGGGTACAGTACTTTCCCAGATTTTGATAAATCTTTAAACTGTAAAATTTTTTGTTCAAATGGGAATTAAACCAAAACATGCATTTCTTCCTAAAAATGAAGTTATTCTCAGCTCAAGTCTAAACATATAAATTCCTGCTCTGTCTGTAGGCAGGTAAGAATTACTGTGTTTGGATAGCTGAAATGGTCTCAGGATGTGTGTGAGTGCAGGGTTATAGGGAGGTGTAAGAACTTTGATTAGATCAGTGAACTATGCTGGGCAATACAAATACATTTTGAGCACAATGCTTTCCACAGATATGAAGCACAAGTGTGTCTAAGACTCTGCCTAATAAACTACTTATGTATTTTTTATCCAAAAAAAGCTAATTCCTTATAGCTCTGTGTCCTTCCATGGAATATTTGTGGGTGCCTTTGGTAAGAAAAAATGGTAAAATGGCCCTTGTGTATATGTGTGATCAGATCCTGCATAATTTCCCCAAAAACAAACAGATAGAGAGTGCTCTGTTCTGAATTTGCATGCTGTGGCATTGAATTATTTCCTTTCAAGAGTTTAAATGTGAATTTAAGGAACTGCCAGGGTCACTGGATGTTCTGCTTCAGGGTTACAGTGGTTTTACACTGGCCTGACTCAGTTTTGGCATATTCTTTAACATCTTGATAAATGCTGGAAAGGCCTTTTAGCCTGCCCTTGTTAGTGTCCCTCCTGACCCCATGAGAGCAGGTCATGTACTGATGTACAGTCTGGAGGGTCCTTGACCCACTGGGAAGGCTGAGAAATGTGCTGGGGATGCAGAGGTCTGGTTAAGGTGTTCCACTACTCTGGTTTGTACATTCCTGAAAATCCTTAGGGAAGGAATGCTTTGCTGTCAGCCAAAACTGCTCTTAATTTAAGCCAAGTTATGGTAGAATGGTGGGGGAGAGTGTGGAAAGGGTGGATTTATTTAAGCAAAATTGACAACACGTCTGCCAATGCTTATAAAAGACATAGATCAAGAAATGAAAGAAAAGAACTTGCTTACTCTATTTAATTTAAACCAAGTATTTTTTCTCACCTCTCTGCTCCTTGGTTTGCTGTAGACATTCCTAGGTCTACCTGCTTAGAGATTTTGTCTCTGCATTTCTTCTGTCTCAGATTGCATTTGCCACAGAGAAAAGTACTTCCTGATAGGACAATTTTGCTTTCCTAGGTAATCCAACTTTCAGATTCCACCAAATTAATCTTTTTCTTCAGAATACATCTCCCTTCTTTTGCAAAAGATATAGTCTTGCTGCTCCCTTTCTAATTAAAATAAAAAATGTTATTTTATAGTCAGTCTGCTAAACCAGCTGTTACCTTCTTGATTTTAATTAACCCTTGTGTGACAGTGTTATCAATGCTATTATTGACCAAAGCAGAAGTTTCGGATGAAAGTTTGAGGGATCTACCAGATCAGTAGCCAGGATAGTGACAAATGTACGTGGCAGTAGAAGGGAACTCATATTGAAAGGAAATGGTAACACTTTTCGTCCAGATTTTTTTTTTTTTTAATTTTCTATCTAAATAAAGGGGAAAAATTATGTTTTGAGAGATGAGGAAGACATTGGCCCCATGAGGAGAGGCAATATAAAAACAGACAATTAGAAGGTACTGCATGTATCAGGGTTTGAAAACAGTCTGTGAGTCAGTGCTGTCTCCACATTTTACATCTTATGCAGTTTTGGTCACTCCTGTTGCTAAAAGGTAAAACTATAGTCCAGATGGAGTAATGAAGTGATTACTGACATGAAAGGTTTCCATGTTATATTAGGAAGAAAGCTAAACCCCCATATTTTCAATACTTTTGTTCAAAAAAGGTAATATTTTAGCAGATACTGCTTATGTTTTTTTTTTTTTTTTTTTGCTGGCTAGCTACTGTTATGACTAGTCTAGAGAGGAAATGTATAAGGTGATATTAAACTGTCATCTAAAATGAATGGAAAGATATGTGTTGGATGCTGCAGATAAAATTTTAAAAAATCAATTGGAAAAGGAAACATTTAAAAACTAACATTTAAAACCAGAGTACATAATTTAGTTCTGTAACCCCAAGACAAATATCACTCAAGAGAAACACTTTGCAGAAGGTTAAAAGGATTAGACACAGATAGGTGATCAAGATGAATATAATTTTGTTGCACTTGTTAAAATCAAATTTATAAGGAAAAAAAGCCATTTGTAGGCAAATAGCTCCCTGAAGTGAAAAAGAAACTTCCCTTTAGCTGTATCACAATGCAATAGCTCATTTCAGGTGGCTTTCACCTTTGCTTGAAGCCCTTGCCCTCAGCTACTGGCAGGCACAGGATATTGATCAGCAATGACTGGTAGCTGAGGGCAGGATGGAGGGGATCTGTTCACAGAGATTTCCTGCCCTTTTTCCTTGCATGCACTTCTTTCACCTTTTACTCCTTCCACAGTTTTCATTTCATGTCCCCACTTTTTCTTATTTCTATTTCTTCTACACTTCTGCCTTTAACCAGTTTTTCCCAGTTGTACCTCTCCCTGCAGTTCTTGTCCCTACGACCTTCTCGTGCTGTTTGTTTGGCCTAGACACAGAATCATAACATGGTTGTGTTGAAAGGTACCTTAAAGGCCATCTAGTTCCAACCTCCCTCCTACAGGCAAGGACATCTGCCACTAGGCCAGGTGGCTCAAAGCCCCATCCAACCTGGTCTTGAACACTTCCAAGAAGTTGAACTGCGTTACCTTGTAGGTGGATGTGGCCTTCAAACAGGGGCTGGGATTGACTTCTGATCAAAGCAGCCCATGACATCTCCTCCAGGGCTGTGATCTCTGCTGAGGTGTTCTGGTTTTGAGATGGACCTATCTGAAGATCACCCAGTCTATTCTAGACTGGTTCCCATGTGCATTGGTTTTGCACAGCCCAGTTTTTGGTAGCAGGGGAGCCACAAATATGGTTCCTGTGAGGAGCTGCTGGATGCTTCCACTATGTCTAGCAGAGCCAATCTCTGATGGCTCTGAAAATGGACATGCTGTTGGCCAAAACTGGGCCAATGAGAGAAGTTGGTAATGCCTCTGTGATGACAAATTTAAGAAGAAAATCAAAACAAAGGATACTTGTTCTTCCTTCTAATCAGAGGAGAGGAGGAAGTAAGGACATATGAGGGAAAACAACATGGCGGCTCCAAGGTCAGTGGAGAAGGAGGGGAGGAGGGGCTCCAGGCGCTGGAGCTGAGATTCCTCACTGTGGTGCAGACCATAGTGAAGCATCTGTGCCCCTGCAGCCCGTGGGGAACCATGGGGGATGCAGGGATCCACCTGCAGCCCATGGGGGAGGTGCCCCTGTAGGTGCAGGTGGATGCCTGCAGGAGGCTGTGATCCAGTGGAAGTCCTAGTGGAGATAGGAGACCTTTGCTTCCAGGCTGGAGCAGCCTGTCCTTGAAGAACTGCACCCCGTGGCAGAGAGGCCCGTGCCACAGCAGTTTTTTGGGGACTGTGCCCATGGAGGAGCTCACACTGCAGCAGGTGTGGCTTGGCTGCTGCTCGAGAGAGTGGACTTAGGCTGGGGCAGTTCATGGAGAGCTGTCTCCTGTGGGAGGGACCCCATGGTGTCACAGGGGAAGGACTCCTCTCCCAGAGCAGCAGAAGAAAATCTCAGTGATGAACTGACCAAAGCCCCGATTTCCTGTCTCCCTGTGCTGTTGGTGGGAAGGAGGGAGGGGCTGGAGCGAAAAAAGTGTTTTAAGGACTTATTTTACTTCTCATTAGCCTCCTCTGATTCTGTTAGTAATAAATTCACTTTGCAACTTTTAGCTGAGCCTGTTTTGCCCTTGAAATGTTTTCTCCTACTCCTTATCTCAACCCTTCATTGATTTTTTTTCTCTCCTCTGCCCAGCTGTGGCAGGAGAGGGTGAGCAAGTGACTCCTGGGTGCCTGGTATTGGGCCAGTATCAAACCACCACACTGTGCATGCAAGCCAGGCAGCCCATTCTGCATGGTGAAAGCCTCCTTCCTAATGGTTTGGTAACACCGAGCAAACTTGACTCAGAGCACTGAATAAAAGATATTAAGATCTTTGCTGTAGTCAGATAAATAGATCAATAGATTGATTTTAGAAAAGTCCACCATTGCCTGACATAATTATTTTGCTGCTTTGAGACATTGGTATGTGCATCTTGTGAATGCTGAAAAGGAAATTAATCCAGCCAGCACAGAGCAGTTTATTTTTCCTCTTTTTTTTTTTTTTTGACCATCTTCCATGTACGTGCAGGCACAACTAAGTAAAAATATCTAAACAGCTAGATGGCAGGAACACCGGTCAGGATGACTTTCTCTTGCTATTCAACTGTACAAAGCAAAGCAACACAGAGAGTCCCCAGGCAAGTGCAAAGAAGATCCCTTTATTGCAAAAACCAGGCCTTTTCAAGCAGTTTGCCCATTATCAGCTATATTCCATTTAAGTATAACAAATATAATTCACCCAACCACCATAAACCATGATGTGAGCATGTAATGGTTATATAACTTATTTTCTACCTCCAATTCAGCCAAGTTCTTGCCCACAGTCCTTTTCTGCTTAGCTGAAGTAGCAGGCCTGAGACATGATTTTGCAAGGGTGACAAGGCCCTTATTTTATAAGACTTTATTTGAGCCATGATTTTGCAAGGGTGACAAGGCCCTTATTTTGTAAGGCTTTATCCATATGGAACATTCAACTTCTGCTCTTAAAGAAAATTAGGGCATTATGACTCTTGCATTTTCAGTTCACGTGGATCAAATGGATCCTCATCCAGCATCATCCCCACAGAAAGCATGCAAAAACTACTTAGATGATTACTACATTCACTGCTTCCTGGTGTTTAAAAGGTGACTCAGCTGATGATGACAAACTCTTTTGTCTTTTCATGAACTGCCACTTAGTGGCCCAAATAAATTTCACAAATATGTAGTCTTTTTCAAACAGCAGCCTGCTTTATATTAACTTAATTTCCTTGGCATTCAGCTTGAAAACAAAATCAGAATTTTATTGTCATTTCCCCCCCCCCCCCCCAAAGGCAAAGCCTATGAAGATCCAAAAGAAGAGAGAGACTTGAGGCAGTATCCCCCTCTTTTACTGATGGCTTAGCTCATGTCATGGCTGCAGTAACTGCAGTGCATAGGAAACGGTGCTGGAGATGATAAGCCTGTCACTGATGTGTTATCAACTCTCCTTCACAGTGTGAGTGAATACAGTAGATCTGTGAGAGGAGAAGACTCCAGCCATCATACTAAGAGAGCTGCAGGACTCCACCTCTGAAGATGTGTTTGTCTTCAGCCTCAGTGCTATAGCTCAGTCCTGACCTGCAGCTGCAGCTGAGCTGTGCTGGGAGCAGTGAGCACTGGCTCTGCTGCAGCCCTGCTGCTCTTGTGGCTGTCATGGTCAGAGTGCACCACTGCTCAGATGCTGTCACCAATTTCTTTCCCCTGTGGGTCTGGCACAAGTGACAAGTATGGATGTGGCTGGAACAACAAGAAGGTTTTAAAAGACCACCAGAAATGGAGAGTGCACTACTAAGCAGAAACCTTGTCACAGATATTAACCAATATTCATCCTTTTGGTGTCATTTGGAATGGGTTTCCCTACATGGTATTGTTTTTTTGAGGGCTTGGTTAGTTACTGCTTGTTTTTTCTTATTTTTTCAATTGAAAACAAGCAGAAGGAAAAGAGAGATGAAGGCAAAATTACTTCCTTCTGCCTTCAAAGCAGAAAAGTTTCTTCTTTTAAAATCTTTGCAATTACCAGATAGTGTTAAAGTACAATACTTGGAGATGCATAGATAATATCACATACAGCACATTCCATGCTGTAAATACTCCTAAACAATAATCATATAGAGGCATGCAGCCACTTTTCTGTTTGGTCCCAATGAGCCAATTTACAAGAAGAGCATTTCTTCATCCAAAAGGTCCAAGACCTCAGGTTATTTGCATAAATTAACTTTGTCCAGACTTGACAGGTTTTAAAGATTAAAATAAATCCAGGCAGTTTCCAGACAGGTAAGAAGGTAGATTCCTCACCCACAGGAGTTACAATCAAAGCATGGACAGATGGACAAACAGCTAGGGAGGGAAAGCCAGGAGACATGAAGCCCAGCACAAATTCAAAAGGTGAATTAAGGAATTGCTTTTAACCCAGTCATTTCCCAAACATATCAAAGTGATGTTCATTGTCTTGACAGCTTTTTTTCCCTGCCTTCCTTCTCCTCTTTCCTTGATTTTTGTTGGCATCTGTTTCCTTTTCTTTGTCTGGTGCATAGCTTATCCTTATGTGTGCAAGAGTAGGTGTTTAAGACAATTGCTCGAGCTTGAAAGGAATTCCTCTCTGCAGTCACTGACTGTCTAAGAAGGATTTTCCTCCTGCACAATAATTATCATCCACCTATGACCTCTTTTTGGTAAACTCTTGGTTGTCTTATTATTACTTTAAAAAAAATGGTGCTTGGAATAAGAACGTGTTCCATTAAGCAGGCGAGTCTAAGCAAGTGTCTAATACCAGTGCCTATGAAGTTCATCAGAGGAATGCAGATTGATTTTCTTTAAATAGACCAGACAAAGGGCAGAGCATTAGGCTTGTCTAAACAATATGCAAGTCAGCATGGGGCTATGTGTTTTCAAGGAGAGCAAAAATGGATTCATTCCAACAGCAGAGTATTGCACCGAGAATAGCCTAAGTATGGGAATTTATTCTGAAACTTTTAAAGGCATATTTTCCATTGGATTTAAGAGGAAATATTCCCATCCTTCAGAAGCAGATACTTCTACTTTTAAAATTATGGCATTAGCACCTGAATGCAGTTTATTTTTATCAGTGGATCTGAGGTTTTCATAACAGTTGCCAAATGATTGCTCACAAAGGGATGTAAAGGGGACCTGAATTGAAGAAAAAAATTTTTTTGGTCTCTAGAACTAGAGTATTAATATATTTTGGAGCTCAAAGATTTGTTCATGGATCCATAGAATCACAAAATCATAGAATATACTGAGTTGGAAAGGACCCATCAGGATCATTGAGTCCAAATCCTGGCAACTGCACAGGAGACACCAAGAATCACACTCTGTGCCTGAGGGTATTGTGAAAATGCTTCTCGAACTCAGGTTGATGCTGTGATCACTTCTCTTGGGATCCTGTTTCCATGCAATATCCACCCTCTGGGGGAAAAATATTTTCCTGATATCCCACCTAAACCTTTCCTGACTCAGTTTCATGCTGCTCCCTTGAGTCTTGTCATTGGTCATGAGAGTGAAGAGATCAGTGCCTGCCCTTCTGCCTGCACTTGTGAGGATGTTGAAGACAACGAGATGTCCACTCAATCTCCTCTTCTCCAGGATGAAGGAACCAAGTGTTAAACATCTAGCACAATTTTCAGGAAGCTGAAATTTGTCTAAGATAGCAGACTTTGGGTTCTTACCTACTGAAGGAAAGCAAAGACCAGAATCCCTGTGGTCCAGTAAGGCCTGCCCCAAACAATTTTACATCAGAGCAGCATCCAGCAAAATGGAATTTCATATTGCATAGGAAAAGATTCATAATTTGTTTCAGTATATAAAACTGCTGTCAAACAATCCTAACCATAATTGACAAAATTCTCTCATCTGCCTATGTTTTCCAGGTGTCTGGCTTCAGAGCTGCTAAGAAGCTCAGAGTCTGGCAGCCCTTACCTGCCTTGATTTTATTCCCAGGCTTTGAGGTTGCCAGGCTTCCTGCTGCAGAGCTGGCCCCCAACTATCAGGACGAGCTGGCAGAGTATCAGTCAGGAAATATTCAGGAGAAGTCCCTTTCCACTGTCAAGTGAATTAAGATTTTCTTTTCCTTGTTTGATCTGCATCAGCAGGGCAGGAAAATTTGGATGATCGGTTCTGGGCAAAGAGCAGGAAAATCTGGATGATCGGTTCTGGGCAAAGAGCAACAACCACTGTGATCAAACCCATGTGTTTGTTCAAGGATATCTGCTGGAGACAGGAGTTGTATTTTTTAACAATAATGTTGGTTCTTGCATTTGAGTTATGGTTCAGGACAGGTAGTGCCAGTACATCTTGAAGAGATGTTTGCATTGGCAGGAAAGTAAGGGCCTGAAGCTCTGTTCCCCTCTCCTTCACCAGCATCCAAACACTGCTAATAGCTGCCACTCTGGACAATAGAGAAAATCAAATCCAAGGCTGCACAGATAAATCTCCTTCCCCTCCCCTGCCCCCCCTCTCTCCACTAAATAATAAAGAGCTCCAGCTCTCATGTAATTGTAATGGAGAAGCACAGTTGGATTATTCTGAAGCTTTTGGGGACAAATTTGCTTATGTATATTTTCAACCAGTTATTCAACTTCTTTGCTGTTCTTGGCATAACTCACAGAACTAATATTTCATGAATGCTTGGAATTGCATCAGGTGTAACTATAGGGTCAGAGTCTTATATACTGGTACAGATTGTCTCAGCTTTCTTGAGCTGCCTGGAGGCAAGTCAGTGTCTGCACTTGAGCAAGCGCCCACGGTGAGCACTCAGCAGCACATGGAGGGGGCAGTCCCTTCCAGTCACAGAGGCAGGAAGGAGCAGAGGGCGTCCCCAGCCTAATAGCAGCCTTAGCACCTTTATTTACTGTGCAGCCTGGCAGCAGGAGAGGAAGGATGGTAGAGCCTTAATTGAGGGTTTTCCATGTAATCTGCAGCCCCTTGCAGGACAGGAGTGGTAAGCATGGAACAACAGTAGCATAAGTGACACCTCTGGGGAAGCCTTTGCTCTCTAACTGCAAGGTGTCTGTGGGTTCCTGCTGGGACTGCACAGCCCTCCACAGTGCTGCTGCCCATGCGTGCTGTGACTCTGTGCTTAGAGACAGTTTTTAAGTGTGCTATCACAGACGTATTTTATGAAAAATCCTTTTGCTAGGATTTTTTTCTCCCAAGAAGCTGAGAGGCCTCAGAAACTAAATGTAAACAATAATTATCTGCTGCTGTGGAATGCAACAAGTGCATCTTTGATTGGACTCATGTGGTTGTTTTTAATTAATGGCCAATCACAGTCAAGCTGTCTCAGACTCTCTGGTCAGTCACAAGATTTTATTATCATTCCTTTCCATTCCTTGCTAGCCTTCTGATGAAATCCTTTATTCTATTCTTTTAGTATAGTTTTAATATATCATTTTCTTTTAAGACAATATATATCATAAAATAATAAATCAGCCTTCTGAAACATGGAGTCAAGACCCTTGTCTCTTCCCTCGTCCTGGGACCCCTGCGAACACCACCACAGTGTGCTGATGAGATTTTCTCCAGGCAGGTCTTTAACCCAGAGATGTGTTGGTTATCTCTGTATTATTGAAGTCAGTCACATGCCTCCTTCTTGGCACAGACTAAACACCCCATGGAAGCCAAAGGAAGAGAAGATATGGGCTCAGTGTGCACTGCAGACTTTCAAATGCTTGCTGACTCATTTCAAATAAATCACCTTCTGTGCTATGTCAGGAGCTAATTCAGAGTCTATATCTGTAGGTTACATGCACTACCATTTTGGTGTAGAGATAAGATGTGGATCAGAAACTGGTGCTAAATGCAGGATGGAAGTTTAAATAAAGCTTTTCAGAATGAAGCTCATCCCTGGCTCTTCAGCTGGTTTTCAGAGTACTTATGATTTTGGAAAGCGTGTTCTGGTTGCACAGAGTCCAAATCAGGACTGCCATGGTTATCTACCTAGCACAGCCCATGCAAATGAATTGCCCTTGACACAGAGTATATTTTCAGCTGTTTAATCAGCTCATGATTTCAGGGGCTGCTTTGAGAAGACAAAGTAGCATCTCTCAAACATATATCCCTTCAGTTCTCTATAAGCCTCAAAGACTGAGTTGTAGAGAGAAGGAAAAGAGATGTTTGTTAAAAGGAGCTTTACAAATAATTTATAACAAATCCAAAACAGCATGGCTGATATTTTATCCTCACAGACACCAACTGTGAGAGCAATCCCAAGGATAATTTGTTTGGGTACCATCATCACAGAACGAGAGTGGCATTTCACCCTCCCTGTGCAGGATTGGAGGTGCCATGCCACATGGACACCTGATGGAGGGATGCTTCCAGCCGTGTTTGACTCCAGTAAGATCTCACAAGCTAGATTTTTCAGTGACTTCTGCTCTGGAGTAGCTCACCAACTTCCAGAGTGATCTGCTGCATTTAGGCAAGCCTATTGATATTCCTGTGCATGTTGTGTGAGTCCTAAAGGTGGTAATTTTCTCAGTGTTTGTTATTCCAAAAAGTATAAAATAAGAACTACACAGCTGGAGGATCCTTTTCCATCTTTTACACTTGACAAATTCACTATTCTATATTTCCCTTATCACAGCCAGTGGCATCAAAATTGAAAATAATATATAGTGGTCTGAAGGTGCAGAAAAAGACACATTTAGATACCCACAGAAGGGGGTAGAAATGATCACAAAGAATGTGCTTTCCATTCCTTTGAATTTTATCTATTCTGAAATTGAATGTTACAAGGGTAGAACTCAGTCTAGAATAACATACAGTTTAGAAATTTTCTCTTTTTTCTTTTCCTTTCCTTTCCTTTCCTTTCCTTTCCTTTCCTTTCCTTTCCTTTCCTTTCCTTTCCTTTCCTTTCCTTTCCTTTCCTTTCCTTTCCTTTCCTTTCCTTTCCTTTCCTTTCCTTTCCTTTCCTTTCCTTTCCTTTCCTTTCCTTTCCTTTCCTTTCCTTTCCTTTCCTTTCCTTTCCTTTCCTTTCCTTTCCTTTCCTTTCCTTCTTCCTTTTCTTTTCTTTATTCTTTTCTTCCCTTTCCCTTTCCTCTTTTTAATTTGTTTTTTTCCACTGGAATTTCATCTTTGGGTCTGGGTTTTCATGAACTGGTTTGTTATCTGTCATCACTAGCCCAAGAAAAAAATATGTATTCCTTGATTGAGTATTTCCCAAGTACACAGGGGAGAAATGTGCCTTTAAGCCTTTTCTGTCTTTTCACATTATTTATTTGCAGTTCTAAAGACTGTCAGATCAGCAGTTTCACTGGTACCATGATGATTATTACTGCCCCAAAATCTTGCTCTACAGATTTGTGTTGTGTTTTGGAAGACTGCAATCTTGCTTTGTAAGTTTTGGAATTGTTTGCCAGTCTTTTTTCTTTTTTTTTTTCTTTTTTATCCTGAGAGTAGAGATTTGTACTTTCATGGGCAAGGAGTGAAATCAGGTTGAATAACTACTTCTGCCCAAAAATCCTCATAAATTCTCTATGGTTTACAAATTATGCCCTTTTGTATTGAGGAATCATAACAAGACAAGGAATGAAGCAAAGACACTGGAAAATTTCTAAGATCAATGAGGACACTATGGGAGAAGCTGATAGATAATTCAAAATGTGTAGAAAAAGCATGTTATAACATCACCAATCTTTCTACATGAAGTAATTTCTAAAAATTCAGTCATCTCTTAGCTAACATAATAATCATATAAGAACACTTATTTGAGGTATTTTTTTCTGAACGTCTATCTTCTTTCACAGCATTCACAGGTTTACTAAAAAACTCTAAGGGTTTATAAAAATATTTTTCACTTACCTGCCAGAAGATCTTTGGACTGGGATATTTAAAATTTGAATCTCTGTTTTAAGAGGAATTTTAAAGCAAACTGAAGCCCCTGAAGTTTTCAGATATATGTCTGTTTTAATTTCTCAGATCTCTTCAGTTCCTCTGGAAAACCTTCCCCAGCGCTGAAAAGTCCAGAACAGCAACAATGAGCAAAACTCACAACTACAGAAAGAATCTTGGTGTTGAAGTTTCACTGAAGAGAACAAGTTTCTGACTATGGTCATGATAGCTTCAAGTGATCAAAGGAGCAGTGACTCCAACTATCTCTGGAGTACCTAAGAATTTTTCTATGACTCGATCTCTGTGAAGCACGTTATGGATCTCTGCTTCTTAAGCAGGATTTCTCCAAGGCTCAGTTTGAGAAGAATTTGAGGCTTTTCAGGAAACATCAACATTTCACATTTTTTACATGGCATCTCCTCTTAATCCTATTCACGGTCCTAGGGCATTTCAAGGATTCTGTATTTAGCACAGATTTTCTCAAGATCTGGTAGCTGTTATAAGCTGAATGCCTGTCACCTGTCTACTCAACATCTGCACTTCAGATATGACACAGCATAGAATCCAGATGTTCTGTAAGTACTGTGTTGTACAGACACAAGTTCCAGTACTTTTGGGAAACTCCTGTACTATATAGTTTTCCTCAAAGAAAGAACGTTTAGACAAATTCGGAGAGAACAATGGACTTGCTGAGTACAGGCTGTGTGCATGCTGCCTCTGACAAGTTCTGACAGCATCCACATGGAGCTGGAGGAGGAGTTCACAAGGAGTCAGGTGATTCCCTAAAGGACTGGATTGGCATCATTTGTACGTGCATAAATCTGTTCTGAAGCAAATGCTGGTTATTTTTTTAGAAGACCAAGTTTGTGGGCCTCCCTCTCCTGCACTGGGTGCTTGCAAACTGTTTGGAGTGCCGTGGTGGAATCAGATGTGTGACTTTAACAGGCAGCAGGAGCATTGCACTAATGCAACGTGGCTGGCCTGCCTTGAAAGGGGGCCAGACTTAGCAAGGTCCTCATAGGAAAATGAAGGGTATTGTCACAAGGGTTATAAACAGACATAAACTCAGTATGATAAATAACCAAATTATGGCTAGCACTATATATTTTGTGGAAGAATCCTTTTTCTTGGCAAAAACCCTGTCAAAACTGGCTGCTCCTGCCCAAGTAGATGATCTGGAAGAATTATCTTCAAAATATGTACACTCTCTAATGGCTATGGTAACAAAATTTTAATCCAAACCTATAAATACTGAAAGGAGCAGAAATAAACCTGACTTCAGAAAGTAATATTTCAATTTAAATATAGTAAAAATGTGCGGCATCCATGATAGCAAAAAAAAAAAAAAAATGTCTGTATTTGAGATGTATTTGCCACTGTAATTCAGATATACAATACCTCAGGCTTATTGATGTTTGAGACATCAGGGTCGGCAATGACCACAGTCCCAGTGCCATATCCAGGTACATGGGAAACCGGAAAAACACAACTTCTTGGAAAATTAATGTGTGAGGGAGCAAACATAAAGACATTTGAAAACAATGTTACCAAACGTGCTACTATTCAGTAAACTGAAATCGGGTAAATGTGTTTTTTGTTGAGCTGCAGCATACTTTTGAAATCTGAATTTGTCATTTTAATGATAAAAAGCCCACTGTCTATGCAATATGGGATTTTGGTTTTTTTTTTTTTTTTTTGGTTTTTTTTTTTGTTTTGTTTTTTTTTTTTTTGTTGTTGTTGGTTTTCTGTTTGGTGGATTGCTTTTTGTTTTTTGAGTTTTTTTTTTTTGTTTGTTTTACTGTTTGACATTCTGCTACTGTTTGATCTAGACCTGTACAAATTTATCTGATCCTTGTGGGTTTCATAGGTACTGTTAACCATCTGCTGTTGTAATCAATTTTATGATACAAGTTGGACCATCACAAATAAAAAGAAGAAAATCCCAAGGAATAAATAATTTAGTGCTGCCATTCATTGTGCTGGATTCTCTTTGAAACATCTTCTTTGGGAAATGGAATCTAAATTGTTCTACCCTAAAACAGAGTATTAGGATTTTTATTTGCATCGGGGAGCTGAAGGTACGTGAACCAGCAATAGATGAGGAAAAGTGCCAGACAGAGTAAACTGTCAAAAGTAAAGACATTTGATCAGTTTAAGAAAAAGGCAGAAGGAGCACAAGAGACTTAGGTCAACTCCTCAGTATTGCATTTAAGCTTACTTCCTGATGGATTAGATGAAATTCAAGCTACTCAGGTTATGTTATGTTTTTCTTCTTACATGGAACATGCACAGTTTTCCTTCCTCCAGAGGACAAGTGAGCTGTCAATTAACAGAGGGCATGACCTCTGCTCACACAACAGTATTTTAGCAGAGGTTAGAGCTGCTGGAATCTGGAAAGCAGCAAAGAATCTGGAGACAATTTTTATGCTAAAATGATCTCCATCGTTTTCATTCTGAAGTTTACATATTTTTACCCTCAATGTGATACTTTTATGGAATGTACTGATAGAATCTGCAATTTTTTTTTAACATATATTTTGGTCTCAATGGTCACTTAGGCCAGACCAGCCTAAGTGGGGAGAAAATGTGCAGCAGTTTCATTTGCTTCACTAACACCCCAAAAAGCCAGACAAAATGCAGAAATACACAAATCACCATTCAGTCAAGACTTAGTGAATTTACTTTGTGCTTTGCTGAATATTGATTACTATATAGGTCTTTCCCATGGATCTAGTAGGTCATTGCTAAGAAAGGATAAAAAAGATCAAGAAAGTTTATAAACATTGAAGGAGCACACTTCTGGGAGAGGCTCCAATTAGAAGAGAAAGGGGTCAAAATCTTAAATGGCTCATAGTAGTTCTATTTTAAAGTAAGAGTAATCCCAGAGCCTGTAATACAAGCATGTGATTAAGGTTTCCAGTGCTTCCTTTGCTGATAGATACAAGTGAGGGTTGAAGAGATTTGGTCATGTATTTTTCTTCCACATATTGCTAGTGCTTTAAACTGAAACTGTGTTTTAGGGTTCTTCACCGCACGCAGGCACAGGATAAAATTTGTGGTTTTGGTTTGGTTTTTTAAACTCCAGATATACAACTTGGCTTTGATGAAGAGTGAGGAGGAATTTGAGTTTTTCCTTTCTTTGGAAGACTGAAAACTAGCCACAGCTAGCAAAAGGATTTTTCATTGGCATCTATAGTGCTAGCAAATTGTCTTTTGGTCAGTGGTATGTGTCTTGCCTATGCATTCAGGACTAAAAAAATTAAATTGTGTTATGGGACACAGAGAGGATTTTTTCCCCCTTTATACCATCAGGGACTGTTGACTTGTGGTTTTTTCCCTTCTGTGTTGTGGTCTGCTTCCTAGGATCATATGGTCATTTTCACCCCAGAATTGTCATAATATTTCTCAATTGCAAGTCCTCTCATCCTGCAGGCAGAAATTTTCTAAAATTCTAATCATTGTTCTAAAGGGATGAAGACTGTTACATGCAATCAGGGACAGTTTATTGAACTTTGGTTTGGGGTCATCTGGATTGTATTGATCCAGGTGGTGCCTTACTGTCATATAACACAGCAAAGCAAACTTTGCAAACAGAATTAGACCCATCATTAGTGGAGAATTCTGAGAATCATCCACAAGAATTTAGGAGGTGATTAACTTCAAAGGGTTCAATCTTGGATGCTGTTCACCTGGAAGGACGTGGCTTCAAAGGCTATATTTAACCAGATACACATTTTTGTTTAACATACAGACTTTACTAGTGTCAGCTGTGATTGTATGTCTCTGTTTATCACCTGCACTCGTTAATTCCTTAATTCAAAGGTCTGAACTAGAAAAGCAATTGATCTACCATTTTCTCAGTAGGGTTACTGCAGTAGTGCTTAACATTCTGGACCGGTTTGCTTATTTTGAAAGGACATCATATATTTGTTTAAACTAAGAGTATAAGGTCAGTGAGATTGCTCATGTGTTAAAGCTACACACATTGCTGAATCCAGTCTTCCTGCAATTTGAGATTTGCTTATCTGACAGACAGCCAACTTTGTTTTATGGAGATATTTAGGCTGTTGGTCTCCTGGCTTAAAAAGAGGGAGTTGGTTTCAGGACAGGGCTTATGAAAATCCTGGCTTAGAACTCACTTTCAGCTTTAGTAAAAAAACCCAGTTTTTTATACCTTAAACCATGTTGAAAAAGCAGATATTTATTTTTACTCAGAAGAACCTAAAAAATCTCAAAATGTTAATGGGAGATACTTGCACCAATATGACTTGAAGTTCATAACTGAGTCTGGCTGGATCAATCTTCCTTTGTTTCTATTAATTGTGCATTTTACATACTTTATATATAGACATGACAGAACTGTAAAATATAAATATAAGTATATATTCACATATATGTATATGTAAATATGATCTGCCTATTTAATATAACATACTTTGTCAAAATTATAAATAGACCTAAAGAAACAATTAAGGAAAGCATAGTTAAAAATTGTCTGAAACATCAAAATGATGAGTCAAGCATTGTGTTTATCTCTTTATTAACCCCAAATATTAGGCACAATACAGAATACATGAGCCAATGAGGCTGCACATGAAAATAATGCCTCGTGAGTCACCAAGACTGCTGAAAATAACAGTCATCACCAATGAACCCATCTAATAAACATATGCACGTCATCTTCCTGACTAGTTTTAAAAGATGAACAATATTTCTCCACCTGACCCTCCTACCAAAGTACTGATTCAATTTCTCAGTTTTAAAGAGCACTCCTACACACAAAGCCCCCTGGAGCTGGAATGAAGAGATGTTAAGTACCTTCTGATGAAAATATACAACACCTGGTTCCTCAGTGCTTTTTCTAGGCAACCCTGCATGTGTTCAACCAGAGCTCTGTGTGGAGGATCTCTGCAGCACATGGCCCTGAGAACATGTGGAATACATATGGATGATTACTCAGATTCCTCTTGTAAGAGCAAAGATGAGTACTTGCAGAAAGATCAGAAAAAGGTAGGGAGCAGGTTAGTTTATTGTAGCTTTAACCAGCACGTGCTGGATTGAGAGAGCCAGAGGTACAAAGAGGGCAGATACATTAGTTATGCAACTTTTCCACAGTCACAGTCTCTGTCTGGGGTGTAAAGGACATTAAAGCAGCCCTCTGGTGATTCTGCCCCTGCTGGGAATGTGTCTGTACAGGTGGAATCCCAGGAGTCTTATTAAGGCAGCTTTTAATTTGCTTCTCTGCTTTAGGAGAGATTCAGAACCTGTGCTTCTTGACCTCTGACTTTAAGAAACATCAATTGTATAATTTCTCAGCAGGGGTTTGGCCAATGTTTATTTTCTGGATTAATAATTTTTAGTATTCACCTCCTAAAGTAAATGTTTTACATCCTTGAGTGAGGCAGATAAATAATACACCAAGAAAAACTCTGTGTTTTTCTTTTCTGTGACCCTTTTCTGTGCAGCAAAAGGCAGCTGTATGAAAACTGCAGCTCTAATGTATGCTCATAAAATCTTTCATTTATTATTTATATAATTATTTGCAGAGAGCTGTTGCCATGACAACTTTTACACATGGTGAGATAAATCCTTACATAGGCAGTAGTCACGACTCCACACACTGTCACATGAAGATAAGTCTACATGGACATTTCAGGCTTTGCCAGATTTTTCTAAAGTAGTTTTTGATACAAGAATAACTTTCTTTAGCTAAATTAGATAAAATAGCCTTGTTTTAGCCTGACTTATTGAAAAAAGAAAGTTTAATGAATAATTTTTTCAATCCATCTGCTTATCCTCTCTAATATGCTCCAAATCTGTTGACATAATTTCAATTACCTTTCACTATGATGTCTCAAAGATACTTGAATCTGACACACTTCAGGGAAAGTGGTTGTATGAAGGTGCAAGAGTACTAAAATAATGTGTTACAGAAATAAATATTCCACCATGACTATGAATGTGGTGAGCTCCTTTTGTACACTTGTTCAGACAGCATCACACTGGCCAAAACTCATGCTATTTGTGTTGTAACTAGAGAGGAATCATGGCAGAAAAGGTGGAGCTGTGGGAAGGTGGAGGCATGAAGGTCTCTGATGGAGACTGGAGATGTGGCAGGCAGCACAAGAGGAATGTTCTTGTGGTGATGGGGCTGCTTTAATTTGCAGGTCACAAATTAAAATGGAATTAAAGCTTCATTGAATTCTGTCACTCAAGGACAACAGTTTCCAAATTATGCAGGCTAGAGCAACCTCCAGTTTGGAGAGCTAGAGCTTAGCAATATCTGAGACAGTCTAGGCTGCTTGGCCTAGACTCCAGCCTCACTCTTTGGGGCAGAGACTTCCAAGGATAATGAATTACATACATTGTGTGTGCAGGGCATTAGGAACTTCCCATCACAGCCTGGTGTTTGGGAGTGGTAATGCAAGGCAGACTTTATCCTGGGACAACCTGAAATGGATATTCATCCTTGGACTGAAAGAAATGGAGCTCCTCGAAGTTTCACACCTTCTTGTCACAAACAGTGACACCAAAAGCCACCAAAAACTCTCCAGGCTTCTCAGCACCTATTGGACTGTGGGGATCTGGTTTGATATTTGGTAATACAAGATGGCTTTTTTTGGAAATGCAGTATTTGTTTGGAAATACAATGATAGATATATGGATGTTAGTTTTTGTTGAGCAATTTTATATTTTGTATTTGCACTCACTCATGTTAGTTGCTCCAAAGTGTTAGGATTGAGGGAAAGAGACACGTTCTTTGAATGCTTAAATCTGAACCATTCCAATCACAACATTCCAAAGCAAATAATAAGGTCAGTCTTTTGCACCATAATGCCTAAAAAAGTATTCTGCATGTGTTTACTTCACTGACTTCTTTACTGCAGATATTGGTCTCCCTGTTATTAGTCATGTAAGTTCAGAATCTTTAAGTCATTCCAGCTTTAGGTGTCTGTACATGACAGTTTGATGCCTGTGATCAACCATTTTGTTTTAATTTGATTATTATTCACTACAGAGCATGTCAAAAACCTAATAGTATATCAAAAGGCTGGAAGATGTAGTGGATTGACCCTGGCTGGATGCCAGATGCCCACAAAAGCCACTTTATCACTCCCCTTCTGTGCAGGGCAGGACTGGGTGGCACAACATTGCACAGATGATGATGAAGAAGGGCAGGTTTTTTTTGTCATCTTAATCTGTCCTTAAATTCTGCCTTAAAACACATCACATTTAACACTTTTTCTCTTATCACTTCTTCTCTTCCACTCTCGAGGAAGTTTGGCAGTCAAAGATTAGTGATTCATGCACTGCATGATTTTTCAATACAATCCTGAAATTCTCTAAATTCAAAAGGAATTAAATAAAACATTTTCTAGGAGCACAAAGTAAACCTAATAGCCAAACAACAGTGTGAGAAATTTTCAGGCAATGCAGAAATAGCCAATAAAACAAGCCAGTCATGGCTGCCAAGAAGCCAGAAGCTGTGATAGGAAGAGCATTTTTCACAGCTTTCAGTCAGTGTCATGTGATTTCCAGCTGAGGAAAGAAAGAAGACACTCTTATGGTATTAATTTGTTAAGATTGGTGACAGCTTAAGTGTTTAATTTCCTAATCTTTTTCTTTAAAATTTGACAGGAATTTGAGAATATTTAAAAGCCCTTCTGATATCTGGGTCTGATTTTGGTGGCCTCATACTTTTCCTCATTCATTTTTATTACCAGATCACCATAAATGTCATCATAATTCATTAACTAGGCACTATTTGAACAAGAGTAGGCTGAGACTGAAGTAGAAAGGGTTTTGGAAATCAGGCTATTAGGTACTTAAGCAAGCTTTCCCCTGTAGCTCTTCCACAACTTCCTGGCACTATGCCTGGCTTGTGCTAGCACTGATAATATTTCGTTTTCTTAAACACCACCTTCATTTACAATTTTGTCCAGAATGAAATAATGCACTCAATCTGTAAGTGGAGAGTATTTTATCTGTGTATATTTTCATTCCTCTCTATATGCAGTTTGTGGGCTTTCAGAAATAGGAAAATAGAATTAATATTTTGACAAGAAAATGGTGGAAAATGTTTGGAACAATATGCAAGATCATTTGAATAGTTTGATTGTAACATGTTTTTTAACAACTTATAACCCTGATATCTTTGGTTTCATGTATCTGTATTGCTTGTGATACTGGAAAAGTCACAAAACAGAAAAAAAGGGAAAGTAGTTTGATCTGCTTACCTGTTCTCACAAACATGACATCTCATTAAATCTGGTTGCCACATAAGGGGCTTGCATACTTTGAAATATTTCTGAGGGTATTCCTGGGGATTCTAGGACAGAGAATACCACCTTGATAAAAAGTCCATCTGCTGGAAACCAGCCCTGCTTCAGGACAGGAATATAGCCTCCTACATAAGCAGATTTTCTGACAGTGTCAACAAATAAAGCAACAAAGGTTGGCATACTTCCTGGGCACTTTCAGCTAAGGCATCGATTTCCTTTTTGTCTTTTCAAACAACTTTTCATTATAAACTCTGGAAAGTTTCCAAGAGTATTTGGACTTAGACCTATCTTTCCCAAACGGAAATAGATTTTCTTACCTGCAATAATCATGTTAGTGTAATGAGGGCCACTTTACTGCTACTAGGCTTTTAGGAATTAGTCACTGAACAAACCACCTGTAACTCTCAATTATTCTCATCCCTCCTGTATTCTGAAAGAGAAAAATCCTTTTATAGACATAGAGAATGCTGGAGGAAGAATGGAGAATGCCTACTGAGCCAGAGAAAGTCAAGCAAAATAGTAGACATTTATTTCCCCTAATATTAGCTGAGAGATCTGGTATCACCACAATTAAACACACAATGTTACTGTTACTCAAGGAAAGGGAGGTGCATAAAAAATTTAGAAAACTATGCTGCAAAAAGAACAACCTAAACTTCTTACATACATCTTCTGAAGAAGAAAAGAATATTCCTCCCCGTCAATTCAAGGGCATTTCTCAGGAGCCTTTCAGCTAAAAGAATGACAGTCTTGCTCACATACTTCTCCTTCTTACCTCAAACTGCAGCAAAGAAATGCATTTTCTTTCACAGGAAAGCATATTCCTTCAAAGATGAGGAATGTGAAGGTAGTCAAGGGCCTATTCCAAGTGCAAGAATTGCAGAAAATGGTGGAAATAATTTAATTCATATTAGCTGGTTAAACTTAGTGATGGAAAACAGAAGGACATATCTCTTTACCCCAGCCTCAGTCATGGAAATAACAAGTGTAAAAAAAATGGCTTTTGTTTTCTTTTCCATCTTTGCACTGCCCACAGCATTCCCAGCTGCAAAAAGCTTTCATGGTGAGAAACCCAAAGGCAGCACAGGCCCCAGACTGATCACACTGGCATGCCAATACTCATGGCAATTTCAATTGCTATGCTTTAGCAGTTAAATCAACACACCAGTTGATCTGCTGGGTAACAAATTTGAAAAGCTCTTCTCCCTGAAGAGAATAAAGTCTCAGTGTTGTTTTCTGTTCTTTAATGTACTCTTGTAACTATGCACCCTTCCCTTGGGAACAGCAGGAGAAACCAAGCTACTCAAACTGTGCTTGAACTGCAGACACCTCTGTGGAGATAAGAGGCTATGATGAGCTCTCTTTTGCTGATTCTCAGCTTATTCCTGAGAGTACATGTTGTCACAGCAACGCACCATCTTTCACAAGAATGACATAATCTCTCCATTGGAAAGACTTTTTTAAACAAGACTGCACTCCCATTCACCTCCTAAAACAATCTCTCAATGACTCTCAGAAACTGAATGCGGACCAGCATGTGTAGCAGAGTGGGTGTCCTTGCATTGTAGGAGTGTCTGGTTGTTATTCACCTTTCTGCTAGAACAAACCTCTCTCAGCATTCATTGATACCATTGTGAAATACTGGCAAATTAAAATGCAAATGGTTTAACCTCAGACGCTGCAACAGAAAAAAAAAAACACTTTAGGCTGAAAAGCTAAATTTTCAAAGTGACATATGACATAGACTAAACTGTGTGAGAACTCACCATCCAAGTGTGTTGTTTGGTTTTGAATGGAGGCAGTAATTTCATTGAATTATTCCACTCAGGAATATCTCTCTTTGCTGCCCACCCCAATTCTTCCCTCAGTGGAAAGGATCAACGATACTGGCAGATGACAATCACCTTCATCCTTAAAGAACCTCAGGCTTGCTCAAACAGGTCAGTTCATTTGTAACCTGTTCCTAGGAAGAACATATTCCTATGACATTACATCAGTTTTTTTGATGTTTAGTCCCATCATTCTTGTATGCCTTGTACAGTCATGGAGAACTGGTTCTTCTTCACCATTTCAGCAACATTTTCCATCCTTGAAAATTGTTGATAAAAATCCTCTCTCAGGCTCTTCTTTGCAAGCTAAACTGCCTCAAATTTAGATTTTTATTGGAACTAATGACTCATTTCTAGATGGCTTGACCAAGCCAAAAGAGAACATCCGATGCAGCGACTCAGACACATTTAACTTGAAACAAATGATCATTAAAGTATTTTCAAAGTGAAGTTTTGTTTTGTTTCTTTTTCTTAACTTCATAAGTATTTTATGACTTCATATCCCAATATGGAATGAAAACAAGTGTAGGAATATCTGATTTTCACATGGAAATTAAATTTTAGCATCCAGGTGGCACTTGTGGGTGGTTTGGCTCCCTGCAGCTTCAAGTCAGAGGATGATGTACATGAACATGCAGGTTGTTAGGTTAAAACTGAAAGATGGAACAAATTACCAAACTGCAAAATATCTGTTCTGTTGATTGATACTGTAGCAGGCAGGTTATTGTAGATTAAGAGCAAAATCTGTTTTGGAGAGTTGTTTCTAATGGGTGAATTTTGTACACCCTTACCTTCACAGTGCATAAATTGACAGCACATCATAAAGCCTTGTCTTGCAGCTCACTGGGGTGCAAATTACTTCTCTGTCTGGGCCAGGGCCTTGACGAGGTTTAACTGTTAATTTCAATGACTACAGTTCTATGCTTAATCCCTGGCATTTCTCACCCTAGTGTTGCGTTTCATTTTTTTATGGTTATGGTCTGTGTTCCTGCTGACAGGGTTGCTCTCATCACTGTGGATCTGAATTTTGAACTTCTGTAAGCCTCACCTTGTCACCTTCTTAGCATGTAACACTAAGAGTAGGTGGAGAAATGTTATAAGCATTTAAATTTCTTCCAAGCCAATGTCCACCAGAATACAGAGCTGGCTGAAAATTAATTGTTTGCTGCTGTTTTCACATTAAGCTTTAGTCCTGCAGCATATAACTCACGTTCATATAGGTGAAGTGCTGGGAATGTGTGACTGGAAATAGGATAGTGTAGAAACATCTTTTTGAGTGGAATCTGAGAGTTTGGCTTAGATTGTTGTGTGATCCCTATGTATTTAACTACTAACTTTACAACTTCTCCAGTTGCACTGTTTCTTCTGGTCATGTCTATTCCTTTACAGAGCAATTCAAGCATGTTAATCCAGCAGAAAACCACCTAAAAAATCCACTTAGTTTGCTGAAATGTCTCAGGAGGGTGTAGGGCAGTAGTGGTACAAGAGTCAACTTTCCTTGTGTGTACCTTCATCTGTGGATTAAGGATGAAGCAAAACCTGGCATTTCAAAACCCTTGGTAGCCTTAGGGTTAGCAACATCAAAATGAGTATGCAGTATGCCCATGTTACTGTAAGGATGATCACTTTTAAATATGCTTGTCTTCTGTGTTGTTGTGTGTTTCTTTTGTTCAAAATTGTCTCCAATTACCAGCTTTCCATTTATTAACAATACTTCCCCTTCATTTGTCACATTCTCCTGGACATTTGCTTCTCAGATTCTTCAGTACTCATCTGCTACCTCACATCATGCTAAATGTCTCTCTTATAATGCTGGAAAGAGCCCTCTGTGGAGTAGTACTAAATTAAATGGTAGTAGCAGGTAGCTGAAAATTAACAGTAATGAACTTAATCAGGGATGTGCAAAAGAAAATGTGACTTTTCACTTCACTTTTTTCTAAAAAAAGGAGCTGCTGAAGTTATAGTACATCTATTTTGCATATAATTTATTTTTAGATGCAACACATCTATAAAATAGTTTTGGGATTCATTTGATCAAGAGTAGGTCTTCTACATCAGAGCTAGTCACTATAGACTTCCTTCACAGCTAGTGGAGAGGATTGCTCTTACTAGATGGCAGTTCACAACATCCTTGTGTAAACTTGGTCATCTGAATTGTATCCTAAATTCTATTGCCTGTAAAGGGAAGGCATAGCTATTGGTTTAGATACAGTATTATTTTACAATGGTGGTACAAAGCCAGAGAAAGACAGGGAAAATTAGGCTTTTTTACATGATGCAATGCCTGTCATTAGGCCAGATAAGTATTTTTGAGAAAGTGACACTAGATTTTGAGTGAGTCATTTTTTTCTAGTATAAAAGAAAAGATATAGATTTTAGAGAAATATATTTATTTTGAAAGAGATGCAAAATTAACAGTCTCTTGCCTTGGTCTGCCAGTGGCCTGTGTTAGAGTGGTGAAGACAAAAGATGGTCTTACAGGATGGAGAGAAGATGCAGACTGGAGACAGGCTTGTCAAGCTCGTCAAGAGAAGCAAAAGCAGGAGAAGGAGAGCTCATGGGCCAGTGATCATTGCCTTCATCCACATGAATGACAATGTCAGCTCGAGTAATGACCAAGAAATTATTTGAATATCTGTTCTTCCTCTGTCTGGTTCTGGCTCTTTGGGTTGTTTTTTCCAGTGTATTAGGCAGGACATTCAATAAATCATAAAGACAACTCCAAAAAGGAGAGAGGTTTGCCCTCTGACAGTGGTGTACCTTCTTCAGTAGACCAAAAAGCTCTTGTAAATATGTTCTAGTGATTCTTTTGTCCATTTCCTCCTCCATCCTATCTCAACATGAGGATGTGAATTGGTGCCTCATCCTACAGGCAATCCCCTGACAGGTGACCATCAGGGGGTAGGAGAAAACCCAAGGAATAAATGCACTTCAGAAGAAATAGAATCACAGAATGGTTTGGGTTGGAACAGACCTTAAAATATCTGGTTCCAACCCCTCTCTTGCATGGGAAGGGTTCCTTTCCACTAAACAGGATAGTCAAATAGGACCAATCTCTGTGCCAGTGACAACTCTGCATGGTGCTGAGTGACAGGACTCAGCCTGGAGAGCAAAAGACCCTGCCTGGATCCATGGGAACCCATGGAGTTGCATTTTTAAATTACTGACATAAAATCACAGGGCTCTGTGGTTGTGTGCCCACAGGGAGCAGTCACCCATTGGGGTGGCTCCTTGGAGCTGCAGCTGCCAGTCAGAAGCTGCTCCAGGTGACTTGGACAGATGAAGCTCCTCACTGAAATGCCTCTGCACTCTCTGGCTGCTTGTTAGGCAGCAAACCTGACCAACCATCAAAATTAAACTACTTCTTCAAAATCCATAATCCAAGTTACAATATAATTTGCATTTAGTAAATGTTTGTTAATTGTTAATGAGATAACAGTTGGTAAATATGAATTATTAAGGCCTGGCAAATGGGATTTGATGGCTACTTGGCCAAATTTTCAAGGGAATAATTATAGTAATAGTGAATCAGAGTAAGCTGCATGCTTTTGTCTGTAGAAACTGGCTAATCAGAAGGCTAACCAAACATTCTGTGGTGCAAATTTGACAACACAAGCCAAAAGGCTATGCAAGGATCCATAAGCACATTTAAAGTCTGCATGTGAAAGCAAATCACCCTGTGATTTAACAAATCTCTCTTAATCTCTATAACAAAATAATCCTATTTTAGCAATTTTTCACTCTAGCAGACTATATTTTGTTCTAGTTTTTTTCTGTTTTATTGTTATGGAAGAAATATGTTCTCATTCATAAAGTATTTATTTTCTATTAATCAAATATCTTAATAAATCTATAATAAGTGTACCTAAAGTATTTAAGTACTACCCAAACCAACAAACAAATAAAATCTCCATGGAAAGGTATAATCCAAAATAAAGTTTATTTTCATTAGAGTTTTGTTTAGATTTTCATCACCATTTTTGCATACTTATATTTTTAGTGGGCTTCAAAAGCATGTATGCAAGAGCTGAGGATCTCATATAATGAATCTTTTACATCTGCTAGCTCTGTGATTCCACTGTTTGCTATTGAATAATGTATTAAACTTTTCCAGGCTCCTTCTGTTTGCCGTATGAGATCTGCAATAATTTCTTCATGTTCATTTATTTTCTGCATCTGAGTGAGGCCACATTAACAGCCATGATGCTGCTGTGGTTTAACAACAGAAATAAATTAATAAATAGGTCAGAGAACCTGCCTAGATTTACCTTTCCACTGAAAACAAGGAAAAAGCATCTAGCACCTTCCTATTGTCAGTGTCCATGTAACATATGCCTACATGGACATGAAAACACCAGCTGCTAAACATGGAGAGCTGCGGTCTTATCTTCCACTAAGACATGTTAGATAATTTCAAGGGAAGCAGAGTTGTCAGCAGTGGCACTTGGTGATCTGTGCTCATTTCCACTATTCTGTCTTTGTCATAATTTTCAGGTAAGCTTGCAGTTCATCCTCTGTTTTGATCATGTAAGTATTGTAGTGGAAATCAATTACAGGTGGAAAACTTCCTTTTCTATTAATATTGCGTTTTTCATTATGATTGAGACAGCTAAGGAAGAGACCTGGATATCCCATTACTCAAGTGGAAGAGCAGAGATGGTAGATGAGCTATATGTAAAGCTATTGGGAATCAGAAGCTAGGTGAGGTATGGCAGAGCAGCCATTTCATCACTCAGTATATTCACTTGAAAAACACAGGAATAACGGGCTCCCAGAAGTTTAGTTTTGCAAAGAAAGAGTGTGGCTGACATGCTTGTGAGAAGGAGAATTTGGTGTGATTCTCTCCTCCACCCAAACCACACCATATTTATAAGGGGAAAAAGGACCTTTCTCTAGCCAGTTAATAATGACCATGACAAAGTGCAAGGGAATTAGAACCTTTCTTCAGTCAGTTAATAATGTCTATGACAATGTGTAAAGGAATTAATCTATTGTGTAAACCCAACTAGAAGGTTTAGTATAATCCCTGTAACACAAAAATAATTTGCATTGTGCAATCAAGAAAGAAGAAATGTACCCATCCACACGCTATGTTCATATGTATCACGAATACGTTGAATGCTAAAGTAGAATCAAGGAGGACAGTTTATATTCACTTTTGAAAGCCTGTTTTCATCAGGGTTTAATTTCTGAAGTTTTATATCCATTCAGGAACCAGCATTATGAAAGAACAATGTTTTTCAAGTTCAGATCTGAGCAAAGTGGACACTGGTATATGTAGCTCTTACACTGCACTACATTAGCACAGCTAATCAGGACTGATCATCCCCCTTCAAGGAGACAGAAAGACCACAATAAACTAGGATAAAATGTGCTCTTGGGCCTGAAGAAGTTTTACAGCTGCAGAAACATTCATCACTGGTAACTCAAGGCTAATAGCTGTGAAATTTCTAAAGGGAATATTTTGCTTCAACATTGAAATGACCTGAGGTTTAACAATGTTTCATTGCAGATGAATTAAATGTTATGATATCTGGAGAAATGATGTAAAATCCTCCCTTAACTCATTCTGTGCCCTTTTTGTACATGTGTGTCAATTCTGTTTAATAAGAGAGACTTATGGATCTGTAGATTTGCACAAAAAATGGAAAAAACCCTGAAAACAATCCATCCATTGTCCCATGCTTTTGTTGTGTTGGTTTTATGTTTGTTTTTTTTTCATTTTTTCCCTTCTGTTGGGGTTTGTTTCCTTTTTTTTGTTTTTTATTTTTGTTTTTGTGGTTTTGTTTTTTTAATGAAAAATATCCCCAAGCTTAAAAATTTTTCATCCAAGGGAACAGTCAGATATAGGTCATTGCATAGTCCTGGGAATACATTTTCTAATTTGCCATTGAAGTTATGTGGAGCCATTTGGCTTATCCATAGATTCTGGGGATGATTAAAATCTTTGGAGTGATTCTTCAGTTACTTAAATTAAAAAGGATTTTATCCAGGAAGATAAAATGAAAGTAAATATTGGTCATTTGCCACAATAGCTAATCTGACTTAAAGGTACTATTACCAGAAGGATAACTAAGAGCAATTATTAATGATGAACATTTTGGGGGAAATTCATGCACAACACCCATTTGAAACAGGTTCATGTTTATCATTGCCTGTATTTTCTATGCTTAATTAAATTAGCATAAATACTTTAACAAGAGATGAAATATAGTACTGAAATGAAACAAGTTGTGGCACCTTCAAAGTTCTGTTGAATTTTCCAGCAGGCAAAAGACAGAGGCAAAATGAAAATCATGTACTGTCTCACATGCAAGTGTCACAAATGAATTTTGCCATTTTCTGTTTCTGATTTTCATCAAACCTTGTCTATAAACCCTGTTTCTCTTCTACCAGTTACCTTGCATTCCTGGAATTTTTCCTACAAAATCTGCAAGACTGAATAGAGACTATGATGCAAGCCAATCTATATGAACATGACAGAATATCACCTTAAGAAAGATCCACCCTGGCCCTTCTGCCTTTTGTACCTAAGAAGCAAGTACCAGCTTAGTATACCTTTTTCATAGTATTTGGGATCTTTCTTGGAGACACCAAAGTATAGTGTAAATTTGGATTGTGGGAAGAAAAAGGCATTTTTATCTGTGGTGATTTTTGTAGCTATTGCATTCACTTTTCTCATTGCCCATAACTTTATACTATCAAATAGTGCATTTCATGTTTCTTAATGAGGGCTTTGCATTAAGGCTGAAGTGCTTCGAGCTCTGTCTGCTTCTTTTCAGCTCAGCATGCATCCTTGGCAGAAAGTCTACTGTTCACAAGGAAGACCGAGACAAAAGAGTGTTCGGGCAAATTCGGGCATTCTTGTGGAAGCTAAATTTTTTCTTCTACCACCAGTGAAGACTATATTTTATTTGCTGAGTACATCAAGCTGTGCTGCTAAAGTAATGTGATTGTGGATCTGCCTGTGGTTCCTTTTTCTACAAACTCCATTTCATTCACAGGAGCTGCATGGAGTAACATAGTCCAGGAAACTAAGGGCTCTAAGCAGCATGTGTTAAAGTGGGGAGAAGAAGAGAAAGTCAAATCATTTGCCAAAGTTCAGAGCAAAGTAGTGGCAAATGTCTTCCTGGAGTTCAGGGATATTTTGCTGCAACTTTTGTTTGCCTAGTAACCAGTCATCTTTTAAAAGTGCTTTGGTGGCTTCAGACCTTCAAGCAGATAAAGTTTATTAATGGAGACATCATCATACAATAAAAGATATGACTGAAATCAAACCAAAGCAGTAATGGAAAAGCCACAAATTTGCAAGCAAAAAGAAGAAAGCATGAGTGCAAATCAACCCTGCTTAAATATTACAGGGAGTTTTTCTTGAAATAATTCTAGTCAAATTCATGTGAATTGCTGTCCTGAGAAGTTTTTCCACTGCCCTCACTTCTCCACAGTACTGTGCTAAATGATGACTATGTTAACACTTTTCACAGTTTCCCAAGGAACTGAACTGAGGGCGCTCTTATGGTCTAGGGATACAATTATCCTAATTAGCTTAATTAAGTAGTTCTTTTACATCTAGAGCACGGGAAAGGGAACAGTATATTTACATCTATATTTAATCAGAAAATTTTGCTAATTTGAAAACTCTGCAGTGATACACCACTGGTACAATAAAAGTTACTGCCATTGGTTAATCCCCAGAGACATCTTATGACTCCCATGAATCACAGAGAGGGAGTTCAGATGGCTATCCCAGATGTAAAAAACCCCAGTGAGCACACAACCATTTAAATAAACCAAACAGGAGCAATATCTTTTCCTGTAATCTACAGAAACATATACCTCTGCAGGATGGAGACTCAAACAGGATAGTGAATGACATCTTTCTATGGACAATCTGACTGGTATTCTAAGCTTCTTTCCTTTTGGGGTGGTCATCTACAGCTGTCTAATATTAAATTATACAAAGGGAATCTTGCCCAGCCATATCCAATGGAGCCCCTAAGCAAGAATGGAGGGATTTTATTTGGCTTCCCAATGGGGAATTTTGTGCCCAGAATGAGCTGAAAAACAATAAAAGTTTTTATTGTCACTGATGGAAAAAATTATAAAACAGACCAACTCTTGTTACCCTCATAGAACAAGAATGAGAGAATATGTTGTATTTGTACAGTATCGGCAATATTTTCAGTTTCTGAGAACTTTTGGTGGCCAGAAAACTGGGCTAGAGGGAATTCTAGGTCAAGTTAGAGTATTTAACCATGTGGACAGGGCATACAAATCCAACTTAACAGCTTCAACTTACCATATGGTAGATTTATACTTCAGGTTGTCTTTTATAGTCAGATGCATTTTAGCAAGATTCACTTTGTTTCCCCTTTTTGACTCCTAATGTTATATTTTTTCACTCTCTCAGCGTTTCAGATCAGATTTTTCTTGAAGCTCTTAGACTAAATATTACTGAAACTAATGATCTGTCAGAAAGTTTGAAGTAGAAATAGAAATGAAGGTGGCTGCAAAATCACACTTGCAGTAGACTTTGATACTAAAACTTTAATACTTTTAAATTAATTCCTCTTTTAACTGGTGCTGGAGCTCTACAGAAGGTTCACTATCATTAGGAGAGATCTGGCTGTGTTATTGAGGGAAAAGAGTAAACCACAATTCATTACGCTCTGTGATAAAAAACTGAAAGATACTGAACAGAAGATTTTGAGAGCAACCCAAAACAGATGTTGGAAGTGTAGAGATAAAGTAAGAGGTGCCTTAAACCTCAGAATGTGCTGACCAATATACTAAAGGAAGGATAAAAAAATCAAACGAAAACAAAACCCCAAATATGAAACTGTAGTGGGTTGATGCTGGCTGGGTGCCAAGCATCCACCAAAGCTGCTCTGTTGCTGCACTCTGCAGCTGGTCAGGGGAGAGAAAATATAATGAAGGGTTCATGGCTTGAGATAAGGACTGGGAGAGATCACTCACCAAATATCGTCATGGGCAAAACAAGAACAGAGAATAGAGATATTAATTGAATTTATTGCTAACAAAATCAGAGGGGAATAATGAAAAGTAAAATAAGACATTAAAAAAACCCCTCCCTTCCACCTCCAGGGTACGGGGATTATGGTCAGTTCATCACCTGTGGTTTGCCCTGCTGCTCAGGGAAAGGAGTCATTCCCCTGCCGCATCATGGGGTCCCTCCCATGGGAGACAGCTTTCAATGAACTTCTCAGATGTGAGTCCATCTCACAGGTAACAGTTCTCCACCAACTGCTGCAAAGTGAGTCCATCCCATGAGCAGCAGTCCTCCCAAAACTGCTGCAACTGAGTCACTCTTCCATGGAGTGCAGTCCTTCAAGGGCAGGCTGCTCCAGCAGGGGCTCCTCTCTCCATGAGCCTCCTCTCTCCTCTCTCCATGGCATCACAGTCTCCTCTCAGGCATCCACCTGTCCTAGCCTGGGTCTCCTGCATGGGCTGCAGATGGATCTCTGCATCCCCTGGGCCTCCATGGGCTGCAGATGGATCTCTGCATCCCCCCAGACCTCCGTGGGCTGCAGGGGGACAGCTGGTTCACCATGGGCTGCACCACAGGCTGCAGGGGAATCTCAGCTCCTCCCTCTCCTTCTTCACTGACCTTGGTGGCTGCAGAGTTGTTCTTCTCACCTGTTCTCACCCCCCCTTCTCTGGATGCAATGACAACTGTGCCATAATTTTTTTTGTTTCTTCTTAAATAGGTTATTACAGAGGTCTTACCTCATTTCTAATTGGCCCAGCCTTGACCAGCAACACATCATCTTTGGAGCTACCAAGGATTGATTCTGCCAGGCATGGAGCTACTTCTGACAGCTTCTCACTGAAGCCACCCCTGTAGCCCCCCTTGCTACCAAAGCTTGGCCCTGCAAACCTAACACAGAAATATGTACATGACATTTAGGAAGACCTGGAAAACATCCTGAAAGGGGAGAAACTCTTAAGTGACCTAGTCATGGCTCTAATTTAAGATTTTTTAAATCCTGGTTTCAGGATTCAGCCTGTCAAATTCTTGCAATGTATGCTAAAATGCATAGGGTGGAGTAAATGAAAAGTCCAATTTTATAAAATTACATCAGCAGTGTGTTGCAAATTATTGCAGAATGGAAGGAGATCAGAATTTGAAACAGTTGACTTGTTCATTCAGGTACACTTTCCTTTTTCATTCAAGTAGAAATGACTGTTTAATTTAAAAAACACATTCAAAGCAGTAGCTTTTCTGCTGCCTGCAAGAAGACATAGACATTTTTAAATACCTTTTAATTTAGAATATCTACCTATTTATCTGTCTATTTTTAAGAGAAAGCAGAGAAAAAAAATCAAATGACTGCCCAAAGCATTCTGAAGATGAAGCTCAGCTTTCTCAGCTTTATGCATGGACTGTCCTTTTATGTGTGAGAGTGCCATATGGGAGTGACAGGTGCTCAGAAGAGTATAGGTTTTCTGTTGACATAAAGGGCTAGCAGAGCTCAGTGTGTTTAGCTATCAAAAACAATGCTGAGAGGTGACTTGATTACAGTATATGAGTACCTCGTGGGGAAAGAATACCAAAGGAGTCTTTTGTATAGCTGAGAAGTGACTTAGCAAGAATCAGGGATGGGAATAAAAGGCTGAGAATTCACATTGTTAATGATTTTATTTAGTGAAAGCAAAAGCATGTAAGAACTGAAACAAAGTCCTAACCAGACACTGGAATTTATTCTTCAAGTAAGAGAGCAGCTTTTTATACAATGTGTTATTTACTTGTTGGACAGATTATAAGGGAAACAGGGTGCAATATAACAGCCACAGTACAAAGGAAATTACTTCAGGCTTTAGAGGTGGTGTGTATAGTTGGGCTAAATCCCACTTAAAATGTAAAACTTTAATGTTCTGCGTCTCTAAGCCTGAGCAAACTGTCAGGGATCTCAACTTGGGGAGAGGCTCTTTCATGCCACTGAAGAACCTCATATCAGTCTGTACCTACATGTTAGTCCACTTGCTACTTTGGCTTGTTCTGATGTTCATACTGTGGACAGCTTTCAACATCACCATCAAAAATACTTTACTTGTGGATGATGCAGTTTTATCAGGATCAGCTGTCACCTTTCTGCAGTGGCACATGCTTAGGACATGGAACTTCCCCCCTCCAAGTCTAAGAGGACAGGTACTGTGTTCACATCTTCTGAATGTCTCAGTCATCACAAAACTAGGACTGAACAACAGACAGGGTCTGGTGGCCTGAGAAAAATTCAGACTGACACTTTTGCCTCGGGTACTGGAGGGAATCTCAATTCCTCTTCTCAGTGTCCTTTGGGCACTTGGGCCACTAAATTTTACAGAGAATCACAGAATGACAGAATGGGTGGGACCACAGGGTAACTTGAACAGTAAGGATGTTCTTCCCCATGATCAGGTGGAACTCCCTGTGCATCAGTTTCTGCCCATTGCCACTTGTTCTGTTGCTTGGCACTACCAAGCAGTGCCTGGCTCCCTCCCTCCCTCTTGACGCCTCCCTTCAGGTCCTCATAGGCATTCATAAGGTTCCCACTCAACACAGAAATGGGAAAACACTTCTGGGAACAGTTGCTTGGGGTACCCCTCTATTCCAGGCATGCTTATACAAATACCTACACAAGAAGAGGCACAAGAATTCCATGTAGGACCCATGTGAGGTTACACATTTGTTGAAAGTTATGCATGAGTTACTTCAGTTATGCAAAGCTTTCATAGCAGCAGTGGAGTATGAGTCACAGATTGCACATTGCCCTTCACAGTAGTGCACAGTGCCTAACAGGGAAGAAATAACTCTTTCCAGGCCTGCTTTATGAGAGGACTTTTTCTTGTGCAACTTAGAGGGACAGAAGGTAACTGGTGTTATTATATCTGAGATTGTTACAGTTTTCTGCAACTGAAAGTAACAGATTGTCAGACACTGGGCATATGGGTGCTTCATGTTCTTTTCTATTCAGTTAATCAATAAAAATAATTATGAGAAGATTTTCCACATCAAAGGGAGAATGTGTTGCCTTTTCACACTGAAATACATTGGGGATGGGGGATGGTGGCAGCAGAAAGCAGTAACTTCAGGAAGTGGAAAGAGAAATGGATGTGTTCAGTCTTGGTTAAACTGACAAGAAAAAAAGGAGGAAATGAGAAGAATGAATCAAAACTGAGTCAGCTACCTTAACTGTTTTTTAAATGAGGTGTGCCTCATCCTGAGCTGATAAGAATGTTGACCAAACTTCCAAATCCCACTATATCTACTGAAACATGTGTGGCACTTGTTACCCCAAAATCATGTGCCCTTTCAGGGATACTCTGGCTGAAGGAAATAATATTTATTTGCTTAATCAGACTCACAATGGTCAGACTGGCACATAATTTCTCTCTATTTCAGTCATGGCAAAAAATCTGGGGGGAAAGACAGGCATTAGATGAGGAAACTGCATCTTTATAAATGAGATGGATAAAAGAAGTCTTTGTAAGAGATCAAACATATGGCTGGGGGTTATTTACGATAGTGTGGTAGTTCAGAGCCTGGCTGAAAGGGACAACATGAGGAAAAGTGCAGCAAAGGACAGCTGAGAGGAAAACAGTTTGAGGATATTGAGATTGCCAGTAGGAAAGACAAGCAAGGCCTTTTTATTTTTTGTTTATAAGTTTGACAGAGGTAATAAGAAAGCAAGGATATAATCCTGAACTTGCATGAGTGTGCCTGGGGATTTCTCTGAGTTGTGGTATATAGGTATCTTGGTTTAACTCAGCCCACCACTAAACACCACTCAGCAACTTTCTCAAACCATCCCCAATGGTGGCATGGGAAGAAGAATTGGATAAAGGTAAAAAAAAATATGGCAAATTTCATGGCTTGTGATAGAACAGTTAAATAACTGAAGCAATATAAAGTTATACAAATTACAACTAAAAAATGAGGAGAAAGCAGGAGAAATAAAACCCAAAAGAAGACCCATGCAATTCATTATACAAGTGCTCAACACCCTATAATCAATGCCCACCCCATTTCCAGCAATCCTCTGGTCCCCTCCAGATTAACTTCCTCCAGTTTGTGGACTGAGCTTGCCATTCTGTGGTGTGGAATATCCCTTTGGCCAGTTTGGGGCAGCTGTCCCAGATGTCTTCAAGGCAACTTGTGCAGCTCCTCACTGACAGAGCATGGGAAAATGAGAATTCCAGGTTAAGCACTATTTGGCAACAACCAAAACACCACTGTGCTGTCAACATTATTCTATGCCAGATCCAAAACACAGAACTGTACCAGCTACAAGGAGGAAAACGACCTCTGTATCAGCTGAAACCAGGACAATAGGATCAAAGTTCAAGAGAAGGGCATGCTTTAGGTGCAATGAGCCAAGAATAATGTCAAGTCTCAGAAAATAGGTGGAAATTTTCCTGCAACAAATGTGTATGTATGAAACTGATTACAAAAGCAAACACACAGAAATCAGTCTACTTTATTCAGAGCAGGTTCATTATGTAGGGGCTTGCTGAAAAGTAAGAAGCAGTTTATATCAGTTTTTTACATTTCCCAGGGTAGACATGCTGTCCACAAGAGGATCTCTTCCAGAAATTTATCAGAGTCCTAATCCTTTGGCATTCGCCACTTGGATGCCTACAATAAATACATTAAAGTCTGAGATGTGCCTAGATTTTGTGCCTTCTCAGCAGAGAGGAATAAATGCTTACAGGACACAAGCCATCTTCTCCTAAGTGGATTGCTGGAAAAGATCAGATGAATCATAAGCCAAAAGTGCCTATTTTTCTTTACTGACTGTAAAGGGAGTTGATGGTAGTACAGGCTCATCCATATGCTGCTATGTGTGTCATTTTCTGTGAAAAACTCAAACAATTTATTAGTCACCCTCAAACAGTCAGTACTAGAATTAAGCAGAAAAAAGGCTTCGGAGCACTCAGGTGCTCAGATATTTGTTTTCTTTCTAACTTGAAAAGGAAGGACAAAATGTCTGCAATAATGTGTATGAGAAAATGAAGACTCTTCACAGAGTCCCAAGGATCTGTATATCTGAGGATATGTATACAAAGGAGACTTCCAGATGTGAAGTACACTGAACAGAGAAGGAGATAAAGAGCAAAGAAATAGTCTGATGTGAAAAAAATCACATTAGAAATCTTCCCTTTTGGATGTTTTGCCATGTTTGCCAGTGTTGTTCTCCTTTCAGAGGTCAAAAAAAACCCTCAACCCTTTCTAGTTTTATGATGCACCTGAATTGATTTTTTTACACAAAAATGATAACTTTCCCTCTCTGGAGTACTGAAAGACAGAGGGACTGGCAGATGTTATAGATATGTAATTTGGGAAGCAAACTATTATTTACTAATTATGGGCTGATGATGCTTTGATCTCTCCTGAGAAGTGGTTTTGGAGTCCTACCATACCCAATACTAAGACCACACTGTCTTCCATATTGAAGGCTACTGTGAACTTTAAGCTCTGAGCCTTATTTCACCAGGATCTCACTACTATAACTGGGGAGGGAACGAAAGACAAGATGGATAGCAGTGGAAATAATTAAGAATGAAAAGTGGAAAGCATGGCAAGACAAAACTAAAAGCCAGCAAAAAGTGGCTTTAGCAGATATGTATATGATGTAATTTCAAGTCTCTGGAAAAGTCCAAGTTCCCCCAGCAAAAGAGTTTTCCCCACAAGTGGCTCTGCTGACAGATGGCCTTTGGTTAAGTTTCTTATCTATGTATCCAAATACTACCTCGGGCAACCACTATGGTTCAGTCAATGCTGTTGGTAATGCAGCTTGTGAATCACTGGGGTAAGAGGAACCTGGGTGGGAGGAAAAGGCATAACCTGACAAAGAAAAAAATCTCATCATGCCTCAGTATGTCTCAGGACCATCTGGCTGCCACAGAGAGCTGGGAGGGGTATAAACTCATTTGTTGGGAAGGCTATGTACTCAGCTTCAGCAGAGTGTGATACCGCAGTCGTCTCTCCACAGGGGTCAAAGAGAGACACACAGCTTGACATGCCTCTGGGTCAAACATCAAATGATGGACAACAACAGAAACAGGAAAATGTTTCATCCTAAAGTACGTACAGCAGGACAAAGACTTTAGGAACATTACCTCCCCTACTCTGCCTTTTTTTAAAGTTAAATACTTAGCTAATAAAATTGTCTGTCTTTTTCCTACAAGTGAAGTAGTTAATATAAAATTGCTTAACTACTAGCAAGATTTTTTTGTCTGTTTGAATTAAAAGAAAAAAGTGTAATCACACCATTATTAACTGAAATTACATTTTAAGAAAATGAATCTAGTCAGGGTTCTTTTTCTAAGGTTCTCAGCTAAAGCAGATTTCACCCTAGAAGACAGCAAAGCTTTGGGCACTCAGTGAATTGACAGCAGAGGCAATATATATGAAACCTCAGTATCCTAAAAGACTCTAAAAACTTTTCATAGTTGGACTTTTCATTCCTGTTTCTAGCCTTGATCAATTTTCATTTGAAAAGGTACTTGTAAGGCCCTCTTGAGAGTCAAATCCCACTGTAATTATACTGTAATACTCTTCAAGACATATTTTCAAATGAATGGAAGCTCCCTAGTCAAAGAATGATAATGCACTTATTTCCTGGATTTTTTTTTTTCTAAATGCATTGATTGCAATTGTAATCTATAGGGGAAGGAAATAGAAATAAAAGTTTTCAGTTTCCCATGAAAAACAAAACCAACAACAAAACCCACGAACCAACCAAACCTAAATCCAAACAACCAAAAACCCCAAACAAAAAATCAACCCCAGACAAACAAAAAAATACCCCAGCCCTGGGAACATGAAAAAGAAGTTCTCAGTTCACAAAGCAGACTGCAGGCATAAGATGCAACCTGGTTTTTTTTGCCTTGGTACCAATGGGCCTGTACTGACAGGGAGCTTCAAGATGGAAGATCAGCTCCAAACCATTTAGCACTGCTTTACTGTTTGAACCAGTGGGATACAGGCTGCATGGCAAAAGACACAGGTGGAAGAAATTGCTCAATGTTTTCTGCAACCATAAGCTGAAAACTAGGTCTGCAGGGGAGTCTGGCTGCAGCCTTGAGCACCCATAAGTGGGTTTTGGAAAATAATATCACCTATTCCCATTCCTGTCATTTCTGAACCTTCCAGATCCTTTCTGATATCTGTAATAATGACAGTTGATAACCCTCCCTGCTGGCAAAGAAAGGTGATGTAGGACAGACACATATATCATTGGATCAAGAGAAAGTTAAAAATATCCAAATTATGTGTATCTGTGGGAGAGAAACTCCATAGTATGTTCAGAGTGAATTTAAAAGAAATTTTAAAGTCTTTCCACTGCTTCTAGATAGCCAGCATGAACACCAAGGTCCCTTGAAACTCTTTAACATCTGCACTGTGTCACATAAATTGATGGTCATCACCAACACATGTAAAAGATTGTGACTGAGAACCTATAGCCCTTATAAAAATGAGTAGTTTTGCAGGAATGACCACTTCAGGTATGAGAGAAGTCATTTTGCCCTGTCCTTCAAGTAGAAGTTCCCTTAGAGGGAATGTTTCTTTGAAGACTGGTAATTGAAAACTCCTAAAATACAGAAACTCAATCCTGTGATGGACATGAAGTTGGATGCAATGATCCTTATGGGTCAACTTGGGGTAATGTATCATTCCTTGAAAAAAATCAGCACCATTGCTTAGTTTTGCATAGAAAACAGGTGAAAATGAAAAGTTTCATCAGAACTTAGCAGACCACACTCATAACTCTCCTGACCCCAGGGAGGAATCTAGATTTGTACTACTAATCATAACTATTGTTTATGTTTTGATAATATGACATCTTGTGGGAGCCGAGCCACTGAAAACAGGATCTTACTTCTTCTGAAAATATAATCAACTTTTCAGTGGATTGCTGCTAAATTTTGCAGGTTCTCAGTGAAAACTGATATTTGGGAGCAAAGCAGCAAAATGAGTCAGTATGTGCCAGAGATATGAAAGCAGTATAACAGCTTTTGGAAGCTTACCAGAGGGAAGAAGCCAGGTCTACTCAGAAATAAGGAAGACATGAAATTAATAATGTTTCAGAAGTGACTGTGATAACTTACAGTGGTATCAAGCCTGTCATCAGTAAAAATATACATCAAAAAACGTTGAAATATTAGGTACAGAGAAAACTTACTCAAATACATTTGGAAATCTGAATGCATACAATCCAGCTGGTCTTGATCATATCTTAGGGCAATCACCTCCCAGAGTTACACAAGCTATAAGCTTCACCTACTCTTGAAAGTTAGAGCAATAAAATTGATGATGTGGCCCCATAATTGAGCATGATTGAATTACTGCAGGTAGGCAAGTTACTTCATGCCAGCTGAGCTGTGGTGACTGGCTCTGTGTGCTCTCCTCTAAGTAATGTCTATTGCTTTCACTAGCAGCATAAAACCAATTTACAGAAACTGAAGCTAAAAGGCAGGGCCCCCTTTTCCAGTTAAAGAGTGGTGTATTTCACTTTGGCTTAGGTAGATTCATAATTTTGTCTCAAGTAAACTATAACTTGAGAGGTAAAAATAGCTGGGGTAAAACTAAGATAAAAGTAAATTACTTAAGAAGTTAATAAAAAAAATACTACTGTGGCCTTCAGACTAGGAAGGAATTACCTTTGGAAATGTTCTGTGAAAAAAAAAAGTATAAGAATTAAGGGCAGTGAAAATAAAAAAACATGTAAAAAAACCCCATCTCACAGGTCTGGATTTTTCCATTATTATTTCATGAATGAATCCTTCTTTTTTAAATCACTTTTCTTGCTTTTTTTCCAGCAAATTTTGCAAAGTCAGTGAATTAATCAAAACAAGGCTCCAGTTACCCCCCTACTAGACAATACACAAATTGCTGAAGAACAAACACTGACCAAAAGATTCTAGAAGTTCTAGAATTAAGCAATTCAACACATATTGGTATATTTACTTTATCACTAACCATCCCATTTCCCAAGGTCTTATCTGGAAAAAAATTGTAAGATTACCCTGAGCAGAAGATACCTTCTCTATTAACAGCCTGGAAAAAAGTTTTGAATGCCAGAATAAGTTTCAGGAGCATTTTATTTGCACATTACTGAGATTGGAGATTTTTCTCTTAACCTGAGCACCTCATTAATGAGAAAGCAAACAGCACATTATTGAAAGACTGCAGGTCATATTGCACATAAATTTGTATTAGAGTAACCCAATCAAGCACCAGCTTAGTACCATAAATATAGATAGAGAGAGAATAAAAGGGATTTAGAGAGATTTAAAAACCAGATTCAATTGAAGACTACCCCTGCTAATCTAACATATGTTCAGGATGAAAAGAAGAAAAAAAAAGGAGAGGCAACAATGCTGAAAGGTACAGAAAGGTGACAAAACAGCATGCATGAATTTGAAATGTGTGATGGCAGCTGAAAGTACTTTTGCAAATTGATGCTATGTATGGAAGTGCTTGGTACACTGCACATGATACTTCTGGCTCTATATTCTCAAGCAGTGTCTTTATCCAGGATGCTCAACTCATGCATTTTAAGAGGAGAAGGATGCCAACAAGTTTTAGGAAGCAGAAACACAGGTTATGAGACTGAAGGATACAGGAAAATTTGAGGCATCTCATTTAATGGAGCAATAAAAAAACAGGGAAGAGAAGGAAAGAAAGGTAATAAGTGGCAACTGCCTGAAATAAGTAGAAGCTTAAAGAAGGTAAAGGGAACTAAGAAATGGAAAAAATAGACTAGATATTAGGAATGTAAAATGGTAAATGAGCTTATTTTTCTTTTATTTTTTTACCTTTTGAAATAATCTGCAGATAATCAAAGTTCTTTGACTTGTTATTTTCCCGGAGGCCAAAGTCATCATCGTCAAGTCTTTAGTATGAACCACATACTGGCAGCGAGCAGGTTAATAGGAACTAGGAAATCTTCATTTTTCCATTAATTTTACCTGCAGTTTTTCTCATTCTGTACCAAAGTTTCCTTGGAGGTCCAGTTATGAGATATATAAAATTAAAAAGCTGCTTGTATTTTTTCTGAATATATATTAATATATTCTGAATATATTAATATATATTAATATCTCTAAATATATATTGCCTGATCTGTAAGCTTTCCTCTTACTGGGGAGAGATGTTTCCAACTGGTTGCATATAATCAGGTCCTTTCCTTTCTTTTTCTTTCCATCAGGTTTAGAGTGAGTAAATGTTCCAAATCCACATTTCATTAGCTTCTCCTTCTTCAGCAGTTTTTTCAGCATCTCAAATCACCATTTCCTATGCTTGTTGCAGAGACAGGAATTCTTCCATAGTAACGTTGGTGTATCTAAGATCAATTTTCTCCTCTTCCAGTTTTCTCCAAACTCAAGCAATCTATCAAAAATTTCACTCTTACATTTTTCTAGCAAACCATACCCCCAAAAACATTACAGAGAAAATCAGCCAGCTTATTTATTAGAAGCTGTAACTTAAAATATATATATATATATATTAGCACTGCAGCCTTTGAAAAAATGTTTTGAAAGATGAGTGTCTCCAAAATTACAGTGTATAAGCCCAGAATCTGCTAGATTCAGCAAAATCTAAGCAAGATCTGATGCCTCTGGCTGAGATAAAATAGTGGAGAAGTCTTTTTTCAGACTAGAATGGTCCAGATTTTTATGAAGGTGTCTCCAGTGAAAACAGGTTAAGAATGACATCACTGTGTGCTGTGGCGTTCAGAAGGGATGTGCAGTTGTGAAGGTAAAGGGCAGGTCCCCCAGGCCAGACCAGCCTGAAATCCACAGACTTTTCAGTTACTGAACTGAATGCATGTTTTAGAATTTTTCATTGCAAAAATGAAACAATTTTCAAGGTTTCTCAGACAGTAAAATAAAGTTTTGAAATTGTTCTGGTTTCCCTTAATTAAGGTCTTTTTCCTACTCTTTCTACATTATCCAAATTGCTGGATTTTAAATTTTTTTATCACTGCTGAGGAGATCTGTAATTAACATCCCTTGGGTTTGGGTTTTTAGTTTTTGGTTTTTTTTCCTAGATCTGAAGATCTTATCTGGTCAGTAGTGAGTAGCTTGACATAGGCATGTTTTTCATTTCACCAGCTGTAGGGATGGGCATCAGCACCAGATTGCAATACCTAAATGTATGTCAGCAGTGCCAGTGAGCACCCTGCAGAATTCCAGGTACGCCTGCCCTGGGTGTCTGGGGCCATTTGAAGCTCCTGGGGTGCCTGAACCATCTGCACAGGTCAGGCAGTGAGGACAAAATACCCAGGGGCAAGCTGGGCTGTTGCAGACAATCCATATCTGTAGCTGGGAGGCTCCAGTGGACTTGATGACCCTGGAGGTCTTTTCCAACCTTACTGATTCTGTGATGTTATGATCCCAAGTGACCATAGTTGCTACATTTAGACAGTAGGATTGCTCTCCAGGCTCTGTTGCCAGTATTGAAGTCTTTGGAATCTTGGACATTTGGCACACATACAGAAACTAAAGTTTATGTGTCTTAATCTGGAAAATAATGCCACCTAAATGCCTGAAGGGCAGGATCTTGATGCTTAAATTTACACACCTCGTGCCGTGTGAGCTATTCTGCAGTATCTAAGAATCCTCATGGGGCAAGCAGATATAACAAAAGACACACAGGTAGCTCAGGCCACAGAGGAATAACAACTAAATGTCAAGTGGGATGCCTAAAATATCCCACATGGCACTAGACATCTAAGTTTAGTCAGCTGAATCTACTCTGGATATCTATGACAACTGAATAATCTTTTTAAATCTTATTTTCTACTAAAACAAGGGGGAAAAAAGGAAAAAGAAGTCTCAGACATAGATTCACTCTGTCATCCAACACTTTCAGAGATGATCAGGCTGTCCCACGTGCCCTGCCATTCCAGGTGGGAACACATATCCCTAAGAATGTCTTAGATACTCTTGTATCTCTCAGATGACAAAGAACACCTTTGTCATTTACTGAATGAGGTCATGATGGAGTGTTTTTCTTGTCCTAAGCTTGAGGTCTAAAACAAAGTAGAAAAAATAAACTTCAACAGTGCTCTAACTTGACTATGACAGGATTTTTCGTATAACTTAGCCATATAACACCTGAAATGAATCCCATGTAGGGTGTCAGACTCTTCTTAAATAACTGTTGCTCTCAAAGATTAAAGCAATATTTTGGCAGCTTTTTTTAGCTGCAATGTTCTCCAGGTCAGAGTTTGAAATATGAACTGTAAAATACATGACAAATGCAAAATCAAGGACACCAGAAAATTATATAAAAATGTACAAGTCAAAATAGCTCAATGTGATAACATTAACATTTAGAATTTTGAAATCTGTAAACTTTCCAAAATAAAAATGTCAAGACATTTTCTTTTTTAATTTCTCCACAGTAACTTTTGCAAAATGATTATCAGGAAATGTTTTGAAAATGGATTTTTGACAGCTCCAGATTTTGAAGAAAACAAGACTAAGATAATAAATGCAGAAGAACTACCAATATGGCATTCTCATCAGCTCCCCAGTATCATGGTGCATAGCTGTTTCTGCAGGCTGCAGAGTAATTGAGACTCAGTCACCATGACTGGTAGGTGGGTGGCTATTACAGATTTCACCAGTTCTCAGTTTCCCGTTAATGAACATGAATGTTAATTTTGATATCTCATGACATATCTCCTGCTTATGGGTACATAAAGGAAATAAAAAATGAGTGTAATTATCAGTAGAAATTTTGGAGGAGGTAATCATGATGGGTAAACACAATTATCAGGGTAGTAAATAAGAAAGTACCAGTGACATTTTCAGAGGTGTTTAATTATTGACCCAATAGTGGTCTCACTGGAGGAACTGGTAAATATCCTACTTGTTTGAAGAGCCTAAAGTGTTACACATTTTGTAAAAAACCTTGACCTATTGGGAAGAGATGGAAAGAAGAGGAGAGGGCCCAAGTATGAGCTCATTTGACTCCAGAGGCTGAGGGAATGGATTTATTTCTGAAGGCTGTTCTGACTTCCTTACACATGAAACACATAAGTGAAAGAAAATGGAAATTTCTTTCAAGACTTCCCTATGTGGGAAACACATACGTAAAAGAAGACAGAAATTTCCTCTCCACACAGAAATTTCCATTTGAATTATGATGGATTAAGTCTGAAGAGTCACTTCGGCTTGGAACCAATAGTAGAATTAAGCTGTACTCTTCTGAAATGCCTTGCAGTGCAGTAAAGGGGCACTTACTGTGCAGGCAATGGACCACAGAAGGTGTGTGCTCCCACAGATATGTTGGTATTGATATATTGGTGAGCTGGGAATTCATTGAAGAGGACACTGCAAAGCAGTGCTTGAGCTCCACCTTCATCATTGGCTCCATCTCTGTCCCTCATGCCAGCAATACATCTTGGCAGAGGACTGGCATTCTTCTCACATGAATCTCCTTCAAGGCTGTTATGACAGGAGTTCGATCAGCATCAGTGCAATGGGCTTTTTATTTCAGGTTCTTTTGAGAAGGTCCAAAGATGGCTGATGTGTAGATGGTACTTCATGTTTTTTATTTTCTTTCTCTGCAAAGAAAGCTTGTGCATTCTTACCTCTTGCGGAGACACACTTCAATTCTCCAATTGCCTGCAATGCTGTTTTTCCTGTGCTGGTAGTGACATCCAGCTTCTCACTCATTAACCTCTTTCCACTGAGACTACCAATACAGCCATCCATATTTATACACTCATTTCTTCCCTCTTACTTAAGATAACAATTATTTGTACTGGAACAAACTGTGTCTTTGGAACGTATTTTAACATATCAGATGAAATAAGGACTGAAGACTTCTTGTTTTGAGGTCAATTGTAAAATTCACCAAGCAGAAGCAGAATGACACCCTGAAGCCCAAATGTAATAGGACGAGCAAGCTAAAGAGTGGAGTGCCCATTAATTATCAAGCCTTCATTTCCTCTCTCACCACAATAGTATTAAAAACTAGTATAGACATGTTAATTGAAAATAAATACTCTGTAGTTCAAGGCATTAATTTAACACTGAGGACTCTCTCTAGGGATACAGGTTGAGGGTTTTTTAATTGCAGGCTGCTAGTTCAGTTGATGCTCAAATATAAATTAGAACAATCTTTTTGCATTAAAAACACACAGATTATGTTCTCAGGACACCATTTTCTCATCTTCAGCAAGAGGGGTGACATCTCTTCCACATTTAGGATGTTTGCTCATCCAGAGTGGAGCTTGGCACCCAACCTTGTCCCCCTGATAATATGGCAGGGAATGGGACTGCTGTACCTCAGGGGGTGATGGATCTCTTGTTTCTGTGCATCCCTGTCTTTAGTATGCATGAGGATGGAGATGGAATAAAACCACTACATCAGTAAGAATCTCTGCCCAAATGATGGGTACACATCCTCATCAAAATACCACTTCTGCTCCAGTCAGAGGTAGTTGACAGGGGAAGAAAATTAGTCCAACTGCTAGCTCAGAAAGAAAAACGAAAATTAAAAATAGAATTTTCAGGTGAGGCCAGAAATATTTAATTCCTATGTAAGCTGTAAGGTAAAAAAAAAATGGCACATAAATGTAAGAAAAGCTCAGTAAAAATTCATACCCTTCTGCCTGCACCCTTAGTTTCTCACTTAGTGATTGAGACAATCCCTATTCTCCATTTATCAACAAGAGACTGAGACAACGCCCATATTAAGCACTATTTAAGAAAATTCATAAGAAGTTGTGACTGAGGTGGGAATTAAACTATATCTTAAGCTGTGTGATAGTGCTTAGTCCTCCAAACTAAAATCCTGCACAGATTTTGTTAGGCAACTCCCTCACAGTGAACCGCTCATTTCTCATCTGCATTGTAGGACCATCCTCTACAGCTGACTGTTCTGGATATATACTGGGAAGGTCTATTAAGGTGAATTAACTCAGTAAATATGGCATTCCACTGCCTGGAACACAGTGCAGGCTTCCTGTTAACTAACAACAATGGTCCTATCACTTCTCATGCTTTGTCTGGCCTTTGTTTGGCCCTCCTAGAAACTTTGTTCAGCTAATACCAGCAATTCTTAAGGCAACATACCTTGATCTGGCTTTTGCTGAGCTTTGGTATAACACTTTATGCTTCATGTATACTTATAATATCATCTACTAATAGTAATAACAAATAGTTCTTTCATGCAGACTGGCTTTTGAGCCCAGAAAGAAATACAGCTTGGAGAAATATAGGCTATGGAAAATAGAAGACAACCTTGAAAACCTAGGCAAAGGATGTGTTCCCAGGGCTATAAGTAGCTCACCAGTACTCACTAGTACTTACTAGTCACCAGAGGAGTGCAACCCTGAGAGCTGGGTGGAATGATTTTAGAAGTGACTTCTATCTGACATTGTAAATTGCGTAATTGAGAGATTTACTCATAACCTAGACTTGCAGATCAATGAAGAAAGAGAAGGGATTGAAGTTTCTTGGCAAACATGCAAAAATTACCCCAAACTTTCCAAGGATGAGAAGGAAGAAATGATCAGTGCTGCATTCCAACTGGAGAAGGACTTGTTCATAAATTTCCAGCAGCAAGCAATCTCAGGAACCTTGGGGCAGTGATGGGTACTAAAAAAATTTTGCTATTCAAAAGTTTTTGTATATATCATTTAATGCTATGTACTTTGAAGTATTTGTGTCAGTATCATCATAACAGTACTGATAATTTTTAAACTGGACTATAAATGCTAATTAGAATAACAAAGAACTATTGTCTTTGCCTGTATAATGTGCTCATTTTGCCCATAAAAAGACTTCAGGCATAACAAATTAATGAGAATTCAAGCAAGCTATTCTATAACTTGGATGCAACAAGCTATTAACAATGTGTATCCCAGAAGGTCTTGTTCACCTTTCAAACATTTCTAGGATGAGCAGGAGAGCAGCCCCCTGTTGCCTTTCTGTTCATTTCACCATGGCAGGATGATACAATTTGTTTGACATAAATTTGTCAAGAGAGAAACTGAAAGTCTCAGAACCACAAGCAAGAAGAAGGAGCAAAACACTGGATGACTAACCACCTCATCCCACTTGCCACAGCCCTTAAATTAATATCTTTTGCAGGGTAGTGGAAATGTCACAGAGTTATGGATTATTGGGGAAGTCCTGCTGAGTCACTTAGCAACTCCATCCTGTGCCATGCTGCTCTCCTGTGAGGCTCTGGAGGAATAATGTCCCTGCAGTGAGTTAGCATTGACTGTGGAACAGCCAGTCCAGTACAGGGTAAATAAGGTACTCAAGAGGCTGGCCAGACCACTGTGCCTACTGGTTTACCTCTGTTGAGTTCACTGTGTTCCAGTGCTATGAAGTGCCCAGCATCACGTCTTGTGCCTCGCTGAATGTGTTCCACAACACTCTGGACATCATCTAGAAAGAGCATCCTGCTCTGGTCTGTTAGGTTGTTTGTAGGAGAGATAGTCTGACTCTGCTGTCAGGGAGGAGGAAGAGGAGTAAAAGGCCATAACTGTTGAAATAGCAAAGGGCCAAAGCCTTGCTAAAAGTTGTGGCAAATTTATTCTAGAAATCTGAAATTTTCATCTTATTACAGCATATCACCTTATTCTTGTACACAAGATTGATGTGGGGGGTGTGATGACACTAAGCTCAGAGCCAAAATTTATTCCCTATGCAGTAACAGATGGTGTCTGATCCAGGGATCCTCGCCAGGAGTTCATCAGCTCTGTTTGGGTAGCTCGAGTCACTGTCTGTGAGATCAGCTTGTTGGCAGACTGAGGAGCAGCATCATCACCATGGCCTGCTGCACATTTCACATGCTGCTAGTGAGTCATGTGGCTGAAGGTAGGCCAGGTGCTCCACTGGATTCCACCTAGCCTTAGGCAAACATGGGAGACTGAATAAGTGACAGCCTCCTATGGGGAAGGAAAGAACACTTAAGTGCAATGCAGTATGTGCTCTGCAAGCACCATGGAGTTTCTGCCTTGCCCATAATCTCTCCATCCTTTCCTTGAATTATCTGTCTTCCCTCAGTCTTGGGGAGCACAAATTCCTCTCTTTACCATCCTGAGCAAAACAACAAAATGCCCAATCTAATGTGTTTACAATAGTAGCCCCTAATCTCTTCCCTCAGCATAAAGTACCTTCTTTTGTAAGAAACATTATTATAGTGAAGAAAGCAAATTCTTATTCTATGCTAAGAACTATCCATTTCTGTCCTTTCCAAACAGCAAACTCACCAGAGGGCTATGGAAAGAGAGGCACCTGATGCCATCCAGATCTCAATGGAACTCATGCCCTGACCTGTCATGGGGTCGTCCCCAGACAGTCAGAACTCCTAAAAACAGGTGAATCTTGTTGTTTGCTTCAGTTGTAGGGGCAACAGGGACAGTAAACTCATCAAGGAACTGGACTAATAGTGGGATATAATCTATTAAATTCTGGCCCAGTGCAAGCATGGTGATAACATGTGGTATGAGAAAGCTATTATTCTTTCAAATGGAAGCTAATTTGCAGAAGGGTACATCAATCAGCCAGGCTACAAGTAACAGCTAGGACACACTAACTGTCCCACTGGAAGAAGAAAAAGATTTGATTTGGCTTGGCCTTTCTTTTTAAACAGATGCCCATCCCTTTTTCATGGGAGATTTCTGAGATTATGTCTTTATTTTGCTCAAGCTTTGAATAAAGTTTATTCTTGTGAGGACTGGCTTGGCTTCTATGTTCACACATTACTGATTGCCAGACAAACTATCCTTAATTAGTTAGGCCAGCTGATATTAGTCACAGCCATCAGCACAGTCAGCTGAGGCTCCTGCAGCATCATCTGGAATCACCTAGAACATTCACTTAGAATAGCAGCACGCCAGCACTGGCATTTTGCAAGGGAAGAAAAGCCAGAGCCTTTGTATCTCTGGTCCATACTGGAACTAGCAGTGGCACAAAAGACCTTTGTGTCTGAGACAGGTTGTACCAAGTTCTTTACATTCCTGAGTACAACATATGATATATTTATTCACTGAACAGTTGCTGGAAATGTTGAGATAATGTTAGATGTGGTTTTCAAGAGATGTGAGAATGTCATAGAGAGTCATGGAGGATAGTCTTGGATTAAGTGACAACTTTTTTTCTAAAGAGAGCAAATTTCAGTGAACTGGGAATACTGATTAGAAAATTCAAATGACCTCAGAAACCAGGGACTAGAGTGCTAAAGTTATTTGGGATTTATTTGGATCAAAGTTAAAACAACCAGTCAGCAATGTGCATGATAAGCAAGTTGCAGGCTTCCTTGCTTTAGTAATCTCTCCCTCCCAAGAGAGGTATTAGAAAGAAGCTGAGAGCTTGGAAGGGGTGAAAAAAGGCTAGATCAGCTCAAGCTATGACTGCATTACTTGACTGGGAGCACTTCCAAGTTCCTTTGTCTGGGTCTATGCTTCTGATGTATCCCAAATCCCATCCCTTCTTCTTCCTCCAAATGCACTCTCATTACTATGCAAGGCAAGTTTTAGGAAATATGAGATCTGAGTCACTGCAGGACCAGCATGCCTGAACAAACTTCAGGTAAGTCTGTACCTGGCCAAAGAAAGCTGGCATCAGGTAATATTTTGATACAGTAACAATTTTCCATGGTGGAGACAAGCTAGGTTTAACTTTTAATCTTAAAGCAAGATGCAGGAGATGATTCAGGTGTCTGATAGGGAAACTGAGTAAAGAAATGGATAATAATGCAATGTGTATACAGGGGGAACAGTTAGGACTGTTCTTGGTTTACCCTAGGTAACACATGCCCCTGACTTTGGGAGACAGGGCAGCTAGAATGAGGCAGGAAAATGGATGTCATCACAAAACAATGTCTAGACTACTCTGACAAGAGTAGTATAAATATTTTTGAACACAGGTATCAGCTTGCCTTATAAGTAGTCTAACCATGCTTTCAGGACAGCAAAGTCATTTTCTGTTGAGGGAAGTATGTAGCAGGGTGTTCCCTGCCATAGGAGGGCTTATCTGTTCTGCCTGTCAGCTGGAGTGTTAGCTCAGGACGTTGTCCCCCTCACATGAATCTGCTAACTGGTGAGATAACCCAAGCTGGACATCTGTCCAGTAGAGAGTTATTTCTGGTGCCATAGAGGTGGCATTCCCAGCTGACAATGAGCACCTTGCCTTGAGAGCAAATTGAAAGGAGATAAGCCTTGAATTTCTGACTGACAGACACTTCACTGGAAAAATTATAAAAGATAGACAAAACTTTTATAGAGTAGAAGTCTTGTGCACATTACCTGGAAATGTGTGAGGGAATCTCTTGCCAAGGTTTGGGATGCTGGAGTTTGGAATTACTCTCCCAGGGGCTGAGTGAAAGGAATCTGTGTACCCCATCATCAATTTGGTGATAAGTTACATTGACTGCTAATCTATACTATGTCTTTGCTAGCAGTAATATGGGTACCTTTATGTTGTGCACTCTTTTATGTAAATCTACTAGTAGTTCTTTGGTTTAACCTGTGTAGCAAGCTACTCTGTTTAAGGCCTTTTGTTTGTTAATCTTCTGTCTATCCAATAAATAACTCATTTTATATTAGACCTGATTTGCCATTTTTTAGAACTTGTGAGCCAGGGTGTTTTAGGTGTGGGTCACCTGAATTTAAGCTGCTGCCAAAAATTTGAACCTAGGGCAGGGTTGTCTAATACTTTCACTCAATCCATAACAAAGTAGGGGAGAAAGTTAGGAAGAGGTGCAGTGAAAGCATCACCTCTTTTAAATCCCAGCTGACTGCCTGCACTGTCTTAAAATGCCCTTACATGGCACTTCCAAGATAAAGGTTGGAGGAGGTTACTCCCACTCAGCTGCAGAAATGCTTATCCTGAGGCGACCCACTATCTTAGGAAGTTGACTAAAGTCAGCAGAGACTGTGGTACTAGATATTGTTGAATCTAGATAGAAAGGACTACAAACTGAAACACAGCACCTTAACATTTGACATTGAAATACTCAGGAGTAAATAGATTATGAATTGACCATGAATAGGCAGAGGCTGGAGATTAAAAGACTTTTAGACATCAAGGCAGAAAATTTCCAAAGGAGCCTTCCAAAATAATATAGGGTTAAGAATAATAAATGCTCTAGATAATTTGCAGATGAGTCTTGGCTGGATTGTGAATGAGTCCATAAGGAAATCAACTAGGGAGAGAAACAGAATTTGCTGTAAGCTTTTTTTCTTCATGTGCAATTTCTTGTAGGCTCATCTTGGATGATATTCCTGCAAAGGAAACAGTTCAATTTACAATTAGTCCTACTTTGACCTGGCTTGTGCTGCTCAAAAATAAGGATAGTGCCAAAAATAGTTCCAGCTCTTGACTAGGAGGTGCTCAATGATGATACAAGAGTCAACTGGCACCCCAAGGAGTTTCCACAGATTTCCATTCCATTTGGCTATATTTTAGGATTAGAATAGTGTTTCTTTTCTCATGAAGTGTGAAAAATGGTGATATGCTTTGAAAAAAAACTGTTTTGGAGGTTGTTATGTTAAAGCCACAGCGCTTCAAATCAAATTGGCTTTACTGAGGCAAGTTGATTCTTTGATGTTACTTGCACTGGTCTTCACAAGTTTGCTTCCTAGGCAGAGCCAGCCAAAGAGTCAGAAGGCAGGAGAATTTTCAGGCTTCTTTCACAGTCCCCACTACTCTATAGCTTCCTGGACCCGATCCATGGGCATGATGAATTGAAGAAAGCCGAGGAAAAGAGAAGGGGAGTAGTAGTCTAAATCAGATATTTGTCATGGAGACTGGGATTGAAGTAGCCCACTTCCATAAACATTGGATAAGAACACTTGTGTATTTAAAAGAATTCCTCTTCTCTACTGCTGTAGCCTATGCTGGAGGGGCTAATGGTTCACTAAAGAGATGTCAGTAGCAATGAAGATCTGAAAAGTATTGTCATAAGTGATAGCTCTTCACTGGGTGATCTTTTATTGCACAAGACAGCATCTCTAGTGACCATGTTGCTTCATACGTATGACTTTAGTTGCATTCCAATGAATTATGCATGAGGTAGATATCCCAAAGTCCCCTCTGCAGACAGGCTAGAGAAATTTGCTTTCATACCAGACCCTTGTAATGAACTCTTAGCTCACATCATCACCAAGATATTAATAGTGGCATTTACTTTCTCCTATTACAGCAGGTACTCACCTATATGAAATATATACATAGTGTAAATCTGTTTACTTCAGTCATCTCCCATGTATTTTAAACTGAATTAAAGTGGAGTAGTGCATGCACACATCCCCTTTTATTGTCAACAACACAGGTTTCTGTTTTAGCCAGTCACAAAAAAAAATGGTTCCATTTTACCCTGCGGAAGCATATGAAACAAAGTATTGCACATGTTGGAAGCTAACCTGTGAAATGAGGATTGTATTTTTAAGGGTAAAGTCTTTAGCATGGCTGAACACACAGTGTTTTTACATAGCACCTCTGTGGGATAGGCAGTAATGTATCTTGCTTCTGCACCAATCTCTTGTAGCCAACACACAACAAACCTGAGGCTATGACTTGCTCTGAGCTACAACAGCTTTCGAAAACAACCTTATGACATCTCTGGGAATCCATTTCTAATTTCCTGTTGTTGTTGATGAATAGCATATGTATATTTTCTTAATCAATAGGCTTAGTGCTCCTGACACCCTCCCAAAAGTTTAGCACAAGTATGAATCTTCCAACAATAAAATTTTCTGCTAGGTGCAATCCATTCTACTCATTGCGTAGAGTCCTAACACATTGATTAGAGTCATGCTTTTTAAAGATTTAACCCATCCTTTGGAATACATAACCATATTCTTGCTGTGATTGTATAAGAAACTTGAAAGGAATCTAATTGATTTTCATAAATTTGAAAGCAATTTCTATATCTCTCTTTACAGTTTTATCTTAGGAAAATGCTTCTAAACATCAAAAAAGACTCCAAATATGAAGAGGTTTTCCATGATAGAAAATGTCACAATTTCTACATGGCTATTCCACAGATTCTTTCCATTCTTTGGTGTAAATTTATTTAATTATAAGGTCTATCAAGACCAGTTTGTTTTGTCTCTCACTGGAGTGGGGGAGGGTAGTGGCTTGTGATTTTCTTTCTAGTGGGAGTGCTAAACTGGGGAATACCATTTCTAAATCACAACAGCCACCAAGCTTTAGCTTTACCTATATCATTGGTAGTGAGAATTTCAGGAAAGCATGCAATGACCAGCTACTTTGTGTTTTAAACAGGAAATCGGAAGTTGTCCAAGGGGCAGCAGAAGGCAGTTCTTGACAGTCAGAAACATCCTTCTGGTGGTATTCGACCGTCAGACCTGCTCATGTGAAATCCCAGCCAAAAACTGTAATATTTCTGCAAGAAAAAAGCTGGGTTTTTTGGTACTCCGATAAAACTCAGGCTTTATCATTATGAAGAAAGGGAGTAATGTTTTTTGGGTTGGTTTTTTTTTTTTGGTCAGTTTGATATAGTTAGGAAAAAGACAGAGAAGTATTCAGATACACCAATACTTTTCAGATTTGAATGATAAATCCAAGTGCCTGTGCTTTCCTCATGCTATAGTGGCATAAAGTATTCTCTGTGTAATAGCAGACTTGGAAAGGTCCACAAAAGATAGAATTATTAATGTTTCTTCCCAAAGGAAAGTCCTACCATACCGCTAAGAAGTTTTCAAACAGCCTTGATGTAGTGGCATCAGCTACTCAGAGCAAGTCCTATGTCAGGAGTGATTGAGAAGAGTGGAAAGATTTATTTTATTGGAAAACAACAACAACAGCAACAACAAAAGTCCTTTTAAAGTCAGTTCTGGATGACATTGAATGAAGGAACACAGCACCAAAGGGATATCACTGGGATTTGAGAAAAACACAAATGCAAACTGAAATGCAGGAGTTGGTATAACCTACACACCAAGGTAAGACAACTTATTCCCACTTCTACTTTCTGCTAAAAGCAAAATTTTTCAAACCATAGAGTTGATATGCTGGCTAATTATGAAGCATAGGTGTATTTGTGGTGTCCACTGGAAGGAGGAGCACAGGAGAAGAAATGCCACTTTTCTACTATGACAAGGAGTTATATACATTTATTAAAAATGGATGTTAGTATTGGCTCTGTTATGTCACATTACCAGGACTTTATTGAGTGAGATTCTCAAAGTCAGCCAGAGCAAATGGGCAGCAGGCAGTGGAAGGTGGGCTGCCAATTTGGTTTGGCAGAAAACCAGCGCTTTCTGTACTGGTCAAGTTGAGTTTTTAATGTATAGCTGGAGCTATGAGGCCAGAGCCTCCAGAGAGATATAAGCTCACTTCTTATTTGCATTTCATGCTTCTGAATATTTTCTACAGATGAAATAACATTAAACCTGTAAATCATGCCTTCTTTCATATTTTGGAGGATTAAGGCATATATTCTGATGGTGAGTTGGCCTTGAAACTCTTCAGAGGTCTCTTTAACCCACTTGATTTTCTTTGATAACTTATCTTCCCACCACCTACCCTCAGCAGTCTGGTTGGAATACCTTAAGATGGAACAGAGAAAAAAAATTATTTCCTTGGGATGTTGTATTTATTTTACTGAATCTAAGACCTGACATAATTCATAGAATGTGCTTTGCAAAACCTTTTTACTACAAGTATTTAATTTTATGACTTGAGCAGAGCTATGCATATACATAAGACATATTTTGAAAAGAGACATTCAGAGACCCATAGAGATTCAGCATTCAGTAAATTCATTCCTTTGGTACAAAACAGCTAGCAAAATTTGACATAATCACATTTTAAAACTCATAGTTTATGGAAAGACTGAAAAAATTACAGCTTTCTCTAAGGAGATTTTACAGTCAAAACTTAACCCTAACAAAAGTAACAGATTTTAACATCAATTTTCTCCTCATTCCTTGTAACATTTAAAGAAATCTTTTGCAGGTAGATTTTTTTAGCATTTCAGTCCATCAAATTGTCAAGGTAACCATGACACTGAAGTCTGGAACTCAAAATGGAGAGAACCAGTAAGCATCATATATCAGTGTCCCAAGCCTAAACCCCATTCAGCGTTTCACAGAATATATAGAAAAATTGGCGCTTCAGTCAGTTGCCTGTATTCTTGTCCACCCTCTGATTTTTTCAAAAACTTTTGCTGCCACTCCAGAGATGCTAGCCATTCCTTGAATGCTGTTTACCCATAGACTCTTAACATAAATACAAACCTTGTCCTTTAATTTGTCAGAGAGATTTTAATTAAAATAAGCTCTTTCCTGCTAAAATATCTTTATCTTTCAATCTGCCATTGCTATCAGTGGAAAGGGATGATTGAGTTGAGTGCATTCACCCCACTTACATGAGGAAATAGATGCCTTTACAATGCAGTCACTGGATTTGATTGGTTGTTTCCTTTGAGTGATGGCTACAATATTTTATATGTGGATTTAAATAAAATCTTAGGATATATGGGAATTTCCCTGAAACCAGGAATTCTGCTTTTGCAGTACCTTAACCAATGGAAGGTGCTTGTCCGCCTGAAACCAAGACAGCAGTTTGCCTTTCAAAACATTCTCTTTTGTGGATCTCATAGTGGCTTTAATGAGGTGCTGATGTTACATGCACCCATGCATTTTAACCAACAACAATTTAAGAACACCCATATATTTTAACTTCAAATCCTCACCTCAAAAGAATTGTACTGTTCAAAGTAATGTATTTAATTTTATTCAGTAAAGTTCAGTTTCTAAAATATAAGAGTTATATGGTGCAAACAGTGAGATGTAAATTTTCTGGTATTTCTTCATGACACTACTGGTTCACCACAATAGCTAAGACAAAATTCTTTCTGTACTTGCTACTGTTGATAGGGTTGAGATATTTGGTATTTTCTGCTGCTCTGAAACACACAAAAGAGAAATCAAAGTATTTCATTATGTGTCGATTGCTTGCACTCTTGTATAAAATGCTTTTTTAAGTTTGGTCATTCAAGGAAGCAGCAAACACCCACTTAAAATTAGCTGGTAACTGCTTTCTGCTGAGTGACTCATCCTGCAAATCAGTGGGTCTTATTATTGAGACTTCAGCTCCTAATTTTTTTTTTCAAGTTGCCCTGAGTGTTCAGAGGTGAGGCCAAGCAGTCTGGCTCTATAAATCAGGCGTTGTTTGAGGCTGTCTGTTTTTATGATACAATGGATGACATTACATGTGTCATCCACATTGCTGTTGATGGCAGCAAACAACTATTTTCTCCTCTTCATCTCTTCTCACTACCTTTTCTATCAATGCACAAGTGTATGGATATGTATTATATTGGTGTGTATGTGTGTTCAAAACACTCTGCACCCTCACTCTGGTCAAGAGGATGCACACATGGCAGCAGTGACTGGACAACCCCCAGGCTCTGGGCAGATCACTCAGAGATTTTCTTTCAGGTACCAAAGGTGAAAGGGGTTTGCTGCTTTGTCTCCCATGACAGATGGAGTCACTTACCTGCTTTCAGCATGGACACTGGCCCTCTTCAAGCTGCCTGTCAGCCAGCACTCCAATCCCATCATGGAAGCATCTTTTTGAGTCAAGGTCTAAGACCCTCTCTACCTCTTCTCACCAGCCTGCAGCAGGCTGAGCTTTTCCTCTTTGACTTGCCCCCTTGTAAGGACAGTGCAGCAGAATCCTCTTTCTTTAGCTGCTGAAAGGATTTGCACAGTCACAATTAGAGTTTAAACCCATTAAATTATTTCAAAGTGACAAGAAATCCTTTTGTGTCCTTTTGCATTGATAAGGTTTTGGTGATGGGTGTCCTGCAGAGGTGGTCTCAGTGAAAACACACCAGGAACTGCTCCATGTCACACAGTGCCAGTTCCAGCCAGCTCTGAGACAGACTTGTCACTGCCCAAAGCAGAGCTCATCGGTGGCTGTGCAGCACCTCATGGCAGAACAGGTGGAGATGCCTTGAAGAAAGCTGGAGCCTGCAGAGAGGCCTTGCTGGAGCTGTAAGCCACGGAGACAGCTCTGTGTAGAAGCAGGTTTGCAGGCAGGACCCACGGCCAGGTCCTGAAGGACTCCACCCTGTTGAAAAGGATCCGTGCTGGAGCAGTTCTTTGAGAACTTCATCCTGTGGGAAGGACCCACACAGGAGAAAACTGGAATCCTGTGGAAGAGGTATCCTGAAGAATGGGATCCTGTGGGAGGGACTCTATGTGGGAGCAAGGGAACAGTGTGAGAAGAAAAGACTGGTGTACACAAAGTGTTCTGTACTGACCATAACCACAATTACTGATTCTTGTGGTCTGCTAAGAGGAGGACAGAAAAGACTCAGCAGTGAATTTGAGGCTGGGAAGAACTGGAGGTGTGAGAAAAGTGTTTCTAGTTTTGGTTTTGCTTAGTTTTATCTTTTTCTGTCCTACCCTGTTAGCAATAAATTAATTTCCCCAAATCAAGTCTGTTTGCCCATGATGGCATCTGGTGAGTGATATCCTTGTCCTTGCATCAACCTATGATTTCTTTGTTCTTTTACTGTATTTTCTACCTCTGCTTTTGTGAGAAGTGTGAGTGGGAAAATGGCTAGAGAGGCAACTGTAACTTTAACCTACCACAGTCCTTTGAAGTGTAGAAAGTAATTATTAATGCTTACAAGTTTTAGATGTGGTTCTTGGGTAGAGATGGTCTTCAGAGAACACCTGAATTCTCCTATGCTAGCACCCTTTGCTCATCATACCAGCCATCTCCTGCACATTCGCATCTTCTTCAAACAGCCCACAAATACAGGACAGCCAAAATAAATCTGCTCCTTGATGCGGAATTTTGCCCCAAAAGGTGAGAATAACTGCCTAACAGACTCAACTTTAGTCAAATTAGGCAGGAGGTATTTTATTACGACGCGTCGGAGAAATCACAAAATGGATTTCTGAGTTTCCCGTAACAAAAGCAAGCCTTTTATACAGTTTTGGATATAGGATTACATCAAATCATATACATAATCATATCTTTGCATGAATATTCATATGGGGCGTGGTGTAGGCGGAGCGTGGGCGGGGACATCTCTTTTGAGGATCATCTTGGTGGTCGTTCCGGATGCCTTCATCATGGGCGGGGGTCTTCTGATGAGTCTTCCTCCTTAAACTTTTAAACTTCTTTCCTAATTTGGCCAATTCCCGGTGTACTTGGCTTATTTCCCATGGCTTGGCAAGGCTCTTAGGGTCAGTTTGACATTGTTATCTCTGAACATGCTTAGCCCATCAGTTCCCTATCCCTATCTTCCTTTCCTGTCATTGTGTTCCGTACTTTAGCCGATTTATTGCTTTATGTGGTTTTCTGAATGCTATGCTTTCTTCAAATGCTTTACATTCTATGTTTTAACTCATTATTTTGTGAAGGCTATCTGTTTTGGGGCTTTATCCTTCTTGCAAAATTTTCATTCCACCTACTCTTCTTTTTGCTAAAACCTCTTATCTGGAGGGCCTCAACTAATCTTTCCTATGGAATGACTCAGTAGGTCTTGAGAACAAATAAAGCTCTGCTAGAGCTGGTGTGACCTTGCTTTAATCCATGCCTGAGCACCTCTCTCTCAACTCGCATACTTACTTGCAAAGTGGACCAGTGCAAGGTCTTGCTCTGCTCTGAACTTTAATTATGCATTTAAAGCAGTGTGAGGAAGAAAGCTACCTTAAGAGCACTGTTCAGACATTAGTTCAAGGATTCAGGGTTTCCCTCCCATCCCTGTAGTGTATTCCAGCGCTTGAAGTGCCAGGAGAAAGTAAGGTGGTTTCCTCAGAGAAACCAAGAAGAAAGGCTATACTCCCAATTACTGCCCCTCTGCCTTCGAAGTATTGTGATAACTCTATTCTCTTCTCATTAGTTCCAGGTGACGTGATCCCTGCATTCTACTAAACATGGCTAGAAAGAGCCAGGTTCCAAGGAGCATGAAGGAAAACCTTGAATGACAGAGCACTTTATAAGCTGAACCAGATATGCCTTTGTTTCCCAAATGTATATACAATAGGAAAGTCAGGTGGGAAAGACCAGGAACCAGTATGTGGCTGAAAGTGAAGCAGACAGCAGTGAAAGTCACTCAGACATGTACAAACATGAACAAACCAGGGGAGAGAAATGAATCATTTTGGAGCAGTAGAAGAAACAGAATATTAGTGAAGCTTTTTAATGCCATCTGGGGTAGACTTTCTCCTCAGCACCTTATACGGAATCTTCCTTTTTATACAACTGGGAACTATTACCTTAAGTAGACTTGAATGAAATATTAACCAATTAAAAACTGTATTCTACAGTTTTTTTAAAGAGATGTACTTTATGGGTGGCTGCCATTCCAAGAAATTTTTAACATTGGAAAACCATCTGACATATTGGGAGTGGACCACAGATATGCAAAGTGCTGCTTGAGAAAGGATCAGAACCACTATTCAACTTTAATCTAGCCTGGTGCATATTCTGGCCAAAAAATCCCCTCAAACCTTTGTACTTTAATGGCTGAGATCTGGAAATGCATGTTCCCATAGCACGAAGGGATATATGCTGGAACTGCTTCTGCTAGAAGTATTTGCTCAACATCAGAACACAATTATTCAAATGTACTTTACGTTTACTGTGCGGAGACTCCTTGAGCACTTTCCTCCTCAGGGACGCAAAAATGTGTCTATGTTGCAGTGAAACACATGATGGATGGTTTTGTAAACACCCAAGCTGGCTTTACCAAATGCAGTCAAATATTGATATTACCTTTCCAAATACTTTCCTTCAGTCCCAAGTCGACTTACAGCCTACATTAATCCACAAATTGCAGAAGTCCTCACTGCACTGCCAACTTTTCTATTATGAGCTAGATGTGATTATGCTTAAATTATGCCGAGGTCACATCTTTGGCTGAAGCAAAACTTGCTGTAAAACAGTAATTGTATACAATCAAGAAAGTCCCTTTCTTTGGCACAGAACTGTCCACCTTGGTGGACCCTGCCTGTTCTCAGGATATTTGGAGTGAAGTCCAGCAATTGCATGTCCTGATCTTTAAGGCCTGCCTATCACAAGGAAATTTGCACAATAAATGGGAGAGCTATTTATAATGCTAGGGCAAGGCAAAACTTTCATTCTGCAAAATGAGAGCGCAAACTGCCCCAATGCATGTCTGTTCTGCACCAAAAGCAGCCAGGATTGCAAGGGGGAGCTGTTGAGAAAAGGTTTTTTATTACAGTGCTCAAACCCTTATTTTTAACTAACCAGATACAAAAGTGGTTTTGAAACTAAGGTTCCAGTCTGTTAGATTCAGGAGGGAGGATGTAAAGCTGATTTATCCTGAGTGTGAATGGTCAGAAGGATGTGAGAACTGATCCACAGAAAGAAAACCAGAGAGGGAAGATCAATTTTCTTATGAATATCAGTTTCAGAATTAATGAAGCCTGCTTTCCCATGAGTGTATGTCTCATGGTTGATTGACTTTTTAATCAAATGATATCAAGGTTGCAACATGAACTCAACCCTTTAAAGATCCTAGTGAAACTACGGAGGATACACTGCCTGACTGGAGTCCCTCATACTGAGCAAGGTAAGAATTAAGACAAAAGAACTCTCAACAATTTCCCTGCATAACTGACCACTAAGTCAATGAATAACCACCTTGCTCCAGTTCTTAGGAAAACAAGCTTAAAAATTATAATTTAAATAGGACAATATATTTCTGATAAAACTCTCCTTAATACATCCCTTGGATTATGTGTTCTGTCTCCATCACCCTTTGTAATGTTTACTTTACACTGTACATTCTGCAGGAGAAGCACTATGTCTGCTGCTGGTCTGAAAAACACCCAGAACATTCTGGGTCCTAACACAATTCAAACAATGTTAATAATGAAACAGGATGGCTTCTAGACCAGAACTTGTAGTTTGAGATCCTAGAACAGCTGGATGTCAGGTATAGATATTGACCAGAACTGTATTCAGTTTACAGCCCTGTACATCCACAAGAATTCCATTACTATTTGCAGAAGTACTTCAGATGGCTTTAAATTTTCACCTGAATTGCTGAAGTCAGAATCTGACCCAGGCTGATAGATATTATTGGATCAGGAATAAGAGTGCAATAAATCATAAACTAGAGAGAGAGGGGAGTTTGGTCTCTCACCAGTGAATTTAATAAAGTGCACTCCAAAGTAGGAGTCTTTGTATTATTCACTTTCTATTAGATTATTTTCCTTTTATATGTCCTCCCAATACCATGCTGGCATGTAATTTTCCCCCACTTTTATCTCCTACATGTACAGAGGGGAATGGATCTTTCTCAGAACTATGCAGAACTGAAGCCACATATGTTTAAGTCAGGAATCTGACAATATTCTCCTGACACAATGGGCTGCACCTTACAGCTTATTGCATCTGTGTAGAGAAGTGGGATAAACAGGTGAGTCACTTCACATGCTAGCACCTGGACAGGCTTCATTATAAATTGCATTCTCACCCTGATTTCCCTTCCTTAAGCTACACAGGTACCATTCAAACTTGCTCAAGATGGTTTCATTTATTGTCCCCACCCTACCTCTCTTCCCTGATGCTGTGGAATATTTGAAAGAAGTTTGACTTAAATAAACAAGCACATAAAGTCAGATGGGAAGGAAGAATCTCTTTGTGAAATCCTCACAGATGGAGTATCCACCTTCTTCCTTTTGCAGATTCAGGGGTTTGGAGGACAGGCAGATAGGAACTATCTCTTTTATTGATGTGTTTACATCTCATTGACATTTTTGGAACCATTTTTGATAGTCTTGAATATTGATCATTGGCCACATTAAGGTTGCTTTTTTATATTCCTTACTCTTACCCATGTGTGTGCTCTCACTTTAAGATGAAAAGACAGCAGTCTCGTGAAAAACCCATTCAAAGAGAATACAAGGTAGAAATAAGTGAGTGATGCTGACTTGATGGTCACCATATTTATTCACCCTGTTTAATATAGTTTACAAAACTTGCAGCAGACAAAAAGTAAGTAGCAGAATAATAAGAAGTAACTGCCAGTTTGATTTCTATTCAATACTAAAAGAGAGAGAAAAAATATCTACATTTGCATTTATTGCCTTTAACTAATTTAGCTGACTAAAAGTGTATAAATCTGCTTGTTCTCCCTTGCTTCTTCAGTTTTGCAACAGAGACCCTTCACTTCACCTTGAACTTCCCAGCAGTGTAATCAAGAATTACTAGTAATTATTCTAGAAAGTGCTTTATGGATCTCCATTGCCTCCTTCACGTTTTCCTGCTACTCATCTTTCATGGGGAGCTATCTTGTATATTCTGGAGACAGACTTCTTGATTTTACCACACACACCTTCTGCAAGACTGAAAAAATCTTCCCCACTGAAAGATGATAAAGATCTGATTATACAGACCTATCCAAGCATTATGGCAACTTTCCCCACCATCAAAGGGGATTATTAGAATGGTTAATGATTATTAAAATATGGAGGTTTATAGGAATCTCATGAAAATTACTTAGACTATTTTGGGCATTGGTTGAATCTAAAGAAATTAACTAAGATGTCTTACATAGGATTCCCAAGTCCAGCTTATGAGTTCAGCGGGAGGTCACCTGGGCAGAAAAGGTCAGAAGGTTGAAAATAAAGCACTTCCCAAAGCATTTTGGTGTCATTCATTCAGGGTCCAGACAGCAAAAAATGTTCAGAAATACAGTCCTCTCACCTTCTCTTTTCAAATACATGGAATTTTAGGCTTTGTGAACCCAGATTCTGCTTCCCATATGTAAACTAAAATACCTTTGAAAATCAATTTCTATGATCAGAAAAGCCTATCCAGCACAGCAATGTACACAGAGGATTGCTAATATGCTAAAGTCAGGGAAATACGTATGTGCAGTACAATATCATTGTAAGTTCACTGGAAGAGTAATTTAACTTCATAAATGCAATGTATCATTGCCACAAACATGGCTCTAATACTTAATTCTGAGTAGTGCCAAATGCCACCTAGAAAGTGCTGGTAGGCTGTTGACAAATATGTTCAGCCCAGAAGATTGAGGCCTGAGGGCAGACTGTATCTTCACAAAGGCAGTTCAATCACTGAGCCGTCTGAGCCGTCATTGCACATTGCTTTCTGAAACAGTATTTTTCAGCCTCTAACTACCTTTAATTATCTTTTGTTTCCTGCAATGGGGCTCAGAAGAAAAATTGTTAGCAAAGCTGTGTGTATTTTTGCCTGCCAAAATCTCCCTGCAGCTATTTCCAAACTGAATTTTTCTGTGGAAAACTTTAGACTCATACCTGCAATGTCCATGCAAGAAAAAAAACCCAATAGGAAGAGCTGACTGAGCGACTGAACTATAAAATTGTTCACATTGAGTTGAGGTTTGACCTTACAGCTCTAACCCCCTTACTGCATCCTTTAACTCTACATCCTAGCTGCACCTGGGCTTGGGACCAGGGATCTGGACATGGGAACTGGGCAGATCTTCAAGGTCTTACATGCTGTGCTCCCAGGAAGGTGTGCACACCAACAGGTGTCTCAGTGCAGGGAGGAGCTCCATTCCTTTCACTCAAAATGTTCTGGACCTGTGCCATAAACCTTGTGCCACTGCCTCTGGTCCTGCAAACATAATTACAGTCTTCTCCTTATTGCAGGGAGTGAGGAGCAGTCTCCAAGGGCCTGTGTCCACACCAGCCTAAGGTTTCCCCAAAGACTGACTCTGTGAAGCCTCCTAAGTGCAGAACATCCTGCTGTAATCCTGCAGTAACTGCAGGGGTGAGGCCTCTGCTCTGCTGGGCACGGGGGTGTACCTGTGGCATGGCATCCTCAGATGTGCCTGGAGCAGCTGCAGGTGTTTTCATTCCATCCTGACAGCTGTGCAACCCACATCCTCTGATGACTGCCCCGCAGCTTTGTGTAAGGCAACGCTTACACAAATGCTTACAAGAATGTGTGGGCTTACACTAATAATAAAAACCACACCCTGGTCCACCAGAATTTCCCACTGTCCCCACTAGACTTGTCTGTGTCTTCTTGGCAGCTAAAGCAAGGGCTGGCAAATCTGGACTCACTCACATGGACTTGGTCTGCCTGATTGGCCCCAGACCACTGGAATGTCCTCAATTTTTCACTGAGAGCCATTCTAGGGTTTGGTTATGCCAGAGGGTCCAAGAGGACCTTTTACGAGCTGGGGAAGAAAATGATGAAGGGGGAATTAGGATCCCTCAGCTCATACAGGTGGTGTGAGTTCAGGAGCTAGTGTCCTTCCCTGGGGTACAGCAGGAGACAAGGTGACTCTGTAGATACATAATTGTTTCCCAGTGAGGACCAGAAATAGTGGCTGTTGCCCAGGGCAAGATAACCAGGACACTTGCATTGTGAGGTGTCCCAGATAAACAGATAATTTTTCTGAAGAGATGTGCCAAACATGAGTGAACAAGTCCACTGGGAAAGGACCAGGTATGGGATATGCTGTACTGCAGTTTGGACTATTTAATGGCTTCTGCAACATTTTTCAAGCACAGGATACTCTTAAACATGTTCGTTGAATCACCCCAGAGGACATTTCAAGGCTGAAATGTTCGTCCTAATGTGTGAACAGGAATATCCCTGAAGGTCCTCCACAGGAAATGTAGGCAATCAAAAGGGACTCTAAAACTCAAAACGAACCAGTATTAAAATAATGCTATTGGAGCTCTCTAAAGTGCTACATGGAAATCTTCAAAATGCAAGACTTTGTGTATTAAAACCATGTTCATGATGTGAATAGTTCTGTACTTTAATGGCAAAATCTTTTGGCTGATTGGTCTATGCTGAGAAGAAAATTTTTGATGTTATTTTTCCTCCCTGGAAAGGTAGAATGAACCAGTGGGGAACAGAGACACACACAAAATCTTTCAAAAGCTAGCTGCCTTCAAAAGATTTTTTTAAACTTACTTTGGGGAAAAAATAACTCCATAAAACCTATTTGTTTTGCTGCCATGGGATGATTTTTTAGGAATTATAGAACCATCCGAGAAACACAATCAGTCTGCAGTAAAATGAAGTGCTGAGGCAATGTAGCATATTTAAAAAGCTCTGACAGCATAAAACTAGAGTCAGCATGAAATGTACAGACTTGCCTATTATGAATTTATAATGAACAAAAATTAATTCTGTTTTAGATATCTATTTAATGGCTGTGTATTGAGAATATTCTCAATACACAGCTGTTCACTGTGCCTTTGAGAAGATGATATGTTTATCTTTCTGTTTATAGCAGTACACAGGAGCTCTTCAGCTCTGTGTAAGTCAGGCAGAATATTCCTTGACATACAGAATATGGCTGAATTGTATTTTTCTTTAAACAAAGAAATAAAAACTTCCCGATTCATTAAGGGGGTCCATTACTTTCTTAGCCTTACATTATTTACTGTGCTTAATGCTTATCTTTGTTTTTCCAATTCTTCCTGCAAAAGAATTTTGCCCTGCCAAAAATAAATCCCAAATTCACTGTGATGGCTTCAGAAAAAATGACCTCAGGAGAATAGTTAGACAGGTGACCAGCTTGTCCTTCTAAATTTTTTTTTACTTGCTGTTTTCCCTTTGATATTAAACCATCCTCTGATTAGATCTTCTTGTATTGTTTCTCCATCCATCTTTGCCTTGTTTCTCATGTTTCAGGTGAGTCCATGTGAACCTCATGATGTTCAGCAAGGCCAACAGCAAGGTCCTCCGTGCCAGGGTTAGGGCACTCTTGGTATCAATACAGGCTGTGGATGAACAGACCAAGAGCAGCCCTTGGGGCTGGACAGGACCTGAGGGTGCTGGGGGATCAGAGGCTGGACATGAGACAACAGTGCACACTTGCAGCCCAGAAAGGCAACAGAATCCTGGGCTTCGTGCAAAGCAGTGTGGGCAGCAGGGCAAGAGAAGTGATTCTCCTTCTCCACCCTCCCTCAGGAGACCCCACCTGTGATGCTGCACCCATCTCTGGGGTCCTCAACACAAGAATGACACAGACCTGTCGGAGTGGGCCCAGAGGAGTGGGTCCCATGGGAACATTTCCTATGCAAAAAGACTGAGAGAGATGGGATTGTTCAGCCTGGAGAACCCACCAAAAGCCTTCCCTGTGGTCTTTAGTACTTAAAGGGGTCTTATAAGAAAGATGTGGGCATTTAAACACAAGCTATTGCAATAGGACAAGGGGTAGTTGTTTTAAATGGAAGAATGGTCTATTCGCACTACATAAAGGAAAAAACTTTTTACAAAGAGGTAACAAGTTGCCCAGAGAGATGACAGATGTCCCAATTCTGAAAACATTCAAGGTCAGGTTGGATGAGGCTCTGAGCTGATTAAATTGAAGATGTCCATGGCAGAGTAGTTGGACTAGATGACCTTTAAATGTTCCTTCCAAACGCTGTTCTGTGATAGCAAAACTGCTTTCTATAGAATAGAATTGAAGAAATTTCCTGTGAACTTCTGATTCATTTGGGTTAAACAGGAAGATCAGGCTTTTATAGCCTGGAAGACCAGGCAGACTGTGTCTTTCATGTCGATTGTGTGAGAGCTTGCCAGAGTCGATGGCAAGTGACTTGGAAAGATGATGCATATTACTCACTCTAATTGCTGTGACCGCCCCAAGCCTGATATAAACAGCTGGTGTAATAGAAAGATCCATAGCCCATGTCTGATTTCACATCAGCCAGGAGACATAGAGTAATAGGGCTGTTTAATATTTTCCTAGAATATATTTCTGACCCATAACTGTTGTCAGAATATGCACTGATCCGCCGTGTCCTCACATACAGTATGACAATGTGTCTGGACATTTTGTGTCACTCCTTTCTTCTAATGGCTGCTAACAGGGTAAGAGTGCATGCAGAAGTCTGTAAATTTGGGAGCAGATATCTGGAAAAAAAAATTTCTTTACAATAAAATTTGGATCATATGAGCTGCAATATATACTGTTAAACCCTTGCTCTTCAAGCAAACAAAAACCTACATAGGTCATACCAAATTTTGTCAATAGCAGAATGATATAGAAAATCTTATACAAAATACAAAGTGGTACCTTTTCTCTGGGAAACATAATGAATAAAAAATACAAAAACCATCCTGTCATGAGCAGAGAACATTGCCTGACACTCAGAAAATTAGCAAGACAACAACAGCGTCTCCTCCGTATACTTCACTGTATCCACAAGTACCTAATCCAGGCTTTATAAAGCATTTATAGTCTTTCAGAAGAAAGTTGCATAAAAGTACAAAGGGAGTTTAGAGTGGTTTTTCATTGATAAATTGCCCTTTCAAAAGCACATTTTCATTTAAAATACACACTTTTCTCAGGAAAACACATCTTTACTATGTGCTTTCATTTTTGATGGATGATTCTGTAATGTCTTACCTTTTTCTTTCCAGGGCTTGAGCGGTATGAAGGCATAGGGCCTTATTTATTTTTGTAATCCACAAAACTCTGCACAAGAAATTTGAGGAAAAACATCCCATCTCTAATAAATCTATTTGTTTTCTATTTCAAAAATCTCTATTTACCACTCTTGTTGAATGTTTTTCTGTTTTAGGAAAAGAAATTGACATCTGTTAGAAACTAGATAATAGCAAAGTTGTTCAGTCAGATCTCACCATCTTTTCTTACATGTTGCAGTTGTAGTTATCCCAAGTCTGGATTGTGGGATCTTGTTCTACTTTGCCCCTCCTGCTCTTGGATCCCTCTCTCAACATTGGGATGCTAATTCCACCTCTGCACTGCAGGTCCTTCTGTTAAAGCTGTGTGTGCTAACCCTCTCTGACAACCAAGGTCTGGTACACAGCAATGCTGGCTACATATTTGTTATTACTGTGCTCAATCCAAGAAATTAATAATTTTATAAGGTGATTTAACTTCTTTTACTTCTTGTACTTCTTTTACTACTTTTACTTTACTTATTTTAATGTTATTGGGTGGATTTCACCCAACTGGAAAATTGATCAAACTGTAAAAAATTGATCAATTTTTTTGAGAAATGAGTCTGGCCTCATCCAGGGCATGACTCACTGGAGGCTACTTGTGGAGATGAAAGGGTAGGTAAGGTTCACTCAGCTCTCAGCATCTTCTGTTAGACTGTACAGGATAGGGTGACTTAGTGAAGCACAAGACCCTTCCAAGCTCATCATAAAAGAAGTGCAAAGTAGATGCTGCTGAGAGAATAACCAGCACAGCTCCCATCCATCCTTTCACTGCCGCCCCTTGGCACGCAGCTCACTCTTTGCTCAGGGCTAGCCAAGCTGATGGTTTGCCAGCAAAGGGGATTTTGCAGCTGTGTTGTGCTGCTGAAGTCTCCAGCAGTGCCCCTGGCTGACCTTCTGCCTCAAGGTCTTTCTGGTAATCTAAGCCACCAGATGCCAGCCTGGAGATTGGAAAAAAGAAGCAGAATTATAACAGAGAAATTAATTTTGCCTAGAAAAAAGGAAGGATGTTTTTTTCTGTCCAGTTTTTGTGAGTGAGTGTTACAGGCTGAACAAAGACTGGCTATAAAATCTTGAATTGCTGATCCATGGGGTTTTTAATTTATTTTCTTCTAATAAATCATCAGTGTGAGAATAGACTGATGAGTCAGACCATGCTGACAAGAGCATCTTCTGAAGTGGCTGAGGAACCAGCAGAGACCTTGATGATTTCAGACAATTTTTGATCAGTATTTAAGCCTCTGTGAATTAAAGCTTTAAAATAGGCCTCCAAACTAATGGTCGATGCACTGGGGATATGAAGAAGATTTAACATCCCAATAAGCAGGGGGTGAAGGACACCAGGCTTACCAAGCATCCACTGCATGTTTCCAGCCCGCTGGAATACTTTGATGAACATAAAGCATGTTGATGATGGTATTAACCAAATGGGATGGAAAGCTCTTTCTCTATAGAATAAGGGAAGTCTTAGAGATGACATGGTCATATTTAAATTTTTCTCAACCAATGAAATAACTTGGAAGATCTTAGTTTGTTTTTTTAATGAATCTGCAAGGACGCACAAAAAAAAAGTAGCTAAAAACCTAGCCTGATATATTTGCAGTTCCCACTAATCCTCAGTTAGGGATATCACAATATAACTTTTCCTCTGGGGCAGGATTTTCAGAAGTGCTCCATGTTCTGTAAACCTCTTCATGAAGTGGATGACAAATATGAGACGCAGATTTGCTTTGAGGGAAGATGGGAAAGGTTAGTAAGTGCTGATTTAACCCCATGACAATACACAAATTCTGGGTGGTGTGTTTTATGTCACCTGGAAAAAGCCACTTCATCTACACTGGATCTGCATCTCTGCATATACCTGTGGGAGCTGAGGGGGGCCCAATAATGAACCTATTCATAAAACCCCAAGTACATTCGTACCACAGCTGGACAAATACATGTGCAGGGACCAAGTGTAAAATAATCTGACATTAAAATGAAACAAATTCATACAGCTATGACTGTACAAAATTGCCACAACTTTATTGTCGCCTTTCTTTTGCAAGTTCACACATGAAATGCCAAGCTTTCCTTAAAACATAGTTTCTTCTTTTGAAGATATTGCATAAACTGTTAGATGTAAAGGTTTAAAAGGCTCTTGCCTCCCTTCAAAATTATCTTTTGTCTAAATGGCTATATCTAAGATTTTATAAAAGGGACCTCACTGGTGGTCCTTTAGTGTAAAAAATGAAGGTAGCTCATGTTTTTTATAGTACAGGCACTTTTCTCTTATTAATGCTGTGCAGTAAGAAAGAATATTTGCAGTGCTGCAGTGGTTGAGATGGATGTTCAGGATAATAACAGAGGATGCCTACCATGAGCCTAAGAGATTTTGTCCTTTAAAATAATATATAAGGCTATATCTAGGAACATGCTGGAACTATGAATATTTATTTATAATGTGGCTTTATCTCATCAGTGAATTTCCCTTAAGAGAGAAATATTTTCTTCAAGGACATCTATTGTTTGAACAAACCTATGGTGTGCACTTTTCTACTTTGTCCCTGTAGTCAGTAGGCAATGTAAGATTATACTGAAAAATCACGTAGTATTTCTTAGCTTACATACCAAACTTTTAAGGGAAGTAGGTGAAAAAGTACACCGGACCATTAAAGAGAAATAAATGGTGGAAAAATAATACAAGCAACTTTTAAAAAACAGGTTATTTCTTCTAGGTTTTTTTTTTAAGTTACCTTTCATGCTTGTTTGTCAGCACCAACTTCCTAAGAGAAAAAATTCTTGGGCCTCCTGCTGTATTGCACTGATGCCATTAATATGGGTTTAACAGTCTTGTTTTGAATTTTGCCTTGAGCTACATTTCTCCAAGGAGGTGCAGGTGGTTATACCCAAAGCCAGACAGACGTGACTGTTTCTGAGGGCTGTGTGGAAAAAAGCTCACAAAGAGGAGGTTTCTAAGACCACATTCCCCTCACCTCTGGTCACTGTTGTTACACTGGACAATACTAAATAGGATCAACCTGCCAACCTCAAAGTAAAATCAAGCTGTAGATGTGATACAGGAGCCAGCTGTCTGCCAGTGCACAAAAGTGCTACTTCTGTCTATAAAGTGTCATACTGATGAGTCATCTTGTCATCATTACATAGAAAATGAGTAAGTTTCTTAAATATGTCAGCTAATCTGCTGATTTAATGGCAATCAGTATAATCTATTACACATCACATTAATCCATTAATGAAGCAACATCTGCAAGTCAACTGGCTCTGCTTTTATCTATATTCAAATGGTGCATTTAAAAAGACTGCCCAATAAAATGTGACTATTTATCAAGCCATAAGTGTTCTGCTTAGCATTTAAGGCATTGTTCATTAATAGTCTTCCATTGTGTACTTTAATTGGGCTCTGAGCAGATGAGTGGCATGCCTGTGCAGAGTGATTAATTAACAGTTTTTCAGATACGATTTAAACCACATAGCTTAAATGACTGAAAACTTTTCTTTTGTAATGGGTACAGGCACCTGTATAATGCGTGCTGAAGCTGTTTCTCCAGCTGCAGAGCTCAGAGTTACATGCAAACAAGCCTTAGCCATTTCAGTCAGACAAAAGAGCATCATCAAAATGACTGGGCTGTCTCATATCATTAAGTTGAGGAGATACAATGTGTGACTGAAATTGATAACTACAGAACTACTCCTTCACACTTATCTCTGACATACTTTACACTGAATGACTAAGGAGAGGGGCTGAAAAGTTGAGATTCACCTCGCCAAACATAAAACCATTTCCCAAAACTGAGTTTCCTTTAGAAGCTGGAAGAAGAGGCATTTTCAAAGTATGATTCACCATACTACAGGTGACTAGAATAGCTTGCATAAGTTATGTGCTATTAGAATTGTTTTTGCTCTTTTGACTACAGGTCATCTGACTAGCTTAGGTGTAAACACCTCTGCTGTAATCATTTAAAATGAATGGTGAGTGTATGCATGGACTGAAGAATGGTGTTGGAGTAGTAGGTTTGTTACTGGCGTCCATCTTGGGCACCTGGACAGTGTCACATCTGCAGCGTCACAACTGCACTGACTACAGATATATGTGGTGTGATAGATGAGTAACACGATGGTTGACTCTCAGAATTAAAAAAAAAATATTATATTTATGTTTAGAGGAGTTTTAAAGATTTATAGATATGTTTTACATCCCCCCTTACACTGTTATCACGGGACGGCCTGGGTAGTTTGGGCACTTGGGAGGATTGGCTCATTACTATGGCAATACCTGACCTCCAATCAAGATGTAAGAAAGTGATCTCCACCACTGGACAGCAAAGAAGGAGTTGATTGACAAGACTTTGGGAGGGGCTAAAGGGTTAAAAGGAAGAACATCCATTGTGTGAAAAAATGATTCATGGTGGGAAAAAATCCTTTGCTTCGATGCTGTATCATTTCCACTATTCAGTCTTCTATTGTATTTTTTTATAAGATTTTAATAAATTGTGTTAAATTTTTGGAAGTAAGTGGCATTTCTCACATGTGTCATGTGGCCTTTCACTCCACACTGACATTGAGATGAGGCTCCATGGCTTTGCAAGCTGCTGCCTTGGTCACAACAGTAGTTTCATCTTGCAGGCAGACAAATTCTTCTTTTAGCATTTTCCCTGAAACCTGTTCTCTTCTCCTGACATTGCTCTGCAGCTTGTGGGGGCAGTTTGCTGCAGAAAGTGGCATCTGCCTCTGCCTCTGCCCCTGCTGCCAAGGCTCCCACTTCTGACAATGCCAGGCTGAAATCCTTGCTCAGGAAGACATGAGAGGGAGTTGTTCCTTTCTCCTACTGGTCAGCAAATACAATTTCCCCAGCAAAAGGTTCAGACCAAGAGAAGCAGTTCCTCCTTAATCACAAGCATGACCATCAGTTCCTTATCTCTACTTGTTCTTCAGCAATCTTTTGTAGATTTTCAGTTGTGTTTTCCACAAATAGAACCAAAATACATTCACAAGTCTCTATCTCTCCTTTTTCAATCTTCTTTCTCCACTTTCTCCTCCTAGCCATTGCTGAGCTGCTTTTCAAAGTTTACTTGTAAGGCAATCATACAGATCATACAGAAGACTATTAAGATAACAAGAACATATATATACACATTCAGTTTGCTGCTTACTGAGGAAGGTTTGTGGGGATGTTGTTGTTTTAAGCCCAGCTGAAGATCAACCATCACACAGGTGATCATTCAATAATCACTTTATTGCCCCCCCACCCCAGTGAAATTGGGAGGAGAATCGAAGTTCAACCTGTATATTGAGATAAGGACAGTATAATAACTTAAAATAAAGGAAAATATAACAATATTGGTAAATAATAATAATGATGATGATAATAAAGGAAAGAAATCAAGCGCTGCAAAATACAATTGCACATCTGCTGCTGACAAATGTCAGACCCCACTTCCTGAACACAGATTAGCTTCTTCCAGGTAACTCCCCCCAGCTCATATTCTAGGTATGATGCTCTATGGTGCGGAACATCCCTTTGGTCAGGGTCACCTGTCCCAGCTATGCTCCCTCCCAGTTTGTTTTGCATCTTCCGCACTGGCAGACCAGGAGAAAAGGAAAAAAATGTCCTTGACTTAGGATAAACAAGACTTAGCAAAAACCCCAAAACATCAGTGCTGTTATCTACACCCTTCTCATTCCAAATCCAAAACATAACATTGTGACAGCTACTAAAAAGAAATTAACTCTAGCCTAGTTGACAACCAGGACAGGGGAGATAATAATATCCCTTATTAGGACATGTAACACAGTTACAAAAATTACAATGGATGTTGGGTATCTCTCTCTGAGCTGCTGTTCAGGTTACCTAGTACTGATGATTAATATTAGGAGAAACTACAGGGTTTTACTATTATCCTTTGTTCCACACACAATACTTTAAGAGACAATCAATGATGGCCTTTCCCATCTCCCAAGGAGTATATAGTCAAAGATAATTTATGTTTCACAGAAAGAGTATTTTTTGTTTCTTGTCTTGTTTCCTTTTTCTCTAATCTGCTATGATGCTATGATCTATTAGCACAAGAGAGAATTAAAGGTACAATTTAGGCTTTAAGCCTTCCTTTCATAAATTCTTAATTGAATGTGAATTTCAGGAATGCAAGAAATGCAGAATGAGGATTTTCATCTGTAACCTTCAGGTAGAAATTTCTCAGGCTGATCTGCAAATAGTGCAAGTTAATACAGTTACAAAGTGAAGTCTGTGTGGAATTATGTAAATTTACACAGGATACACAAGGTTTGTTTGGTTGTTTTGTTTGGTTTGGGTTTTTTGATTTTTTTTGTTGGTTTGTTTTGGGGTTTTTTTTGGTTTTTTTTTTTGGTCTGCTTTCCTATTTGTAGTATAATCTACAAGTTTCAAAAGTGACTTAGCTTTGAAATTTTGTGGGCAATGACAAACACCCATTTATACAAATGATCCAGGGGGATCACTCATTTGCCAGCCAAGGATATTGTTTTATTCTGATACTACAAGACTCCATCAAGTGGGTTTTTGATGTTATTTTGGGCCCAGTTTGATGTCATATTCTAGTAGTACTGTGGCTTTTGCTTTTTCATGGTGTGGAAAGCAGGAACAAAGTCAGTATTAGGGACAGGAAGGTAATCAGTACCTATACATGAAAATGTCACAGGAATTTTCTGATTGATGAAAAAGAGGGGAAATCAGATTGATTATCTGTCACTTTTACATCTTCTCCTTATTCTGTTCTTCATCAGTGTTCCATTTCCTTCACCTGCTTCTTCTCTTTTGTCTCCCAATGCTTTTCACTTTTGTTCTCTCTTCCTATGTAACTTCAAATATGGAAAGGTAATGCAGACTGACGTGCTACCTGCAACCACAGTTCATTGCTCTGCCCTTGTCCCACACTGGGATGACTTGTCTGTTTCAAATCCTGTCTGTTCCACATGTCCTTTGAGGAACCACTCATGGATGTCCTAGTTGCATGACCATTAACTATGTTAATAAAAATCCACATTTATAAGTGAGGAAACAGAGATTAAAGGGTCTTACCTTCACTAATTCAGATGATGATGACCTCCTGCAGCTTTGAAATGATCCCAGCTCATGGGTTTTGGTGTCTGCCCTAGCTGAGATTCAGCTTCACATTGGGATGAGCTCCAGGGACATACAAACTTTTCTACTTAGTACTACTCAGCACCCAGTGGTAAACAATTGTGCAGGCTAGAAATGAGCCATGATGTTCCCTAAAGCCTCTCAGTGTATTCCAATGGAGTATAGGAACCAGTTTGTAAGATGTCCTACAGTGTGTTCTCATCCCTCAGAATTGTCATTGCCTCTGTGGAATAATGGCAGTGCCTTCCCTTCAACAGCTTTTTGCTGCTTCATCTCATCTGTGCCTGTCTATTGTCAGAGACTGAACAGCCATAGTGTAGGTGTGTGCTGCAATGGGAAATGGTCAGCTCTGTTCCCAGTCACTCCTAGTGATCCTGAGCTGAGTATAACCACAGAGAAATCCAGAGCTTCTTCTGGCTCTTCATATTAAAATATAATTTGGTTTAGTTTTTGCAAGAGTCTGCAAATGGCAAAGACATGGAGGAAATACTGTTCATTTTAATATCAGGACACCTGTTCTAATACCAGTGTCATTCTTTGCTTTACCAAGTCTTTACTTTTTTTTCTTCACACTTCCTAATACAATGCCCAATTGCAAATTAGTTCCTTGATATGTGTGTTGAATAAAGTAGGTGTCTTTGGAAACACTGAATGTTACAAAACAATTAAGATAGCAGCATAGATACAGAAAGCATAAAAGCAGCAAGAACACTATGTTTGGCATTTGCTGGTTTCCAAATTTTTGATTTGGAAATTGGCAAATTTTTGGCAATTGATGCTGAGGAGTTCTTTCACTGTGAGGGTTTGAATTGAGCATCATTTCCTCCGCTGCATTAGTAGGAGGCAATAGGAAGCCTGGCAACACATCAGGGCATATCAACACCTGAACTTGAACTTCCCAAATAAGCTGCTGCCACCTGATACAAAGAAGGAACCCAAGGAGGAGCTGTCACCCTGCACCAGGCTGGGCTGCTGAGCCACCTGTTCCCTGAGAGTGTGCCTGGTGCCCTGTCTGCTGCCTCACCTAAGCTGAGCTTTGTTTGCTGCCTCTGTGGACCCTCAGTGAGACTGGAACGTTTCTGTCCATCCACTCTTCGGCATGAGCTGGACTCACAATGCAAATATGACAACTGGATTTTTCTGTTAATATTATGTATCGGCTAAACCTGAAAAGGATTTTACAGGGTGTTTCCTGAGCCCAGTAGAAGTTTCTCCAGAAAAATGTCCTCAAAATATTTTTTAACAGAAAATGTTAGGGAATTTATTTTTATGAGTTTTAACCATCATTTTCAGTAAGAAATTTACTGTAAATAAATGGAGATTTCCTGGTGTAAAACTGAGCACAGTGGCAAGTAAGATGCATCTGTGCAGCAGTTCATAACTGATGTATTAGATTTTCTCTTTCATAAGAAATATACTTGCAATTTAAACTAAAACAAACCTGTAAATATTCTTGTCTAAGTTTGAAACTTAGAGTTATTCTTCCTCCAGGATCTGTAACTCAAACCCTCTGGTACATATGAAGACTAACTTTTATGCCTTTAATTTTCACTTTTCAGCTATTCAATTTTTAATATATTTGCACTTAAACTTACAACAACAGGCTTATCTGAATTGGTTGCACCTGGTTGCACATGACACAGTTAAAAAGATGAAGACTATGGTTGGACTGACAAAAGTTCCTATCAAACATTTCCACAAATGCCAAACTCATCCTTTCTAGTGCTGTGACTCACCCAGTCATCTTGCCTCAAGCAAAGACAGAAAGATAAACATTCAGTTGCATCCTGAAGGACAGTATTTATCATTGCTAACATCAAGCTAAAACAGATTTTTCATCTCTTTTCTTTCTATTTCACAAAAATTAGGTGGTATCTTTTACCTGTGGAGGTGGTGTTGGAAACAATGTCCTACCTCCTAGTCATTAAAGACCAATACATTAAAATATTTGGATTTTTGTACTTGTAATCACTGTATATAAAATGCATGCCTCTACAGACTCTGTCTGGAGAACAGTCTTTTGACAGAAAGCCAGCCCTCCTGCTCCCTTACAGCAGGCTAGTCAAATTGTGATATTTAAAAAGTGGTAAATAAAGATTAAATTTTATTTAACAAGATTGGATGTCTTTTGCTTCACAACAGAAGTATTTGAAATTAGGGACTTGGAATTACAATTTCAATCAAAATTACAGCGTCAGTACTGTGAAGTTATAATCACCATAAGGGCAATTGTTGCATATATCCTATTATAGAGGAGAATGCCTGAACCAATTATTAGAAGAAAAGTGTTAAGTTGAAGAATCAGAGCTTCTGCTATGAAGATCAAACCAATAAAATGTTCTGACTTTCTCTGTGTACTTACAGCTTGCATGGAAGTTTGAACACAATACGAACCCAACTGATCATGCGAAACATCCAGATCAATAAAGCTACTTGGTCATTACCAAAGCAGGTCAGGCTTCAGCCAGCAACCATCCATTCTCTCTAGTCACCCATTCCCCAAAGATTTTTTTGATGAATTTTACTGGTATTTTTGCTTCATGCCAAAGCTGAGTCTTTGTACTGCCAGGTTCTCACCATGCCATGAGCATTGCCAAGTCAGCCATGGGGCTCACCACACAACAATCTCTGCTGATGTTTTGTGTGAGACATCTAATTGGTTTTGCTTATTTTATGCTGTGAGAATTACAGAAAAAAATCAACAGCTCACTGCTCAGTGTTTGCTGCCTCTGCCCAAGAGGCACCTAGATTAAATTCTTTTAGAAGCTCAAAGTACAGTTTTAATAACATCTTGCAGCTAAAGAAACTCCTCAGTTAGCTGCAGAGCAGTGGCTCTTTATCAGTCCCACTCCCTCTTGCTACTCTAGCTTTTGGCAAGATCACTATCTTCCTGAAGTGATGAAAGACAATATTAAGTACATACATCAAAATGAAAGACATGGTAAGTCATTTTTTATCTTAGTGTTTATTAAGACTGTTCATCCATGATTTATTAAGAGTGGTGTTTTTAATTGATAGTAGTGAAAATTAATTCTCTGTCATAATAGATCATATCAATATCTCCTTGTATCCAAGACTAAAATCCAAAACCCTGTTATTTACTTCTTATAAGGAATACTGTGCTGTAGGATTTCATATGGGAAGCTAGTATTTTAGGTTTTACTTCTAAGCTAGAGTGGCAGTTCAGAAATACGGGGTGATAATTCAGATATACTGGTACAATTAGAAGCCAATAAAAAATTTACGAATTAGGCAGGCTGGTGAGAGAATGCTAGGAAAAGAAAGAGTGAGACATAATTATCAGGCAGATATGCTGAGAAGCAGGTAGAAGTCAGTAGTCTGGGCCTTCACAATATTACAAGAGCAGTTTCAGCTCTTTCTGGTAACACTTCCCCTGTTTTCCTCTCAGATGTTAAGTCTACAATCTGTCAGTAAGGATCGTGCAGCGAGAATATGGCTTGCGGGAGAAAAGTGCCTTGAAAAGCATCCAAGGTCCAAGGTACTCAGGAGTGCACAGATTTGTTTTGGCATCCAAACTGCCATCACATAAACTTCAGAGCAGTGGACCTGTGGTTCATACTTGCAAACTTCTCACTTTTACAGAAGTATGTAAAATAACCTGGTTATTTCCTGTGCCCAAAGCCCATGTGCACTTAACTTTCTCAGTGTCCAGCCTTTGCTGACAGCTGGCTAACTTAATCTTAGTGATAAGACTAAGGCAATTCACATGGATCTACTGAACCTTTGGGCAAAATGCTGAAAGTACCACCTGTTCCCTGGAAGCTCACGGCACATTCATACCTCTCCCTCAAAGGAAGTTAAGTGATTTCATGTAGGGTGACCTTAAACACTAATTTGGTTATTCCCATTTTTATCACTTCCATACTACCCTGCCACTGAAGTCAATCAGCTTCTGACACGTTGCTGGCTGCTCCCCTGGAGGCTGGCACTTGCTTTTTTATTCACACAGAGAAGGATTTCTTTGCAGGCATTACCCTGGGAATTTGTTGGGTTCATGAAAATGCAGGAATGCAGCAAGAGGCAAACTCCAAAAAAATGATCCAGCTTCAAGGAGAAGTAATCTGCATTACCCTGGATGACTTTTCTTTGCCCCAGTAGATACTTAAGATCCACATTTATCTTGAAGCAGATTTCTGTCCTATTACTCAGTTCTTTCTGAGTTATAATTTCACCCTAAGAGGAGTGAATATATAGTTGCCAGTGGAAGTAGCCTGTTCTCAGGTGTAGAACAAGCAGGATTAGAGGAGACTGTCAAGATCTGATTAGTAAGGTTCTTAGAAATGCCTCTGCCCAAATTAAGGCGCAAATGAGACCACATGTCTGTGACAATAGTATGAGTTTTATTTGATAGTCAATCTGAAAGAGAGAGAGAGAGAGAAAGAAATAGAAAATAGGTGGGGGTGACAGAAAGAGAGTAACAGGGACAGAGTAAGGAAAATATCACCACTTCATGGATCCCCATGATGTTCCATTGATCCTCTCCAGCTGGTCTTCTTGGTGTTGAAGGTCCTTTCAAAAAGCACAGAATCTGATGGGTTAATATATCCTCAGGCCAGGTAGGAAAATCCAGGTACTTCCCTGGGGGAAATTTGCAGTTGTCTCTTACAACAGACTCTGGGTTTGCTGCATCACGTGCAGTCCTGTCGTGCAAGGCTTCAGGAATGATTCTGGGGGGCACTCTGGGGGCCCTTTGGTGGATTAAGGCACCCCCTCACCTGCCTCTCACAGGAATGCCCCGAGGCCTTCCTGGGATTGGGGGTTCCACAGCCAATTGTTTCAGGGAGGATGGGCTCACTGGCCCTGAGCAGAGGTTGCAACACACCATCATCTCCTCCCCCCCACCATGGCTGGGGGGGAAATATGTGCAAGCCTGCTCCCAGCAAAGGGGTCTGTGGGCTACGGCCTCCCCCACCCTGAAGCAAACCAAAGATGATTCTTAGCACAGCTGCTGGGTTTGGATCACATTCTTTTCGTTGTTTACTTGTTCGGTTCAGGTGATTTTAGAATGGGTTTTCCCTTTATCTAATCCCAGCAGTTTGACTTTCAGTTCCAAAGTCCCCATCAGGTGTCTTCAGGGGGGCTTCTTTGGTTGTAGCTTCTTCATACAGCTCTTGTTATAATGAGCAAAACCCCATATCAATGTTTGAGGCATGAATTATTTCAGTCTCTGACAACATTCTCGGGCACTAGGTCTGCTGCCTTGCTGCCACAGAAAACTATGTCTCAAAGACAGGAGTTCAATGTAGCAAAGGGGGCACAGTCCTGCTGAAGGCTTTATCTATGTCACTATCTTAGAAAAGCTGACTGATTTCCAGTGCATTTCTGTCATCAACAAAATGAGTTAAAATATTTGGCAGTGGAGCTACTGTTGCACTATCTTTCTCCAGAAGCAGAGGTTGTGCTTTTGGTTATCCAATAGGTGCAAAGGCACCAGCCAAATTCCTGAGTGCTTTCCTCCCAGCGACTTAGTCCTTTCTGGCACACTAAGACCCAGCCTTGTGCTGAGCTTAGGCCCTCATTCCAAAGCATTAACCTCCAAGTTTGGTCACCCTGCAGATGAAACTCAGCTTGGCTGGTGGCATCAGGCACTCTCTGAGTTTTGCACGCTGTAGTGCATGCTTGGTTACAACTCTAAGTATCAGCACAAGATCTCTGGTCCTGCTGCTGCTACCAGCAGGCATTGCAGGTAAAAATGCCTTGCCTTCTGCAATTTGTGCTTAGTTTAATCTTTTTGACACAATAACTCAATTATTGTATTTAATTAACACTAGCTTCTGATGACTAGTTTAGGCATTAAAAAAAAATACAAGCAAACATTTAAACAGAAAGTTTTTCTTTCCCAGGCTCATCTTCAGCCAAACATCTTCTCTCATCCTCACATCAAATTCTCTTATTTTCACTGTGGTTACACTCAGACTTTCCCAATGCCTTCTGTGAAGAGATAGGGAGTATAGGTTGTTTGGATTATATGCATGTTGGTTTTTCCTGCTAACTTCTGCTTCTTACTAGCTTTCTTCTACCCTCTTGTGGCTCACCAATGGCTCAGTCCCTTGGGGATGTCCTTGTCCTGGCATCTCTCACACTGGTGTAGGAGCAGGCTGGATCCATGATGTGCATCCCAGGCAGCTCCTATCCTTTTCTTCCACACAGGACACCTGAAGACCCTGCTGCCCAAACCTATTATACCCAAAAGAGGTAATTCCAGAACAACACAGCCCTCAGGGGAACATTTTCTCTTCTTCTGAAGTCATAGCTCTGTTGGTGTCTAATTCATTTCTCTAAAAGCATAGCTCTTTAGCTTTAGTTGTTATCCACCCTTTCAGGTGTTCAGCTGGGACTTGAACAAAATGAAAGAGGTGGAAATTTACAGTAAATCCCAAAATTGTGTTTTGGCCACATCTCAGTGCTACAGGTAACTCTTTTAAGTGTTCACACATAGTAGTATCTTACTCATTAGCCATTTTCCATGTCTGATATTTAAAGCAGGTACTTATGGTAACTTTATGGTGACTGCCTATTAAGATTGGCCCTTAATAAACTGGTAGGGAGGACCCAGTGGGGAACACTGCAATGAGTAAATGTTTTTAAGAATAAGTGCTTATGACAGGGATTTCCAGTAAGAATCGATTGTTCACAGAATCCTTGTGGCTTTAAATAAATTGATTGAAGCATCTGTCACAGCCAAGCTTGGAAAAGAAAATTCCCCAAAAAGCAGATTACATAAAATATATATTTATGAAAATTTCATGCTGACAGAAACAGCCCATGGATTGCCATGCCATTTCCCCTTTCAATTTTTCAGCTTTTAAAATATATGTATTTACATATTCTGCCTTTTACCAGTGATTTCTTATGCAGATTGACAATAAGACACAACTCACATGTCCCTTTCTGCCTTTTCTTTGCTTTTGCATTTCATTTTGCCATTGTGTTTGAAGTGGAATAATATACACTGGCGTAGATTGTGTTTTCTGTTACTTTTGATTACTCACCAAATCATTCCGGAGAGTTTGTTGGGCTTTTTTCCTAATTATTTGGTTTGATCTCTGCTTGGGGAATAGGGCATTCTTTGCTGTGCTGTCCTGAAAATAATTGCATTTGCAGTGATTGTTTTCTAGTAACAGTTCCGTGGAATAAGTCTTTGAGGCTATATCTGGCTTTATTTATGAGAACAAAAGAATTCTGCCCAAATAATAATTGAGTAAGGACTTTGTGTGTTGGTTCACTATTTGTAAAATATTTATACACCCCATGACACCTACTACATATCTTCACTTCTCCAGTACAATAAAGAACAAGTATCATGTCAATCCAACTGTTATAACATTGTCATCCAATCTGGGCAGCAGAGTACCTTGGTATGGACATGAGGCTGTCCAGATACTCATGAGAGCTGATGGCCCAGACAGAGCACAAAAATTTGCAGCAAATATCATTCTGTAAGATAATATTTTGTTGGGTTTTTTTAAATTGTAATAACAGGCCAAGGTGATTGTGACACTTTTGGCAACACTGAAAAACTATTTGCTTTCCCCAAGGTATTCTAATTTATTTTATACTGGGAATATTCAGACTGATAGAAAGGTAATGAGAAAGAATGACAGTGTTTAAACTGGGTTCTCAGCATGTATTTGGGTTTTGAATAATACTTAGTGATTATGTGGCATTCATTCAAAGTGTTCCACAGGTTTGTGCCTAGGTATCCTGCCGTGCCCCTCTTCCTGACTTTCATTTTGAGCAGAGCTCATAACAGTTCAGACAAAGGCTTTCCACTGATATTAGTGGTGGATCTGAGCAAATAATTCCTGCTCAGAACAAAAACCCTATCATCCTCCAGCTCCTCTTTATTCTTGTGCTGCAATTAACATTCAAAGTAATATTTTCCGTGGTATAATTTTCATTTTTAATTTATACTTTGTGGGATATTGAATAGTTCAATACATGCTTTTTCCAAGTTTTCTCTTCTCAGCTGCATAAATCTAACACAGAAGCTCTATCCTTAATTATTTGTGCTATTCCAGTGCAATTCTTTTAACATATCTTGTGCGTTTAATTTTGCTTTTTATATTCTATAACCTGTAAGTGTACAGTTCTTTTAAAAGTTGCTTCAAGAAATAGTTTTTGCTTCTTTGAGAAGTCAAGAATCAAGTATAATACTTAGAATTATATCTGGAGGATTATCATTCTGAAAATCATTTTGACAAGCTGTGAAATAAATGAAACAAATTAGTAAACATCAGTTATCCTTGAATACAGAAAATAAAACAAATGGAAACAGAACTTCCAGAACTCTGTTATTCAGGTGTCATTTAGTTATTTATTATTATTATTTGTCAAAAAAAACCTCATTGTTAATGCAATATATTGATCATTATTTTGACATCTGCTAAATGATCTGCCTGCATATACACATTTCAGGGAAGTTACATTGATTTCTGTGTCATCAGCGCTGTTTATTAAGATGCAGTGGCTTGTTCAGACTATCAGAAAGCCAGAAAAAATATAAATCTGGATATCATTAAGGTTAAATAGCCATAGTTTCTGTCTTTTCCTCTCCCCTCTTAAAAAATCTGGCCATTCCTTTTATTTTGCTATACTGAATTTACATGTTCCTCTCTCCTTTCTCCCTTCATAAACCTATTTTTTCATCAGCCAGCAGAGAGTTATAGTCTGTAATGAGAAATTTGCTGCTTTTGTCCTTTTATAAGGTAACTGTGATTAATTTTCATGGGTATTATACAAAAATGAAGAAGACAGAATTTATCCCAAATTTTAGGGATACAACAATTAATGCTTACGTACAATTAAATGCTTAGGTATACCTTACTCAAGTAAACCTTCCAGTGACATAATTTAGTAAAAAATAGATCAACCAAACAAAGTGGAAGACTATGAGGATTGAATTTATTGCTATATATTTTTCCTGACATCACTTATTACTGTAGTGGTCAGATCCTTGCTGGTAATGACCTATTGATATTCATGAACATCTTGGGGTTGGGCCTCAAACAGTGAAAAATGTGATTGCAAATTCCTTCAATGGCAGCCAAAGTCTTTGTTGGCTCATCTGGCACTTTTCCTTTAGTTATCAGTCCAACATGGACCTGAGATCATAATCAATCAGCCATTTTTAGCTCCCAACTCCAGTCATAAACCACAAAGAATCCACAGGATTAAAAGTATTCTTTTTTTACTGCTTCCTCATCTGTTTTATAGGCTATCCTATCAAGAGAGGTTTAAACCATGTATTACAGAGAATTTGTAATGATTTCATATAGGTTTGTTCTTTAATTTAGATGAAGTAAAAGATGTAAAGGTCGATTAAAATACCAAACTTCTGCCTTTTCTTTAGTTTCCTTGCTATTTTGGAGCATTCCCTGGGTTTCTGTGGTAGTACTTTGCAGTTTCAGACTTCCCCCATAATGAAGTACCCAGTGAGGGACATTTTCTTTATCTGAAGATGTTATATATTTTTTATATGTGTCACTAAAATTTTTAAAAAAATCCTCAGTACATTAATATTTTTGTATGAGGGTATGAACTTTGCCTAAGAAGGCTCTGGTTTGAACAGTATGATATGGAAGTGTAACAATGCTCTGTTGTCAGGAATGGCTGAGTGTAAATATATCTCCCCAAATATCTTGCATACAGCAAAAAATTATGAGAGAGTTCAGTTCTGCACTCAAAATGGTCTCAGAAAAGAAAATAGGACTTGAAATCTGAAGAATTATAGAGAAAAACACTAATACAGAAGATGATTGATACTGAAACATGCTGAAGATGCAGACTTGCTCTTTTATGTACCTTACCTTTTCTGTTGTTGAATATTGTAATATATTCAGCAAATATTCCTGATAGGGTTTGATAATCTCTGTCTGATCAATGACTCTTCTCTGAATAATTTATTCAAATATTAATGACAAACCAGATCAAATACATTATGGGTTCAGTATTTTTTCAGTGTAGTCACTGGCCCTAAAAGCTATTACAGGCTTTAATTCATAATACATACTGTTCTATATATAACAATTTAACAAGCACCATGAATTATGGAAATACAATTTTATCAAAGGTGACATTGTAAACCTCAAAAATTAGTCTCCAGCAGTTCAGAGAGACACAAATATTACAAAATAGAGTGATAGTCCCATAATTCAAAGCACAATTACATTTTAATTAATAGTAAGATTTGGTGTAACAGTAAATCTTCTTTCTTCTTCACTACATACATTTATTTGTCCTCTTTCTACTTCAAGCCCTCTCTGCATAATCACTTCTGTTCCTCCCAATCCTGGTGCTTTCCCCAGCTCCCACTGCACCCTTTCAGTAGACATCAGTGTGCATCAGGGCAGAGCTAATCTCCATATAAGAAAAATGCTAAAATTCTTGCTTATAAGGCAAGGCAGTTGTCCTGCTGAAGCCAATGGGACAATGGCACATCTTGACCAGTGCTCAAGTACTTGGAGACTGCCCAAGGGGGTGGATGCCAGAGGAATCCTATTGATCTGACTCTTTCCATGTCTCTTTCACACACTGTGCATACACTAGATTCCCAATGTTACTTAACCATATGCTATTTTTTACAGAAAAGGGAGAGAAACTGTTCTCCCCTACCCTTCACATTGGCAATTCTTTTTCAGTAAGTCTGTCTAATTTTAACTTTGGCTAATAAATATATGATTTGAAAAATAGAAGGTAGCTGGTTTTGCTGCTACAAAAAAAGATTATTTTCTTCCCCCTCTAAATAACTGTACTTTTTTGAATACCTGTCATTTTACTTCTTACTGTTCAGGAAACATTTCCAGCCTCAGGTTTTGAGTGTTTACATTGTCATTGCTCTCACAGAATGGTGAATAAAGATTGGAAGAGAAATCCTGTGTCCTGAAGCATACTAGCTTAAAAGGAGAACCCAGTTCCACCCCATAAAATACACCTGTCTTGAACATATCAAGAAAAGCACTTTGACATTACTGACTTCTGAAAAATTACATTGAACCCTCTCCTCCCCTCTCCCTGTGTAGATTTTTTCCCCCAAATTTGGGTTTAACACTATTTTTTGATAGAAATTTTGAGGCACAAAAATGAAAAGGAATATGCCCAGTTGTGTTTGGTACTCTCTAATTTTTCTCTTCCTTTCCTTTTCCCTGCCTTTTAAGCTCCATGGTTGCTTCAGCCTCTCTTTCTCTGCATACTGAGGCCAAATATGTTGAAGAATCAGCTTGTGTTCCCTTAACCACAGTTACAGAGTCCCAGGTGCAGGAGAAATTTCTTCCCATACTTAAAGAGTCACTTCAATTTTGCTTCAAAAGAGAGGACTGTCTAGAGCTCTAGAACTGCCAGAACAGTTTAATTCTGTTTAGAAAATGTGTTCTGTGTACACTGGGTTTAACCACTAGCTGGAGTACTGCAGATAACTGTGATGTGTCTGCCTCTCTTGTTTTCCCCCCAGCTCATGTTATAAAAGACTGTATGTAGTTAGTGCTGTTATTTTGAGAGTGTATCAAGTTGGCAAAAATACCATCTCAGGTTTCTGTCCTTTGTATCTTTCTAGTTAGTAGTATCAATCTTCTACCAGCAGATTTTAACAGAACTCAAGCTACTCTGAGAGTCATGGACTCTTAATATGATTCAGCTTCCAGATTAATAGAATTACTCTCTCTAATGAAGGTTATCTTCTCTTTCATTCATCAGTATTTTGATTTTGCTTCCAAAGTGCACTTTGGAAAGTGTCACACATTTACTTCTTGCCTATTCTAAAGAAATTATGTATTTTCTTAAAAAAAAAAAGTGAGCTCTGCCAAAGCACTGGACATTGTAGGTAAATGTGAAGATAAAACAGTTTTAGGTGATGCTGTCTGCATCTGAGAGAAAATGATATTCTGATCTAAGTTGGACCTACCTTGAATGGTTGGAGACAGGTGACTTCTCAAGGTGTTTTACAAACTGAGCTACTTCATGAGTTTTTTATACTCTTCCCTACTGAGAAAACTCCTTCTTCCCAATGATGCCAGTCATCTTGAGCCTGGTTCCTGGGACTCCATGAACTCAGCTTTTTTTCATTCTGGATGAAGCTCACAGCTACAGCATCACTCTGCATTTGAAATACATAAAAAGTGGATACCACTTTGTTTAAAGCACATGAAAATGGTTCTTTGTAACAAAAGTACAAGAGAATATGAATAAGATTTCTTGTGTTTGTGATGTAAAAGATTAAATGAACGGTGCCTCATTTTCTGAAGAACAAGATCCAGTAAATTGAACAGGAGCAATGCCAACTGAAAGGACAAGAAGATGTATTTGTCTGTTTCAGGGCTCTGGAAGTGTTTTATCAATTCCTCTAGCCTGCCTTTTCTTTGTCACAGCAGGAAAGACTTCAGAGAGGGATACCAGAGCAAACAGATATACAAACCCTTAATGACAGCAGTGGGTCTTATTACTACAATACACTCCAGAAATGTTATTCCCACCTTTAACAATTTGTGGTGGTTGACATTTTAAAAAATAGTCAGAAGGAAGGGTGTTGTGCTTTGTGATATCAAAGTTCATCAGCACCAGGCACTGTGAGAGTAGATTCCAGCTGCAAGTGTGTGAACTTTAATTCGTGTGAAGCTGTTTTATCTTCTAAAAGAGTTTTTCCCCTTCATGTGCCTTTTCTCAACTTTTTAAAAAGCCCCTTTTGTGTCATCTGAAATGCAATTTCACAAATGGACTGCCAGGATACATTGAATCCTGAGGCTCTTCCACCCAGAAAAGCAAAACTAGAGAATATTCACCCCCAAAGCACCTATTCTGCCATAAAAAATTTTTGTGGCAGCTCTCTTTTATCTTACTGTATTTTTAAAGTAGAATGCTGAATTATTTTCTTAAAAGCCTGAGAAAGCTCTCAGGGTAATATCTGTTGCCATTTCCATATATTTTGAGTGATGGCTTATGTACCATCCAGTTGTGGGTGAGGCACTTCAGAGAAAGCCAGGACTACAGGACTGTCTGTCCCTGTAAACCTTCACCTCAGCTTCTGGCAAGGCAATCCTACCTGGCTTGCCCAAACACTGAGAACTTCGGTGCAGGGGTTGAACTTTAATCTACCTCTTGACAAAAATGAGAGGGCTCCAGTTTTTATGAGAGCCATGAGACATTGTAATGTTATCATCAAATCACATTGTCAGAAAAAGGGCTCACCTCCCTGCCAAAACCTGAACTCATTGAAGTCCAAACATATACCCCTACCCCACCCTTCTGTTGAAATATTTAAGCCTTAGCAACATTTCAGTTGTTGAAAAGTTCAGGAATGGAAACAACTACTTTTTTCCAAAAAAATGATGCTGTTGCAAATAAATAAAAACTTACTGTTAAATTGAGACTATTGAGACCAGAGTATGGTTAGACTCCTCAGAGCCCCTTCTTAAGTACAGACTTACCAGCCATTTGTGTTTATAAAGTCTGTGTTAAAAGTCTCAGTCCAAGACTCAGAAAGCTCTGAAGGGACAGAGAGGAAGTTTCTTTCAGCTTCTTACAAAGTTTATTAAAATCTTGTGTTCACAAGGAAAAAATCCAGTTTAGGCAAGTATAAATGTGTTGTCTGCCACAATCATCAGATTTCTTAAATTGGGCTGTTCTTAAAAGCAATGCAAACACTTTCAGGGTGGGTGTAGATTAAAAGACCTACATGGCCAGGTATGTAGACCCCATGGCCAGGCTAACCTACACCAGGTATGTAGACCCCCAAGACCACCCAGGGTGGGTGTAGGTTAACCTGGCCATGGGGTCCTCAAGCCCACATTGTTTCTTTTAAGTGCAGTCACGATTTAGGAATAGAAATCCTTGAAGGCAATGACTTCAGAGCCAGAAGGAGAAAGAATATATTGGACCTTTACAGACACAAAGGATTTACTGTAAAGGATTATTGCTTAGAAGTTCATTGTCATAGGCTGTAAGCAGGTCTAACAGCATTAGGCTGTGGTCCCAGCTGATTCCTCAGATCAGTCTAATGGGAGCAGACAGCAGTAAAGCTATATGGCCGTGATGCCCTCTAAGCCTGGATCCAAGTAAAGAGCAAAGAGGAGGAGCAGAAGTGTGACATTTGTATAAACACTAAATTAGAAGAAATGTTAAATATTAATCTGAATCCATACAAAAAAAAAGTAAAAAAGTAATTTAGGAGATTTGCAGTTCAGTTAAGAACTCTTCAAATTACTCTATTAATGTTAAATTGGGGTGAAAATAGGTCTAATACATAGTAATGAAGCTGAAATTTAGCCTGCAGAGTTAAATGGGCAAGCCCGTCATTCCGTGTTAGTGTGAGTGGAAATCAGGAGGACAAAGGGTGGATAGACAAAATGATAGCATAGGCAGACAAACGCTGTGGCAAGCTGTTCACCAAATATTCAGTCTCTGCTGAGCAAACTCATCACTGGCTTGCTCTGAAAAGCTCACAAATTCCCTGCCTTTCACCTTTTGGACAGAATGAAAGATATGCTGGCCAGCTGCCAACTGCTAATTCAAGTGCTTTATTGAGGAGTACGACAGTAATTCAGCCAGGAGTTTGTGTGGATCCAGAAGAGTCTTTATATGTTTCCTGGAGATTTCTTGGTTGACCCTCACTAATTTCCTCTTACTGGATTTGCAGCCCTAGAAACCTTTCTTTGAAGAACGTTTGCTCACCAGAGGAAACTGTCCAGACCATCACAGGTTGGAGAGACAGACACTGAAGGGAAGAAAATCAATCTTTGCTGACCAATGGAAATTCATGAAAACTTCTCTGAAGCCTTGTAAAAACCTGTCTTTTTAGCACAGCAACGTACACAGTCCATAGGGCCAAACCTCGCATCCTCATCCATCCTCATCCTAGAGAACATGAAGGGTTTTCCAAGCATTTGGCCAGGTTTTTCTTATTCTTCCTCAGCCCCTTGTACTGCCCAGTGCCAGCATTTCATTGAGATAAGAAGAGACAATTTTTCCCATAGGGAATCATCCCCAAAGTTGAATTCAAACAAAGTAGTTCCCGAGTGACAGCCTGGAGCCATGGCAGTGCTGTGTGGCAGAAGGAAGTGCCAGTGATTGGCTGCATGGACCAGCAAGGGAAGCAGAGGGGACAAAAGGATGCAAGCACTGCCTCTTCCTTGTGCCTGGGGACAGAGGGAGGGAGAGAGCTTCAGACCCTCTGAAGAGGCTATGAGAGGCCTGAGGTTAAGTGTCTACTGTTTGAAAGTACTTAATTTTGGTCCATGTTTTTAATGCTGGGGATGCTGGTGGGAGGTGTACTTCTCGACTTCTGTTTCTGCTTTGAACATGATGCAAAATTCACATCCCCTGGTATAAAACTCTGCCTTTGCTCTTCCTCCACCTTCCTGTCCTCACTTACTTGCAGTCCATGGTCTGATCAAATTATAGCACATATAAAAATAAACCTTCTGTTCAAGTGGCAAACCAGCCAGACTTAGGTTTTAATTTAATATAGACTATGTCTTATGTTAAGAAATTAGTTTATGTATTCGTTTTATGTTGCTATCCTGATTTGGGTATCTGAACAGGTTATACAAGTTATTAAAATGTTATTTTCCTTCCAAAGTTTATGCCTCATTCCTACACTTGTATTGATGTATTGTGTTTTCCTGACCATGTATTTAGAAGTGCAAAAATATGACTATAAAATGTGTATGACCTTTACTATCCACAAACATATTAGGCTCATGTGTGGCATTTGAAATGAGTTATATGGTCTGCACTGACAACTGTGTAGGGGAGAGTTAAGTCAACAGTGCAGTACTGATGGAAAAGAAAGCTTAATAATATTAAAAACCATTTCAAATAGAAAGAGCAGATAGCAATTCAGTCTCATTGAGATCATGGCTTATGCTTTTGTGCTCCCTGAAGTGATGTTTGAGAGCTGCAATCTCCTGTCTTTGTTTTCCAATCCAAGAAGAATGAATAATAAGCGAAAATAAGAGGTCAGAAAACAGGAGGAACCTATCCAGGAACCTCTAAATACCTGTAAGTACATGCATGCACACCTGCACAGTTTTAGATTTGTTTTAAATAGCCAAATGCAAATAATTTGGAGTGTGTGCATGTGTGTGTGTGTGTGTGTGTGTGTGTATTAAATGCGCTAGGTAAAAAATATCACAATGATAATGCACATTAAAAATAAATCTTCTGCTCATATGATCATTAGGTGATACTTTTAGCAGAACTGTAGGCTGTCACATCTCTTGAATTGCGTGAATAGTTCTCATGTCAAAGGTGAGTTTCAGAGACAGGCAGTCCTTTTAGTCAGAATTCCTAGGGGGAAAGGTGCAGTTCCTCAAGTACATGTAACAACAGGCTTTTTTTCAAATCCATCATCCCCCATTTCACAGAGGCAGATAGATGTGTCAGACATGATAATTACTGGCAAAACTGTTCAAGGTGAGGGGCTGTTTAGGAGAGAGACAGCTCCTGCTGCTTTCACTGAGGGCAGGATGGAGCACTCAGCACTCCCCCAGGCTGCCCAGCTCAGCAGCCCTGACCCTGCCTGCAGCATTGTCTGGGGCCCATGGCACACACATTCCCAGCTGGTGGGTGGCAGTCACTCAGGAGATGGGGAGAATGTCTGGGGGTAGCCAAAGGGAATGTGTAGAAGTTATGGAGTGCTTCCCAAGGCAGTTAGAAGGGGTATGGGGGGCATAGGAGAGTGAGAAGGAAGATCTCTGCTCTAATGGTCAACTCACACTGTTTGCCTTCTTACCAAATAACATTTCCTCCATTATTTTCACTACCCTACTACTCCATGACAATTTTTTTGCAGCTACCTGAGCAATTCCTTATTTAAGATATGTGGTTTATCTTTTGTTCTGGCAGAACCCAGCCGTTTTCCCTCACCTGATTTTCTAAGGAGAGGATATGGCTGAGTACATTTGTGTTTGCCTTCATCTCCACTGTAGCTGTAAAACTTCATGGCTGACCTCAGTTAAAGGATGGAGGAAGAAAGGAAACCTCAAAAATGCTAAATTCTTATATCTTAAATGAAATTTAGCTGCAGGTGAGAAGAGGGATGTCTTTAATATTCTGACCAAGGAAAGGGACTACATGTCACATCCTCAGAAAGGGGAAATCTGTAAGTTAATGAATGAGACTTTATCACTGTCTTTGCTGCAGAATGGTTACACTAGAAACCCCAGCCCAGCCTAAGATGTCAACCTGGACTGAACCCTGTACTCTGACAGAGGGTTTCTTCCCAAAAGGTGACACTGGGAAGACACAATTTACTACAGAGGAGAATATGCAGTGTGTTTTCTTTCTCTGAACACTTTTTTTACTTTCTTATTTTTTCTCCCTTCATTTGAAATGAATCATTCAATCTGTGTCACTCTTCCACATTAGATTGTACTAGTTTGATTTTGTTTGATGCAGGGGAGAGGGGAAGCAGTGATGGGATGTGACATGCACTTTATCTTGAGTATTATTTGTCTCTACAAGCCTGCGGTGAGATAAAACCTCAGAAAGGCCCATCGTAAAGGACAGTCATTACTTTGTAAGTGCTTACGCAAATGTGTTGGAAGATTACATTTGGAAAAAAGCTTTTCAGGCTGTCACAGGCTCCACACACATTTTCTCTTTGAGAGCCGAGTTAATCAGAGCACACTGACAGACAGGTGAGGATGATGCAAATTTACAAGTTAGAGGCTTGGTGACTGACAGACACAACACACAATACATGAGAAGGAGCAATATGTGAGAACACTTTCCCTAGATTTACAGTATTTTGGCTAGAGATAAGAGTATAATTCCAGCTTTATTATTAAGTCATCTTGTAGAGTATATTATTTCAGTGTTACTTATTTTATTGAACAAGTCAGAAAATATTCCTCACTTTAGGAGAGTAATGAATTTATAGGTTTGGACAGAGAGGAGAGAGGGCACTGCTCTTTTCTTAGAAAGTGCCAAAATCCCAGGTAGACCACAGGACTCACTATCACCATTCTCTAATTTCTCCATTGTCTTGGAGAAATTAGAGGACAAAATCAAATGGGTGCATATGTATGAAAGCATAAAATCTGAAATTTCCTATTTAACCACACATCTGCAACAGACCTAAGCATGGCAGAAGGAGGATATCTGTAGGAGTAGGATAAGTAGATCTGCACTCTAAGAGTTCATGAAAGCCACTTGTAGTGGTATTTATGGTGTGTTACACCATTTGCAGCATTTATCTGAACATCCATTTTTTTTCTAAAGAATGATGAAAGTGCTTCCTTCTGACTTTAATTCAAAACTATTAAGAACTTGATATCAACTGCAACATATAGTAGCCTTGATGTTTAATGTTGAATAATTTCTAAAAAGTCCTGAAATTCTGGAAGGTTGTGCAGTGGTTAAACAATGAGATATACTGAGGCAGATATAAAATGGTAAAACGCAGCAGTAAGTTGTTATTCTTATTTCATGTTATAACTACACTTTGTATTTCAGGCCTTTAATTTCCTAGTGAGTCCCAATAGCATATTCACTTTTCTCCCTGGGAAGATTTCAGCACTCTAGTATTTTTTTTTTGTGTGTCTCCACTTTGCAAAGGACATCTATTTAATCAATCAGTAAAAAAAAAATTATACCATACAAGAGGGCTGACATCCAACCAGAGAACTCTAAATAACAAACACTTGAAGTGCTCACGACACTCAGGCTCAGATATGTTTGGAAAAAGCTCTTCATCAGCCAAATAATAAAAGCCATGATAAATTCACAGATAATTCTCCAAGAGATAAAGGGTCAAATCTGATGAATGAATTGTTCATGAGGGCCGTTTTGATGAGCTATAATTATGTGAGCAAAATCCCATCATCTTTTGTCTCCTGATTGCATGATAACCACATAAAAGGAAGAGAATAGCAAGGAGATTAAGTTCTCGCAGTGAGTAAGAGATGTTGCATTGATTCTAAGTTGTTGCTAGGTAAATAATTAAACTATGATTTCACTGTTGATTTTATTTGTCTGCTGTGTGTAAAAGGTTACTTAGATGCATCAGTGAAAAATTAATTAATATATTTCTGGCACTGCTCAAATAATGGAAATCCATGAAAATAAAATTACTGTAGTGGTTTGAAACCACTCATTAATAATCCGCCTCAGCTTCAGAAAACGCCTCAGTAGTCTAATGGTCCTGACAACTCAAACCATCTTTCTTCTTGTTTTTTTTAAGTCTTCACCACAGTTGCTACAATAAATAGATATCTATGAATGTAGTTTAACCAACCAGATTTCATGTGTTGAGGTTTACCAAGGCTGTATGCTCACCTTGTGTAGTCTTGATGTCCCACCTGGCAGCACCTTTGCCCGTGAAGATCCAAAGCATTAGCTGTGCTCAGGCAGAGTACCAAGGGAAGGCCAGCACTGAGCAGACTGAGGATGTCACACACAGTGGTTATCAGTGAAAGCTTTCCTTTCCCACAATAAAACTTTGCTGCAATGTGGCACGTACCTACGAACTGCAGGAAAAGACAAAAGGCAGTGAAGGTCTGAATGATGAAGCGTCTGAGTAATTAGCATGGTAAAACCTGAGGCACATTTGTTCGCACCACATCCTTGCTAATTGCCCATTTACCAGGCTAATTTAACATCAGTTATTTCTGGGTTCATTCCATCATCAGTATATTTCTCTCGTAACTAGGCTACTGTAATTTCAACATCAACTGTGTTTTGACTTACATTCACTTGTAACCCTTAAATATCCACAGGGGAGCTCAATTTGCTGTGAGTTTTACTGTTTAAATATCTTATACATAAAAGCTGGGGAATTTGCATTTCAGATACCAACATGCCCATTTCAAGCACACATGATATAGTAACTCCTGATCACCATGTGGTCACTGAATGCAGTTTTGACAGTTCTGTTTTCTGCAGATTTCATACTATTTCATTTCCCCCAAAATTCAATCATTCAAAACTGTTGCCCAGTCATTAAAGGGATTAATTTCTTTTGTGCATTTGAATGATTGTGGCAAATAAGAATTAGAAAGGACAAATGATATTGTGTAGTGTGAAACTACACAATAGAACTTGATTTGCAAGGAGATTAACTAATTGATCTGGTGTGTCCTTTCCAATTTTAATGTGTTGGCTTCTGTGATAGTTATAGACATTCATATTTTTAATTATCTACCAATAAAACTAAAATATATATTGTTGTTTCTCTTCCTGTAAAGATTTTGTAGGATACTAAGTTTCATTTTTACTTTTGGGAAAAGATGAATGTTGCATTTCACGTTTATGAAAGCAAATGAGACATTTGTAGTGGTTTTGACACTAAAACATTACGGTTTTATTTCCAGCTATGAATGGAAATCTTAGCTACCCTGAAAACCTAAAAACAAGTAGACACTGGTGGATTTCCTGGTAGTTGTCTGAGAGAAAAATGACTTACCAAATGGTGCCCAAACTGTCTGGACTCACTTGGCATCATAAGTGCTCTGGTGATTTTGGGACATAAGCAAATGTACAGGGCCCCAACGTAGTATAAACATGATAGGTTTTGTTATTGATAGTTTTCAGAGTTGGATCTATGCATGATTGCAAAACTTTTTATAGTAATCAGTGATAAGTGAGAAATACCACATGTACATGCTTAATATTATCTACTAAGAATGAGGATGTGTATTTGTTACTTGTATGCTTAAAACTGATGAGGTGAAAAACACAGAAGAGATCCAAAAATGGATCCAGATAGTTTACTTACATGTCAGGCGTGGTATATCCTCCCTCAAGACAAAACTTAGAAATACGCAGTGCAGCTGCTGCCTTTCTCTGGAGACACCAGAAATCCATGGTGTTTGGTGTTCTGCTTGCAGAGAGCTATGAAATCTTAAGCACTCACCAGTAAGGGGACACTGAGCTGTCTGCCTGGAGACCGTGGGGAAAAAAAGTGCCTGGCTCAGTCTAAGGTAGCTTTTCTATCCATGAGGACAATAGATGGGGGAGTTTTTTGCACCTCCCCTGAAACATTGATTGGAATTAGGTTTTGTCCCTGTTTCCCACAAGTCTTGTCTAAGACTTGTCACACCTGGCGGGATTCAGAAGGTGCTTATCCCTGCAATTTCCATTTGTAACCATGGTGGGTTTAAGGGGTTTTACCTATCAAACAGGGTCTTGAAACACAGGTGAGACTGGAATTACAGCCTGGAGCTTCTTCAGAAGAGACCCAAGGTAACTGTGAATGCATTATAACAAATAGAATTTTAACAGAAAAAATGGAAGGTACATGCAAAGATGCCTTTTGCTTGGCAGTGGAGCACTGTCTTGGCAGCTGGAAGTCACTGCTTGTCAGCTGAACTTTCCAAAGTCATAGGTGTGTAACCAGTCCCTGGTATATGCAAGAGGAAAGTTCTTAACTCCTCAGCAGAAGAGTACAGGAAGGAAATGTCATGGTTACAATGCCCAGCTGCATTTTATAAAAAATTAATGGGTTTTCTGTCTAACTCCAGCTTCAAGAGGTGAATCTTAAAGACAAGAAGATGAGTTTTGTTCTGTAGATCTATGTTCATTTACAATTTCCTGGTGGTGGCTCCTCAGTCATCAACATGCTAAGTGTGTTCCCTTGAAGTAAGATATCTATCAGATATTAGGAGGGTGGACAGCCCAGCAGAGAGCAAAATACTTTGCTGGGAGTAATTCTATTTAATGGATGGAGGACACTAGCCCAAAATTTCTATGCTCTATGGAAAACAGTGTACATAGGTTTCTTTCAAAAAGAGTCAACACCTGGATAGTTCCCTTCTGTCATTTCCTCAAAAGTTTGAAATAGGAGAGTAGGAAATGGAAGTAATTAAAGCCACTGTCAGATATTTTTGAACCATATTCTTAACTGTTTTTTTAATTCCCTGGCCCAAATTTTCCAGAAAATCTGATGTTTAACTATAAAATTAAAAATTGAATATAGAACAATCTTCAGAAAAACAAACATGGGAGGACCAGTTGGTAATTCCTCCATAAAAGAGCCTGAAAAGTAGAAACCAAGAAAGTTACAACCTTCTTCCATGTTAACATTATCATCAATACACCACAAAAATGAGAAATGCAAAGCAATTACTGCAGCAGGAAAAAGACACAAAGAGATGCAGAAAAATGCCTTGAATCTATCTCTGCATTTGCATACCACTACCAGAAGTGTCTTGAAATTTGCTGTGAGCATATGGAGGTCTTGATCAAAACCAGAACAAACACAAGGGGCTTTGTACAGATGTGCTAAATTTACAAAGGCAACTGAAGGACGTTTCAGACAGACTTGACAGATTACAGGCTGCTGCTGTTACTGTCACAATCTCTGTGTAAATCTGGTTTAACAACAAAGAACTGACACCACACAAGGACAAAACTGAAAAACAATTCAGAGGTGTTGTAGAACTTTTCCCGTTACAAATACCATGGTAGCCAAATACAGAGGTCCTTAAATATAGGGGTCACAGACTGAAACCAAAATGGAGAAAAGGATATATCATGTGAAAAGTCTTATTTTGCATTATGTTTTTCATGCATTGAAATGATGGATATAGGGAAATATACAGCAGTTTAGATTTTGTACCTTTGTTTAAAGGACTTGTCACCTCAGAATCATTTGAGTGATTTCAGCTATTTTGACTGAAATTTTATAGTTGTTGAGAAGATGACAGATAAAGTTACATGGCAAAACTATAACCAGTTTCAAAGAAGTGTCAAGAATGTGAGGCTAAATTGGGTAGGGACCTAAATGTCCCCTTCTTCTCATTGTCTTGGTTTAAAGTACAAAGGCATATTTAAAAGAGAGTACAGCTCTAGTTACTGGAGGATTCTATCTGTCAGATTGCATGAAGGCATGAAAGGAGATGTCTGAAAAAGTCAGATTTTGTAAGAACTTTAAAAACAAAAGCCCAGTGCTTCTCCTCAGTTAGTGACCTGTGTCCACTCACTTTTGCTTTGACACAGTAGCAGTCCTAGGAAGTAGCACTATGCTTCATCTGTAGCTGCTTTCCCTCCAGGTGGTGCCCAGGGCTCCTGAAGTCTGTAACTGATCTCTTCTGCCTCCCAGTATCTCTTCTTTCCCTTGGATCCCAGTGCCTTCCTTGAGTGCTCATAATTCCAAGGCACAGCTTCTTGAACTGTGCTTGCACCCACACACAGCCACAGCCTGTCATAGTCCTAAGGTCAGGGAAATATCTCTGCCCTCTTGACAAAAAGCCTGATTACAAGTTTGACAACAGTGGTGTGGACCAAAAGATTTGAAATGCAGCACAACTGGAGAACCTCACATATAGTATTGAAGGAACCAGAAGAACCTCACATATAGTATTGAAGGAACCAGAGACCTCTGTGGGTCACTGGGAGGACTTGAGGCAGCAGCAGAGCAAATGGTGGTGGGGCCAGGGAAGCAGATGATGGCTGAATTATGGCAGAGAATCTGTTTCAGAATGACAGATGTAAGAAATTTCTGAAAACCTTTAATAACACTGGTAGCAGTAAATAGGTACCAGGCGCCATGCAAATGTCAGCAGCTCCTCAGAGAGCTCATTTCCCAGGTGATTTTTCTGTTTGACACCATTGCACATGGATTACCATGAATTCCTAGGATGAATTGACCCTGTTCCTTGTTGTTCCAGGGAATGCCATCAGCACACCTGCACTGCCTTCAGGAGAAGCAGTAACTTTTGTGGAACTAGTCCTGTTTATAGCTAAAGAGTGGCCAGTAATGTATAAAATCACTATATTTATGGTCTAAGGAAACTCAGAAGTGTTTGTCTTTCCATCTTTCCCTCATCTCTGCTTCTTCAGAGTGTTTTAGTTGTATTCAGACACGTATTGTGAGTGCAGACCAAGTAAAGGATTTTCTGTTTATTTATTGAAGGTATTTATTTTGTATCCATTATTGAAAAATGTATCTGAAGTTAATCTATACACTTTCTACTAGGAATTATGTTATTCACAGGTAATTTTCACAACAAAAGGCCCTAGTTCTTACGGTCTCAATCCTCAATGCAGGCACTTCTTAAAGTTATGATATTTTTCACATTCAATATGGATAAACCTATCAAAATTAAATGACAGTCATTAAAAAATATTAACGTATTTCTAGACACAGAAGCAATAAAAATGTGTAAAAAAAAATTAGGCACCATTGTCTATTAGTTCTGCAAGACAAAAAGCATACCTAAAATGTCAAGTCTTTTTAGAGGCATTTAATTAGAGTAATTTTGCACCAAGCTGTTGTTACTGTGTGTGACTCACCAGTTCAGAGTACCATAGACCATTTAGATCCTATTGCAGTTTGGCAAATATTTGTTACAAGTTTTTAATTTTCCAAATTACTTTCCTGAGTGAAGAAACGGGAAAGTGTTCTAAACAGAGGTTATGAAACCTCTCCTGCCAGTTTACCACTTTATGATATTATGCAGGTTTCAATTTTCCATGGATCTGTCTGACACTAATCCTGACATATTTTGGGCCTGTACCCCAAGATTGTTCCTGTGACAAAGAGTTTGCAAGAAAAAAAATTACCCTTCTTTAAGTAGTGTCTACTTCTCTAAATTAAGCACAATTTCAGTCTAACATAAAGGCTTAAATTTCATATTTAACTATTTTCTTAGCCAAGAAATCACACTACAAATTGATGAGATGTAGGATAATTGTAACACTGGGTTTCACTGACACTAAAAATTATAGAAACAAGGATCATATCAATTTGTCTGTAGTTCCACTGAGATAGGTCAAGAAAATACTTTCAACATAAAACACACAAATACTCAGAAGTCAGTCTGCACTTTTTCCTCCAGCACAACTGTTCATTGGAATAGATTTTTATTTTTTTATTCCCATACTGCTGAAAATTAATGCTGAAGCAGCATCACTTTGGTTCCCTCACTTTGATCATAAAAAGTTCTTTATGGGTTTGAGAGTGAAAATTGAGTCTCTACCATGTAGTGCTCAGCCACTCCACACCTTATGAAACAGACACACAACATCTCTCTGTGAAGTTGTCTTAGATTTTTCCTGTGTTGCTTTAATCTCACTCAGCTTGTTGAAAAAGAGATTTTTCCATGCAAAACTTTTCCATGTTTTTCCATGCAAAACTTTTTCCATGCAAAACTTTTCCATGCTTTTACACGGTGCAGTGGAATGTCTCAGGAGATCTGAGGAATGGAATTGCTCTGTTTTTTCCATTGATGCATCTCTACCATGTTCAGTTTCAGCTCTGGCTCAGAAGGGTTCCACACTCCTTCTTATGAAGGGACAACACTTATTTTATGTCATAAGTAGCAAGCACTAAAAACATCAGCATCCATGAAGTTCCTTATGCCATCTTGGACATGTAGGTGCAAAGAAAGAGGGAAGAACACGGAAGGGAAGGAGACTAAAGATAGCTATCTTTTCCCTGTAGGGATCACATGGGCTGTAGGATAAAGATTGTACTTCTGAGCAATCTGCATTTCCAAAGCAATCCTTTCTCCCTAGTTAACTCTCTAACATTCACTTCTAGACAAATATCTTTATAACATGCCTATCCTGAAAAGCTGGAAGACTGTGCTGTAACATTTTAAATAGTGGAGATCACAGCAGCTCGGGAACATGCAGTGATGAACTGACTGGCAGGATTTATCAGGCTGGGAACCATGGTCTTGTGCTGCTGCCTAGACCACTGTCATAACCAAGTGTTTTTCTCCTGCTGCTGCCTAGACCAGTGTCAGGTATCCACCTGGGATACCTCTCAGCAGGACATACATTACACAGGGCACATATTCTCAATCTGCATTTCCAGTAGCTTCCTTTATCTTCCCCTGCTGTCCTGTATTATTACATCCACCAAGAGATTACACAACCACACACTTTTTCCTCAGTTCATGTTCCACATCCTACTTCTTAGCATCCCTGCTAGCTCTATTTTTAAGAGCTTTTCAGTGTTAGTAATTCTTTGGTCCAGCTGAGTGAGAAAAGATAATGCCTGACTAGAAGCTGGGTGGAGAAATAACCTGTTGACATTCTTCATGTGATAGAAAGTGCCTGAGTAATTTATATGTGTGGAAAATTTATAAAAATACATAGACACATTTCTAGTGTTATTAAGCTTTAAAGACTAGACTTTCAGCTGGGCTGAATTTGAGATTTAAATCAATTTAATTATTAGGGATTTCTGGAATGTGTGAGTAGCTTCTAAGCAGTGATAGATCTCTGAAGCTTCCTCTCTTCCCACCTATGAAGAGTGTGTATTTTCGGTAACTCTGGTTAATGATTAATGAGACCAATTTCTCAAACAAAGCTCATGTAATTATCTTTGCAGCGGTTCAGTTTGCATGCCAATTACCAAATTCCAAAGCGAAGATGCACTTGAAAGGTTCTCAGTTTCTTTTTATTCCAATGACTTCAGTGGTCCAGTAAAATCGATTACCTCTCTCTGTAAACCTAGTTTGGCTTAGATGCCTAGACTGTCACTATTATAATAACATTATTACTGTATATGTTATTTATATCATGTGCTTACTTCAACAACAATAATTTTCTTTTACCAAAAATTTCCTCTCAAACTTCCATTTTCCTTTGTTTTAGTAACCAAATGGGGACTGTGCTCCTAAGATAAATTCTGAAGTGGGTTCACCAGAATTTAGCATTGCTTTGTGGTCACTACACCAGGGTAAGTGAATTTTCAGATCTGAGGCCATGTGGCAAACCTCTTGTGCTGGTAGCACTTTACCCCTTCAGTGTCTGCAAGTCTCAAAGCATGCAATGGAGGAATTAAAGGGGGAGGGGGATCAGCTGATTGACTCCACGGATGCTGAGAACTGGAAGCAGATGTTTAACCTTGTGCCTACCACCAGATCATGGGGTCTCACGTTGCCTCAGAATGCCCCCTCACAGCCCAGCCAGTGCAGCGTGGGACTCAATTTCCATTTTAATTACACAATCATTTATCAGTACTTGCCCATAATAAGCAGATAAAGTCCTTCATCTCTGTTTAGTAGATAATTCACTTCGTCTCTGTTTAGCAGTGGATAATTCACTCACGTCTGCTAGTACTGATACTGTTTTCCAGGGGCCGTACCTCAAGGTTTTTTATTCAAGTTCCAACTTAGTTCCCACATTGACATATTTCCTGTGAAAACAAAAAAGGAAAGTAGTGAGTCTAAGGCAATCAGAGGCTGCTACTATTGTCCCAAGTCACCATTAAAGAAATATATTTTTTTTTGTCCTGTTTTAATATCTGCTCTGAAGGCTGTGGTCTTCCACTGTTACAGTTTTCATAGCCATTTTTTAGTCAGCTTATTATTTTTAAGGCAGGTTGTCTGCTTGGGTATTTTCCATATGTGCTATTTTTGTGCAGTCCTGGTTTTGCCATATCACTGTACTGATTTCCACCCATGGAGCTGGAATGTCGGAATATCATTGCACTCACATGAGATTGAATTAATCCCACTTACTTCATCTTTCAATCTAGGACATATAGATAGTATCATTTGAGAACTACTGGTATAATTTCAAATTTCAACTGTAGTTTAATTAGCTAACACATCAGCAATTCTTATGTTTTAACATCACTAACACCACAGCCCAAGCAGTTTTTCACAGGGACTGTGCACGGTCTCTCAGGGCTGCAGACAGACAAGGCAATAAAGTCCATGTTTTGCAATTTCTTATGCTTGAAAAATGATACTGGATAGATCATGCTCGCTTCTTAGTGATGAGTTTTTTTTTGCCTAACTTCTCCTTTTTGAAGTTTTCTTTTATTTTCATCTGTCATAAAAATGTTGTCTATTACACTGTTTGTTTTATTTTATTTATTAGAAAGAAACAAAACAATCTTAGGTTTAAGAGTAGAGGGATTTTTGTCAAAATTTAATAGCAAATTCCCGTATATCATGGACTAGAATGAAAAAAAAATAAACTGGAATCCTGCAATGCCAACTGTTCCTAAACTATTCCTGGATCAGTGTGTTAAGAAGAACGTTTAAAGGTCTAATCTTCTTAACAGAGAAAAGATCTTCCTATATTACTCTAAAACAATCTTATGAAGATTGTAAAATTATTAATATTTTGCATTTTAATAATAATAATATTATTAATAATAATAATAATAATAATAATAATAATAATAATATATTACTATTTGATTATGATTCCTCCCAATTATTTTTCTTAAGTTATTACTAAAAAGCACAATGCATTTGATGGTGTTGAAGACTGAGAGAAATATTCCTCCCTTTTTTTCCACAATCTGTTTAAAGCTTGAAAGGTATTAACACTATAATGAAAGTTATACAGATGGATTTTCAAAGACTTCAACAAAAAAAGATTAAGTCACCCATGATTGATCAAAGGGATAAGTGGATTTTCCCTATTAAATCTTGAAAGACAAAAGCTTGATATTCAGTATCTAACTGAAGCATCGATTTTAAGGGAACAATTTTCATACTGTTAGACTGGTGAAATACTCTAAATCTGATGACTAGACTGATGAAAACTCTAAATCATATGATGTAACAATTTTCTATATCTGGCATTAGTCTTCCCATAACATATAGCTTCTATCAGAGTGAAATAAAAGCAATGCCCTTTCATTAAATGGATGCAGTCTTCAGCTCACACCAAGATTTCTTATTCATCACCTGCTGTTGTGAAACTTTCTTGGGTCATCATCATTGTGTAAGGAAGTTCATATTCAAGTATTTTAAGATGTTTCATGTGTAGGAAATCTTGTAATTTTGGATAATTTTCTTTTGGTCCTTAAAAAAAATTCCTGCTATAAAGTAATGACGTTTTCAGAACCACCCATGATACTGTACTAACACAACCAGAGGATAAAAACATTTGTCTTTGTTCTATAAGGTAAAACTTCTAAGTTGGCTTCAGATCATATTCAAATTTTTGATACTGTGCCAAATTGCAAGAATGGTTAATCTGCTTTGTGCTTTCTCTTCAGCCTGGAATGCTAAGTTGTTTTGCTAATTCTAAAAAATCATGGCTAGTTGCCACAAATTTTGTCAGCTATGACAGAGATTCTAATCTTGTTGTTGGGGAAAATTTTATTTAGCGGCACTTTAATTTGCTATTTGATTTAAAAGGAATGTCTCTTTTTTAGAATATTTTGGTGATGATCATGGGAGAATGAGTGATTTTTTATTTTTTATCTTTTTTTGAGCATGCTGAGAAACTGAGATAATAGAAAGCTCATCCTAGTTCAGACAATTTAGGAGCAGGACTGACTAAATACAAAGCTTTTAAAAACCTGCATACTGAGTAATCTGTTGACTGGGCAACAACTGTGAGTTTGCTTATGATTTAGGAGTCAGAGAGAGAGAGAGAGAGAGAGAGGTAGAGATGGGATTTGGGTTTTCTACTGTATAGGAAATGTTAAGGTGGATGGAGAAGGCTGCTATAGCACTAGCAAGGAAAGCAGCAAATATGGCATAGGCCATGAAGGTGGCTGAAGTTGGGTCTGTAAGATTAGCATCATTTTAGAGCTCGTTCTTTATTAAAAGTATTTCCTGACAGAGTTTCTGAAGAGGTTTCAGGCCCTAAACATATAAGTGAAGGCAACAACAGACCTTAAAAAAATTTTTAGGGATGTGATAGAAAGCTGAGATGATTTGCAGATACCTGGCACCTGAAAAGAAATTCCATTTAAAAGAAAGGGGAACACTGGCATCATGTATCGTCCAAGAAAACGCCTGGCTATGTGCAAGAGAAGTCAACCACTGGAGCAGTCTCATTCTGTTAAGGAAAAAAAGCCAGCAGCCTGATAAAATGGGATAGCAGGAATCATAGGATCATAGAACAACCTGAATTGCAAGAAATCCAAAAGGATCATCAAATCTGTCCTAAGGTGACATTGTGATGCTTGTATCCCCATTCATGCGCTCTGTTAATGTTGGATATTATTATTCTGTACCTTTAAGACTGCCCTGAAGAGTGAAAGTTTTGTTTTGGTTTTCTTATCAGCCTGGCTGGGACACAGAGGCTGTGGCTTTTGCTTTTGCTGTTTTTGCTTTTGGCTCTCTCTCTCGCTTGCTCTTGCTTGCTTCGCTCCTGCTTGCTTTTGCTCCTAGCTAGCTTAGCTAAACAGTCCAAATTGCTTCCTGGACTGTTTCTCCACTCTTTTCTTTGACCATCCCAAACCTGCTCTGGACTGGGACCTGGGAACACCGAGAATTCACACCTTGTGGCTGCAGCAGCTGCCCCAGCGCCGGAGGGACTGAAGAGAGAGCGACCACCCCCCTACCCGAGAGAGTCTTTCTGAATTTGTCATCTTTTACAGAGTGGTGTCATCTGGTATTGTTCATTTTGTGTGCTGGGGATGCTGTGCCTGCCAAATAAACAGGTTCTTTCCACTTCTCTCCGAGGAATTCTTCCCGAACCAGTTGGGGGGGAGTGGCCGTGTGGGTTTATTTTCTGGAGAGGCCCTCCTTTGGAAATTCTCTACCAAATGTGCCCTAAACCAGTACAAAATTGAATTCCTGGCCCTGCACAGCAGCACCCCCAAGAATCACACCCTGCACCTGAGAGTGCTGTCCAAATGCTTCTGGTGCTCTGTCAGGCTTGGCGCTGAGACCATTTCCCTGGGAGCTGTTCCAGTGCCCAGTCATCCCCTGGGTGAAGAATCTTTTCCTGATATTCAACCTAAATCTCTCCTGATTCAGCTCCATGGTGTTCACTTGGGTCCTGTCACTGGTCATCAGACAGAAGAGATCCGTGCCTGCCCCTGCACTGTCCCTCATGAAGAGCCTGTAGACTGTGATAAGACCTTCCCTCAGTCTCCTCCGGGCTGAACAAACCGAGTGTCCTCATCTGCTCCGTGTATGGCTTCTCTTCAAGCCCCTCCACCATCCTTGTTGGTCTACTTTGGAACTGTCTAATAGTTCAATATCTTTTTTGTACTGTGACACCCAAAACTGCCCCCAGCACTTGAGGTGAGGTTGCCCCAGCTCAGAGCAGAGCAGGACAACCCCTCCGTTGCCCAGCTGGCCATGCTGTGCCTGATGCCCCCCAGGACAGGGTTGGCCCTTCTGGCTGCCAGGGCACTGCTGGCTCAAGTTCATCTTGCCGTTGACTAGGACCCCCAGGTCCCTTTCCACGGCACTGTTCTCCATCCTCTCATTCCCCAGTCTGTACATCCAGGGTTGTCCCATCCCAGGTGCAGAATCTGGCAGTTGCCCATATTAAATTTTACACAACTAGTGATTTCCCAGCTCTCTAATTTGTCTGGGTATCTCTGCAGGGTCTCTGCTTTCAACAGAGATGAAGCAAAGAACTAGTCTACAATGAACAGACAATGAGATGATAAAATCCTTCAGAGACAGTGCCCAGGAACAATAGGAGAGTGATCCAGAGAGCAGGGATAGCCAAAGGCAGGATGCAGTGCAGGAAGAAAAGTGAGCAAAAAAATAATACCAAGAGAAACAGCCGTGTCTGTTGCTAGAGCCAGAGCATCAGCAGAGGCTCATTACTGAGAGAAGGTATGTTATGGAAGAGAACCAAACAGTGCTTGGAGAGCAAACTGATTTAAGGAGAAAAAGACCACTGGTTGCTCTTCACATCAGAGCAGGCAGCCAGGTTCTTGCCACAGAAAAAAAAACCTGTTTAATTTTGCCATGAGGAAACCTAGTCCAAGAATGAAAAAATGGGGATTATTTCTGTCCTGAAGAACAGATTAAAAAGATTAAAGAGTTTCAAAAGTAGTATCACACTTCTTGATGATTATAGTATATTCAAACATACACCACTACACTACCTATTCATGAAGTTTGACATTACTTTTTCAAAAGGGTATTGTCAGAGTCAGGTAATTGTCAAAAAAAAAAAAAAGTTGAGTCTCAATTAACCTCTACTCCCTGCAAAACACCATAACCACTTGAAACTCTCTCTATGCTGAAATTGTATGGCTTTATATCAAAGCTACAGCTGCAAATCAAGGAATACACATAAACATGCATATTCTGTGTGGGAACTCAGTTCATAGTTGGTGAAAACAACTGAAATGTTTATTTTATGCTTGTAAGGAGACTGAAATTCTTGGGAAGGTTATGAAACCAGGCATTGCAGGAAAAGTGAGAAAATGTAGGAAAGGTAGGGTTAAATGGAGTGAAAGCATGCTTACATTCAGAAAAGAGAAATGAGGGAGTTGGTTGTGCTCCGTACCCATTAAGTAGCTGATGGAATGAATTGTACTGTGGCAGCAAGAATAAAATGAAGTCTTTTCTTATAAAGATTACCCCTAAGAAGGATGATAAAAGCAGAATTACAGACTTTTCAGAGCTGGATATGGATCTAGCTAATAATGAGAGAAATACATACAAAGAAATGGTGGAGATGGGGGCGGGAGAGAGAGAGAGAGTGAGGAAATGTCAGCTTTTCAAGTACATGCTAGAGGGATAAAAAACCCCACCAAAAAACCCCCCAGCCACACAAAATAGCAAACATGGTAAGACCCAGACATCTGGGATATTATATTTAGCAAAAAATTTTGAAAAATAATCAGTGAAACAGTGATACTATTTTAGATTTGGATTACATGAGCAACAAAAAACATAGAGTAAATACTCATAGAAAATAATCCTGGATTGGGTAGATGTGACAGATTTTGACTTTTTTAAAGTGAGAGATCGAAACACTAGGATAAAACACTGTATGATTTTCTAGGTATAAATGAAAAGAAACAGAGAAAGTTAGTTTGCAAAGCTAATGGGAATTAAACTCAGAGTTCTCATTAGGAATGGGTCGAACTGCTTTGGGTCTGCAGTGTAATACTCTGGGTTTTTATTAGGAAGGATGAAATAGTAAAGAAGAAATACAGTTCCCTGGAAAAATATAAAAGAGAAGTGGATTAACAAGAAAATTGTATTTTTGTAGTTAAAATGTGCAGAAAAGGAAACTGAGGTGGGACTTAAAAAGAAAATTAAGATAAATTGCTATGAGTAAGAGAATATGGAACAAACTTCAGGCATTCACTTTTGCATCAAGTATCTTCTGTAAAGCAGCTTTGGAGGCCAAGACTCTGAGCCAGATGGTCCCTTCAAACTCTCCCTCTCCTTTCCATTCAATTTCTACACTTTCTTTCTGGCAACATGAGGAGGAAAATAGTGGAAAATTAATTCTAACATTAGCTAGCTTTTTTGTCTGTGTCTGGCCCCATTAAGTCAGCCTGCAGACATGAATGTACCAACTTAGAATAATGTTGCTAGCAGCATTGCCAGGAAATACTCTCGCATTTAGGGCCATAGGGTTCATTCTGATGCTAATGCATCCACTCAGTATTCAGCAGAATTTTCTGCATGATACCAACAGCTCAGGTGTACAGCCAAGCAGATGCATGATTGTTACCATCCCTTTCCTTGTGACAGATTGAAAAAGCCCATCCATGATGGTCAAAAGGCACATTTGAGGTGCTTCTGAATGCACAAAATTTTCACAAAAAATTTTCTCTTCTCTTCTTCAGAATGCACAATATCTCTGTCAATGAAATGCACAATCCCTGCTTGTGTGTCCACCAAGTAGTGTCCATCCTCATGTCATCAATTGACTGAGGGTCTTGCCCACCTGCTGCCATTCTAAAAAGGAATACTTTCTTACCAACACACAATTCAACCGAGTACAAACCAAGATTTTCTCTGTAACAATTAACAGAGAGACTTTTAAAGTTAGCAGTTTTGAGGGCTCCCACAGAATATTGAAACCAGGAATAGTTCTCTTTGATTTGTGATTGAGAATTAGCAAGTGCCCAGAAACAGCCTGATTTCCTTTTTGATTGACAAAAAGACTGTGCATATTCCCCTTACTGAAATAAGCACATTTTATCTCTTACTCATCAACTGGGAAACCGCTCCCTACAGCTACTATAAATTTATGCATGTATATATTATTTTTTCTTACAGTTACTGTGATCAGGAGCATAACATCGATTTTCTGGAATTAATACTGTTTCCACATACAGTCTGTATGTACCATATGGTCATAATCCTCTTCATTAGTAGACAAAACCATAGCTGCTAGAATGGATTTATTTCAAGCACCCCTCTGTATTTCACCAAAGATACGGTGGTCAGTAAGATGGGTACTTTTCAGAGAGCTTTCAATGGAATTAGTTTTAGGTGAGATAGGATTTTTTGAGTGGATACATGCCTCATACAGTCCCAAAACACAATAGGAGAAGTTTAATGAACAATATAGGTGGTAATTGAGGAAATGTGTCATTCTGCCTTGGAGAGTTTAAGGAAACACATTCTAATTGAACACCCCCTCCCCCCCAGCTTCTATTTTTGTAGACTCAGCAAGTTTCCTGACTGTAATGGTGAATCCATTACTTTAATTATTATGGCTATTTAAACATATGCTAGATAAAAACCTCTTGTAAAACTGTAATTCAAAACTGATGTTCTGTTGTGTTATTTATCGTCAACAGAAAGTCTAAAATTAAACTGCATTTTGATCTGTAATGTAACCAGACAGCACAGATCAGCAAGATCATCTTCATTAGGGACTGTATCCTAGATTAGTCTCATCTGTGGAAGAATTGGTCATGACTGACATTTACAAGTGAATAAAGGCACTAGCTGGATAACAGAACAAATAAAAATAAAAACATTCTGCTCTTCTTGTGCCTAGACAGACAACAAACAAATTTGGGATAAAAAGTCACTAACATTTAAAAAAAATTGATTTACTTGCTTTAGGGGATAGTTGCAGTGACAATCACTCCAGACAAAGAATATCAGCTCAGCTGAAATCTGCCTTCTCCATACAAATTGGATAAGAAGTGAGACTATATATGGCAGAGAACACTCCCAATAAATGGAAGTGTTTAAACTGCCCTCTGCCCTTTATATGTGCCTTGGAGAAACTGAACTGGACAACTCTGAGCAAGTGCACTCACTGCAAACTAATTTTCACTATTTTACATAGCTTGGCCAGTTTATTTTAATGCATTATCATTATAATAACTTTCATTTCTGGGCTGTCTCAGAGGCAATAGATAATGATGTACTATGATGCCAAAAGTCATGCCTTAATGTTGACAGCTGATGTTTCCAATATCTTACTTCCCAGAATACTTATCCAGTTATTCAAATCTCCTGGGTCAAGGTTTGCTCTGTTGGCATATGTCTCACTCATTTTCATATTCCTTCCTCCAATAGGAAATTGAATTTTATTAATAATATTTTACAGGATTTCTTTGAGCTTCTATTTTAACTCATGGTTGAAAATGCTTAGAGTAGAAATGCGTGGGAAAAAAATACCCCACGCTTAATAATTCCCCTCCATGTTTTGTCAACAGTTGAATGCAACTGAAATTTTTCTATGTTTGAATATTTGGGATTAATTCTAATAATATTCTCTGGTGTAGTACTCTAGCAATCATTTTGGTTTTTATTCTTTACAAGATATGAAGAAAAGTTTTAAGGAGAAAAATTTAGCATATTTCATATATCCCCACACTTGTACATGTCTCACAATGTCAGAAAGAAAATGCTTTCTCATCTCTCATACTATTGAGCAGAGTAACTTTTCTGATTTATTTTTCTCCTACCATTGAATAGTGCTAATTGAAACCAAAAAGCAACATGAAATTTTGAATGTATGAATTCTGTACAAGTTAATTGTTTGTCATCAAATCCAGGCTTGCTGGTAAAGGTTTGGTATTATTCATGTCTGTGATTCTGCACTAGAATAGTTATTTCATATTAAGTGTAAATTTCTGAATGGCTCTTCCCTGCAAACCTCTTGCTGCTGTGTTGCTAATGCTCACTAGAAGCCAGCTGAATTAATCTCAAGCACAGCAGAACCTTCTGTAATGCCACATCAAGAATTTGCCACAGTGACATTCCTGATTCTTTCCGACAGTTGAATGACACACAGCATTGCTAATTCACAACATAATGCTGGGCACTTTTATGCAATGTGACTTTTCATCTTCCCCACAACTGCTTGCTCACATATTTTTTTCCATATTAAATTACTCATATGCATAACTGATATAATCTCTTTTCTGCATTCACATGTGTCTACAAGAATTACTTATTATCCTGCCTGGAATTAAATCTGGACTCCTCTCTTACAATTAAATAATTATTCTTGCATTTTATATCTCCTTACATTAGGTGCAAAGGAACACATTATCAAAATTGCTCTAGCCTAAGTTAAAGGAGCTTTCCTAATTTCCATTCCACTACACTTATATTCTGGATGAAAGATGAATGTCTTGGTCTGCATCCAAGTGAAACTGCGATGGCAATTACTGGCAGGTGCATATATATGACAGAATCAATATACTTTATTAAAGTTTTCCCTTAACTTGATTTTATGAAGGTAAAGTTTTAGCCATTTTTAGCACATGATGCAAGATCCATTTTTGTCCATCTTTACTAAGCCTAGGGTTTGGGACCTCCCTGGTGACTTTAAATACTTTAAATACTCACTCACTCACAACCCTAGTGGTGCAGCCTATTGGACAGCAGAGCAGGTGCATGATCCATGTGATATGGAGAGAAGGCTTATAGCCACATCTGAGTGGAAATTTGTGACACTTGAGACTTCACACTTCCCGTGAAGGTTTGCTTAGCTTTCAAGGCAGGTCCACTTCCATTATATTTGTAGGATGTGTTTGCATGCTCTCAGCTATGACAGTGATTAAGATTAATGACAAAAGTTAGTCCAGAACCGTAATGTTCTAAGTGAATTTTGTAGACAAATAAAGGAAAAAGGGCTATGTATTAAAAAGTTCTGGTGCAGACAAAGTGCTTCAAAGAGCCCTGCTTAACCAACCAAGGGTCAGAAGATGGCAAGCCATCGGTAGACCTAAATATGAAATAAAAAGGGGCTGGATTTAGACCATTCCTTATGAACTTGTAAATCAGACACAGAGTGCTCACACAGATTGCCTTGCTGCTTTTCAATGACAGTGTACTAAGAAAAATCATAGTGCATGCTTTCAGCAGCCTCCAGCCTGCAGGGGAAGTATCTTCCAGGTACCTTCACAGCAGACATTTGTGATAAATGATGTGTCCATTTAAAATCCCTTGCTCATTGGGAGAGTCATGCACATGGAAAATTGTAGTTTGGATTACAGAGCAGTGGGCTTAGTGCTGTGGGAGAGGGTGTTGTGTATAGACTGGAGGGTCTCTGCTGTAGTGGAATATAGGCTTGACTATGGCTATCAACATACTCTGGGACAAAGAAGCATTTTTCATCTCTCTTTCCATTTCTACCATGAAAAAAGAATCCTGGTGACCTGTCAGGAAAAACTCTTCATGTGTGCTATTTCTCCACCTCCAACCTCTCTCCATACACCTACCACTCCTTTAGAGGAGAATATTTAAAAATGGACATTTCTATCAACTTGTTAGTCAATTCCTGCCCCACAGTGGGTGAGGTGGCATTTAAGTTTTGTCTAATCAAGGTTTAAATTGAAGTTTTACAATGTACATTACTGTAATGTCTCCCTAATGCATTCATATTGATGGTTTCTTTTAGTTAATAATTCTAATCCATCTCTCCTTTTGGAGAAAAAAGGCCAACAGAATGTAATCCAAGACCTAAAATATCTCGTCACAGTGGAGAAGCAAAGGACTCTGGTGCTGCCTGATAAATTCTTTAATAACTGGGCATTAGGAGTCCCAGCAAAGCATACTCCAGCTGCACCATATTACCCTCTGATGCAAGCCCCAGAGCTGCTGCCTGGTCTGTCTTGGCTGCCTCAGCATTTGTACTTGACAGGGATTTCTGACTGACTGAAAATCAGCTATTGCAAAACACATGGGTCCCACAGATGGGTCAGTAAAGGCAAAGTATTTTCTTTCTTTCATGGTTCCCATCAGTCCCACCAAGGCTGTGTGTGACATCTGCAGTTGCAGATGAGATACTTTTTAGTGGTTACTATATTTTCACTGTCGGCACCAGTCCCTACTGTGCTGCCACATGTAACTTTCCAGCGGCTCCCTTTGTACAGTGTGGGGTTTATCAAGGGTAAAGCCATGTTGTCATGAATGAATGATGTCCTCATGGCACATAGCACTCTGTAATTTGTTTTGGTTCTCTATGAGTAACTCCTGTAAAGGGATTTTTGTAATGTTCTGTATTTGTATAATAGGTTTCTCATGGCAGTTTTGAACACATGTAGTCAATTTAATTGATTGTGCCTCTATTAAAAATAGTCATACAGCAGTGACAGTCTTGACAGCCCATCTGTAAACAACAGAAGCTATTTAAACCCAGCACTGTAATGCTAATTAGTAAAACACTATTTGTGGCTGCATATGAATCTCTTGAGTGAGATCCTCATACTTTCACTATGGGATGTACTAGGAATGGGGATGAGGTTCTCCTTTAGAAATCCTCCAGGCACGAGGAGCACCTTTGCAAGGCAGGAGCCTCTGGCAGAGGAGCTTTGATTTTGTTTTGTTGGCTGGAAGCCTTATGCTTATGGAAGCACAGGCTGGTGATTTCTGCAGCATATGCCCCATCCAAGCCTCTCCCTTTGGCCATTTCCGACCCCAAAGGCCAGTAGAGAGCAGAAGGGCAGGAATATGGGCACTTTCAATTCTGTTGAAATGCCACATTTCCCCTTTACATTATGGTGACATTTCTGGGCCAAATAAACTGATTGATATGGGAAATTTGATTGGAATGTAGCACAAAGTAGGTATGTTGTAGCAGTAAAACACAAGCATTATCCCTGCAGCTCTTTCAGGTGCAGTATCATTCTTTTGAAGGAGAAAAGATGCTACAAAAAGAAGGGTAGGACTGTGAACAGCTTTAATTTGACAGCTCCCTTGTCACAACTGGAACAATAATTTATGCTGGTTGAGAGTGTAGGCCACTAAATTCTTTCTTGGATAACTAACAAAAGATTTCCCTCTTAATCTAATGGCTTCTTCCCTCTTAACTCTCCCTTTGCTCTAGAGCTTCTGCTTTGAGTGGGTTTTAAGGCTTATTGCAGATAAAATGCGAGTGCACAGAGAGCATGTTAAAAAGAAAAGCTGATGTCAAGTACCCGAGCACAAGCAAGCACTCCTGGAAAGCTTCCTGAGCATAAGCTAAGGGACCAAACATACTTTTGGGCCCAAGCCTCAGAGGTGCTAATTATCTGTGAAACCCACTGAAACATGGTAAATCAACAGCAACTTTCAGGATCTAGCCTTTATATCCAAAATATCTGTTTGAGGGAATGCCTTCTTTTGCTCCAAGATACTTTTCAGTGTTGAAGAAAGTCATAGTTCAGCGACATTCTCTAAATTACCAATTTTCTATTTTCTTTTGGTTCTTTAAAAATATTTTTGACGTAATTCTTGTGCATGACTTATCTGAACTAAAGGACAGGGGACATACCTCATATCTAAAGGAAATTTCCCCCAACTTCCCTGCTGTGATGTAGTGATTGATACTATAATATGAATCAATACTTCTATTACCAGTACAGTAGGAAGTGATCAGCAATTTTCTTACTATTTTTAACATTTATCTTCCTTTTGAATACTACCAAGCTGTCATATTACTATTGAAGTCACCAGTTATGATATATATTTGTGTAGATGCATTCTTGGGTTTTTGGTCACATACACAAGCCAGGATAATCCAGCAAAACCTTAATTTTTTTTATTTTGTGTTTTTTTGTTTTTTTTTTAATTGGAGCCTATCTTATTTCTTTTGACTAATTAATTTAAAAGCATCAGAAAATTTATCACAGATCACCACTATGACATACCATTACACTTAAGTCCACTTTAGCCATCCCAGGGATTATTTGTCCATTAATGGCTGACAGCAATGAGTGTGCATCCGGCACTTACAGTTTCTGCTTGCTTCTCACTTTCAGCGATGACTTCATTCTGAACATTTTGACAGTGTAGAATTATTCAGTGTAAAAAACACTTTCCAGTACTTGTCCAGCAGTTGCTGCAGTCTATCATCACAGCATCTGCGAACTATTGCATTTTAAAATGTTTAAAGACAGAAGTGGTCTAATTTTGTGCTTCCCAAGAGGTGCCTAAACAACAGAGGAACTTTGTGTCCTAAAATCCTTGTTGTTGCAACAAATATCCAAAATGCAGTGTACTGTATTATATTTGGTATTATACCGATTGGTTTAACCATTTTGCTGAGACATGCCAAGAACTCTAATGTTTCTTCTTATTTCTTTTACTTCTTAGAGGCAAAACTATTCTCTGTAACATTAGACTTCTACTTCTTTTACCTGAATAACTGGCAGAATATTTTTTGTTGATTGGTTGTTTTTTGTTTTGCCGATGGGCTCTCACTGCTATAATGCATGAGGTACACACTGACAGAGCAAAGAGTATTTTTGCTTCATCCATCTAGAAGCCTTACTCAACACAACATTCATTTAAACTTACATGTTACCCATATTTTGCCATTTAGATTTCTATTTATTTTTGGGTACTTTGCCCCCACCCTTCCACTTTAGGCCCCTGTCACTTTTAATTACCCAGCTCATCTGTCAAAGGGCTGAAGTTTCTACTTTTTTAGTCAAAGGCTTTTTAACAACTTTTCCTGAGATCATGTGTTTTTCAAACTAAGCCAGTATTTTATACAAATAGCAAGTGTTCCTTGAAGGTTGCTGCCCAAGCAGTGGAGCAGCTGATCAGGCAGCTGGCCAGGGCTGGCTGCACTGAGGTGAAGGTTTTCAAAAGTGCCCTAGAGCTGGACACTCAGATCCCAATTAAAAGTAATGTTTGGGGCATATATTTACTTTTTTTACTCTTATAAAGCTCTAGTCTATCTCATGTATTTAGCCAAAGTTAATTTTGAAGGTTTCTGTACACATAAATAATATCAGCATATTTAAATGAATTTGTAAGGATGATAACAGCATAATATTTTTGTACATCCAGCCCCATCAACAGAGAGGGTCGTTCCTTATTACTCCTGTGTGTCAGTCAGTAAAGCTGTGTCTGTGCTAGCTGGTATTTCATGTTCCTATCAGAACATGAGTTCTGAAGTCAGAAGGATTCCTCTCCTCTCCATCTGCTCCCAAAAACATTTGAAGTGCCACCAGGCTTGTGTGATGCTGGGAAGACTTTCAATGCACTGGGTAGTTTTTTACAATATTAAAAAGACTATTGTGTGCTCCAACAGACAATGGGCCACCAGGACAGCAGAGGTTGGGATGACAATTGGGGTCATCTCCCTGCAGGTGCCTGCCCTCTATTGAGGCATGAAAGTCAGAGCTACTAGTCACTATCTCTATGCTCTAAGCTTGAAATTTTCAAAAGCTGACTTGACAAGCAGAGAAAATGGGACAGGTAACTAGGTGTTGGTAACCTCAACAACTGAGCACCTGGCTACAATAGAGGGGCTGGACCCCAAAGTAAGCCAGCTGCAGTTAAACAGGGCAAACAAGCCCATTACAGTCTTGACTCTCTGTTTAGTTGAGTCAAAGGGATTTCCTGCAGGCTGCAGTCACCTCTAACAGCCCATTTCCACAGCACACAGGAAGATCTCCTTGGGTTTCTGTGTGCTCCATGGCAGGTGGGCAGGTGGTGCAAGAGGCTTTGCTGAATTGCCCTGAGAAAAGGGAAGAGAACCGGAAGAGATAGGGAAGCTCTGAATAATCTCATACATAGCTGCCCATGCCCAGGGGCACAGCTTTGTGTGCTGCTGCCCATATGCTCAGGTTTTGCAATGCTAAGCTGCTTGTTTGTTGTGTCAGGCTTAGCAGAAAGCTGATTTGTATCCCAGAATCACTGTATAGGTCTCTTGGCTGAGGAGAAGCTGGGAAGGGTAAAACTGGAAGGGATGATATAGTCCAGATTAAGCTGCAGGCAGTATGAGCAATGTATTTCTCCCTTTCACATTCAAAATCTTACTTTGACTAGCAAGTCTTCACTTCTCTATCTCCTGAATGGAGTAAAACTTCATTTATTACCTGTCTCTGAAAAAGTGAGGTCTGTATGGGAAATTGATTCATGCAGGACATTGTTCCTGTGGGGACAGCTAATCCATGCAGCAGGCAGGGTGGTCCAGGAGGGGTCTGTCATCCTGTCTGGATTGCAGGTTTGAAACTTACACTCTGCATTTGCCATTGCATCATGGTATTATTCATACAGGGCAGTAATCCTCCTTAGAGTATAATTATGCACAGTCTGCTGAGCTCCCAAAACATAATTACCTCTCTATGGGGCTGGGTTATGTTCACAGGCTAAGCCAGGGCATGACTCTGCCTTTCAGGGCCTGGGTGCTACACACTCTCCCAAGAATGTTTTTTCTGTTCTTTCTTGACAGGTAAATGGGAGGAGTGAAAAATAAGCATTTTCTTGACACAGGCGTCAGCTGTACCAAGATGACTGTGGTAGGGAGCTGAATAATGTGATCTTCTGCCCCTTACAGGCTCAATAAACTGCAAAAAATGTGTCATGGTTTAAAATGCAGAAAAAAGAGGCCTACATAAATTTCACTGGCAATTTATGTAGTTGAGAAATGGGGTTTGGGCTGTTCCAGAGACCTCAGATAACTTTCCCTTTTCAAGGTACGGTGTGTAAAGCACTGTCTGCAGGGCCTAAGAAAAGCATTTTGGTAAATCTCATGGGAGCAATCTAGAAAGTGTCTGAAAAATAACAGGGATTCTCATCACTTGTTTTGTGGCAAGTTTTTTTTCCTCCTGCTGCTTATCTGTGCCCCTGAACTCTGCCCATTATATTTAGCTAATAAAGGAGATATATCTATGAAGTTTTCAAAAGGACAGAGGTCATTGTGAAGGGTTTTTGCCAATATCTTCTAATAATTTGTCCCTCTGTGCATACACCACTCTTGGCTATAGGCCAGGAAAACCCAGTGTGTTTCCAGGGAGATTTCAGCTCTGCTGAGTGCCATATATTACAGTAGACTCACAAAGAGTAAATTTCTATGGAACAGTTTAGATACAGGAACAGGTAAATTGCCACACTAACACATTCTATGTCTCTGAAGGGGGGCAGGAGAAATATTCATACAGCCGTTCATGAGCTTCCTATTCTGCATCATTGTATAAACCTTTCAGTCAAGAAAATCTTCATGGTATTGGATCTTAGCTACTCACCTCTTTTGCTCCTCAGCAAGGAAGAACAGGCTGTGCTTGATGCATCCAGGGCTGTTTTAAGGCCATTTCCCTGACATTAGCCAAATGTCTTATCAGTTGCTTGACTGCTTTGGAGGTGCAGATTTGTGATGCCATTATCCCCAGAGATGAGAGAACAGCCTGGGCAGCGCTGAGCTGAGGAAGGCAGCTACCTCTTGTTACTCAGATTGATTGCTTCAGATGATGAAGAGTGCCTCACTTGCTTTAGGGGGAGATGACTGTTTTGGCAATAATTAGAGCATGAATTTTTGCCCCTCCACAAGACTGCTATAGACCAACATCTCATTAACACAAAGTTGGACTTTTGCATTTCACCTGAGTGAAAAAGGATGCCTGTAGAAGAAAATCCCCACTTTTTTGTTCTATATTATTTTGTTCTCTTTTTTTCACCTCATATTGCAATCTCTATGGTGAAAGATCTGTTTTGGTAGTCAAAGTGTGACTTACACAGCTAATGAGCACTCCACAGATAATGTAATGACTGCTGGCTTTCCTGGTGAAGCATTTCTGCTGTGTTATGCTCCTGCATGTTCCCCAGTGCACAGCAGACATTACTTCAAGGCGCCTTCCCAAAAGTCAACATGGACATGGTCTCCCAGCCTTGCACATTTCTCCTCCTTCAACCACCATTCCTACAACTGGTCTTGATGCCTTATGATTTAGCTTTTATATTTTCCAGATTCTGCATTAATATATTACTCTAAACTTCATACAAACTGGTAACAAGTTCTCCTCACAGTTTAGTTAGACAAAACAGTACTTTTCCAGCCCGAGAACCAGAGACACGTTGCAGCTTCAGGCCCAATATGTATAAACTACAGCAAATTGAGGAGAACAATCTGGGAGGATCGGACTTCATAACCTGAAACTGTAATTGGACAATTAATCCCAATATGTAATTGGACCAAAACTTATAATGTGAAAACTCGTGATTCATTGTCCATCTTGGCTGCAGCCTCTGCCAGGCTCTTGTACTGCCCAGGGTGTATCCTTTGAAGGCCTTTTTAATAAATACTTACTTTATTCCTTTAACACTGTCTAACACTGTTCTAGGTAGCCTCTCAAGGCATCACTCTTCCTCCAGACAGCTGAGGCCAAACTGAGGACAGGGCAATTTTCTGCTGCTACATTCCCTACAAGGTTGTGTATAAAACCTGTGGTTAAAATGATATAATACTTGAAACGGAAAATTTTCCGTTCCTGTGTTTTAAAAGTTTACAAAGCTCCAACTTTGAAGCTCAACCAAAATGCGGGGGTTTTTTTAAGTCTTTGCTCCAGAAACATCTTTTGAGCAGTCCTGACAGCTTTCAGAAACAAAAGCGCCTTCCAAGAGAATTTTAAAGATTTTTTCAAAAACACTTTTGCCTTTGTATTTGAGAGAGGCTTTGGCAGCACTGTAAAACAGCATTACTTCTCTTCACTCCCTCTTCTCTTTGTCAATCATCTGAATTTACGCTGCATTTAGAGTTTGTCACATAAAATACTGCAGACCTTAAAACCATTCCTTCTAAACTGGTAATTTTTTAATGGAAAATCTTGCAGCAAGGCTATGTGAAATGGACTCAAACAAATGAATAATTAGAAGAATGATGAAATTCCAAATGTAAATATGTTAAAGAGCAACCACTTTCCCTATTGTTGTTTCTAGAACAGACTTTTTGTTCTTTAACTAGGAGGAATACAATTGGTAGGCATTCTGAAAGGAACTGCTGCTGGGCAACCCCACATTGTTTTTTCAAAAATGGATTTTGCTGTAAAGGATCTGATTGAAATACCCATGTGAAAGCAAGAACAGAATTCCTGAATGCTTTTTGTTTGTAGCTGCACAAACTAATTTGGAATGCACAAGAGTCAACATTATGTATGACAAGGCCAAAAGAGGTAATGCAATCTTAATGTGAGTGGTGTATTAGTAAATTGCAATATATTGGTTAGAAAGCCTATTTTAAAGCCCAGTAAGGAAAACACACCTCTTCCAGCAAGAGATCAGTCCTTCCTTGTTTGCTTTCCTTCCTATAAGTATGGGACATTTCTGTACCAAATCTGTAGAAAACAGAAGTGTGGTTCAGCTAGCCAAGCACAAGTCTACTGTGACTTCATATTTATTATGAAGCAAAGATTACTTTTCTGTCTTTATTCATCTTTACAGTTTTTATCCAGTATACATTTAGCAGAACTTTAAAGTCCTTTACAACATAAAATGATTCATGGAGAAATTACAGTTAACTAGGTCTATAAAACAGACATTCAAGATATGGCATGGAAAATGGAATAACTATGAATACACACCCTCCAATCAGCAATATGCCAATACTTCTAGTTTAGTGTTTACAGATATTCCCACAACTTTGAACAGTTCTGTGTTACTGTATTTGTTTGTTGAATGCACACTGTATTAATTATATGACCATATAATTATTGAACACAATTATGTATGCAGAATTAGTAAAACACATGAAAAATTTTCCACATTCTTTTAGTGATTAGTAAGATAAAATAAGAATATTGCACCAAAAGATATGTATTTGACAAACAAAAAAAAAAAAAATTAGTTTGACCAAAATTTCCTTCACTGCATACTCACAGTAAGAAAACAGGAAATATATTGAGACAAGCACACTGGGACTGGATTCATCAGGTTGCATGCAGATCCTAAGAATTTATATTCTTTTGATTGTAAGCGTGAAGAAATTGAAAAAAAATCTGGGATATGAATAATCCTTTTTAAAGATATTCATCTAAAAAATAGACATCTGAAATAGATCATATTGATTTCACCCTAGAAATGCTTACTTTTAAGAGTAGATGGAATTTTTCTCCAACATAAATATTGGTTAGGTATGAAGATTCTCACCCTTTTAAAGCCTATGTGTTGCTGAAGAATAGAAAGGATGAAGTCCTTCCTTCCTTGAAGTCAAGGGCAAAAATCCTTTAATTTTATGAAAGCAAATATTTCATCCAAAATTATTAAAACTGCATCAATAAACCCTTATTCACTACTATTTTTTTCCCTACTACTCTTCGTACTTTCTTTAAAAGTGTTCTAGGATCAATACATGTATTTTCATTCTATCTCTTTCTCTCTCTCTCAGGAATCTGCATCTTGGGTTTTTTCAGAACTCGATTCTTGAAGCCTGATGACTTTTTGCTACCATGTGTAAAGACTCACTATGATGGGGCCAGCATGTTCACATTAGTTGTCTTCTGGAAGGGGAGAAGGGTAGGCAGGAATAAGATTTGTAAAACCAATAAATTAATTCTGGCATCTTCACTGAAGCACATACTCTTGCACTGGTTACTGTTTGATTTATTAGATACCTGAAGAAAGTATTGCAGTGCAGGACTAAATGCAGATTTTCTGGGACATTTCTTTTGAACCCCAGATTGGGATGTGCAGGAAGGCCTGGGTCCTCTCTTCTCTAGAGCTGGCTGGCCTCAGTCAACCACCTCACTACATAGTATTCAACCCTGCATGTCCTTCAATACTTCATTTGCCATCAAAAAATAAATATATGACTCTTTCAGCTGATAATGTGAGGAATGCATTGCAACCCAACAGACAAGTAGGTTTTGGCATGAACCTGCTTTGCACACTCAGATGAGACTGAGATAATGAAACACAATTGATCAACACTGTCCCACACCTGTACTTTGGTGTGCACATGGTGAACTTTTCAAGTAGCCTTTAGTGTTGTCTGGGGCAGCTTTGCTGTGCTAGAAAATACTACTGGTGACCAGCTAGACTATCTCTGAACAAAGGGAAGCTCAGCCCAGCTGTCCTGTGTTTCTGCAGTTTGTTCTTGCTCTTGTAGATTTCAGCTAAGCAAAAAGTGATGAAGGATTTGCAGGGGGGAAGGCTCCCTTTTATTAAATGGTTTTGTGTATGTGTCTCAGTTTTGTCCATTTTTAAGTCACAGGATTAAAGGCTGTAAATGCCAAATTTCAGTATCATCTTTATTGCAGGAGATGCAATTTTTTTCTTATTAAAATAATCTATTTTCCCAACAAACCTTACCATTCCAGACGACCACTAATCAGCAAGAGGTAAAAGCAAATAATTTAGCAAGAACGGTTTTCAAGCAACCTCAGAATTGTTATTATGGTGTTACCTGACAAATCAGAAACATTAATTGTAAGGAGCCCTTGAGTACTGGGAGCAGGCAGGAGTGAGCTGGTTACTGATCCTTCTGTTTCTGCAGAGAGTGAAATCAGTTCTTAGAGAAGCAAACTGAGTGACTTGCCAGGAGAGTGAGACACAAAAGGCATCACCAAGACCAAATAATTAGAGAATGTTCCAATATGCAGAATTACTGCCACCATTAATCAGTCCCCATTGCTTTTAATTATCACTGGGCTTAAACAGCATCCCCAAACAATGTCCCATTAAATGATTTTTCTGATTAAGCACATCCCAATTAAGTAGAGTGCACTGTTTGGCACTTGAAAAATGGCACCATTTACGTACAGATCGAATACAGATAGAGTGCTTATCAGATCCCCATTAAGGAATCATTTGCTGACATCAGAATATTCTCCTACTGGCACTCTGCAGTGATATATGTATAAAAAAGGAGAATGATCTGACTGAGATATTAAAGACAAGACAAAGCAGACTGTGTTTTTATTTCTCTTGTCACCTGCTATGGAACAGGATAATTTGCAAGGAGCTGGTATTCAGGGAGCCCTTTATGGCTCTTTCAGTTGATGAAACAGAGATTGAAAACACTAGATAATCACTCAGAGAGATGAGCTTGTGCAGAACACTGGAACTTTTATTTTTGATTGTTTAGTTTTAGGTATTTAGTAACACTTTATCAAAAACTTTCAAGTAAGTCAAAGATACTTCTTAAAATGCTTGTCATAGTTTCTTCTGCCTTTCTAACAGGTACTTTTAAAATGGCTGTAACAGATAACCTGTTATTATTTTCATATTACATTAATAATGACTATAATAGGAGGTAGTAAGTTTTTCTCCTAAAAGAGGTGCATTGATGCATAGTATAAGACTCTGCATGCAAAGACCGTTCAAGTTCCACATTACTTCCAAAAAAAATTCTCAGTGACATGATTCAGATTTTGCACAAAACTGTTTACAAGAGGCTACAAGTTTCATGTAGGGAGTGTGAAATTTAGTTACCTTTGTGAATGTAAGAAAGGTGCAACTGGTACTATACCACATGATTTCTTTACCAAAAAAAGTCCCAAGTGTATGTATATGTGTATGTGTATATATATATATATATATATATTTCTGTGGCTAATTATATCAATGAGGAAATAATAAAAATGAAAATTGACCTGCTTCCTAGATTTCTACATGTATCCTATTCCAATCACCATTCAAAGTACTATTTCATTCCTTGAGCTTTTGAATTGCTGCACAACCTATAATGTTAATGTTTTGTTGTATTGTGGTTTTTTTTCCTTTGGGAAATTCTCTAACAGATGTGTTTTCAGTTAATTTTGGCTGTGGTCAATAGATTTGGAAAGACAGTAATGCCACAGTTCTGTGCAGATGTATCAGAGGGAACCTTTGGCACAGAGTGCATTTGGCATTTTCTAAGGGGAAAATATTTGCACATATGCAAAATCTGGAGTTTTAGCAAATCCTCTGCATGCTGCTGGTGTGTGTGTGTTTTCAAAAGTAGGAAACTGAGGGCATGACTAAATTGGGCTCTCAGAGTGATTTATATGGGAAACAAAGAGAGGAGCCCTCACTTTTTTTTGCCCGGAGTTGCATTCTTCTTTGGCTTCCTCTAGTCAAAAGATGTGGATAAATACAGTGATATTTTTAATTGGGATTTTTATCTAAATTTCCTAGTCTATAAAAACTACTGAGTTGTAGCCATCATATCTTGAAAACACCATAATTGGAACTTAAGATCACAGGGCCTGACTCTGCTCTTGTAGCATGAAATATGCAGTGCAGACAGTGAATCTGTCACAGTGTAAAACTAGAGAAATTTAAGATATTGACAGAGGACTAACATAATGCAGTCAAAGTCATATGCAGAATATCTGCTTTTTGATTTATGGTTGCTATGGTAATGTACAGAATATTCTTGGCCAGAGTCAAGTGGCATGGCATGCAATGCAGTGTGGTGGTGTACCGGAAACTTGGGAATATTTCTAAATCTAGAAACAATATGAAGAAATATTGAGCCATGGTAATATTTATCACAGAATCACAAAATTAACCAGATTGAAAAAGACCTCTGAGATCATTGAGTCCAAGCTATGACCTCACACCGCTTTGTCAACTGACCACGGCAGTGAGTGCCGCATCCAGTCTGTTCTTAAACACCTCCAGGAGTGACTCCACCACCTCTCTGGGCAGCTCAATCACCCCTTCTGTGAAGAATTTCTTCCTGATGTCCAGTCTAATCAGGAAGAGTACAGTTCAAGACTACATCCTCTTGTCCTGTCACTTGTTGTCTGGGAGGAGAGGCCGACCCCCACCTGGCTACACCCTCCTTGCAGGTGTTTGTAGGGAGTGAGAAGGTCCCCCCTGAGCCTCCTCCTCTCCAGGCTGAACAACTCCAGCTCCCTCAGCCACTCCCTATAGGAACTGTGCTCCCTTCACCAGCCTTGTTGCCCATATCTGGGCACATTAGAGCATATGCAGAATCCTCTTGAACTGTCTCCGTAACACCTCAGTGCTCATAAGAATTGCTGCAAATTAATCTGTCTATATGAAAACATTTTACTGCTGTGGGGTTTTATTGCCACAGTTCTTATATTGAGAAATTAAAATGCATTCACAACTTTCTGCCCATTCTTTGACCTTGAACAGCCTATCAAAAATTCTAGATTTTAAATAGGAACTGTAAAAGTTCAGATAACGCTCAGATCCATGCTCGACCTGTGCAAGACCCACTCAATATTAGTTATTACAATGTTTGAATGGTGTGAAACAGAGTTAATAGCCATTATCTGGGCTTGATTTAAATATCTTTGAAATTTGCTCTGAATTCTAAAAAGAACTATTTAATACCAGCTAAAATACCCTAGGAGAGCTCCAAAAGAGAAGAAACTCATTCTGACAAAGCAATTATATTGGCCTTATTCTAACACACTATGATTTAAAAACTAGCAATGAACCAAATCTAATTTTTTCCCCAGGAAGGTATCATTATTTATCAAGCATGTTTTGTGAACCATTTTGAAGACCAGACCAGTAAACAATAAAAGACTTTTCATTCTTCAGTTGCAGAGAGTAGAACAACAGATGTCCTACAATTCAGCTTTTTGGCAGAAAAAATTCTAGCAAACCAATATTTCTTCCAAGACTAAGTCTTGATTAACTATTTATTCAAGAAAGTTGGGGTTTTTTTTCTTTTTCTGCAGAGAAAAAGAAAAATCTACTGAGAAAGAAAGAGGATAGCAAATTGTAAAACTCTAATACTAATATATTGCCAAAACTATGTGTTCTGAGTCTTCTATTAATTATTTTACAAAATCAACCTATTATGTATAACATACTTCTCTCTCTTTTGCTTGTTTGTCCTCTAAGAAACAAAACCCTCTCTCTTTTATCTAAGTGATAAAAGCCATTGTTTCTGTTAGAGAAGACTATTTATTGGTATATACTGGTGTTACAGAAAAATATGGAGAATATCAATAAAGGAAAAGGCATGAAGTTCAATATAAAAGGTGGGTAGTGCCACTTAGTTATTAAAAATAAAAAGAGATCTCACAGAAAGGGGGGTATATTAACACTACAATTATAACAACGCACATCTTAACCTTCCTGTCAAGGCTGCAAACCACCCATGATCTTGTTTAATTCCCACTCACATCAGCAAAAAGAAATCCTGGTACTTTGTAGGTTAGTGTCTGGTGATATGTCTTCTCATGTATCTGCTTTGGTATCACAATCACATAATTTCTGGGGCTGGAAGGGACTTCTGGAGATCTTCTGATCCGACCCCTGGATGAAGGGATCAACTAGAGCCAGTTACCCAGGGTTATGTACTGGCAGCATTTGAACATTTCCAGGCATGGCTGCTTCACTGGGCAACTCCATTCTGGGAAATATGCTCCAGTCACTCTTCACAGTAAACCACATTTTTGTTATGTTTAAACCCAATTTCATCCATTTAGTATCTAACTAAAGCCCATACAAAGCTCCTTCTAGTAATTATTGTTAGGTGTAGACACAAGACCGTAAAACATGATGTAAAAATACATAATAGAAGAGGTTCACTGCCTGACAAAAAGCTATTTTACAGCTAATATAAAGATTAAAAAGTAATCTTCTAAATAGTGAATTTAAAGTGTGCTGCATGTTTTTCTCTTTCTGTAAAGTACAATGCCTGTCTTTTTCATTTCTATTCACTCCTCATGAAGAATTGAAAATACCAATAAATGCCATGGAAACAACTGTGCCATCTCCATGGTGGTTTTGGCTGTTTCTGCACTGACTGTTGTGCAGCCTTCAGGCTGTGTGCTGAGGCTGCACGTCTTGGTCCCAGCCTGCACTGACCCTGGGAGAATTTGATATGTGCCATCTCTGGAAAGGAAAAAGAAAGGAAAAGAAAAGAAAAAGAGGTTTGAAGAACTATGATGTGCTCTATTAACAAGACAAGAGGAAATGGTCTCAACATGCATCAGGAGATATTTGAATTGGCTATTAGGAAAAATATATTCACTTAAAGTGTAGTCAAGCACTGCAACAGGCTGCCCAGGGAAGTGGTAGAATCACCACATCTGAAAGTGTTCAAAAGGCATGTGAATGTCATCTAGGGATTTGGTTTAAAGGTAAATATGATGGCGCTGCATTAATAGTTGTGAATCAATGATCTTAGAGGTCTTTTCCAATCTCATTTATTCTGTGGATCTATGGTTTAGTCTCTTTAGGAGAGGCTGACTGTGACACTGGGACAGATCTCATTATGCCTGGACAGCATTTTATCCCACAGTTTGACCACAGCCATAGAAACCCATATTGCAAGACAAAGCTAAGTAATAAGCTTCTTGCCTAAAGTCTGTCAGTAATAATGATAACAAGCAAGTCAAGAAACAACCTCATGCTGGAAAAGAGGACTGAATGATGATTTTCCTTTCTCTGCATTCACACCAGAACAAGAAGGGTCTTTATTACTCAGACCCTCTTTGCAGACCTGATGGCACCTGAAGTGTCTGTAATGAGTGAGGTGCCTATGCAACATGGGCTGAAAGGCATTTAATAAACCATTCAACAAGTAGCAAACCATATCAATGGATCATCAAGAAAGACATAATAGTGCACACAGAGTCATAAGACACCCTGAAATTTCCTTCCCCTTTCCCACTTTGCCACATGAGCTACAAGCACACAATAAAGGACCCATTATATTTTAGAAATTAATGCAGCCACATGTCCTCGAATTTTCAAGGTCTAATTAGGAGAAGCCTAAGCCAGAAATACTCAAAAAGTCATTCAGGAAAGTTGTAAAGAGAGATAACTATTAAAAGTGAGAGAACTGAGATGTTACTTCTCCCATTGTCTCCTTTTCAGACTTCTTTTAGGACAATAATAAAGCTCTAATAACCTTTAATAAAGATTTTTTTATTTTCAATCCTACATCTTCAGACAAAGCGGGATTCCATCAAAAGCAGTAATAATTCCCTGTCACAAAATTAGGTTTGTTAAGAGAAAATGCAGCCCACCTCCAGTCTTATTTTAACCTGTTTTAGACATAGCATTTGCACTTATGTACAGAGTGTTCTGACCTAAAAGTACTAAATGAGAAATGCCCTTTTGGGTAGAGACAGCTCCTATCTTAGGGCATTGCTCCGAAGAGCATGGAACTGGAAGGGCCCTCTTTAATATCAGCACTGAGTCAGCACTGGCCATGCAGTAGATAATGTCTTCATGGAGTAGTTATCTGGCTTTGTCCCATGAGTTACTTGTCTCAATTACTGCTTTAGCTCTCGCTGGAAGCTTGTTCTAGAACAGCACTGACCTAGTGGAAGGAGACATAGTATTTCCAGTCTAAAGTTATTCAGAGCCAGTTATTGTTCTTAAAAAGCTTTTCTTCTTCCCAAGGGGAAACTTATTCAGTGATCTTTGCTCCCTTATTTACTCAAATATTATTCACAGAGGAAATGATCTCTCCTCCAAGCCTTCCTTGGCTTTGATGACCAAGATCTTTCTGTTACCTCTTCTTTCCCTTCTATAAATCTCACTAGAAATTACTGAAACTACAGTTCATAAATGCCAACGATCAGCATTTCATAGTTTCTTTAAAGCAAAATTGGGGCATGTCTGGCAGTGGTTAGGATCTATTGAACAAGAGACCAGAGTCTTTGTGATTTCCTCTAATGGATGAAGAGAATTAATGTAAATTTTCTAATACATCTATACTATTTTTTAATGAAAAATTGTTCCTGGAATTCTGCCTGATCCAGATGCTTCTTTGTAGGTGTCTGCATTGTGGTCTCAGGGATGAGGACAAGAAAAACTCTCAGAAGATGGAACTACATCCTGTATCAGGTAAAGTTATAAAGCTGTAGGAAGGAGTTTCAAAAATACATCTGCCAGATTTCATTTAAAGGCTGCACCTCTGTTTCCCTGCCTGCAGTAAGGGGCCCACCCTGATGTAATATCAAGGGGGAAAACCTGTAAGAAGGTAAGTCTGCAACCATGGGAGTTAAGAGGGAACATTTACATTAGAAAAAAAACCTAAAAAAATTAAATTACAGATTCCCACTCCACAGATCACCAGTGAGTGCTCCAGTTGCTGTTGTCTCTACATCACAGACATGAAATTAAACTTTTGCATTTACTTTGATGAGGAAGAAAAGAGATAATTTTTCCTTGGGAATTTAGTTTAAAGTGCATTAAAATACTGCTCAGTTTGTTGGTGTCCATTTGAAAAAAAAAAATAGGATCCCTTCTAGAGACTCTTGCATAGCTCTGTACCCACATAACTTCCATGGGAATTGTGATCACCAACAGTGGAACACAGAAAGGCATTATGTACTTTTCCCTGCTCATGAGTTTCTGGGCTGTTTTAATTTGTTCTGTTCTGCTTTTATATTCTTTTAATAAATCTGAAGGCCTTTCATCGCTAATGCAGCACTAGACAAAACAAGTGGGAAGGATTATATGAAATTTGATCAGCAGCAACAAAAAGCCAATTTAACTGGGGGGTTATTGTTCTGCTTGTGATGTTTTAACTTTTGTGAGAGGCAGAGGCTTAGTTTACACTGGGATTTCCTGCATGATTTACAAAGCAGGAGTGAAACTCCTCACATCCATTCTGATAGATCTCTCCCTTCATCCATCAGTGCTGACAGTGCTAATCTGTAAAGAATTAGTGAGCTAGAAGTTCAAATCAGCTCTTCTCTTCATCTGGCTATAACCCTATTCATGGAAACTGCATATAAAAGGTACCAATAAATGTCAGTGTGCAATGGAAACAGAAATGATTGATTGTACATTTTTGCATGAGAAAGTGTTTTATAACAAAAAGGCTGATTATCAAATCATTGACATAAAAATGGTAATGGAGACAATGGAGTCTTCTGTGAAGGACTTGATTTTTGCTAGATAAATTGTTTCTGTTCTCTTTTCAAAAGGCATAATTTGATCAGAATTAAGTGGCAGCACTGACATTGCACCATAGTGTCTATCTACAAGTCAACTTCTAGCTTCATGTGAGAGACCTGATATCTCAGTGGACTAAAAGCATAGATAGTGTGGAGCTGGGCAGGATCATCTATTCATAAATGAAATGGCTTAGTCGCACAGCACAGAGGAAGTCACACTGACTTTAAAGATCCAAAATGCCTGTGATTGGCTCCTGTCTGATTGAACCTGGGAATATCTGCTGCCTCCAGCTGATCATTTCCAACAGCTTCTAACTGATGCAGCCATTGAAGCCATGTGGAATTGATGTGCACAGTTCAAAGTCAAGACATATAAATCTTTGGTCTTTCCATGAAGAAGAGCAGCATATTTTCTCAGCAGGAAAACATATGAAATATGGTTACTGTACTGCTAGAGAAGAGATCAGAAACACACGCTTTCCCTCTTCTCCCCTCTATGGCTGCAAAATATGCAGACTGAAGAAAAAATACTTTTCCGGGACCACGAAGGCCAAGAGTTCCACACCATTTTTGTCCTCCGGCAGTCTTATGAAAAAGAAACAATAACAGAGTCATAACAAAATAACAAGGGTGCTGACTAGACATCACAGTCATCCAACATTTTTCCCAATAAATTAGTTGACTAATACAACTGAAAGATGAGAGGTAAAATAATTGAAGGTAGCAGTAATTAGGGAATCCAGTATGGCAGTTCTCCTTTTCTAATTCTTAAGGTACCCCTTTTAGGCTTCTAAGAACCTTTATTACCATTTGCACTCTAGAGCAAATCTCATGATTATCTAAGGCAAGCCAGGCTAATCCCAGGCAGGAGCAAATAGTGTGCTTGCTCTGGGGCACTGTATTTTACAGGAGATTCCCTGAAATCTCTTGGCTGCATTTCAGCCAACACCTCCTCCTCTACAGGCTTCTTTTCTGTGAAAAGTGGTACCAAGCACAATGGGTTTGACTTTTATAGGAGATCAGTGCAGGCCTCTCCAACAGACACCACTTCAAAACCCTATCTGGATTAGAGATAGGAGAAATTGTTCCTGAATGCAGTTTAAATGTCAGTTTAAAAAGTTCAGAGCTTGATAAGGAGAAATACTTCCCAGAACCATAGAGCTCCTGCAATGCTGGGCAGGTGGTCATGACAATTTCTTGGAGGTGGTAAAAAAAGTACTTAAGCATGTTTCATGATCAGGTGTGCTTGGGCTTGCAGGGTCTGGCAACCTCTTGTCATAGCACCAAATTTCACAAATATTCCTTGGAGGAAGTGGATTGATGCAGGTTGACAGAGTCACTTGGGACTTCTGCTGTGAACAGCCGCTTTCTTGTTCCCTCCAGTACTACCTTGAATTACTGTAAGATTTTGGCTATCTGGAAGATCGTAACACTTGAGTACTCATTTTCACAGCCTCCTGCAAATGATAAAGCATTATTTCATTATGGAATAGAAAGATTGCAGAAAAATAAGTGTCAAAAGAGTGCTGAAAATGAACTTGAGAACACCAGATGCATTTCACATGAAGAAAGGCTGTGTGGGTTTGAGGTCCTTGAAAGACAGGAGAGAGATTTTAGATGATATTCAATAGGTTTGTCATATTTCCCTTTTGATGCAAGATACATCACAAGCCCCAGGAAGCTGTGTTTTAAAGGCAATAGGACAAGCCTTTCCCTTCCCTACAAATCCCAACTTGGAGCAAGGCAGAAGATGGGTAATCATTATCTACTAAGAGAAAATGATGTGACCAGCATATCCCAAGGCAATGCTCACATATCAAAAGAAGGGAAGTCTTTAATGTGTTCACATATTGACCACCACTGTAAGGAGAAGCCCAAAGCAGACTGTGTCAGAGAGTAGAACTTTTCTGCAATATGTCTTGAGTGTGTGTCTAGATAGTTTAAGTTGCAGGGAAAAGAGGATTTCTGCTTGCCTGGGACAGTGAAAGTAAAAAAAAAGCCTCTTCTTTCTTAGAAATCTATGTACAGTTTGATTTAGACTTTATTCCTGCAATGACTTCAAAAACTATTTTTAAATATATGGTGGGAATTGACATGAGATAGCAGAAAGAAATGCAACAGAATATATTTGTAATATTTAACTTAAAGTTAGTCCCACAAGAATTACTGAGCTTTTTCAGCTCAGCCTGGAAAGATTATTTGTGAACATGAAGATTCTAAATTTAGCAATTAGTAGATTTGTGTATATGCAAATGCATGCACATACATTGCACTACCCGATGCATTGTTCATATTTCACAGGGCAACAGTTTGGGATCTGCAGCAATGATTTTTATCATCATTTTGAAATCAGATCCTGAAAAATGAAATTTACATTCTCTTAATTGGGTCCCATGGGAACAGCAAGTATTCAAACATTCTTTTAAGCATTTGTCTTTTAAGCTCTAAGCAGTAAGTAGATGTTAGTTTTATTGGATTGTAAAGCAACTTCAAAAAGTTGGATAGAAAGGTTATATAGAAAGCATAAAGACAAATCATGACAGGGAAGCTAGTCTGTCATATTTCCTTCAGTCTTAAGAGCTGTGAGAAAATGGGCTGAAAAGACATTTTTTGTTGCAATCAAAACCTTTGGGGAAAAGGGTATTGAAAAACATTACTGTCTTGGAGAAATATATAAACTACAGTTATGCCTTAAAAACCAGCTAATGCCAATTCCCTCATCTCTTTGCAACTTGAATCAAAGTTCCCAAGTGACCAAACTGTATTGGCTGATAAGATGGGCATATTCTTGTCACCAAAGGGTAATTTGCAGAATGTCCTTAAAAGCTTTTCTGCTTCAATTTATTTGATTTAGTAGTAATACACAGAATTTTCCTGCATCTACAGAGCATGATCATAACTTCTAGGTGTCTATGTCACCAACAGTGTCTCTGGATTGTTTCTAATCAATACCAAAATCAGAATTTATTTACCTAAGAATAATATTATGCACAGAAAAGATCATGTTTTTACTAACGTTGATAATAAAGCTATTTGAATAGCAAATGAAGGTGGTAGGGAGCCACAACTGCTGTTCAAAGGGGCTGCTCAGTCCTTAATTGTACATATGTGAGTGAGGGTTTATGGTGAGAAACATACATTACCTAATGTTCTGTATTATTGCTGGAAACAAAAGACTGACACATATCAGCTGTACTTCCTTCTGGGAAGGAGTTCCTAGGATTTTTGTACAACATCTAATTTATTTCATTCATGCAAATTCTCAAAGGTGGCATTGAAAACCTCAAGAAATGCTTTTTACATCAGCATAGTTTCAGATCATGATGTTATGGGCAATTTCTTATTTCATGTACAGCAATGAAGCTGCCACAATGAAATGTATGTCTTTAAACTTTATCCACTGGGTTTCTAATTGGGTTCTTTCTTTTTTTTTTTTTTTTTTTTTTGGCATATTTTTTTCATTACAGCATTGACACAGGTAGCCCCTAAAAGAAAAAAAGAGAAAGCACTGCTATTTACATAGCAAATATTCAAATGTCGTATTTGCTATTCTAATTTTTAGTCATTGGTGTCGGAGCGGGTGCGGGGGTTGCACGGTCGGGACGAACGGAGACAAGAGATCTCTGCAGCCAGGTCGTGGAACTTGGGTTTTATTGCAAAGGGTGTGGGTGCAGGGCCCTGCTGGGAGCTGCCAGCCACAGCTTGGAGCAGGCCCCAGAGAAGAGAGGGGTAGAACGTAAGAGAGTAAAAGGGGTGAGAACTAAGAGTGTGGGAAGTAAGGTAAGAAAAGTGGAAGATGCAGTGGAAAGAGAGAAGAGAAGAGAAGAGAAGAGAAGAGAAGAGAAGAGAAGAGAAGAGAAGAGAAGAGAAGAGAAGAGAAGAGAAGAGAAGAGAAGAGAAGAGAAGAGAAAGTGGTCGAAGTTCTTGTTACAATACAATAAATCATCTTTTGTGTTGAATATTTTGATTCTCACTAACTAATCTAGTACAATATACAAATCTTATAGCATTTCTATACAACTTATAAGAATCACTGCATTACTATATTGTGTTATATTTTAAACCCTAAAAACTCTTCTTTGGACTCCTTCTGCCAAGCTGGTAGGGTCTGCTCTGACCCTTGGACTTGGCTGCAAGCAGAGGGTACTGTTTCATCAAGAGGGGATTACCTTCAGCCGGCCACACCATTGTTTTCCCGTTGTTCAGTAACTAAGGGATCTCAAAACTTGCTTTCATTTCAATCTCGCTTACAGTTTCTATATTCTCAAAATCTTTTGCCAGGCAATCATATTTATAAGGCTTTCTTGTTTCATCCACCCCAACACATTGGAATCCCATTTCTCACCCTCTACATACAACAGGCATACACACATCCAATACATATAAACAGAGTTTTCTTTGAATTGTCATTCTCTTTCTCTTTATATATATATATATATATATATATATAGGTATAGACATGAGTATGTATAAAATCATAATTTCATATAAATGTTCAACATCAGAAGTAGATTTGTTTTTTTGACAGATTCCTTGTGATCTAAGTTTAAACACATTAATTTCTAAAAAGATATTCCAGAGGAGTCACGATGTAATTATACAGGCTTGTAGTAAGAAACACAGCCTGAGATATATATATATAATTTACGCTTTCACCTTAAATGGAAATTATGAGAGAAAAAATTACTATCTCAAGCCAAGAAACAAACTGTTGGTGTTATTTCTTACGAAGGAAGTTACATTTATTGAGTAGCTATACTTAAATGATGACAAGGAACAAGAGGTGGCACAATCTGTCAAGAGAACTTTAAAAATCTGAGTCAATTTAATTAGAATGAGCTATGGTACTGCGCAATAATTTTCTGGTATTTTAGTGTGTCAGCAGATAAGTTTTGCGTTGAAGTTCTCTGGTATTTTTACAGCAGAAATCATCCTGGAATATAGTGTTTATGTCTACAAGAGCTTAAGTTAAATTCCCAGGAGAACTATTGAGCACTTGCAACTGTGTCATTCATAACAGGACTTGCTTGCTTTCCTATATTGTACAATAAATTAAGAGCCACTGGAGAGTGGATTCTCTGACTTGCTCAGTTTGGAGGTTTTCATGACCTCTTGATTAGATGAGTTCCTTTAGATCTCAAGTCAACAGAGGAATCTTATACTACACCCTGGAGCAGTCAACTACTTTGGATACAAATAAGGAGCAGTGTGATGCGTTTGCTGGCTGTCCTGTAACAGTTTTTCCAAGAGTCATATTGGAACATTTTGATAAACAGTTCAAGGAAGAACTCTTGTTTGGGACTATATTGCTCTTTCTCCAGGGTACTTATGCTCTTAATTGGGAATAGGAATCCAGAATACAGTGGTCTGAAGAGAGTGATTGGTTGGAGGTATGTTGCCAGTGAGAAGCCTTGATGCTACTTACTTTTACAGAATTAAAATAAAATAATGGAGGTTTATAGATAAACCAGGTATTATTAACATGAATAGCTTAAAGAATATGAATGCTTGGTTGCTGTAAGGTTTAAGGTCTTCTGCAACAGTGGTAGACTACAAGGGAAAAATTAGACCTACAAAAATTTCCTCCATGAAAGTGGAACAGACCTTTCCATATTTTTATTTGATTCATTCATTTACAATTTCAACTAAGACTTGACTCTACAGATGTTTGTAGGACCTTTAATTTTGATTTCACCGGGCTTTTCCTGGACAAGAACCACCAAAAGTCATTGCTCTGAAGGAGAAGAGGAAATGGAAATATAAGTGCTTTCCAGTCAAGTCTGAGTCTTCCAAAATTTGCTTTTGGGGAGTAATTGATATACATCTATTACTTTGAAACTAGAAATTCTTGAATTGCAGACTGAAAAATACTGAGATGATAATCTTTGTACAACTTAGAATATGTTCCTTCAGAAAGCTTAGTCCTTCCTCTTGTTAGGTCTACAAATATAGGGAGATAGTTACTATTTATCATTAAGAAATATGCCCAGAAGGTGTAACTTATTTGTCATTCAAACCAAAAAAGTGAGAAAGTCTAGACATCAGTTTTCTTGACAGTTGAAATATTGTACTATTAGCAACATCTAAATAAATAATACATGCTGTGGAAATTATATTGGCAAGGGATTAAAAATGTTTCAAACTGAGGTAGTTGGGAAAGAAATGAAAACATTACAGAAATGATAAAGGAAAAGCAATAACTCAAGGGGAAGTACTGAAAGTAAATGTAGAGTATTTTCATATCCAAGGCATATGTATATATATCCTGTATATATGTGTATATATGGACATATCCTTTATGTGCTCAAAACATCCTCATTTATGGAAAAGACCATATATTTAAATATTTCTTGATTTTACCAGATGGGCAACTGGGGCAAGTAGAAGGTTTTTATGAGCTTCCACTTCAGATGGAATATACATAAATCTGTGTACATAAATTCTGTGTCAATGTCAAAATTTAATAATCTGAAATCCATTTCCTGGCAAGTCTATTATCCACAATTAATTGCACTGGTAAGTGGTCAATTCCACTTATAGTCCTGATAAATTTTACTGTTACTCCATAACTACTCCTCTCATTGTAAATGACATGAAATTTCACTGTGCAACTGTGAATTTTAGGGATGCTTGTATTCCCATTTTCTTGAACTCTTATTTTCACCCTTAATAGTGCCCTAGGTAAATAATACAGACAGTTGCTCTTTCAGTCCAGCCTGCAGACAAAAGCAAAACAACAATCCCCCTGCAGACTGTGCTTAGAGTAACATCATGAGATGAATGAGGATCTCAGTTGGCAAAGAAACCAAATTACAGCTCTTCCTGGAGCCAAGGTGGAAGTTGCCAGTGGGGCAAAGTGATTACTGTGAATAATTACAATAGTGAAAGATAAATTGATCTATTTCATTTCAAGTGAAGGGAAGACCTTACGTTTTGTATCTACAAACAAATATACACAAAATTCAGTCAGAGGCAGAAGTGGAAAAACAGAATATATTGTTAGAAGGCAATTGCATTGATAAATGTTTCACTGATAGGGTCTAATTAAGCGAGTCAGGGAAATTTTTGTCACAGCTTTGCAAATTTGACCCCGAAGTGTCCTACTCTGGATATAAGTCTGTATTCAGGCATAACAATGTATTTTCTGTGAAACGAATTGCATTAAAGAACCCCAAACCTCTCTGTTAAAGTAGGACAGGATAAATGTCATGAGACCATACTCCTAAGCCAGTGTTTGGTTATCAATGGAAAAAATTACTCTCACTGAAGTATCTTAAGTCTATCTTGCAAAAGGGGGAAAAGCACACTAATTATGCCTTCACTAATATTTCTGCATCAGTTTGCTTGCTCAAATCAATGCTATCTTAAAAGCTAATGAAGTCATTTGACATGTTTAGAAAAAAATCAATCAGGAAAGACCTTAATGTGGCATGTTTTTCTTTAATGTTAATGACAGGAGGACAACCTTCAAGTTTAAATAGCCACATTTTTGGCTAATTACACCAGTCATCAGCATGACCCAGTGAAGTGGGCACTATGAGAAACAGGGTGGCAAAAGAAAATGTAGTCTTCAAAACATCCTTCATTCTAGAACTAAAAGTGACCGTAATTCATTATCAGTATCCACTGGAAGAATTAGTGTCCATTCTCAGAGAGTATTTTTCTGTACCATTAAATATTGATGTTCTGCACTGGTGGGATGTGTCTCTCTGTTTCTCTGCTCTTCCCAGCAGACAAAAACGTGGTGACCCTGGAGAATCCATGCTTGAGTGTGTGAGAGCCTGAAGAGCAACAGGTCAAGCACCAGTTTCCCCTCATACTGTGACACTTGTAGCCAGACAAAGGCTGTGAAAAGAGAATTTAAGGGGGAAAGGAAATTGGAAAAAGCAGGAGGGAGAGAGAGATATCTAGGAATGAAAACAGAGTTCAGGATTTGGGAACTTGGGCAAGGGCTGTGCAACAAAGAAGGGGAAGAGAACATCAAAACATGGGAAAGAGAGGAAAAACTGAACTTATAGATGTAAAAAGAATAGTAAGAAAAGAGTATGAGCGGTGTTATTTGAAAAATTTTGCTGAATTTATCTCGAAAAATTATTAGGTTTTAGTTTACCTGCCAACAACAAAATCCAGACAAAAGGGTGAAAGTCAGAGGGACCACAAAGAAATGAACACCACCTCACATTACTGTAACCAATGGGAGGAAGATAGAAAAAGAAAAAATATCTCCAGAACTGGTATCTTGGTTTGGAAATAGGCAAGAGAGATTCCTATAAGCAGGAAAGGCTCCTTTTAGCTTGAGATCCACACTGACCACATACTATAATTCACTACTCCTCATAAATCAAGCTAAGACAAATTCCTCTTTAGTACCTGAAGACAGCATTGCCTTCAAGGCTCAACACTGTTTAGCTGCCCATCTGCTGATAAAACAAGCCTTGACACCTTATGCAGAGAGTCCCTTCAATGTCAGTTCCATCTCCAACACCTGTCAGCATTTTTAAAGGCTGGCTAAGACATAAATCTGCCTACACACAGTTATACCTCATGTTTAGAGCAGTTTTCCAGTTGGCAACTCTGAAAATGAAAAGTAGGGTCTATCATGCACATATGTACAACCAGAACTAGAACTCTTATCCTCACAGTGTTTTGGTGTTTTTCCCTTGCCATTCTAGAAAACCTGGTTTTTGCTGTTACTGGTATCTGTCCTTGTTTCCTTTAATCTGTTCAATCACTCCATTATCATTCTGGTTATTTGACGCCTGGTGAATGTGTCAGCATAATACACTGGTCCATTAATTTTAAATTTACCATGAGAAGCATGCAGAAGAAAACTATTTACCTGTATTTGAAATAACCAATTATGTTATTATCACAATCATTTTAATATAGCATCAGTATTGCTCATTGCCTTCACAACTCACCAATCATAGAACCAAACTTAGGTAATCCTCAGATGTCAGAAAATTTTTAGGTTATAATTGGTATTTCCACTACAATGGAGGCATCAAATCTTTTAAAAAGGTGAAAAGACCCTTCACCACTCACAGAAGTGAACATGGAACCACATCTGGATGCTGGCCAAAATAGGCTATTTAACAATTTATTTACAAGTTTTTCAGCTTCTTTAGGAACTGCATTCCAGCTTTCTTATACCAAGTCTTATCTCTATTGTTTAGATTCTACATTTGTGAAAACATCTATTTACTTGGTGAGGTTGTAAAGAGGGAAAGACTTGCTCCAAAGACAAGATATTATAGAAAGAGCCAAACAGGTCATCAATAGTTGTATTTGTAGTGCTGGACATGTAGGCATATGAATGAATATAAATTACGAATATGAAGTTCTGTTGGGACACACAAGTGTCAAAGTGATTTTGGAATCATGTATTTAGGAGGTTAAATCTCTTATGGATTTAGGTCTAAAAATTCTGTCAATATTAGGAACTATTTGGATGACTCCTTATTTTGCCATGGACTGTATCTGTGAGATGCTGAGGGCTGCTTATCATGACTTTAGTAAGGGCTGTGTATTCTGGACATGTCCCAGGACCAGACCCACAATAATTTGACTCTAACTGCACAATAGATTCTGTACCCACAGCTGTCTGATCCTTCTAATATGTCCATTCTTTTCTCTGTTTCCAGGGAAAGTCTGCAAGAAAATTAGAGATACAGATAATGGCAAAGCAATTTAAGTGAAAAGAGCAAAAGTGTAAGGACCTTTTCCCCAGACGAGTAGGGTTCAAGTTAGACAGCTACTGTCTTTCATTGGTTTGTTTGTACACCCAGCCTTCCCATTCTTTACCTCATTCATGTAAGCATATCTCAAAGCACAGCCAGTATGCCATGGCATTTAAAAAAATAGCCTATTTACCCAAAATGTCAGTGCCTGAATGGAATCCTGTGCCCATTCTTAAAGATCCAGCAGACACAGGGGCACCTGCCAGCATGAGGCAACTTAAAGAATTGGCATTTTAATGTTATGTCTTGCAAGAGTTTGGTAAATGCCATCACTCATTGGAATGAGCTCTCTCACCTGAACAATGAGTTAAGTCTGCATGTCTTTTAGGAAAACCCAACAGCCCTGAACTTTGCATATGCTTTTAATCATGTTTTACTGGGAAAGAGTAAAAACTTTCAGAATAACTAGAAATATCTCTACTCTCTCTCCATTCCCATTTTATCTCATTTTTCTTTATAAAGGCAGAGCATTTCGTTCCCTTGAAATTGTTCTCTTTAGAACTGTAGCACATTTCTTGGGAAATAAAAAAAATAAGGTTAGCTAAAGGAATAGCAATTTGTCTGTGGCATTTCAGCAAATGTGGCAGTTTTCTCCTGTGCCACTGGTTTATTTCAGTTATGGGAATACAACCAACCAATACATTTCTGAAGCATGAGTGAAAAAAAGCCCACAAAACAAAATCCATCTGTAAGCACAGAATCAATCGGTGTTGCGGTAGTCAAAAAGAAAGATTTTTTCTCATAGTTAAAAAAAGTGTGTCAGATTATTGGAGACACAGAAGTGAAGTGTGCTAAAGGCGAAATACAAGATCAATGGAAATATTTCTATAGAAATTTAACACATACTATGAAAAAAGCTTTGAAAGAAAAGGATTAACAGTAGGTGAAACTCAGGTACATACATGACACTCTCATGTCAATGAATGAGACAGATCCTCTCCTTTCAGCTGGAGTTGTGCTGAAGGGTGATGATAGCTGAGTGAGATATTACCTCTCCTGAACGAGAGCAAATCACGTGGTCATTTCATAGGGTCATCTAAACCCCTATTTATCTCTGAATAGAGACATGCCACTTCATGTGCTTAAATGGTATAAGGCTGAGGATGGGTAGCCACTAAATGTCTCTGCCATTAACCTGGGAAGTGATTTCATTGTAAAAAGGTATTTGCCTTACTTAAGGTGCTTTTCATGAGTCTAAAACACTGAAGGTGTGAGACTCAGGTGCCTAAACAGAAGTTTCTTCCACCAAGTGAGGCGTTTTGCTGCGTGCTCTGTGATCTGTGTGATTGACATATCTTTCTCCTCCCATTTCATCCTTCTTACGTGCAAAGTCCTCTACAGGAGTGGCCCCAAGCCTCTTTCAAAAAATGCAGTACAGGAGACACTTAAGTGAAATTAATAAATACCGATGAAAAAATTGCTATAGCCACACTAAACATGGTGTAGCTACTGGTTTTTTTTTTCTTTTGTCCTCTCTTCCATCTCTAAATTGTCTAATTAACCCGCAATCTGTCACAACTGTATACATGATTCTGATGATAATTACCATCAATGGGTGTGCTGGCTCTTTATAGAGACACAATGTCTCAGTAACCTGAATTAGTTAAAATTTCTCAAAAATAAAGATATTTTTATTGTGTAACTTCAGTAGAGCTATTGAAGGTGGAAACACCTTCTCTTGATTTTCCTGACCTTACTCTAACCTCCTTCTGAGGCCCTTAGGAGTAAACAAAAAAAGGACAAACTATTGACTTCATTGGGAAATGTCACCATTAACATTGAACTACAATTTTTGTAAGTAAGGACTAGACTTTTCTCAAGTCCTGCACTGATATGATGATTTGCAAGACTGAGTATCTGGATTAGGGTGTCAAGAAGACGGAGCCAGGCTGTTATTGGCGGTGCCAAACAATAAGGCAAGCAGCAATGGACAGAAGCTGATGCACAGGTAGTTGCATCTGTACATGAGGAAAAACTTCTTTACAAGTGATTGAGCCCTGGGAGAGGTTGCCCGGAGAGGCTGTGAAGTCTCCTTCACTGTAGATATTCAAGAACAGTCTGGATGCAATTCCTGTGCAATGTGGTCTAGGATGTGCTTGAGCAGGGAGGCTGGGCCAGATGACAGCTGTGGTCCATGCAGACCTTGTCCATTCTGTTTTTCTGTGACCAAACATTTGGAGTGTGCTCTTGGTGGGCCAGCCTTTGTGTCTGGGCAATAAAGAACAGAATGTCATGAGCCTACCTGTATTTCATCACAGGTTCTGAACAGATCTCTCATATTAAGCTGTTAATTATCCCACTGTTCAGGAAAACAGATTTTTCCTCTGAAAGAACTCATCTCACACCATTTCAATAAAATATTTCCAAGTAATACCTTGATGTTCCACAAAAGGTTAAAAAAACGGTGATCCCTAAAAGTGAAGCTACCTATTAATACACGATGACATAACAGCCAGAGCCATATCCGTGATCAGCTTTCTCACTTGGAAATTGACATTGTGGTCAAGCTGGGTGCAAATTGCTAAACAGTGTTGATGCTCATATTGAGTACAAAGCAACAAAGAATCTAGTCCAGTCTGCTTTAGGTAAATGACACACAATAATAAAACTGAAAATGTCTCTCCATGTCTTGAAATCAAACAATTTTTGTTATATAATCAACCATGCACTGAAGACAGAATTGCAATCAATCTTGGTAGCTGATATTCATAAAATTTTGTTCAGATGGATAATTCTCCAACGTTTCTACTCTTCTGCTATAGCTGATGGGATGGTTTAACTGAGCAAAAGCTGGCAGGAACAGGCCTCTGGTTTTCATTTGGATTTTCTTCTGGGATGAAAATACAAGCAAAAAACAACAACACAACAAAAAACCTCATTAAAAAAACATGAATTCTTTCCAGTTTACACTTAGTGCTGCTTAAAATGCCTTGCATTGGCTTAGTGAACAGTTTGATGCTTCCATAACAACTGTATAATAACTTAACAAGTAAGTGCATCTAAAACTGATGCATTACATACATAAAGATGAAATAATTAATAGATGTTAGGTCTTGCTTTTTTTGCTCTTCCTTTATTCCAAACCTCTTTATCTACTCTGTTTTGAAGTGCATTCAATTACTCCATTGGGCAATAAACACTGGAGAAATACAGTCAAGATACATTCTGTGTTGAGAAAATTACTTTTGTAAATACAGAATCTAGTAGAGACTTGCTAAATTCAAGATACAATAATTTTATAATGCTGGATTTTGATCTCTTTAAACAGGTGATTAGAGACTAACACGTTGTACCATCTGAGAAATAATACTTGATCTAATGACCAAGTTAACGTTTCGACCCACCAAGATCTGTTGCAAAGTGGTTACAGCAATTGTAACCAACAGCTTCTCTCCGACTCCAAAGTATAAAGATTAATCATAGGAAAACTTCATGGTCATTGCTAATAGCAGGCTACTCTTTTCCTTGCAGAGAGAACATGGGAAGTTTGTTCAGCGATGGCAGAACCGCACATCTCAGTTTAGAGATGTCTTGATACAGCTGTCCTTTGAGAGCTGCCTCCCCTTGGGCTGTGTCACCCAATTCTACACTCTTCAGCAAGACCTCCACACATTAGCCACTGCTGACGTTATAGCAGCCTGCATGTTGCTTGGCCTGGATGCCTTTCAAAATTCCCCATCATCGTCAAGACCCATTTTGGCTGATACTGATAGGAAAAATGTGGAAAAGCCACAGGCTTAAGAGGCCAACTTCCTACATGGACACTTTCCATACTACTGCACTAAATCCCAATTTGCTAAGCTTTTAGTTTCTTAGGTTTTCCATAATTTGTTCACTGCTTTTTCATTTCCTATGGCACCCCCCCCCTGCCCTTCCCCCCGCCCCTCCCTTCTCATTCCTGGGCACAGACTGGCTTTTGGTTACCTCTCCAGCTAAATTAAATTCTGCAGGATGAGAGTTCCCTGCCTTAGGCTGGCACAACCCTTTCTCACTGTCATCTTCAAGTTCAATGTTACCTTCAACTCCTGGGCAAGCTCTGTCTTTTGGGTACATCTTAAGGAGCACTTAAAATCTAGAGTCAATAACACACAGGCACACACACAGGCAGTAGCCTGGAAAAAAATAATTTGCTGGTAACGGTGTTTAAAGCCACACAGTCTTCCCAGGCTTCAGACAGCCTGATGGCTTGTCTGGCTCAAATTATGAAGACTAACTCTCTTTCTTGCTGATCACACATCCAGCAGAGGAGTCCAACCCCAGCTGCAGTGACCTTCTCGAAGCAACAACTTCTATGTGTCAGCCAGAATCCAGAAATTGCAGTAGTTGGATTACTGCAGTGATCATATTTCATGGAAGATGCACATGGATACCAACCTTCCATGTCATGTCTGCTGCAGCAGATTCTGTACTCCACCACAGGTCTTGGCCAGATCACCCTTGTGCAGTACAAAAGGCAGTATAGAAACATCCGGACCACATAAACTGCTGCAGGCAGGCATTTTCCCCTTTCCTGAGTGGTTGCTTATCTTGAAGTATAATCCTGCCCTGCCTTTCCTCAGTGGGCTCACTGTGAAAAAGGTTAAGCAGAGGATTGAGACTGTGGAATTTGAATTTGGCTTTCTGAAATCCTTACTTTAAGTCTTGTTGCACCTCTGGAGGTGCTGAGCAACCATGAGATCCAACCATATTCTTTCTTATGCCCACCTAGTACCACAGGGTATTATTGCTTCTTCAGTGCTGTGGGCTTATATAGAGAAGGAGGAAAGTCTTAAGCATTAATTATATTTGAAAATTACAACACATTCAATTATGTTTCTGAGGATTTATCATTGCTTTCTAAATGCTCTTATTATTTGTTACTTCTGTGCCTTTTGTTCCTTTGTGGACTCGTGTCTGGTGAAAACAACCCTACACATGAATTCTTTGAACTAAAATAAAAACTCATAGTTAAGTGCATAGCAACATGGTGAATTTAAACCAAATCTTTGCAAAAATACCTAGAGCATGCACAGGCAGTGTTGGGGGAATTAACTGAAAATAAAAGGAGCAAACTGATTCAGCAGTATGTTGTTCCTCTGTTACATTTGTCTCAAGTTCCTAGATGCTCTACTGGCGTAAACTGCACTAATTCCATTTTTAAAATTTTTAGCTAAAGATCTACTCCAAATATTTTGGTTACAGCATATGGTCTTTTCATATAAGGAGCAACTTTGCACTATTTTACCTAGGACAGAGTAAGAAATAAAAGAGGACTTTCCTACAATGCCCTACTTGTGTAGCTAGGATAATCTTAAGTCTTCTCAGGCTTGCAAGATTTTCAGACACCAAGTAGAATGCATTTAGATTTGTACATATTCAGAAATCAAAACCCCCTCAAGTACTAATGGTTTAATTTATATTTCATAGAATAAGAAATGTTAGAGTAGGATCTTCTGAGCTGAGTAAACCTTTATCAGCTGTTCTTATGCTTTTGGCATTCTTTGTTCTCATCTCTCTCCCTCAGGGATACAATAAAAATAGCTAATGTTCATTTTCTTCCCCAGTTTTTGCATCCACTGCTTCTGTTCAGCTTTTATCTGACAATCCAGCTTCCATGGTAGCCAGCGTAGGATTTCAATTCCTGCTGCCTCTTTTTCTGGAGGTTGCTGATCATACTTTCTCCCTTGCTGTAGATGTCATCACATGGCCTTGTGCCACCAGTTGTTCTGTCCTCACTAACAATACAAGGCTTGGTTCAAAGGCAAAGCCTTCTCTTCCATTAGGGACAACTATTTACCAAGGCCTGGCAGGATGCAACTATCACTCCAGCGGTACTGAGACAGAGCCTGAGTCCCTCAGCCACCCCTCACCTCCTCCTCATATTTCCTGCCCCAGGCTCCTTGCAGCGTGCCAGGGGGCAGAGGCAGTGCAGCTAAACAGTTATGGCCCAGATAAGTTTTTTATGCCTGAGGAGGAAGTGAGGAGTCATGAAAAATTAGCAGAGAGCAGCCTGGACTTATGTCCTGCAAGAAAGTCAGCCTGGGATGTCAGATTAATGATAGGAAATTTATTTGTACTTTGTCTAAAAAGAATAGTTGTTTTTTGATGTGATCCTTATCTTGTCCATGTTGTCTCATGTTTTCAACCATCATTTTCTCAGCTAGGTTGCATTCATGCTGGATGTACATCCTTCTGTGTCTGGGAGCATCACTGTGCTTCTGGGCACAGGGACAAATCCAGGCAACATCACGGCAGGACTCCTCTTCCTCCATGATCTACTTTCTGGCCAGAGGTGGGGATCTGGACAGAAGTGCAGCATGCCTTAAGGGGTTGATGCCCCTGCCTCCAAGCACAACCACTGCATGAACACAACAATTACCCTTCCAACCCCCACATTACACATGCTCTGCTCTCCTAGGTTTCACCACCCTGGATGGTATGGTGGGCAATGCTCTGTGCAAAACCCAGGTCTTTGTGTTGTTTTCATGTGAGTTTAGGCTCAGACTGAAGTGAGGACTTCTGTCCATTTTCCCTTTCCACGTTATCTTTCCCCCTTCTTCATGCTGTTAACCCCATTATCTTTGAAAAGACCTGGGTTAATCAGTAGCCCTTCACATTAAAGGGTCAACAGTGAAATCCTGTTTCTCATTTCTCTAGGAAAAAGAGAAAAACAATTAGAAGGTTGTTGATTTTTTATTTTCTCGCTGATGATCTAAAGGAATAGCCCTGATCTGTTTCAAATCTGTTTCTTGTAGAGGTGCTTAATTTTCTGATGGTGCAGTACATTGTTCCTTGCTGATTAAACCTTCATAGCACAATGTTTAATGTAAAACCAATCTTAAAGGAATCTCTGACTGCAGAGAGTTGCAATGCAGTACAGTACCTCAGAGGTATGCTCCTGTATGATTTTATGATAAGTTGTGCTCCTTATTGCTGAAAAGGAAATGTGATAACCTCTGCTCCTCCCTTACCTGGTCCTGTGCTGTCACTCTGTTTTACTTCGAGTAAACTCATCCTGATCACTACCACAGAGATCCATCACCGGCTTTTGTATGCTGGGTGAATATTCTGCCTTTTAAATGTGTTGAACTTCTTGTTGTGCACTCAGATGAGAGCCAGCTCTGGCTCAAAATATGCCACAAAAATCGCAGCTGGGATGAGGAGCTGGGAGGGGATAATAAGACTCTTCCTTTTGACAGAGGCAAGCTGATAATTAACCTTATATGGTATCATGAAACCATGCACAATTAAGCATATCCCAGACACTTTAGTGATTGCCACACAGTCATGGCACTCAGGTCTGGAAGACAACACAACGACACATTTCAACTCTTTCAAAGCAAATGGTATAATCCCTGTTTGCAGGTTTCTTTTCCTGTCACACTTATGTGATTCTTCTTCATTAAGCACAGCAGCAGCACAAACACATGACTTTTAGCCTCCACCACAGCCATACAGAGCCAGGAGAAGGAAACAAGCTCCTTTAGATCACTCAGGGGTTACTGGAAGAGCACCTTTATGGTGATGGAGAGGCAGCCTAAACAGACCTGCAGCCAGATCAGTTAACTTGAGTGCTTGCACAAATGCTCTAATGGCCAGGACTGAAATTTTCTGACACCTTCAAAATGCAGAGTGATAAAGAGAGCCATGCTCCATGATAAATTCCTGCTAGATGAATACATGGGGAGTTAAAACTAGATGGAAAAACACTGGACTCAGCAGTGACCATTTTTACACCCACCTCACCTGTTTGTGCTGCTGTTTCTGCATGTTTCACAGTTCTGCTAGCTGTCACCTTCCCAGGACAAGTCTGCCCCCGGTATTAGTTTCCTAAAGTCCTTCTTTTCTACTTCTCAGATCTTTCAATATGCCACACAATGGCAATTACTATGCAAACTTCTTTTTTGTTTCCTCAGATTCAATAGGTGGTGATGGTCATTAAAACTCTTTAAATGTAAATGAAAGCATGGAAATGCTGCTCAAGGTTAAGTTACTGGTGAGCTTCCAGTTGGGTTGCCCAAACTCAGCTTTGTGTCAGACACAAAGCAGACACCAGCAGCTTTGCACATGCTGAGGGTTTAACCAGTGTTGGTACTTAATCTCTTTCAATCTGCAAGGGTACAAAATGTAGGGATAGAAACTCTTCACTATAGGACAGGGAGTGAGACTGAGCTTCTGCATGGATGTGCCTAGAACCTCTCTTATGATGAATACCCCAAAAAACCCCTCAACAGAACATATTTTCAACTCATCATCTCAGGTTTCATTGAAATACATAAAAATTAATTTATTTGTTTTCTTTTAAAAAGAGAAAAAAAATCACAAAGATTTTATAAGGAGTTTTCTCCCCAGCTCATCCTAGATTACAAAACATTATGCAATCCTAATTAGTTAATAAACATTACTGTGAATTACCTTTCTCTTCAGCTGACAGAAGCAATGCATTATTGCTGAGACACAATTCCAAAGAATTGTCACTCACCGTCAACTACTTCTATTTAAGGAGAAACAGCCCCCTCAGAATAATGAATTCAAAATTTCAGTGGCCTAGAAACCCTGAGGGTTTTACAGCTTGACCTTGAGGTTTGGGTTCTGTAATGACATTGCAGAAGTTCCTGCTGATTCTATGTGACTTTATAAAAGACACACATCAATATTCACAGGTGCTAAATCTCTATGTCAGAGAGAATCTCTACCTGATAGAATTTGCAGGGTTTTTATATGCTATACTAGATTTAACGACACTACCTTGATTAATATTGTGTTGCAGATCACAGTTAGTATTGATGCAAAACACTGAAATTAGGTTTACCTGGATGTAAATGAGAACAGAATATAATCTTTATCACAGAAATTTCACTCCTCCCATTCATGAATTTTCCATGAATCAAGGAATTGATTCTTTTAATCAATGGGGTAAAATCTTGCACCTGTGATATTAAGACGTACATGCTTAATTCTGGCAATCTAGCACACATAAAAATCACTGTCTGAAAGGCTGTGTCTGTATCTTTGCACTGTAAAATGATTATAATTTTGTGAGAAAGGAATGAAAGGGGATAGTTATGTCTTCAGAAATCAGTTTTATCTCAGCTGGTGTCACTCATGAGGTAGAAGCTGCATGCATGCATGATTTATGTGCTTCCATATATCTGATCAGCCAGATTTCTTTTCATTGTAAAACTGATATTGATTCTCCTGTACTAGTAGTACTGACACTGGGATAATTCTAACATCATTATAAAGTATGCACTAATACCTCCCTCCTTACTGAAACCATTCAGTTCAATAAATCATGGAAAGAGTAAGAAGAAGAAGAGACAGAGGAAAAAAATATATTATTAGAACTTGCTGAAATCAGTCAGTGCCCAGTCCAAATTGACTGCCAAAGGACATCATATGCTGTACTAGGTAAGTCTATTCTTTTCAGACAGTAAGCACAATACCAGTGTGTAAAACTTGTAGTTGATACTGATGGAGAGCAGAACCCATGCAAGAAATATAACAAACCCAGAGATCACCCTCATCCTCAAGTATATTAAATGCACATTTTAGTCCAGAGGTGTATTTCAAGCAAAATGTTGCACATCTCAGAGGAAATGAGAGGTATTTCTTTAAGAACCTGCTTCTACTGAAGGTCAATGGCTTTAATATTACTCATTAAAAATTAAGGATATTTATTGACATGCAAACCGCAGAAATTGGTTTATGTCAAAGAAGAATGGCAAATAGATACATGTATCAGGGAAAAAACCCTGAAGGAAACATTCTTTGCCCTATACAATTAGATTCACAGGTCACAGATGATTTGTTAGTTCTTTCCAAGTTGTAGAGCTGTAATTTGTGGAAGAGTTCTCCCAGATTCTTGCACTGCAAAAAAGAATATTTTTTCGTTAAAGTGTAAGTTGCATGCACTCACTAGCGACAACCCACAGATCTGATTAAATTAATCTAATTCCTAAGAGCAGAACCCTCCCATCATGATGGCAAGAGGTGTTCTCTGAACTCTGTTTCCATTCCTCTCTGTGAAGCTTCTCATTAGCAAGCCCAAATAGAGGAATAGCTAAAGGGCTGGGCAGTGTGTTTTTAACACAGAAAGATCTCACATGTCAGCTATTTGGGTTGCCCTCCCAAAGTAAGAGTGTTGCCACTGACTACTTGTAGTTTCTAGAAACAATCTTTTCGAAACCTGTAACTGCAGCTAGCACAGCTCACAAGGCGGGGAAGCTCTGCCTACAGCAGCTACCTGCAGCTCTTGCCCAAGTCATGCCCTGTCCTGCTGCTGGAGCATGGACATGCCAGCTATGGGAGTGTAGTGAGAGTGCCTCAGACCCTCCAGGTCTGGCAGTAAGTGTGCTTGTGATGGGAGAGAGGATACTGACAGGGATCCCCAATAGTACTGGCAAAACGACTCTGACCTTGGCTGAAGTCCTCTGCCATCATGGCTTGCCAATCTCCTGACTACCCTCTCCAGAGGATGAATAGGCAGATGAAAAATGTGTTTTGTGAGGCTGAACTTCCACAGCAAATGAACAATCAGTACGATGTTGCAATGTATGGTCTGTAGGTCACCAATAGTGACCTGCTTTTTATACCAAGAAAAAACAAGTCTTGAAAGTCATGGCTGTCTCTGTCTATGCCACCAATGACCCCACATACCTTTGTGGCCACCTGCATTGGGGCTCCTTTAGGACCAAGAAGTGACAGAGAGTGTTAGTCTGCAGCTTAAACACAAGGTTGTATTTACCACCTGCTGCCTAATCCAGTCTGAGCAGCAGGGAGGCAGGAGCAACAAAGGAAAAAAATTTCCATCTTTTCATCTTCTTCTACTGAGACAAGTAAAAGCCTTGGAAGAGGCTTCTCTCTGTACATTTCATGTTTTATGATTTCCTAATAAACTTACCAGGCCCAAAAATTATTTGTCTTTGATTAAAAGTAAATATTAAGTACATGTTTTGGAGATTGATAATGAGGCAGCTGTGTTTGAAAACATCCCCTGAAAAATGTTAGCAGGCTGAACAAGGCTTTCATGGAACATTGCAGAGCACTAACATATTTTAGATAGAACTATCAATATGGCAACTCTCAGTTGTGACTGATTTTTTTTAATAGACTTCTGTCAATTATTTTCTCTTCTTTTCTTCCCATTTCCATCCTTGTTTCAAGGTGCATCTGAATGGTGATACCAACTAACAGTCCTTAAAGTCATTGTCACACTGGGGCTCTGCCAAGCTGGCTCACTGGTGCTCCCTGTGTTGCTAATGGGGACAAAGTCAGATTCATACATCCTATTTATATTTTTTCACCCTTTTCTTCATCTCCTTTATGGATGACCCTGTAGTTATTGGAATTGTACTAAGACCTGGACGAAGCCACTGCTTTCTGGGGAATAAGGCTGCTGGTAGATTGAAGGAAATGTAGGATTTCAGCCCCCCCAGTTGTTACATTTGCTATTGTGTTGTGAATGTGTGTAGGTGAGTGTATGGGTGATCATGTGGGAGAAAGAGAGATGGATTGATGGTGGGAAATATTGAAGAACACTTCTCTCTTTTACTTAGGAAGAGGATATTTTTTATCTCATTTTATCAAAGGTGATATCAGGAGTAATGACAAGATAAATAATTTTAAGACTTCAAAGAACAAGGATTCTAAAGAATAGGATTCTGAAGAACTTTAAAGAAAGGATCTGTCTTGGAGATTAAGCTTTTTTAAATCCTTCAGATCCCTTTGCCAAATGCAATAATATTCCATTGTAAATCCTTCCATGAATTTACATGTAGCATTACATTTTTCCTTTAATGGTGTATGCAGGTACAAAAAGGCAATGATGTGTATTTACTAAACTGTTACCTTTTCAGTTAGTGAATTGCTTAGCCTGGATGCTTTCTTTCATAAATACAGTCATTAAATGCACGAAATTATTGATCTAAACTGCTTTCCTGGGAGATTGTTCCTTATAAAGAGCAAAGTCAGGTCTCTTTTTGGCTGCAAGCTAGGCTAGATTTTATAATAAAACTTTCATCATAAAAAAATAAAAAAAACCTCTGATCAACAATAACCTCTCTATGATACATCAATGACTAAATCTCTGTGAGAGCTGGCTTTAATTTTTCTTACAGTAAAAGAGAGTAGGAAGGATGCAATTTTTTGCAAGGGACTCCTTTTTAAAGAGATCATGCTGAAAAGGTTGCTGAAGGGATCTCTTGCTGCTACAATTTGTAGAAAGGAGCTATCATAATTATAGTCAGAGTTTATTGTGCCTCTCCCTGTCTCCCCCCCTTCCCACTCCCTCCACTCCCCACCCCCCCGCCCCGTGTGTGTGTATGCAGCGAGCTAGAGAAAGCTGGCAGCACTACCTGAATAGCTACTGAAAGAGTGAGACTTCTCAGCTCCTGCTTCATTACTGGGTAGCAGCTATTCCAGTGTGTGCGAGCTCCAAACTGCTTCCTCCCATCGAAAAGCCCTTGGTAAGTCCCCTCAGCCGGCAGAGCTGCGGATTAACTCAGCAAAAGGCAGGATGGGGGGGTGGCAGGGAGCTCTGGGGATACTCAGAACCTGTGTGTAGCTTAAGATCCATTAGATTTCAAGGATTTTGTGCAATAAATGTGTAAAATCTTCTGTGGATTGCTGGGATGTGAAGGCAATCACGAGGAATGTTTTGCGTGCTCAAGAGCGATGCTAAGTACATTCAGGAATGCCTGAAAGAGAGCAGAATTTTTCTACATAAGATAAGATTAGTAAATGCTTCTCAGAACTGCCAGCAAAGTGGTTGTGTGTTGCTTTGTTTTGTTTACCCCTACCATCTTTCTCTTGTTGTCCTTTCCCCTCCATCTCGTCTTTATTGTGTTGAATGTGTTAATAGGCTCAGAAAGAAGAAACTGTATCTTCTTGCAGAGTGATGGCATTTGAAATGTAGAACTTTTATCAGAAGAGGGATGAGAGCTGAAACTAAAGAGGAGATAACGTGTGCTTTTTACTTGCATTTATATTCTTGTGCATGTTTCTGGTGTTGATTGTACAGACTTGCTATGCTCACAAAAAGTTCAAAAAGCTGGGAGATGCACATTTGCTGCTCAAGATGCTGATGTTTGCACTTGTATCACATGTTTTATTAGTCATCCACATGAAAAGTAGCACTCTTCAGGTAGGTCCTTTCAGTACATGTAGCAAAAAGCATTCTCAGACACTCTTCTTCTTTGCCTTGATCCTATGAGTCAAGCTCATTGAACTCCACAGAAAATTATAGAGGCCACCTGAGAGGTCAGGTCACAACTCTCCTTGCCCCAGTTGAGCAGTGGCATTTGAAACAAGAGGCTGAAATAATGCTGTTATCTGAGAGTCCCAGTATCTTGGACCTGGCTGTTTTGATTTGAAAAGTAGGAATGAGTTAACCAGGGGCAGGCTGAGGTTTTTGTCAGGCAGTAAAGGGCATTAACAGAATGACTGCCTCTGAACTGAACCTCAGCTACTCACTCCCCTGATGGATAAATCCAGTCTACAAGAGATGACAGCCCGACTAGCTGGGCATGAGTCCACTGGCTCATTTCTTACCATCTGTCCAGTCCACACCTCTGTTGGCTACAGTGTCTGTCAGATCACCCAGAGGTGACACATCTGTGCTTGTAACTCTGGGGGTTAGCTGCTCCTTGTATTTATAAAACATATACCCATGATGTGAAACTGCCACTCAGTGTCCCTAGACATTATTTCCTCTGCTACTGAGCAAACATGATAGCTCAAAGGATTAGATTTCAGGTCTGCAGTGGTGTCTTTCCAGTCTGTATGAGTAAATTTACATCTTTTCTACAGGTCAAAAGAGTGATACTGACATATTTTTCCCTTTCCAAAATATTTCCAATATTTATTAAGGGACAACTTACAAGCAAATATTAAAACAGAGATCAGCCAAGAACAGAATAGATGTTGGTTCCTGAAACACTGTCATTTTATGTTATGGTGACAGGGGAATCATGGAAAGGGGTGTGAAGGACTAGGGAGGGGAGTGATGTATAAGTGAGTTGATGTAACATATAGCAGTGGAAATTGTATTCCTCATGTTCCAGGTTGTCAGAGTCAACATTAGTTCATCAATAAATTAAAACATTATCAAAATTACACCATCACCTGGGCTGATTAGTACATTAAGTGTAATACTGGAGTTCAATAGAGAGAATTATAATCTCTGGGGGGAAGAAAGTGATAAGTGAAGAAGATGTTTGGTGGCTGGCTGTTGTTTGAGTTCTTTTGTATTTTCCTCCATTAACTACATAAGTCTTTGCTGGAATACTCTTGAGTAGAACTGAGTGTTGTCTTCTCCAAGTTTGTTTTGCTTTCAACATTTGCTTGGATATATGAAAGAGAAGAAACAGCTCAATGAGAAGAATTCCAGTCTGAAGAGGAGCAGGAACAGGTAGCTCTCCAGCTCAATGCCACATCCCTGTATCAAATTCAGCCCTGGTCACACTCATTTTAGTAAGTAAACTCTACTGTCATCTGTTTGCTATCAGCATGGCAGGATGTTCTCACAACATCTTAATATCAAGTCAGGATGGTGAAGAAATGCTGGGAATTTTTCACCAGGGACCAGATGCCATGATTTTTCTGCTTATTGGAAGTTTGCTCTGTGAGGATGATGCAATTCAGCACAAGAAAAAAATATGAGGAAAGCATCTTTGCTGATGGGCAAAATCTAAGTTTATCATGGGCAGTGTATGCTCTGCAGAGCCTCACTCATGTCACAAGAAATCTGCCCCCACCCCCCTCACAGAAATGTGGGAAGGCAGGAACTATTTGTGTCTTGCTGTAGAAGGGACAACCTGTCTCACAGACAAGACCACCCTCCTTGTGGCTGTGTACCCACGCATCCATAAAGGAGCAGACACCATGGTCAGTGGTGGGCAGGAGACCTTGCCTGTGCTCGGGCTGATCTGTCTGTCCCCCTGCAGACACCATATGTCACCTGGCAGTGCCTTACTCCATCCTCCCCAGCAGCCCTAGGGGAGTTGTTCCTAGAGGATCACCAGGCATGGTCTTAAGATCTTGCTAATAAAAAGATCTTCAGACGCTGATAGTATGAGCCAGGGAAATCTAAATGTGCCTTCAAGACAACCTGGGTTTTCATCAGAAATTCTCTCTGTTGCTTCTCTGAGTGAAAATGAGCTCTTCTCCCTGCCCCCCATCAAAGATTACAATTCATGAAGCAGAAAATGCCAGACACTCAAGCACTGGCAGAGTTCTTTTAAATTATATTTCTAGTTTATCATCCTTTTATATGACAAAGTTTTCTATTTCCACTATCTATTTTTATATATAGCAAAACTTATCAATCCAGGCATTTCAATATCCATCACTAGAACATAAAGATCTATATATCATTGTCGACTGAACAAACAAGGATTTTCAAAGAGTATTCCCTGTGCCAGCTGTGGCTTTTGTTTGCGTTACTTGACTACAATTCTGTTTATAAGAATTGCAAAACCAAACCAAGGAAGCAGAAACTCGTGTCTCTGCTTTTAAGAAAAGCCCTCACTGTTGTACTCAGACATCTTCCATCTTTCCCCTTTTCCTGGGAAATCTCCACAGCTGTGATTTAGACCAATGCTCTTTGAAAGAGATATCACATTTCCACTCGTTACACCTTTATGTCTATCAGGCTACATGGAAATATGAAATATTAAGTACAGCTAGGGTATTTAGCATGTGTAAAAGCCTAGTGCAATCTTCTGCTCATAACGGTTCATTTTTTGTTACTCCTTGCACTTTGGCAGGGTCAAAAGGAGAGAAAACTATTCAAAAGTTCTGTCACTGCCTTTTAGTTTCTGGGCCCAGAGAAACAACTCAAAATCCAAACAACTGTTATTTCCTTTTACTGCAGGGCAGTGGGAAGGGTGAAAGGACCTTGAAAAGCCATAATCTTGCATTTATGAGGGGAATTATGTGTGGCCTTCTCATGATTAGAATGAATCACAAATTGTTTTTGTCATTGCTAGGAAAAGAGTGGAAGTGACATTTAGTAGTATATGAATTCCCCAGTAATTGGTACCCTGTAATATAAATTAGATTAGAGGCAGTTTACCAAGTCCCAGTTCAGCAAGTTTTCCTTTCACTATTGTCTCAAAGGAAGATAATCTATAATGTATATTTTGGAAGACAACTGCAGCAAAGGAAAGCTACCATCCCAGAGGAAAAAAAAATATTTCAATAGGACTTTGCAGTCAAAATTCCTTGCGGGTCTATATCCAGAAATAATACTGAGTTTGAGTGTTTCCTTTACTGCATTTTTGTGTTAACTCTGCTAAATAATTAAAGAAATGAAGAAGAGCAGAACAGATAACTAGGCAATAGCAGGCATAATCACATCCCATTCCTTTAAACCTGGATCTGAGTTCTTTGACTTGCAATTGGTGTTTTTTTCACTGAGAATCTGTGGCAGGATACGTTCCTAGCACTTTAACAGATGCTATTAAAGCAGCTTCTTTTCATTATGAAAACAAAGCTGAAGCACTATAACATATGTTGTGTTGATTCATGTCTCAGAAAACATAATTCCATGGAAATATATTTTATAAATGCAATAAGAAAGCAGCTGACTTCTTGGAAAAATGCATTTGACTGCAGCATTAACCACTTGCATTTTTTACTTGACAAGTACTCAAATGCAATGTGTTTTAATACATTGCCACAACACCTAAGTATTTTCATTCAAATACAACACTATTCCTTTCTCTTCACAAATGTCTTAAACCATGCTACTGGAAAATGGGAAACATTGGTAAACAATTCCTTTTTTGGGAATCTGACCCTGATGTTCAGTTGCTAGTGTTCAGACCTTCAGATTGGATGTCTCTTCATTAGCAAAAAGAGAAAATACTTCTGCCTCTCCTTCCACCTATGCACCCTTTATCAGTCTTCTGTGCTTATGCAGCATACTGGGGAGAGAGGCTGTGCCTTATATGCACAATACCTACACAGGCAGCACCTACACAGTTCCTGCCTTCTGCCTTTAGCTACTCCTGTGGAAGAATTCTCCCCACATACCACCAACTGATATTCTTAGCATCAGCCTCAGACAGCTGGATGGTGCCAGTGACACCGGGGAACATTTCCCTCAGAGGACAGAGCGCAGAAGCACCTGCAGGCTCCAGACACTTTCCAGGACTGGTGCAGCAGTCTCAGAAAACTTCTGTTCCCCCATCTACAGCTGATCCTCTCAATAAATACTATAATCTCTTCATCCAAGTGTTTGAAGAAAAGACTCAGCATACTGTTTCTGGAATTGGTGTCTGGGAATGTATGTGACAATTATATCAAGAATACTGAGAAATACCAATTTCTTTGGCAGTTCTATCAGCTGCACACAAATGACTGCAGTAAGTGTTTGTTTCTGACAGTTGACTCGATAAGGTGGATCTGTGGTGAGCTGACAAGTGCCCTAACAAAGTATATTCTTGCAGAATTCTCTTTCTGTCCAGAAACCCACTTGCATCTCTGACAGCTGGCACCTTCAGTGTAAAACAATCAAAACAGCAGTCCACAACACTTCTGTGTTTGGGTCCCAAAAGTTGGTGCATTTGGCTGGAGCAGGCTGTGTGAAACAGGAGCAGATTTTGGTGTACTGCATGGTCTTATCTTCTTATTTAGTATATTTTATATTAAAATATATTTCAACAAAATTTAAAGGATATACTCTGCCCCCTTTAAAGAGCCAGAAACCATCTCTCAGCTGATGTAAAAACATCCAGTGAACTGATCTATGATTAATTTCATCCACCCAGGGGCATTAAACCTGGTTGTAGGGGCAACACAGAGTAAACAAGGGCTGTTTCAGGGGACAGGGAACATGTACAGAACAGCTGCTCTACATCCTTTCTTCTCTTGCTCTCCACTGGGAGCACAGTGAGGGGAGAATACAAGTTACAATAGTCACAACACAGGATAGAGAGAAGAGTAAAAATATTAATCTGAAAAAACAACACAGAAACTTTACTGGAAATTATTTTTTATGCTGAGAATGAATAAAACTGACCACCTATCTAGCTCAACTAAAAGCCTAATTTATGATGACAGTCTTAAAAAGCAAACTCAAATAGTGAGATGCAAAAAAGTCTCCTTCAGTTAGTTCTAACAGAATTATATTTCTAACAGAATTGTTGTAAAATGCCTAAAGATAAATCCAGATCCCTCCATCTCATAACTCTTGTTGTCTTTTAGATGCATTCAATCAGAGGCCAATAAGGTGACTCAAGCCAAGGCTCAGCACAGAACATAACTCCAAAGAGGTTTTTTCCAAGCTGCTGTCTTCTTGCTAGAGATTCAAACAGCTTCCTAGAGCTTACTATCAGAGCAAGCACCCAGATTCTGGCACATTACAAAACACTCATGTCTTTTCCCTACATACAGGAAATCTGGCAGTCGCATTTGCTGAAATTGCTGCTTCAGTCCTCTTTTGGGAGCATGTCTGGTGTCAAGTTTCTTCCTACTGCAAAGTCCAAATGTCCCCGTTGAGTGCTTCTGAGATCAGATCCCAGGAGGCAGCAGCTCTTACCTCTAAGGTTGTCCACAAACCCACTGGTGAGGCTCCAGGGAAATAATTATAACCTGTCATTCTCCTTTCCCTATGCTTTGAGATAGCAAATTTCCTTCTCTCTGGAGTGACACAGCACAGTTGGGCACTTTCACAGTGTTATACGAAGTCATTTGATGGTAAAAATGCTTGACAACAGAGGAGAGCTTATTTGTTGATTAAACTCCCCACAGATGTTACCTGATGTTGCTGAAGCTTATAGGATCAGTATTTCCCTGCTGGCAAATTGAAGAACATAGCTTTAACAATTGTAAGTAGATGCAATGTTAGATTTAAAAATAACAATTTTATTTCTTTATGAGAATGGTGTGCAAAGCAGGCAAACATTTGTTCTGCTGTCCTCATTGAGAAGTACCACTGAAATATGCTTTCCAAGGCACTATAGATGCAATGCAGATACAATGTACTGCATACTTTCACCAAAGATTCCCTTTGCATTTCCTAAGCATATTTTTCCAGCTCAATATCTCTCAATATCAATATAGACAAGATCCATTAGCCAGGTGCGTTTGAGGAAAAAATTAAGGACCATCATATTTCCAGATAATGTATCTTAAGAGCTGATCTCATAATGCAAAGGTCAGATGAAATCAAAATACTGTTTACAGCAGTGCTCTTTCTTTTCAGCTCTGAAGTTATTAAAGGCATTTAGACTGAATTAATTAAAAAAAAAAAAAGGAAACTGTTCTTGACTAGCTTAAGGAGTACCATGTGGCATGTAATTTGGATTGCTGAGTGATTTAGACAAGTAAGCTGCATTACTCATCCATCTCATTTAAGATATGTCGATTTTGTAATCTTCCATCTGGATTTTCAGACAAACTTTGAGTTGTTTCTTGGTGGTTTGAAGAAGGCTGGAGAAGATGGCTCATCTTAGAATGAACAAAGAAGGGTGAAAGCTGTCCAACTGGAAAAAGAGCATATGACAGAAAGCAAAGCTGGTTACAGTATACATTTTCAATGTATTTTGAATATATTTTCAAATTATTTTCAGTGACAGAATGATTCTTTTGCTTTGTTTTCCACAGCAAACAATCCCTCTCTATTTAGTGCAGGACCCATTTAGAACCAGAGTGGCACACTGGTATCCAGAGCTCACAAGTTGTGTCTACTCCTGCTGTTCTAGCTACAGCATCATCATACCAACACATCTGAGATCATGGACGAGATCCATTAGCAAGCAAATCCAAGCCTTCAACTCTTGGGGTGGGGGAAAGGAGGGAAGAGGGAAAGTGTTTTTAAGAGAATTTAAGAGGAAAAACAATATTACCTTTAACTCATCATCCTGCAGTGACAGCACCATTCATTTAAATATGGAATACAGATAATGCATACAACTCTGGCCTGTTGCTTGCAGAACTAATGGTAGTAGTAGTTCAAATTCCTATGTTTACACTCATTAACTAGTGCATGGAGGCTATTTCCAGGCACTCACTATCCATTACACTATGTAGGCCAATCTGTCTAACCAACCAATCAACAAGAAAGCATCAGATCTGCCTATATCTGTAGAGGTGAGAAAAAAACCTCCTATGATGAGGCTGCAGCTGACAAGGTTTGAAAAATGAAATGAAATGAAATGAAATGAAATGAAATGAAATGAAATGAAATGAAATGAGGAACAAAAAAAACAACCCAAGCTCAAATCCCAAACCCAAGAAAAACCAAAGAATTCCTAACATTCAGGAAGCAAATACATCTAAGGCATTGAGCCATGCTTGTGTAAAATTTATTAGAGGGAAAGGACCAAAATCTAATTAGTTAATTTTGGTTTTGGAGATCAACTGCAAGAAATCCTTAGCCAAAACAATCTCTGGAAATAGATGCTCCACAGAGATAAAGAGAAGTGCCACAAACACCATTTCTCTCCCCTTGCCTCAAATGAAAGAACAGTAAATAGGAGAAGCAGCTTCTTAAAGCTCATTTTCTTTCCCATGACAAATTTTTCTGACAGCAGAAGCTCAGAAAGGTTCATTGAAGCATCCTGATAGACCTCATCAGAAGGCTAGGATGGCCTGCTACTAGAAGATGCAACTTGGTGTAGGATAATCTGGACAGATCATCATGAAGGGTGCCTAGAAGGAGGTCATTAAAGGCTCCATGGTAGGTAAAGTTCAATAAAGCTCCACAATTGCTTTATAATACAAAGGATCAAGGGGACAGGATTGAGAATTAAAACTGAATAGAAATAATGAGGTTCTTTTGGTTCTAATTGCTCGTTTGGCAGACTGGTTCACAGTGAGGTGAGATGAGCTTTGTTTATTTGAACCATCAACCTAATGTCTTGCCAAGTCCTGGGTACTGTTTTGAACATGTCGGGCACCTGGAGGCTGCTGAAGCCAGGGAATCAGTGAAGGCTGGGTGTGTGGGACAACACACACACACCAAGAGCCAGGGGCAGTGCCTGACTGAGGGTCCAGTGACTTCACAGGGGAACAGGACTGGCCCTGGCAGCAATGATGCTGACACATGCTGCTTTGGGCCAGAACATCTTGGTTCTGTGGCACAGTGAGACACCTATCTGAGCCACAGGAAAGCTGTAGGCAACATCAAATTACACTTCTCTGCCTTGGTTTTAGTTTTTCCATTTTTCTTATTGCCTTAAGGAGGGTCTGAAGTGCTATGTGGTCCCCATGGGTGGTGGTGGGCATTCAGACTCCCTTTTGCAGCAGCAGAACCAGGGAATTCCATGGAGCCGAGAGCACCCTGCAGTGCAAAGCAATTGGTAATGGTTCTGTGTCTCCCACCTTCCCCAGCGGGGCATGGCAGTGTGGGTGAAACAGGCACTGCTTTCCACAGGCTGGGATTTGCATTAAGTGTAAGGTGAGAGCTGTGGCATTAGCTTATGTGACAGACATGCCTCCAGCGACACAGAAACCAAGATGTTTGATACCAGTGAGAGTACCAGACCTGCTGAAATGCACAGAAGTTTGCACAGAGGGGGGTGTGAAATGAAGATGATGGAGGTGATTTTCTTGTATTCCTGCCCCAAGCCATCATGCTGCAGTAGAAATCAAGACATGGAGTGCTTTGGGCCAGGCAGCTAGGGATAACTGAACAAAAGGAAATAGAATTTTTGTAGGAAGCATGAAAACTGTATATATAAAAAAGTGGTACAGTGAAGTTAGCACTACTGTTGTTTGACAAAGAAAGAGCTGCCAAGGAGAAAGCACTTTTTTGTGGTGTCTCTGGTGACAATTTGGTTTGCAGTGCCTAGAGTCCAGGCAGCAGCAAGGCAGGGCCAGATGCAAGAAGAGGGACTTTACTCACAGCACAGATTCTCAAGCCAAGTGGTTCAGAAATTGGTGGCCCTGTACATGCAATAAACACCAACACACCAGAACTAATTCAAAGCTCCTATTTCACAGATCCAGAGCAAACAAACAAACAAACAAAAAATAAATAAGGAGTTCCCAGTGTGAACACAGGGTAATTTGTGTTTGACTTGGCTCCAGAATCATGCTGTGAGATTCTTAATCTGACAGCATAAGCTGTGATTTTTTATTGAGAAGAGTTACAGAAGTGAAGATATGTCAATTAACAGGAACAAGATTGTTGACTGTGCTGCATTGTTTAGACATTATAGAAAATTATGTACACACCATGCTGCTAGTGGCAAGAGAGCACTCAGAAGATGTCACCATTAAAGTTGTTTCCATGAAATTTTCAGGTTTGGGGCTGATGTTTTCATTCCTAGGAAGTACAAGCTTTGAATAATCACAGAAGAATGAGATGTAACAAGCAGGAGTGTGAAGGAGCTCCATGCATAAGAATTTAGACAACATTTCGCTTTCACTTTAATTTATTGCAGTTGCCTCATGTTTTTGTTAAGTACGCCCCCCATTTTATATAGGATGTAAACTGTTTGAAAACAGTGAGTTGCATGATGCCTTGCATATTTACAAGAGTAAGACTATTTTAACATGTTTAGAAAGGATAGTTTGACTAGCATTCAATTTTTGGTGCAAAACCTTGCAGGCAAGGTTTTCAAAAACAGGAATCCAAACATAGGATTCTGAGACACATCTATTTGGGTCTCTATAAGTAAAAGTACTAAATTCTAAATGTGGCTTTCTAGGTTTAGCAATAAGGTGCAATACTGAGTTGCTGAAAGCAAAATAGCTGCATTAGGAGGGTATGTTCACCTCAATGGAGACTTTCTGAACAGCACCATGCTGCTTCCAGGATCCACACTAGCCTGGATAATCTCACAAAGCCCTGTGTTATGGCACACAAATGCATCCAAAAAGAACTCTGCTTGAAAATGTGACTTCCAATTTAGCAGATCATGTTCGATTTTACCATTTGTGTTTCAGGACAGTCACATTTCTTATTGTCCTGAATTTGGCTGGGACAGTTACTTTAATTTGTAGTAGCTGGTACAGTGCTGTGTTTTGGATTCATTATGAAGATAATGCTGATAGCACACTGGTGTTTTGACAGTTGTAAAGTAGTGCTTATCCTTAGTCAAGGATTTTTCAGCATCTCATGCTCTGTGAATGAGGAGCTGCACAAAAAGTCAGGAGACAGCATAGTTTGTACTGCTGACCCAAACTGGCCAAAGGAGTCTTTCACATCATAGAGCATCATGTCCAGTACCTGAACTGGGGGAATTACCCAGAAGGAGCCAATCTCTGCTCAGGGATGGGATGGGTATTAGTCAGTGGATGATGAGCAATGGTATTGCGCATTGCTTTTGTCTCTTGAGTCCTGTCTCCCTCTCCTAACAATTACAATTATTAATATTATTAGCATGTTTATAATTATAATTATGTTTCAATTATTAAGTTATTTTTCTCTCATCCCTTGAGGTTTACCTTTCTGTTCCAGTTCTCCTCCCCTCTGGGGGCAGGGAGGAGGCTGTGTAAGAGGCAGTAATGTGGCGCTTTGCTGAGGGCTGGGATTAAACCACACTTATCATCACTACAGTGGAAATTTAGGACACACAAGTGTTTTGTTCTTCAAGGCTTGGCTCATAAGACTACTTTTTGACAAGCTGTGACACTGTTAATACCTATGGAAGTGCTTACACTATGAGTAACAGCTAGTAGGAATAGTATAGATAATAGTTAACTGCAGAAGCAGCATTCTCTTTATTTAGTCCCTTGTCTGGGCTATTTTCAAGCAACTGCTGTTTATTGTCATTATTGTGTTCAAGAACTGACATTCTTTGTTCTCTTTCCAAAAAACAGAGTAAATCAGGTCTGACATTCGAAGCAGTGTATTTACAGCAGCACGGAGCATGTGTCTCTGGAGCGTGGCTGTAACGAAAAACAGAGAACAGCAAAAGCTCTGGTTATGTTTGTCACCCAGGGGAGCAGGAGAGCAGGATGGCTTCCTCATCATCCTATTTTTCCTGCTTTTTTTTTTGCAAAAACACTTTGAAATAGAATATTAAAGCAAGTTGTTGTTCTTTCAGATTTAGGCCTAAGGAATTTCACAAGGTGGTATTAGTAACTGAATATTGCATCCACATTGGATGTGTTTTGTCCCTGTCTCCCCATGAAGGGAGGATGCACCAGTTGTCACTGCTTCATTAATTGTTCAATTTCTCCCAGTGGTAAAGGGACAAAATTCTGAATTCCAACTGGCAGGGTTTGCAGGGGTGTATAATTTATGAGCCGTGAGAAACTGGAAAGATAACTACAATCAGTATGAGCATAAGAAAAACATCCAGTATGCAATCTCTGCCACACAGCAAAGCTGCCCATGCTTAGTTATCACACTGCACATATTTTTTACTTTCTCAAAACCTAATTCTCAAGGTTGTGTTGTTTTGTTTGTGTTTTGGGTTTTTAAAGGACTACATTCTTTTTTTTAGGCTAGAAGGTTTCTCAAGGGAAAGAGGGACAGTCTGGAGAGAACAAGATTGAAAAGGTATAAAATGAAAATTATATCTTGCCAAAACCATATCAACATTATTGAATATTGTGGACAGCGAAGGATATGTAAAAGCAGAGGTAGGATTTTCACACTAGACAGCTCCTTACTAGAAATGGAAAAGATCTGAAGAAAGACAGGCAAGGCAGGCAGCCTTTCACAAACAAGAGAGAGGAAAGAAAAGCAGAAATGTAGGGATTGTGGGTACACCAATCTATTGCTCTTAGTTTTTAACTTTTCTAACCAAGCTTTCTGCATTACTGGCAATATCACAAGAACACAAGCGAGGTGTCTGCAGATTTGCATAGATCTGCATAGTTTTAGTGATATCTGAACCGTTGAGAAAGAGCAGATAGGATAATATACAAAGGGCAAATATAAATGCTTCAGGATTAAAAATAATTTCTTATCCATATATATCCTCCTTGCTTCTGCCTGTCAGTTCTGCTTCCTCCCTCCCAGCAGGAGACTTTCACTCTAGTGTCACACCACCCTTAAAAGGTTTCCCTTGATGAACAACCTCACAACCACATCTCCTCTCCTAAGTTAACTCTAGTCCTCCAGCTTCATTTACTATCTCTTTCAGAAAATCAGGAATTTCAGCCCACTCCTAAAGCAAACCAGCCTTGAGTTCTGTACAGCTTGGCCAGATATGAGCACAGATACCATCAGTTTCTTAGTTACGTTATATGTTTCCAATAACTTTCTTAAATAAGAAGCATCTGGCTTAAACAGCACAAAGCCCTGGTGCCAGCATTGCTAGGAGGGTTTGGCAGAAACCATGGTCGCTGTTCTTGAAGGTGTTGTGGGCTGCAGACAAGAATTTATGTTGTCACGTAAGGAGCTCTAGCCTGGCACACAGACTGTTTGTGCAATTCTCTGTTACATACTTTTATTCATGCAGAACCTTTTTCTGGAGTCGGAGAACTGAGCAAAGGATGAAGCAGACTTCAGCTCAGCATCTCCAGTGTGTGTAGATAACTGAGAGGTGATACCTCAACCTGTGCAGCCCCATGTCCTCCGAGCTAACTTCACCCAAGATGATCCCCTCTCCAAATGAATGTGGGCTGCTTGGGAGAAAATGCTGTTGAAGGGCCCACAGGGCTTGAGTTTAGGGTAGACTTCACCCACCATCATCGGAGTTGAAGCACTCTCACAGACAATGAAGATTTTCTTTCCTCTCCACCATCTCTTGAGGAATAAAATGAAAATTCATTTAGCTTGACTTACTACATTTTTTCTGTGTGTTTGAATTTCATCCTTAAGTAAGAATAGTGTTCATGAGTCTTTCCCTTTAAAACTGTATACATATCTCTAAAACATAAAATATGGGCTCAGGAGCAAGTCTGATGCTAGATTTGTTAAACTGTCAGTCCTGCTGGAACTATTTCTAATTGGTGTGGCAGGCTTAAGTTTCTAGATTGTAGTCCATGCATTATTCCTCTGTACTGTGCAGGAGTAGCAGGCAGGGGGCTAGCACACAGAATATTTATCAGGATGAATATAACAAAGTATTGAAGTGGAAAGTGCAAGAAAGGAAAACAAATATCCACTGGAGCAATATGGACTAGTTTTTTACTGAAAACATATGAGAATTTACATATGAAAAAGCATGAAAGAAAAAAATTATCTTTCCCCAGTGCAAGTAATAGTTTTAGCTGATCTGCTGTCAGAAAATGTTTCCTAAACTAGTTTTGATTAAAGTACCTCTGAAATGGTAAACTGTTTAGCAATGAAGGAATCAGTTTAGTTAATTTACCTTGATTAGCATGGTACTTTCAAGTGCTAATAAATTTTAACTTCTAATAAACTGGAAACAGCACATAAATTGCTAGTACTCAAACTTCTGATCAGTTCAAAAAATCCAAATCAGTGTGCATTTTTATACTATTCTCTTTCAGTCATTGTCTGAATGTCTTTCTTAACCTTGAACTGTGAGAGAATTTCTGTGTAAAATAGGGGAAAAGATGCCACACTTCAGGATTGCAATTTTTAGTTATAGTATAAGTATGTAGGAGATATGAAGAGCAAAAATGTTTTTAGTAAGTAAGGGGCTCAAAAGTGGCTTTTTTTTTTTTCCATCCAAAGGGCATTCTTACATGTTAAGATACAATGTTCTTCAAGCATACAGTACAAACTGCTGGGTATGTTACTGTAATAGGTTTACTGAAAAGTTGCAGCCAAAAAGTTTCTTGCTCTGAAATCCTCATGTTTTGTAAGCTTAGAAATATTCAAAGAACACCATGAAATAATTGATAATACAACCACCTATGAGTTTTCTATGTACCTCTTTCATTTTCCATGTTGTCACAAATAAGACAGTCATAGGTCTTTAGGAGTATAACTCTCCCTGAAAATGATGAATTTGCAAATGTTAAAGGATAGACACTTTTTAGCAACCAAATCTATTCATCAGCCATCTGGAGCTTCTTCCACTTAGACATATACCAGAAGAATAGAGAGATCTGCTGTCTTCTGTAAAGAAGAAAAGTCCCACTCCTAAGTTAATTGATGCATTTTGTTGTACGATACCAACATATACTTTTTTTTCTCTGTTTGTTTCAAAAAGAAACCTATTAAGCAAGCTAGCAGAAGGCAGACCACAGATACTGATTTAGCAAAAAAAAATAAATCCTTTATACTAGAAAAAATGTCACAAGATAGATAAGTTCTGTGCAAAAATGGCAAACAGCCTGGTGCAATGTGCAATAAGCAGCAGAGCAGTGCTGGCTTCCCCCCAGAAGACACTGATGCATGACAATATTTTCTGATTTAAGCAAGTTAAGTAGGGCAGCCTGTGGCTGGACAGTTGTTCCCAATCTTCCCCAAATGGCACCCAGTAGATTGTGTTAATTCTGCTGGTAGTTATACAGATGCCTACATTGGTATTTAAGTTTTCCTGTTCTTCCTAGACAGCCCATGAAAAAATTCAGAATATCGTTTTTAGGCTTTTTTTTTTCAGGAGTAATTCTCATTTGACTGCTTGTAGAGCATGGGAAGTCACCTCATATAGGAGCTTTTACTTATGTAACGTGCAGACTTCTCCCCTGCATGGTCCAGTATTGCTTGAGCACCTATGGATCCTTGCTGGGATCTGTCTTGGCTTGTGGCCCTGTATGCCAGTGCTGCATATTTGGGACCTGTGTACTGTAGAGCATTTCCCAGACATTCCCAGTGCTCCCAGCTGTGGTGTCCCAGTAAAGCATGTTCAACTCCATTTCCTCGGACACTGGTTCATAGGTAACCTACCTGGCATGAATTAATCCAGGGCCTATGGCTGCCTTTCTCTTGGTTCTGCAGTTCCTATATGGACACGTGATTTTCCCAATATCCTCACTCAACACAGAAGTTCCTATTAATTTCTGTTTGGCTGGCCAGGGATAGCCTGAGCTGTCTGCCACCGTGCCACTTCTATTTACTGGAGACATACACAGCCCAAGAAAATGTAAACTGAAAAGCTTTCTTCTGATGCTATTTTTGTGCTGTATTCCTTCCAGTCATGTGTTATTTTCCTTCCACAATCTGGATCCTCAGGTTGAGCTCTATTGTAGCTTGGACAGCAGAAGGCATAAGAACTTGTGGATCCTTCACATTCATCAAAACACGAAAGAAATTGTGTCCTTCATTTGCTAAAAGCAATGTGATTTTCAGACTGAGGAAGGTTGGGATAAAGGCTGAGAAAATATAGTTTAGAAAACAATGTGTTTGTGTCCCAGAATAATCATCATTAAGGGAACTCAGTTGCTTGTCAGTAACTGGTATAGTAGATGTGCAAAAATTATTGGTAATCCGAAATAACAGAATGCTGTTAGTGAACATTCGATGCCTAGAAAGTGAAAGTAAATGTGCTAATAAGTTTTCCTGCAAAGGATGATACACTCCTATCAGACAAATTTCAGGATGCCCTGGAAGCTGATAAGCATGGGTTCTGGCAGGAAATGGATGTGTGGGGAAGTGCATGCCTGGGACAAGCATTGATTCCTGAAATGCTCTGCTCAGCTCATGGACAGTGATTATGAGACTCAGTGCATTCATTTCTCTCAACAACATGATAAAAAATACATCCAATGATGTAAAATTAAATACAAGTTAATCATCATTAGGTTATTGGCAATAGCACCAAAAATATAACCATTGTGTGTATTTGAAAGATGGAATAAGGAAAAGAAAATAGAAGTGAGAAATTAAACTGAACTGAGAAAGATTGAAAAAGGAGACAATTTAGGGAAGACTGAATGGGAGAAGAGGAGACAGGAATTCAAGGAAATGGACAGTAAAGTAGTAAGAAGGCACAACCAATATAAAAATTGTCATACCTGATCTGTGCCACTGCCTTAGACACCTAGCATCCTATTCCTGCTAGAAACTAGGATTAGGTGTGTCAGAGGATGCTGCATGAAATCTGTCTTATTGAAAACTTGCAATGTAGTCAGCCTATCAAGGAGCTCTCCTCTTAAAAGTGATTATTTGAAGACTAGAAGCATGAATGATGGGTGAGAACTGAGGTGGAAATAAAAAATATAAGGTGGAGATAATTGAGGGTGTGAGGAAAAAACAAACTGGGATATAAAAGGAGCCCAAAAGGTCATAATTTATTTTCCCCTGGTGCTGTGCTCTAGAGATGACCCAGCTCAAGGTCTTCAGGCTCAGCTACTGTACACTATGCAGAAGAGCAAATTACCTTTTATGAGAATGTTTTGTATAGTTTCATGTGGTGCTTCCCAATGTTGTAGGATTTCCAAGTTACTAGGTTTGGTTCTCCTTATAATTCGATTTCTTTAAACAAATCCAGGTATTTTTGAACCTAAATGACTCTATGATTCACTCCTTAATCCTCAAAAGATTTTTTTGAAAAATATCCCTGCCTCTTCCTTATATCTTCTCTGCTTATTAAAACTAATCTGAAACACATTGGCTTGACTATAATGAAGTTTCTCATTGCCCTTTAAAGCCCTTATTTAAAATCTGTAGTTCACACAATTTATATTACATACTTACTATAGTATCTACTGTCAGGGCAGGAATTTTCTTGACTGATGTGTACTCTGTATAGACAACTATCAAGCAATCTCACCGTGAGCAGCACTTGCCCCCAAGGCAGTTCCAGGAGGAGTCTTAGCTCGGGTAACCCCAAACTTCCCTAAGGCTTTTTCATAGGGAGGGAACCTGTTCAGGCTACACCTCTCTAGAGAGCCCAGCAGATGCTGCACTTGGTGCTTAGCCAGCACTGCTTGTGGTACCTGAAATAAGATACATGGAGCTCAGAGAGACCACAGGAACAGCCTTATCCAGGTATTTTTACCTTAGCAATTCAAAACAATGCAAAACACAGCAGCCCCTGAAGAGTAATTTCTTCCAGATGAGTTCCTCTCATGATGGCCCTAGCACCAGGATATGAGAAGTGACAACCATACCAGGCCTTATGCACCCCTGCATGCCAGATATTTCTTGAGGAGGAGGGGGACTGGGGAAGGGAAGCTGCTGCCTAACAGCATCCAGCTTGTGCAGAGAGAAGGGAACATATTTGAATGGTTTAGTACAAATACATCAGCTCCTGGCAGGATATTGAAACTGATCAGTGGGCCCTGTGATCAGCATATCAGAGCTGACTGATGTGCCAGTAGTGTCAGCCTGCTGTCAGGGGTAATTTTTTTTTGTTTATGGTTGTCACTTCAGCTGGAGATTAGATATCAGACCTACTAAATTTGCAGCATTGTTGTCTTGCTGTGGACATAAGCTTTGAAACATGCCTTGGACAGAAAATATTATTACACTGGAGGAAATAGTTCCCATATACATCCTATATGGCCCAGATTTCTTCAGTTTCTACACTGTAATTTTCTCATCCTTTAGTACAAATTTTACTTTCAGGGATGTAGCTGGAATAGCATTATATCAAGGAATCCTATTCAAGAAAGCATGCAATTTCCTTGTATTCAGAGAAACAAAACCCTTTAAAGACAAAGTGAAAAAGAGAGCTAGAAAAGTTTCCCATGTTACCATAGCAGACTGCCCCTTTACATTGTTGGTTTAAATGGCATTCCTCTTTTCATATTGTGTTAGTGTTTCAATTTCTGCTCCTCCTTGAGTTTGGCTTCTGGGATATTGCCATTTATAACCCAGTGTTCTGCTTCTCTGTTCCTAGTCTTGCTTACTTTGCCCAAGCCTGTAAAACCAGATGTCCATCTTGCCATGACAAATTTGCTCAGGGTCAGCAGGATAAAAAGTCTGAGAGAAGAATCATAAAGAAAAACAAATACACAAGGAGACGAACATAGTTTCCCCTCAAGCATAGCTAAATCAGATCTAGGATCAGTCTATGTTTAAGCTATCACTGTTTGTGTTTTGGGGAAAGAAGTGAAGTAGTACTGGAGGAATTTGAATATGCAAACACATTTGTCATGCACCTGATAGATCACCTCATCACATGAATTTCTGAAAGTAACAGATTAGATTCAGATTAGAAATTCCTTGCAAATGAAATAAAGGAATGACTGTTTTCTAAAAATAGTAAATCTCTTTTTTTCTGTGATAAACCAAGTTATGTGGACCAACTTTAACAGCAATATGTTTCATATTTTCAGTTCTTACTGCTATGTGTATCTCATCAATTCATAGGACACAAAAAATTAAAGTGCAAGGGTAGCAATTTTCAGAGGATGAAAAAAGAGGATGATGCTTCTAGAAAATAAGTTAGTTCTTTGTACAAAGAAGTGGAAGAGTTGCGGAACAGCATGAAGGATGCTGTGAACCAGCTCTCTTCCTCCTAAAGTGAGTTGTGAACGTTTGTGTCTGGTTCAAGTCAAACACTAGCCTCTCATGAACTGGAGAAGAAAGGTGCTTTTGTGGAACAGGTGATAAGCCAGGACAAAATCCCCCCAGTCAGCCCTTGCCAGGTTTCCTGTGTGATACTGAATGTGTCGCTTTGAGACTCATCCCAGCTGCCTTCAGACTCACAAAGTTAGTCTCCCTTAAACTACTTAAAAGGAGAGATATGAACATGTCCAGTAAGTAATTAATTCCACTGATCTGAGAAGTCTCCTCAAGTCAGAATGATCTGCCCAGCAGACAATTTGGCAGCTGCAGCTTGGCATCCAGCCATGGCCCCTGTGCTCGGTCTGCTCGGGCGGGCAGCTGTCCAGCGCCGCGTCCTGCCCGGGACAGCCAGATCTGCTCAGCCTGGCAGCTCCTCAGGACAGGCTCTGTCTCAGGCAGCCTGCTCTCAAAGTGCTGGGTGTGACAGGGCCCTGGGTGTGCTGTGAGACTGCTTAGCAATTATTATTAACTACAGAGTAATAAGTGAATAATAGCAGCAGAGTGTTGTTTCAGGCTTTGTAAAATTCAAGTTTTATAGCAGGAGGCATTTCAATGCAGAGAACTACAGAGGGTGAACAGTCACTTTAACATCCTCTGCTGTTTTGTGTCTCAGCTTCTGACATTTACAAACCCAGTGATAATAAAACTAAGAAAACTGGCCCCACCAAGTGAAATATGCATTGCCCTCTGTCTTTTTTATATTTCATGGTTGGAAGTTCAGTGTAATGAATCTGACAAGGTAAAGCTTTCCAGATCACTGTTATGCTGATTTCTCTGGTAATCCTGATAGCATCCATGAAAGAGCACCAGAAGTACCATGTGACTGAGCACATCCAGAGGGTTTTCTTGGTTTGTTCAATCACACTGAAAAGTCACACAGGGGTGATTTAATTAACCAGAAATGTATCTTTTCACTTAGTCACTTCTGCTCCCCATATGCACTTTACCCCCACTGCTAACCTTGTGGGTATTCAAGCCAGGAAAGTTGGTTTGAGACAAGAGGTGTACTCCCAGGAGTGTGGCTAACCCACAGCACTTCCTCTGAGGGACAATGGTCAGTGGAGGCTGCCATGTGTCCTCTGTACTCTTGTTCTTTTAACCACACACACATTCCCAGCTTGTCACAGGAGCTCAGAAAAACCTGCTCCGAGTGAACACCATGGTGATGGCCTCAGCCAGTGCCACTCAGCAGCTGGGGTGGGAGAGGAGCTCTGGCATGACAGTGAGTGGCAAAGGCTCAGCTGGCAAGTGGAGTGGACAGACCACTCCTGCTTGAGAGAACATCTCCAGGGATGTGATGCTCAGAACACAGCCTTAGTCTCTGCTCAGCCCTCCTGTGTGTCCTCAGATACAGTTCACCCCATATCCCCACCTGCAAATGAGGAGGACATAATTTCCTTTCTTGCCACTGTTCTCTGTTTGCATCAGTGTCCCATCCTCCTGTCATGGTGCAGTGCAGCAGTGGTGGGGCCACTGCTGAAATGGAGAGAATTATGGTTTGTTACAGCCCTTGGGATTTCACCTGACTGGTTCCTGACTTCCAGGGGTCTGAATTACCAAAACCCTATTCCCATCTCCTCTACAGGCTGATGTGGAACAAGGGCAGCTCTCTTTCTGATCTGATACAGATTACACACCAGGTGGCTCTGACAGGCTCAGCCTAATCCCTCATGGGATCTTCTCTCAGGAAAGTCACAACAGCACACAGTTTGGCTCTATCTTTACTAATAGTACTCGACACTTAGAAAACCCAAGGCATCAGAGCAGCAGCAGGTTTTCAGATCAGGCTGCTCCAGTGGCATACTGAGGGGAAATCTCTCTGCTTCTCTATGCCTAATTTCTGTTAGCACTGCCCCTTTTCACAGGCAAAACTGAGGCACAAAAATTGGGCTGAGAAGTAGTGTTTGCCACTATCACAGAGGAAGATTTCTGATCCAAATCACTGTTCTTGAGCTGGCCTTGAAATTTTGAAATCCTTCTCATGTAAGTTGACATTCACCCCATTTATTTCCTGCCTCGATTCTTAAAGAAATTAAATTTTACAGAAATAAAAGAAGCACATTGAGAATGGATGCATGTTTCATTTACTCTAATTATGCACAGTGAAAAGTTTCCATTTCAACAAACCTCATTGATATTCTGCTGCGAACTTGACTGAGGGAAAAAAAAGCACTAAAGGAGATTTTACCAGTCAATTAACTTTAACTTAAAAAAACCCCTTTTGTGGGTTTAAGAATATTTCACTTTTCACTTTAATTTCCTTCCGCTCTTTCTGTGACTACTGTAATGATAAAACATCTCCCTGGATTGCCCTGAGATTCTGCAAGGGTTGTAGTAACTCTGATACAGGAGCTGGTGTTATTTTATGGATTAATTCCAAATAGCAGGATATCGTGTGTCAATATTGCACTGGGCTTCATGCTATATGTGAACAGGCCACCTCTTAGGCCTTAGGGAGAAATACTTATTTCTCTCACATATATGGTTAAATCTTTCAATATTCTGTGACCTCTGTCACTAATGCACTTAGACTTTACATGATCTTTACAAACAGTGTTCACAAAACTTACATATATGAGGATTTAATAGGTCTGAGCGCAAGATCAAGAATCATAATGTGAAAACAATTAATAATTTATTAGAAAATGTAGAAAAACTCAATGAGAAAATGAGACAAGTATTTTTTACTCACAAACCTTATGAACATTGTTCTCCTAGGGATAGAAACTTAAAGTCTGCTGAGATTTTCTTTATCACTATCAGTAATACATAAATTGAAAATAATAAAATTATATTTTTTGCAACTGTTAGTATCCTTGCTTCCTTCTCAAACAAGGAAGAAAACATTCTGAACTAAGCCTACTGTAGTAATTGTCTGCGCCATGACAAATACAGTGATTTCATTGTTTTCTGCTTTTCCAAATATGAAAGATTCTTCATTTAAAGTTTTTAATTTGTATAAGTGGCCTAAAGAACATAAGCACTAATAGTATTTTATTGCTTAAGAGCCTAAACATTAGAAATACAAAACTAACATGACACCAGAAACATGGTAATCACTGTAAAATGGAGAGAATAATGCGATGATTTGAGCTTGGTATGTATAATCATCATCCTCTGAATTTTTTTTTGTCTGCAGTCCTGATTAAGAAACTGAACAGAATTTCTCTCAAAATATATGACAAAGATATGTCCTTGAATTGTGCAAGTACAAATCTGAGATGAGTTTGGGAAACTTGTCTTTAATATGAGTAGATGTTCATCTTGGTTATTTTGAGCTACAGTGTGGCGTAAGTTTCTTCCTTCTGTTCAGCAGAGGCTCAAGGCACCCTCCCCAGTGTGCCCGCAATGAGTTCACACCATCCTCACCTGTCCTGCAGCAAGCAGAACTCCATGGTGTGCTCCGTGCTGAATTTGAATACTTTCATCTACATTCCTATGTGTCTGTGGTGTCACAACATTAATTTTTTTACAAGTTGTATTGACTAAGAACAGCTTTAGACCTAGGCTGTTTTATGTCTATTTTTTTCTTGCAGGAATGCAAGTTGCCCAAAATCCCCCCAGCACCAGCTGCTCCTTCACCAGGCCACTGACTCCAAGGAGGCATCTAGACAGATTTTGCTACAGATTTCAGAGGTCAATATTGCAATATTAAAAGCATGGGCCTTGCAAACTCAAAAAAAAAAAAAAAAAAAAAAAAAAAAAAAAAAAAAAAACCAAAACAAAAAACATCTTTAGATGCTTTACATGCTTTTCAAAGGGGACACCTCTATCTAGTCTTGCCCTGAATCCAGAATTGTTTTTCAGCCATTCCCTTTTTCTGATACTGCTAGCAAAATACAGCCAATAAATTTAAACAGGTTTACTAACTTGAACTTATTGGAAGGATTTAAGGGAAAATTTGAAATTGTATCATATTGATATAGCTTTTGGTTTGGTTTTGTTTAACTTCCTTTGGTTTTTTTTTTTTTTTTTTGTACTGGAACGCAATATCACAGTACTGTAAATTGCCACTAATAGTTAATAGTTACTGATGCAGCTACTAAAATACTCCATATGAATTTGTCATTATGTTTCCCCTCACATCCAACAAAAGATGGAGATAGTCCTTTGCCCTCCTTTTGTGGCTGATGTGTTTGTTAATGAATGAGAAAAAGTGTTAAGAAACAGAAACAAAATAAATACAAGATCAACTCATGGAAAAACCTTAAGTGAAATCGGGAAAACCATTAAAGCCAAGGGTAGGAAAGGAAACATCTTTTAACAATCTCTGCACTATTTCTTTGTGCCAAACAAAGAACCACCCTGCAATTCTGGTTGTTGCATAGCAAAGAGCAGCATTTGAAACCAGAGGAGAAGTTTCATATGGTAAAGTTGTGCGACACCTGTCAGTTAAAATTTTTGAAGGACAGAAATGCAGATTTGTTTTTTCTGAAAGTTTTAATCAATAATTTCCTTTTCATGGAAATACCCTTTTCCACTGAAAGAAAATAAGAGAAAAAACAGTATATGTTCTGTTGTGACATTTTCCAAGTGGAATTACTCAATTTTTCCATCAAGATTTTCAATTTGAATTTCCCTTTCTCTTCACTCTTTTTGGGAGAAGGAAGGGAAGTGCATAGATTTCAAAATTATTGCAACTGAAAAGAGATGTTTCAAATTGAATATATTAATAATTGAAAAGGTGAATGAGAAACTGTTATTCAACTCAGTGCACTTTTTTTTTTTAACACAAATTTGGTTTTGATTTTTTCTGAGTTTATTTTTTATTTCTCTCTGGAACCACCAACAACACTGTCAAGAAGACTGTATATTATTCATGTACTACAAAATGCTCTTGAAACAAAACTCCAGAGATTGTGTGAACTTTCTGCATGTGGTAAGCAAGAGTGAGCAAAAACATTTACAACGACAATGTCCCAAATTATTCTGACTCCACAGTTACCTAATTACATGTTCAGGATTAGAGAAAACATCCAGTTTTGCTGCACCTCATGAATAGCAGCACAAACCACTTACTGCCATGCAACTAGGCATTTTTCCTTGTGTTTCATTCTTGCAAAAAGGGCGAATGAGCCCCTGGACTTCATGAGATTTTTTTTTCTGTCTCAGATGAGAAATATAATGTTACAATTGTTACCATGTTCTGTGCACAGTGAAAAGCTTGACAGTTTTGCTACATGAGGGCAGTTGTCCAAGCAGTGTCTCAAGTCCTGAATATGAGGAAAGAATAATTATAGCATCATGTTGTGCACTGCAACAGTAAGGGTGTGTCAGTGCTTCAGTGTAAAATCTGTGGACTAAATCCTCGTTACATCATTGAGGAGCTCAATGCTTTTTGTCCTCAATGAAATGCTGTCTCTGAATTTTATATCCTTGACTTCCTTCATCAGAAATTAAGGAATGATTGTCAGATTCAGCCTTTTTTGCCTATTACTCATCCTGAACTTCAGTCAAGAGATTTGCTTTGAAGTATCTTAAAAAGCAGAGTCTCTAGCCACACATCACTTTCACTGAAGAAAAAATTATTTTGGATTTACACAGGTTTCCTTGGCCTTATTAGATGGGCACTTCCAGGAAAGAAGTGCCAGAAGATTTATTTTGTAATTTAAAACACTAATTTATTTGTAGCACATGCTGGTAGCTCTAAGGTAAATGTAATAATTAAAAACCAAAACAAATAAACAAACGATTCCACTTGTCAAAAAAAAAAAAGAAACAAACAAACCAAAAAGTATAGACATGATTGAAGGGAAAAGAGAAGAGAGGTGAGAGTACTTGAAGCCAGGGGAGTGGAAAGAATTAGCAACAAACTAACAAAAATAATTGTAAAATATTTTTTAAATACAGAAGATGAAGTTAATTGCACCTCAGTGTCCTGCCTCTGAGTATGTCCAGAGCCCAACACACGCAATGCTTTGCACAAGCACTCCCCAGACTCCCAGACATCTGAGGCTGAAGGACTTCTGGAGTGAATCACACTCCCTGTTTGACCATATCCCTCAATGGATTTCTGCTCCTAGTATATTTTCCCCTTGAAAACATGCAAACTTTTGTGATCTGAAAAAAATTCTTTCAAGTCAAGTCCCTATTAATCACCTCTATTTAACGACCTTTTGCTTCTTTCGAACTCTTTTCCCATTGACTTCATTGAATGCCCCTAATACTGGGTGTAAAGAGTTGGATGCAATAGGTGACAATCCCTCTTTACTTGTGTCGTGTTATTTCATGCTATCAGAGGCTGAAACTCAGATTTTAGTTTTCAAGTACATAGGTGTTTATTTTGAATTTAGTACTTCTCAATACACTGATGGTTTGCAAAGCTGGTGAGATCTTGTAGCAACTGTGGACTTCTCTGGAACATGGGTACCCTGCATGTTGGAAAAAATTGGCTTGTGGTAGCATGTGAAGATGCCTGATCCATGATGCCAACAATTTTTTACAAGACCATTGCAGGGACAGATTCTGGATGAATCCTACAGAACAATGCGAAAATCATGGTGTGTCTAAATAGTTTCACCAATAATGTGTTGTAGAGCCAATAGATCCCAGTGTTAACCATAATCCTATATAATAACAATAGGTTCTGTATGCTTGTAAGTACAATAGAAAACCTAAAGGAAGGAGATCTGAAAGATCAAGAAAATAATACACACAAAGAAATTAATAAAGGGTTTGATTTCTATCCACATAAACAGGGAGATTTCAGAGCTAAACCTACATTTCCTTTCTCAAGTCATCCTTTTTCTCTTCAGAATTTCAAAAGTTTTTCAGAAGTCGTAGCTTAGCTTGCAATTACTGCCTTATAATTCATTCAGCCAGGTAAGGTAATACAGCACCATACAGAGGTTTACTTATATGTAGGGATGAACTCAGACCCTTGGCAGCACTCTAACACAAGTTTCCAGGGGTTTTTGGCATGCAAGTAATTAGCTGGTGCAGACAGATGACAGTAGAGCCTTGTAAATTGGCATTTCCTAGAGAATGGCAGAGTCAAAGTGAAGCGTTATCTTTTGACTTAATGTAATTGTTCTCAATATTGACAGATCATTTGAACTGAAGGTTTAAGCCCTATCAAACCCTCATTTCCAAAGGCCAGTTTCAACTGAACATGGCCTTAGTAGCCTTAACTATGACCACTAGATCACTAATAAGGCATTGGCAAATTAATGATGTGCACAAATGATTCAGTTTCTAACAGACAACTTTTCTGCATGTTTTTATTGGGTTCTAACCTACTATAGAAAAAAAACATACTCATAAAATGTCAGGGAAAATACAATTACTGAATGAAGAGGCTGCCAGGGAGTGTACCTCTGCTAAGTGCATTCATGCCCAAGACATGATTAGTTGAATCTTACAAGGTGGAGATTTAAATATTTTACAGATCATTCTCTCTGCCTGTCTTTGCTTGTTTGCTTGTTTGTTTGGGTTTTTTATTAGGTTTTTGGTTTTTATTTCCTCTCCCATACCCAGAGAGGAGAGACTGCCAATTAAAGTCTAAACTTTAGCTTTTCAACTGAAAGCTATTGACCTCTCCTTACAATGTTACTCAAGGTCCTACTGCAGGTTTTAAATCGTGGAGAGCTCTTGTCAGATATGATTTTTGCTGGCCAGAATTTAAGGAAGACATCCAGCCAGGACATAATTATATAAAAAGAATTTTCACTGGGAAATGTTCCTGGCAAACATACTGACTGAAAAGGACTGTGTTGTGTTTTCAGGCCTTTAAAAGAACACCTAAATGAGTTCAGTAGAATAAATCATATTTCCATAGGTGGTGGAAGACCATCCTTGCTTGAGATGCCACTGTGACTGCTCTTGGAGAGGAAAAATGTGTTGGTTTTTGTTGCTTTGGCTATAAGAAAATTCTATTTTCCCAGAGCCCAGTAAAATCATAGGAGATCAGTACTTCCAGAAAAGGATGTAAAAGGGAAAATACACGATAATGATAATGTGAAAAAAGGGAATAACAAGAGTTCAGAGAAGAAAATAGCAAATATTTTGTGATAGGGTGAAGCGAAAGAGCTATGGAGCTATGTGAGGTATGAGCAGGAAAGAAGGAGGGCAGATGAAACTAGAAATTGTGCATCAGGGAGAAAACGTCATGCAGGAGAGAACAAGAAATGATTCAAAATAGCATGTGGGGAAGTAAAAGTAACAAGAGAAGTCCTTATATAAGGCAAATTTACTTGAGAAGAGCTGATAAACAATAGAAATCTTGTGAGACTAGAGACATGCAATTACCAAGACCTTCAAGAGGCAGGTACTTTGCATCTTTGTATAAATAAAAAATGCTTTGATGTTGAAACCTCCGATAGAAATTGCGCCTTTTTGTTTCACTCCTTTTTTTTTATTTCATTTTGAAAGTAAAAGATAGTCTCCATTCAACCATGTATTTTCTTAACTGTCAGAACAAAATACAAGCACAAGACTACACAGACCAAGAAATGCAGTGCAGAGCAATCCACTGTTCCACAGTACTTTTTGTGGGTAATTTCTTTTATTTACCTAGGTGAAATTAACTGTCTGTAAAAATGTTTCTTTTCATTAAAATGCAGATACATTCACCACTATAGTTAGTATAGAAGTAGCCCATAAACATATTTCATGCAGCCATGCATAAACTTTAGAAATTCACTGGCAAATATTTACTGCAACTTTCATATTACTGTTCAAGCCTGTTACTTTTGCCATTTCCATAACTAAGTTTTGGAACACTCAGGTATCTGCCTGCTTGATGACGATGGATTAATTAGCTCCTCAGAGAGTCAAAACAAACAAACAAACAAAAGGCAAGAAAGCAAGAAAAAAGGAAGGAGAGAAAGAGAAGAAAGAGAAGAAAGAGAGGAAGGAAGGAAGGAAGGAAGGAAGGAAGGAAGGAAGGAAGGAAGGAAGGAAGGAAGGAAGGAAGGAAGGAAGGAAGGAAGGAAGGAAGGAAGGAAGGAAGGAAGAAAGAAAGAAAGAAAGAAAGAAAGAAAGAAAGAAAGAAAGAAAGAAAGAAAGAAAGAAAGAAAGAAAGAAAGAAAGAAAGAAAGAAAGAAAGAAAGAAAGAAAGAAAGAAAGAAAGAAAGAAAGAAAGAAAGAAAGAAAGAAAGAAAGAAAAAGAAAGAGAAAGAAAGAAAAAAGTATTTGATTAAATGTGCTAGGAACAACTAAACAATTAAAGGAAGACAATGAATTTTCAGTAATTAGCTTACCTCTCTTCTATGTAGTGAATCTATGAGGGAGAAGATATTACATGGCATACCTGAATAAATATTGTACCCACCTGATATGAGGACACCTAATTTTTTATTTTCGTCTAATTTTGCATACTTTTTCATCTCTGTATTAGGTGTGACAGTTTTATTTGCTATAAGTCTTAGAAAAACATGGTAGACTATTCTTAGTTATCACTGGAATAAACCAATAATGGGTTTTGTATACCTACAGAAATAAGGATACTCTTGAACTGGATTTGTAATTTGATATATGGACTCCTTAACCACCACTCTCCCTGTCCAAAGACAATGATAATAAGATGCATATTCTGGGGATTTTTTTATCTGTAGCAGCAATCATCTAAAGTCTGAGGCAGGGATTTAATTTTGTTTGTGTTTGTGTTGCTATTAAAACAGCAGGATTACTTATGAAATTCTAAAGTACATTAAAATATTGCTATGGAGCACTATTTTAGGAGAATGATGAATTAGGAGGTGACATTTAAAAAAGCATTTCTCAATGTCACTCAATGTCACTCTTAGACAGATGTCGAGAATTAAAAAGGAACTTGCCATTATTTCCTTGGTAAGTGACTGGTGACCAGAGTTGCTGAATCTGGTTCTTGTTTACAAACGTGTATTTGCACACAGCAGCTTTGCTAAAAAAATTTTGTGATTTGGACTAATTATGGCAGTTGAAGCACAAAGGTAGAATCCGGGTCTCCTTCAAAGACTAAACATTTACTTGGAGTTTTTCACAAAGATACAGAGAGAGCTGATTCTCTGAAATACTGTTTTAAATCTTCATGGTCTATCTACGTCATCCCCATTCCCCTCTAGAACTACAGGGGCTTTTGTCTCTTCTCCCTTTGGCTTGTCTTTACTTCTACTCTCACTCTAAGAGTCTGCAGTTCTTCTTTATCTAGAGATGTTTCTAGGTCTCCATTTCATGCCAACACTTAGAATGCTAAGCACTACTGATATTATAAAGATCAACATCTTATTCTAGTGATAACTCCACACTTAGAGAAGTGGGAGTTGGAGAATTATATCAGGTGCTTTATATCTAACTTGAAGCATAATGTTAACTTCCATTTGGAAGAGTGGCATTTCCATTTCTTATGTATATTTATGGATGGGTAAATGAATGGACTTCACCTCTAAATGAAGATAAATACAGACAACTTATATTCCACCACACGTGCCTATCAGGTTGACCTTAGTAGAAACTTCAGATACTGCAAAGTGGTTTTTTTCAATTTCCCCCAAAGAATGGGCAAAATTACATTGCAGGATCTCTTGAATGGAATTAATTTTAACAATATATTTTACCCAAGGTGAGATCAAAAATTAAGAGAAGTATTACTCCCTGAGAAGAGAAACCTTTTTCCTGGGAAAGTGTAGTCATTTGTCTAGTATGTTCCCAGAACCTGAGGAGCAACCTGAGGACAGATGATAAACCTGCACACTCATATCTGTTCATCTGGAATTGAGAACAGGGCCTTCTTTGTACTAAGATGTGAGTACCAAGACATCATTTGGGATTTTGAACAAAAAAATGCAGCACATGCTGCTTTATGCACAAATCAGCTGTTAAGATCTAAAATTTTGTCTCCAAGTATGCCTTGGCACTACAATAAAGAATGATCCCTATGAAGACAGCTTGATGAACAATATGATTCTGCAAAACTTGATAACAAGAAGCGAAAAGAAATTATCATTATTGGCACTGAATTAAACAAATTAGTCCTCTTGTAGGTCTTAATACTGCCAATAATGGAAATTATAAGCCTTGATCTCTATTGTGATATAGGTCAGATTGGTTTTGTTGTCATCTTCAAATCTATTATCACATAATTTCAAATAAATACATACAAGAAATAAATGCCTGTCTTAACTGCTGATCTAAGCACGAGTCTGATTTTTCTTCCACTTCAAAGCACAGAGATCAGGCATGCTTATTACCAGGAGAAAACATGAGGACTGATAAGCCTGATGCAGTGAAAAGGAAGGATTGATGGGACCTAGAGGAACAGCAATATGCAGTCGATGTAGATTTTCTTTAACATGACTAGAGAAGGAAAGCCATTCAGATTTATATATTTAGAGATTCATTAAGTTTCAGAACAGGCAATCCCTTCAGTGCACTTAGAGAGGCAATGTGACCTTTCCATTCTTGATTAATATTCTTCTGTTTACACATGGAAGAACAGCATTAATCCTTTCAGCTCTCTTCTTTCTGTGTTTAATGCGTTTTACATCAGCTACTTCCTCAGCAGGGTGTTCAGGGTCATCAAACTACCAAAAATCATATTCCTCTGATTAGATTTAGGTAATCTGAAAGTTTTTATAGCAGTTCTGCTTTCCAGAACTGACCAGTTGTTTTTCTTTATCCATCTTGTGTATGTATAAATATATATATACACACACATGTATATAGATATATACATATACACATGTACACACACACACACACACACACATATATATATATAGATGTATAACTACTTGGAAAAACATCAAAATATTTACCAACAATTTAACCAATCATTTTCATTTTTCAGTTCCTCCTAGCTCCTTGCTGGACAGAAACTTTCTCCAGCAATGATTCTGTACTTGTTTCTAGGTTTGTTGGTATGAGTCATACTGGAATCAACCTACACTTGGCTACTTCAGAGCCCTTATCATCTGTCATTGCACTCAGTTGTTAATGAACTCATCTGTTTTAAGCCTCTTACCACAACCCACACCAAGTTTGCATTTGAGGGGCTGCCTTCAATCGACTCATCAACCAGTTTATCTATATATGCCTTTACTTGTGCCAAGGCTTTTTCCTACTGCCAGACTAATGTGTGGCTGGGAAGATGTTTGAAGCCAAAGGCTCGTCATGGTAGGTGAAAGAAACAAAAAGATTGAATGAGCTCAGGCCCACAGTGAGAATCAGTATCCTGGAGAGAGAAGCTGAGAAGCCTGGCTGATGCTAAAGAGCCAAAATAGGTGTCTGGGCCTCAGCAGTTACCTGGTGGTGAGAGGAAAGGCTCCAATAGGTGCTGAGGAAGGAAGAAAGGATATGGGGAGACACCAGTGCATAAAATGTCATAGTACGAATAAGAGACATCAGACCGTGATTAAATGGAGGAAGACTTTTTTGAATATGTTAGAGAAATAAAATAATATTTTGATCATTGTCAGGGGTTGACCTGGTTAGCCCAGGTGCTCACTAAAGCTGCTTTGTCCCTCCCCTCCTCAGCTGGACAAGGGGAAAAAACACAACAAAAAGCTTTTGGGTCAGGACAAGGGCAAGGAGAGATCACTCAACAGTTGCCACAATGGAAAACAGACTTGATTTTAGGAATCTAGTTTAATTAATTACCAATCATATCAGAGTAGTATAATGAGAAGCAAAGCCAGATCTTAAAAACACCCCTCATCCCTCCCTTCTTTCCAGGCTTCATTTTATTCCAAATTCTCTATCTCCTCCTGCCAACAGGTACAGGGGGACAGGGAATGGGGATTGCAGTCACTTTATCATGTTATCTTTGCCACTCCTTCCTCCTCAGAGGGAGGACTCTTCACACTTCTGCTCCAGTGTGGGGTCCCCTCCATGGGAGACAGTCCTGTGAGCCCTTCCCAGCAGCTGCAGTTCTTCACAAACTGCTCCAGCATGCGTCCCTTTCCAAGGGGTGAAGTCTTTCAGGAGCAGCCTGCTCCTGTGTGAGTGACCCACAGGGGCTGCATCATTGCCTCCTCTCTCCAGGGATCCACAGGTCCTGCCAGAGGCCTGTTGCCATGTGAGATTCCCACAGGGTCACAGCCTCTTTCAGGCAGCCACCAGCTCCAGCACAAGGCCCTCCACGGGATGCAGGGGAATCTCTGCTCCACCACAGACCCCTATGGGCTACAGGGGAATCTCTGCTCTGGTGCCTGGATCACCTCCTCCCCTTCCTTCTTTCCTTCCTCACTGACATTGGTGTCTGCAGGGCTGCTGTTTTCACATATTCTCACTCCCTTCTTTGGCTGCTGTTGCTGCTGCACAGCAACTTTCCCACTTGTTAAATTTGTTGTCCCAGAGGTGCCAACACTGTCATTGATGAGCTTGGCCTTGGCCAGTGATGGATCCATCTGTAAGCCAGCTGGCATTTGCTCTGTCGGACATGAAAGAAGCTTGTGGCAGCTTCTCACAGAAGCCACCCATACAGTTCCCCCTGTTGCCAAAACGTGGCCATGTAAATGCAGTACAATCATACAATCTGAGTTAAGTAGCGAGAAAAGCTGCTATCAGCTGTTATGGTTGAATGTCTTTGTTTTAGTAATTTAATATATTGATCACAAACTTCTGATCATTCATTCAGGTACTGAGACAAGAAAAAAAAAAAGGAGAGAACACAGACACTTGGAGCACTTCTAATTCCACCTCCTCAAATTCCCCTATTTTCACCAAAAGTTGTACTCACTTTGTCTCAACTCTGCCTGCAAGGCACAGGAGGTTTGTGGTTGTGGGCATGATGATATTTGTCTGTTACTCCATGTGCTTTGGGGGTCTTTTGTCTGCAGTTATCTGCTCCTTGCTGATTTTCCTCTGCTGCTCTTTGTTTTGGGGTATCCCAGCTGCAGCATGGTCACCGTGGCTGTAGTGTCTTTGCTGGTGTCCCTGCTCTGTGTGGTCAGTCCTGGGATGTCTCCCAGAGTGGCACACCTCCAGCCCGCACTGTGCCCAGCTCAGATTCAGGGGTGACCCTGAGCCAGTCTTTGGCCAGAGCCTGGAGTGCTGCAGCCTGCAGATCCTGGCTGGCTCCCAGCAGGCTCTGTTGGGGGCTTGCACTGGACCAGGGCTGCCCCGAGATGCTCTGCTGCCTCCTTGTCTCTGCACCACTCTCCTCTGCACACTGCAAGCATGGCCAGGCTTGTAAAAGCCTGTCAGAATAACCCTCTTAATCCTCAGGGGAAGGATTTAATTAAGTTATTCCACGCTGGCATACATGCTGAATGTTGGACTGCGTGTTGGATGACCTCATCGATGGCTTGTGAGTGTCAGTGTTTTACTGAAGCATATTAACATTTCATTGAGAAAACCACATTAAACATAGCGGCAGGCACAAATACAAAATCAGTTTGCTGAATGGTAAAAAGGTTTATCAATGTAATTATAAATAGTTCCTTCTACTGTTGCCAGCTTTGGAGAACTGTATACATTAGGAGCAACCATATCTGGAGATGAGCTTGTGGTGAAGTGTTGAGGTGACATCTATTATTGAATAACATGGAATGCTGCCAAGATAAACTGACACAACATTGTTCTTAAAAAAAAATAAAAGGAAAAGGAAAAAAGAAAGCAAAGAAAAAAGAAATGTTTTGTTATGCAGCTCAGATAATTGCTGGCCCAGAGAATGATCAGACATAACAATATCCCCAGTAGATCCTTTAAAATCCTAGCATATAAAGATTTTTTTAAATGTAGCTAAATGTGTTGACAGGATTTATTTACAATTTCATACTGTTTCCCTAACACAGATCTGAATTAAAACATAGAAGGGCTAAAGGACACTGAGTCATTAACTGGAGCACTGAGGTCATAAAATTTGTGATGGCTTTTCCCTAAACCTCAATTAAAACACTTGAAAAATATAATTAAACCTAATCCATGTTCTGGTAACCTACATGGTGCGCTGGTATTTTTTTCCACACGAGAAGGAAAATAATTTAAACGTGTTTGTTGAGTCCTGCATCCTGAGAATGTGCAGGCTGTGGTCCATTTGATAATATGGCAATGGCTGGACCCCTCCAATGTATCAACACTGAGTCAGAGCAGGGACTCTGCTTTCTGCTTGGTCCATATCATGTCCTGATAATTTCTTTACCTCATATAAAGCACAGGGACAACAAGCAGAGTTCTGTAGGTTTTGAAAAGCCTTCATGTTTTAGTGGGTAAGACAAACAACCCCCCAATAACTCCGCTCTTAAATCTTTAATTTTTGCAATCTTTTGTGTGGATGTCAGCCCTAAGCCTACAAAACATGAATAAATTACTCATTTGCAGGAAAGAAATGCAATGCCTGCATTTTATCAGCTCAGGTGAAAGTAGCACAGGCTACAGACATATGCTAAATTCCATTACCTGTAAAGAGAGCATTGATTTAAAATTTTCCTGTTTTGAAAACCATGACATAAGAAATGATAGCTTTCCATTTTATTTTTATTAATTGTATACACACAAGGAAGCTGATAGGGTAAGATTGACTTTAATTGAGCCATAAATTTAGCATTGAGAAATGCCATCCATTTAGCTGGACAGTTCTGTGATGAAATACATTTCTAAAGCAAGGATTGCTGGCAGAGTGACTGAGATAACAAATGATAAATGCTTTATACCTATAGCTACAAAGAGACAGTCCTCAATAAAAAGTGGGCAACTTCTCAAAGGGCTACCGTAAGTGATTTTCCCTTGATTTTGCACCACAAGAATTTTTTTAAATTAAAATACTGTTGAATACATTACTCCTTTCATTTGATAAAAACTTGTAAAAGATACATTCTGAAGTTCAAAATACTGGGTTTCCTATCATTGCTTGATGTGTCATTAACCCTCTGCTCCACAGGAAAAATCTTTTTACCATAATCTGATTAAATAAAACTCTTCTTATCTGCACACACATAAAAAGGTAAGCTCATGGATACTCACAAACATGTCTCCATTGTAGGCTGCTCTACTGCTATCAAAGTCAATAGAGCTTGACTTGTTTACATCAGACAAGGATCTGCTTCAAAGTGTGTATAAACCTATCTGGAAGCAAATTTCATCACAAGTTATAGCATATCTTGAAGGTGACTGTGAAAAGCATAATTATCCCCCATATATTTCTGTTCTTTTTCCCTATACTGAGCTTCAGGAGGAAAAAATCCTGCCTTTTTGATTCCAAGATCTCTTTGAGCAGGTGTAAGAGGATGATTTCTATATCAGAAAGATAAAAGTTGTCCCATGTGGATAAATGTGGATTTTTAATTTTCAGCCATATAATCAAAATCTTGTTCCTGAATTAATCCTTTTTTACTAACTACTTAAATCAACCTCATCAGTCAGAGGCCTGAGTGCATTTTTAAGTCAGATAGTTCTGTTTCCCTTTGGAAATGAGATGATTTGGCTTTGGGATGGAGAAAATAGAAATGGTCTTATGAGAAAGAATGTCAGAAAATAAAATGGTCATAATTAAATGTGAAAACAGTGTAATGGCTGCCCTGACTTCAGCTGTCATGGATCTATGAATGCCTTTGCCTTCTACAGACATAATTATTTTTCATATTGATCACTGATACATTTTTGTTCATACAATAAAATCTTAGAGGGGATGATGGCGAGCAGACATGGTATTTAACCAGATAGAAAGCTCCTAATCAGTGTTGAGTTTTCTCATGTAGAATGATGCACATAACAAATATTTTAATGCATGTCACAAAGCATGACAGAGATATTTAAAGTTCTGTCTTCCTACTTCCTTTGAAGACATTCACTCACCATGTGGGTCTCAGAAAGAAACAGCAGTGCTGAAACAAAATCACCTGATTCTCCCTCCAGTTCCTATCCACTGTTAGAGCCTCAGTAATGGAGATATATGGAACTGCTATTTCTAGTGATTCCTGATATTCCAACTAGCAGGATAACAACAGATTCTTTTAGATACATATATATATATGAAGTTGTTCATATATATGAACAACTTGTAAGAGAATATAAACAATAATTTATTTGTAGCACAACCATTCATTATATGTCTGAAAGAAAAAGAATACAGTGTTTTGAGCGTGAGTCAAGTATATCGTTCAATCAGTATTTTAAGTCTTAATGTCTAAATGCTTATTTTGAGTCCTTAACAATAATTTACTTTCTTTGATCAACACTTTATTTGAAGCCAATAAAAAAAAAGTTGCCTGAAGCAACAAAACAGCTTTATCTCTATGAAAACAGAAAAGAATTATGATCTGGTTTAAGTAACAGAGAACCAAGGAGTTTCACTGCTAAAGTGATACCACCTCATGTGATAATAAGTGATCTTCATTCCAGAAAAACTGTCCAAGAAATGATCACTGATATTTTTTTCTTTTAGAGGCATTAGGAAGTTTTGTCATTATTATGACAACTTTCTTGGAAGATACTTAGGTTTGCATTTTGAAAGAAATCAAAAACAGAGCTCCTGAAATAAAAGGTGTAGTGTGTTGGAGATGGAAACAAAACAAATTATTTTTTTAATTTTTAAAAAATTTTTATTTTTTACATTTTTAAAACAATGTAACAGAAAAATATTAAGTACATGTCCACTGAAACTCTCTCTCTCTGGAGTTAAGCTCTCTCTCACCAGAGTTAAAGCCCAAAAAACCAATGAAATCCCCCAACAAACAAACAAACAACAGCAACAAAAAACCCTACGAAAAAGCCCCCAACAAACCAAACAAAAAACTGCAAAAAACCCCCCCACCCAACCAGACCCATAAAATCTCTGTGTCTTTGATTCAACCCAAATGCAAATAGCATTGGAGAATTTGTCTTATTCCTTATCCTGAGCAACATGGTTTAGGAACTGGATTTGTGCAGATGAAAGGAAGTGCTCACCAGCACAAACATTCTGCTCACATAAGATGCATACAGACCCAGCATTGTGGTTTACTCCTGACACCTAGAATAATAGCTCACATCTTCTGCCAGAGATGAATGACTGCAAATGAGTGTTTAAGACACTCAACTTCATCATTGATTCCACAGGCTTTTTTTGCCGCTCAGTCTCCTCCACCAAACTCAAACTGCTCACAAATTTCTGCCCCTTTTCATTTTGTTTTGCAACAGAAATACATCACCCAGTGTACGCTTTTGAATTTATAAAATACACAACAGAGAGTGGGGTTTTCAGCACTAGCATAACTCTGGGGAGCTCTGAAACCCTAATATTTCTGCAGCAGTACATCATGCTGTGGATTTAGAAATGTTACCATTTTATTTTCTTTTGTAATCATAATATTAGTCAAGATCAACAACACATTAATGCAGGCAATTATAAGAGCGATTAAATGGAGGAATCTAGGAGATGGATAGCAAGATGTGATCTCCTGGTAACAAGAAGCACATTCTGCTTGTCATTTGGCATTTGTCCATAACTATTATGTCTTGGACTTCAACAGTGTTTCTATTTCCCAAAACTTTCCCCCTTCACCTCAGCAGCATGTCCTTCTGGTTTTTTCACCAGCTGCGTTGGGAGCACATTTAGGGATGTGTGTGTTTGCTTTCCAGGTGACAAAATGGTGTGTGTTACGTCTCTCAGCACACAAGTAGTGTCAGCAATCTAAGGAAAAGAGATCTCCTGTCCTTCCATGCTTTCTTTAGTGTCTCTCTTTCTCCTGCAGCACTGACAGGTGGGTGAGAATGTGACACATGTCTCTAGTGCAGGTGGGATAGCATTGATTTTGGCAAGTGGCCAGTAACTCTCCTTCTTCATGTCTTTATGGAAGAGTTTGCCTTTCTTCTCTAATTTATTTCATCTGTTTCTGCCTCTGAGTTGGTGGTGCTGTGAAGTGCAGGAGTTTTGTTATATTCTTTTCCCACTTACTACATGTTTTTTGTGCTTGTGGAACCAACATGGAACCCAGAGGGCTTGTAAATCACATTTCCACACCCTTTTACTTATTGCAAGAACAGTCATTACTTCACAGGCCACACAAATAAGTCTAAAAGCCAATTTACAACACTAATGTAGGGATATCTCTGTTTTAAAGCATCTTATCTGAAGAATCTCTTATGAGCAGATAAGGTTTATGAAGCCATGTGTGGAATGGGGAGCTGCAGAGATGTGTAAGCTCTTTTATTACTTCTCAATTCAATATTCTACCTGGCCATGCTTCTCCTCAGCAACTATTCATTCTTTACTCTTTCTATTTTTGTTTCAAAGTTCATAAGTTCATCCTTTTCTTCTTGGGCCTCAGAGTATCCTGTTTCATCCCCTTATTCTGATGTGCTGCAAAAAAGAACTCGGTATGAATGAGAATCAAGCAGGTCTCACTCAGAAAGTGGTGGCGGAGAAGAGCTGGATCTAGAAAAATTAATATAAATAGTCTTAGAAATTATTATTACCAACTGTTTTAATAATCTGTCCTATTGCTGCCTGCTAAGTAGAATGAAAATGGTGGAAGTTCACAGGTATTTTGACAGAGCAGGACACTGAGGTTGCAAGAATACGCATACTTCTGAAACCTCGCAATACATGACATGCTAAATTCTTTCCAAATTTTGTCAATACTTCCCTGACTGCACTAAGGCCAGGCTTCTACCATAAATATCAGCATTCTGCTTTGAAATTATGTGCACTGGACCATCCCTTATCACTCTCGGTAAATTCTGGGCGCAGAGTTCTTAGAGATACCACTTATAATGAATAGGGTGTGCACTCGTTGTCACTCAAGGTGCAATCCTCAAAAGAAAGGTTTTTGGTATTATTATATTCTTTTTCTAGTTTTAAATGATTGCCAATACTTACATTTATGTTTACAGCCTCAGAATATTAACAGAATATTTACAGGATGCATTTCCAGAGGTAGAATTTCAGGTTGTTGGACTTGAGTTTGCTCTGACTTATGGGAGGATTTTTTTATAATTGCTGCATGTAGAAGATTTGAAACTTGGCATCCAAAGCCTGTCATTTTCTTTATGAATATTAATTCATAATTAGTTCCCAGTCTCTGCTATTTACAAAAGATAGTTTTGGTTAATTTTACTCCTTAAGCCTTTTTCCCCTCGAGCTGGAAAAAACCCAGACTGGCTGGATAACAAATTTTTAACAAGATTTCATTTTCCTTTTTATTATAAGAAGATATATGGTGATCCATGTTTCTTGGGCGTTCTCTGGTCTTACACAAGCTTTCAGTCTACAGATTCTAGAAAAGGCCTGCAATGGAATGATTAAAGGAAATTCCAGATGGTGCCTATACACACGACAATTGTACTTACATGTCTTTATTTCAGCTATTATCCCAGCCAGCACAAGGGATAGCAAATCTCTGCACTAATGGGCAACTTTCAAAGACTCTCACAGCAGGATTGTCTTGGCAGGGGAAAGGTCATGGTAATGGGTTTTGACAAAGAGTTCCTGAGAGTCTCTCTTTTCTTCCAAAAGTTTGGATTTTCCTTTCATCTTGTATCACTGTTCAAATACACTAACGATCATTGCTGTTCTGAAAAAAATATCCTGAATAGGAGATGTGTCCAAATGGAGTAGTTATCATTCATTGGAGTTCATGACACAGCAAGTTCTGCAAACCAGAGTAGCTGATGAATTCATTGTGCACAGCTAGCCAGGAACTGAAAATGCTGTTTCCTTGCAAATGATGACAATTCCATGAGGAAAATGAGATTCATAATAAAAAAAGGCACTAAAAATATGACTTCTGCTCTAAAATGAAAATAATCTGAAAGTATACTTATGGAGTCAAAACATTTTAATTTGGTAGAGTTCAGGGGTTTTTATTTGAATTAAATACTTCTAGATGTTTCAATTCTTTATTTCATGAAAACTTTATATGTAAACAAAAAACATGAACACATGAATGGTATTGAAATTAAAATCTAAACACATAATATACAACACATACAAAAGAAATTGTATAGACACATAAATACATAGTTATATACACTGTGCCAACCATTGTGCTTTCTGAAATGCTGTCTTCAAACTGCCAGCCGCGCCACTGTATTTTTAATATTACCGTAGAAATGTAGAATCACAGAAGGGTTTCAATTGGAAGGGACCTTACAGATCATCTGGTTCCAGCTCTGTTGCATAGCCAGACATGTCCCTCTAGACCAGATTGCTTGTAGGCTCATCCAATATGTCCTTGAAAAATTCCAGCAACGGGGAAGACACAACTTCCCTGAGCAACCTGTTCCAGTGTCTCACCACCCTCACAATACAGAATTTTTTTCTTATATTTAATGTAAATCTACTCTCTTTCCATTAAAATTGTTGTCTTTGTAAAAATGTCCTCCCTATTTTTCCTGCAGGTCCCCTTTTTGTACTGGAAAGTGCCCTAAGGTTTCCCTAGAACCTTCTTTTCTCCAGGAAAAACAACCCCAACTTATTCAGCCTGTCTTCATAGGACAGGTGCTCTATCTCTCTAATATTAATTTTCATCTTCATGGCCCTCATCTGGACAGGTCCATGTCCTTTTTGTGCTGAGGGCCCCAGAGCTGGACATGGTATTCCAGGCAGGGAGAGAGAATCACAGAATCACAGAATGGGTAAGATTGGAAGAGACCATGGTGGATAATCTGGTCCAGCCTCCCTGCTCAAGCAGTGTCACCCAGAGAACATTGCACAGAATTGCGTCTGGATGGTTCTTGAGTATCTCCAGTGAGGGAGACTCTCCAGTCTCTCTGAGTCGTCTCTCTGAGTCATCTCTCTCTTCCAGTTCACAGTTACCTGTGCACCAGAGTTCTTCTTCTTGTTCAGGTGGAACTTCCTGTGCATTGGTGTCTACCTGTTCCCTCTTGTCCAGTTCCTTGTCACCACCAAGAAGAGCCTGGTTCCACCCTCTTGACACCCTTACTTCAGATATTTAGACTTTGATGAAGTCCCCTCTCAGTTGTCTCATGTTATATCTGGACAGTCTTGGTTCCCTGAACCTTTTCTCCTAAGAGAGGTGCTCCTATCCCCTCATCATTTTTGTCCCCCTCTGCTGGACCTTCTCCAGGAGCTCCATCTCTCTCTTGCCCTGAGGAGCCCAGAACCGGGCACAGCACTCCAGATATGACCTCAAAGGGCTGAGCCAAGGGGGCTGGATCACCTCCCTCAGCTTGTTGGCAACGCTCTTCCTAACACTCCCCAGGACACCATTGGCCTTCTTGGTCCCCAGGGCAAACTGCAGGCTCATGGACAGTGTTTTGTTCACCAGGACCCCCAGGTCCTTCTCCTCAGAGCTGCTTCCCAGCAGGTCAGTCCCCAGCCTGTACATGGGGTTGATCCTCTCCAGGTACAGGACCATCCACTTGCCTTTGTTGAATTTCAGGCAGCTCTCTGCCCATCTCTCCAACCTGCTGAGGTCCTTCTGAAGGGCAACACAACACTCTGGCAGACCAGTCAGTCCTCCAAGCTTTGTGTTTTCAAATCAATTCCCTTGACCTACTGATCATGCTTCATTTGATGCAGCCTGGGATGCAGTTGACTTTTTGGACTGTAAGAGTGCATTGCTGGGCCATAGTCAGTTTTTTTATCCACCAGTATACTTAAATCCTCTCCAGTGACATGCTACTGGGTCTGAATAAATGAGCTGGAAACTGTGATGAAAGGATTTCAGACGGAGACTAAATGGTGTAGCACAGCTTGGGGGCATGGCAATCACTGCTCTTTCCCTTCCATACCTGGGAAACCACATGCAAACAGACAGCCTTTGGCTTCCAACTCTACTTTTTGACCAGCCCAAAACTGTTCCTGCAGCATTGCCAAACATCTAACAGCATGGACAGTCAAGGGACAGTACTTTGTCCTATGCTTCCATTCTTTTTAGCTTGCTCATGCAAATGTGGTCATAGATGCTATTCCAGGAGAGAAAGGTCCAAGTCTCCTTCCTGAAAGTTTGATTTCAGAAAGTGCAAGCATATCTTGCAACAGGAAAGCTGAGGAAAAAATAAATGAAATCTCTCTAGAAGAGACATGTGTAAGGCCAGTGAAACCTCAAGGCCTGATGTTAGGTTATCCACATGACTCAGGAAAAATAATAATGAAATTCTTTGGATTTATTTGACATTAAAGAAGGGTGAGATAACCACAGACAGCATCCAGACAGGGATACAGAACTAGATTCCCAGCCAAAACACTAGAAGGAAACCAAATAGCCTTCAGACTACTTGCATATTCATCAATCTTTTAGACTTTAAGTCAACTTCTGTAAAATTTACTCCTTCAGCAATGTTTAATCATGAAGCAGTCTTATTCTTTTCAGACCATAAGGGTATGTATTAAAGCTACACGATGGGGCTTTTAGCTACATTGTAATAATACATACATCAACTTTTAACATACCCATTGTCACACACATGCAGCACTCAACCAATGGTGATATATATGCCTCCCACTGTTGTTGTCAATCAGTGGTGACAAGTGTCCTTGCTTTATTCTTCAGGTTTATAGCATAGCAACCTTACTGAAAATTTCTGTTAATGGTGGTAGGGAAGAATGCATCAGCTGTATCTGATGGAAACTCTTATAGCAATGCTGCCCTGACATTATAAAAACCCCTGTAGTTTTTCAAAGCAGCAGCCTTTTTTACCTCTTAAACCAGAGCAGAATTGATTCAAGCATAGACACTGCTGAAGTCCCAAATGTATGTACATACATCTCTGTATGTAGAGATGTTAGCAGTGTGGATTTTCTTTTAAAAGAATCCTACAGGAGTTCAAATAATCTGAATGTGCTTTTAGGGTTAGTTTAGACAGTAGAGCTCATAAAGTATTCACAATAGATCAGATTTACTCTTACAATAGTTTGCATGGAAATCAACACATCATTAAGGATCATTAAGTGCAAAACTTCTGTTAATACAGCATTATGACTGAAAGAGGGTAAAATATCACTTTTCATTTCTGCATCATGTTTTCTTTCACTAAAATTCACAGCTGGGTTTCCTCCTCACTTACAGCAGCATGTGTCTGGGTTTGGCCCAGTGACGAGACTGTCCAAAATGGATATACAACATACAGATATCCTTGTCACATGTTTTCCCATAGAATATTTGTCTATATGTAGAAACTGTTGTGGAAAATGAAGCCTGCCCAGATGACAAAGAGGGCAGATAAGAGTGGGGGATTTTGACAGAATATGAAAATATTGCTGGTACATGTTTATCTGGTGAAAGATATTTTTTACATAGCACAGAAAGTAGATATGGACCAAGTAGATAGTATAAATAAAAGGAGAGAAATAAAAGAAAAAGGAGAAAAAAGAAAATTAAGAGAACAGAAATTAAAAAAGCTAAGAAATGGGTCTGAGATCATATTTTTATATCCTCTTAAATGAGTGCTATTATGAAATACTGATTTTCAAATTCTTTTCTTCTCCTTTCCTCATTTAAGACCTTTAAGATCCAAAGTTGAGAGCATAGTTGCTTTCAATTCTCTGTGCAGCCTTAGGTACTTTAGTCTAGTACCATTCAACAAGATGATCTTTCTTCTCTCTCACAACTATCTGGATTAGTTAGGACTTAAAGTTACAGGTGGGAGAAACCTGAGCAATGTGTTTAAAACAGACTCCTGTGTACCACTCTGAGGCTGGAGGACATATGCTGTGCAGCATTTAGCTTTTTTATTATGAAGCAGAGGACATTCAGCACCTTAGGGAAGGAGCTTTGAAAATACAGCAATGGGTCACATATACTTCATATTCATCCACACCAATGTTGTTTAGAATTTTTCCCTTGCCTTTAGGATTCCCCTGTATGAGTTCAGTAAGGTGTAACTATACTTCTGATAATTATGTTTCTTTGATATTTGTTGTCCTTTCGAAAATAGTTTTTTAAAATAGAAGTTAATAGAGTGGTTTAAATTTGTGTCAATTATTATTGAAATGTAGCTCTGCTGACATAGGAAACTGCTCCAGTGGAGTCAGAGAATTTAAGGTGACCTGTTGGAAAAGCATTGCTTCCTAGGGTGTAGAGAGGATCCAGGCTGGTGGTACATGAATAACACCACACAAGAGTCTGCACAGAACCAATGCACCAGACACAGGGAATTTCTAGCACAGAGCAATAGTAAAGACATTATGAAATGTGGAGAAATGGAGAACATAGCTGAGAGAAAGAGGCCTTCCCAGTGATGTACTATTAGCAATCAGAGACATGTTGAGAGCTCTACAGAAAAACCATACCTGCCACAGGTTCAGTTTATAACTAACATTTAGGCAGAAACATTGATGGGGTAGAGGAGTATTTGCCAGACAGTTGCAACCATCAGGCTTGATCTTGAAGAAAGAATTTTTCAAAGGGTTTATCTGAATCTTCTTCTGGTTTAGCCTGAACCTGTATTCCTGGGGATAGGGAGAAGAGGAAAGAAAAAAATCTGTCTTGATTTTAGAATCTTGGGTCCTTGTCAATGACTGCTCAGTTGTCTCAAAGACTATACATCATCACAATATGAAATGTGCATCTTGCTTGTGTTCTGAGACTGTTGAACTTCAGCTTCCAGCCTTTGTCTCTTGTTACTTCACCTTCTGTTATGTTGCAATCAAGCCTTCTTAAAGCTTCTTTTTTGAGAAATGGAATAGATTTTTCTCATGTCATGTTTCACTCCACAGGACCATTTCCAATTATTTGATCATGCTGGCTGTCTTCTCTAACAACTACTCCTTCTGCCTTTGAACTCCAAGTCTTGCAACCACCTGCCATGTGCTACAAGCCATTTCCCCACTATAGTTCAAAACAGCAGTAATAAAGTCTCTCTGCTTCCACTTCACATCCCTCAGTTTATACAGTCTTCAGTCTAAATCACCTCTGCTTCCTGTGTTGTTCTAAGATCTCAACCTGACTGCCAAGCAAATCTCTTCTAGAGTCCCTATTCCCAGAAGTGAAGCCTGTATTCACTCTTTGAAAGGTATTTAATTTAATGTTTTGTCTTAGATGTACTAGTTCCACTTCTCCTGTGATTAGAGAGATCCTGTTACATTTTCCCATCATAGCTGGAGACATTTGTTCTGCTTCAATAGGCAGCAGTTCTTATGAGCCATGACAAATTAATTTTCTGTGCTCTCTGGGATTTTTTGGGGAAAAAAGAAAGTCATGGAGGCAGCCAGGCCTCCCACAAAAGTCAAGAGTGGAGCACTTTAATCACACAATGATTTCAACTTTTCAAGTATATATGCTAAAGAGGAGCATTCTTCTGAAAAGGTTTGGGGAAGTGACTGCAAATTTCTTATCTCCTTCCTCATCTCTCTCCTTCCCTACCACCCAAATTCAGCAGACTCAGAGCTCTGGTCTGTTCCATGAATGTTGAGACTGCTTAAGCTGTATTCCACAGTCTATCAGTAGCAAAGGACTTCCAGACTTCCTTAAAAGAGAAAAACAAACAAACAAACAAAAAAACCCCCACAAAGCTGATTACACTTTGAATATTATTCACTTCCTCCCCCATTCTGTATGGTTCTTTCAAAGAAATCTGTGAGTGAATGTGTGTGTGTGTGTGTGATGTAAAGATTGCTTATTAAATGCCATTGTCTGGCAGATCAACCCCATCTCTTGTACAGTCGTCTGGTGTGTTAGCAGCAGCTATGAGCAATGGGATCATAGACCACAATCACCCCTTCAGATCTCCAGGGGTTCTGTAAACCCTCTCTCTCTGGAAGCAGATTTTGGCCCTATTGTATTCCTTGACAGAGTATGGAAGACAGAAAGAATATTTGAAAGGGTATATTTAAGTCATGCTGAGAAACACTGATTGAAACACTGAAAGTGTGCTACTTTTACATCCACCCAGGGCTTTTTCTCCTTCCCCAGGAAGTCATGTGTTCCTTACTGAAGCAAACACAGCGCTGTATCTCAGTAAGAGAGCACCAAAATTGCATTAACAACAGTTAACTACCTTGATTTAGCCCATCTGTAGATTTCATCCATTATGACATGTTTGAGTATTTCCATTACACTGAGAGTGGGTGTATGTTTCTATTTGGGCATGTGGGCATCCATTAAGGTGAAAAGATGTGTACAGGTGTGTGTGCCCATGCTAGCATCCCAAAAGTAAAATATGTTAAATGGGTAAAATATGTTACAGTCATAAGTAGATAACTGAACTACCTAAGTAGATTTCCTTCAAGTTTATGTCCCCAAATTATATATGAGCAAAAACCACAAGTACTAAAACTGTCAGCACAAAGGTAATTTAGAGAAGAAAAAGTTATAAACTACTGCAAATTAGATCATGGAAGGAGAGTAGCTCTTCTGTGAGAGAAGTTCAATTTCATCTGGTTTTGGCATTGAATTTTTCAGGGAGAAATTATCCTTAGAACTGACTTCAAATATTAAGAAAAGAAAAAGAAGAAGTGCACAAATGCTGATAATAATTGAAATGAGAAAGAACATCAATAATTTAGACTCTAATCATTTCAAATGTAGAATCTGTCAAGGAAACATCTGGGAAGAATGTTAACTAGAAGCCACATTTACAAGGATGGCCCTTAATCACAAGTTACACTGAATCAATTAGTGTTATATTTAGCTACATATTTGTAAATCCAGAGGCAATTTTGGTTCATGGATTGCACCCCATGAATAACATCCCTTCATCTTTATTTTATATTTTTGAAATACAGCAGAACGATCAAATGTGTCATGAAGTCTGGTGCTTTTTCTTAATGTACCAGCTTCTGAATGCAATTATTTTTAAAAAAACTGAACTGAATATTAAGGCTATGTTTAATTATAATCCATGAATTGTAAGCAGTACTGTTGCTTCTTCATAAAAAATTGCTATAAAGGAAAATTCATTTGTTTGATCATTTTCTGTTTCTCTTATTTATGTTTTGTCAATCCTATTATTGCTAAAACACAGTTTTGTTATTTTTATTTTGACAATGAATGTGTCTTAATAATCCATGATAATAATGCAGTAGACAAGACAGGAAATATTTTATTGTTTTAGCATTGCCTTTAAATAGTGAAATAGCCTAGTGTTTTTAAACTGCAGTGCTGGGACACTATAAAATTGGGCATAGAGGAAATTACATGTGTATACTTCTTTAATCCAAGGTTTATAGAAATCTGTGCAAACCTTTACACTGACTTCCACTGAATTTTGATTCATGGTTGCATTGCTAGCAAAGGTCTAATGTCAGATCCTTCGGAACTCATGGGGAATGTGATTTATAGAACACAGAAAGAGCAGCCACAATTTAGGGCTTCCTGTCCTGTCATCTGACCTTCCACAGCTAATGACAGAAAAAGACAGAGCAAAGCAGAGCTCTAAACAGTGAATCCTGGGCATGTAGCTCTTTATGATCTCTGTTTGCATGGCTTCCTCTCCATGTGAGTCTTATTTATTCACATACAGTGAAGCAGCTTTCATAAAACATGTCCTCTAGAACACAAAAAAGAAAACCCCTTTGCATCAGGTTCCAGACATTCTCTCAGCATAATCATCTCCATGATGTACCCACATCTCCAAGATGAATGGTAGTTATAGATAACATTATTCAACTGCACATAACTGGTCTTTATCAGCAAAGTGCATAATTTACAGCCAAGTCTCTTTTGTGTTTATTGGGCTAGTACACAACTTATCACTCAGTCCTGGAGCTTCTACTCTCCCCCTTACCTGTCCATTTTCCCATTGCCTTTCCATTTTAAACTTTTAATTACAGAACAATCCAGGCATGGTGACAAACAGAATGAAATCTGGGGATACTGGAGCAGGCAGAATGGATAGCAACTGTCAGACATCACTCTTGGAGTTTGGCAAATATCAGTGGCTGTATCTGTGAGGTTTTATGAATATTAAGTTTGAGAAAGTATCAGCAAATACCAGACAGGAAAACTAGTTAAGGTTTTGTGCACACTTGAGTTAAGCAGAAATGAAATATCTGAGCCCACAGGGGCACTAATGATTAGAAGAGCTAGGAAGACACAGCATAAAAATTCAAATGCCAAGTACATATTTGCCATAATAAATAAACATTCTGATTTCCCAATGGTTTGGAAAGATGGCTTTTGCAGGTCATTTACCTTTATATTAACATCCTTCAGATTTGCTATAGTCATTGTTTGTTTTAAGATTTCCCTGAATGTTTTAGGCATGTTGGTATCTCAGTTTAAAATGTTAGTCAGTATGTAATGTTAAGCAGAATATGGTATTTCTTACATAAACCCCATTGAAAAAAGCTTTTACAAAGCACTGGAGTTAATAGGCTCTTCTGATTAATGTTAAATTACAAGAACAATTAATGAGGGCTTCTCTACAAAGCAAAACCATGGAATGCCAAATTCACAGCCTCTGCCCAAGGCTCTCTCAAATTATACTGTCTTTTCAACCTTCTGTGCCTTTCCTGTTCCCAGTTTCAGACTGAACTCCTTAGGATGTGCTTCCTCATAAATCCCTTTTGAGAGTGGTCTCACAAAATAAAGCTGGAAAAATCACCCAAAGGAGCCATGTTTTCTGGGGAAAAATATCTGGTATCTTGGCTTTCTCTCTTCCTCTTTCATCCTGCCAAGGACTCCTAAAAAGGTTGAAAGGACACAGTGAGCATTTCTGCGAGGCCCATGAGTTCCCTTTTGTGTGACTAGTTTCTGTCTTGTACTCAGGCAATGGAGAGAACAGATACTTGCTCATTTCCTCCTTTTTTTTTTTTTCTTTTGGTACATCTGTCTGACCACAGCTCTGTGTGTTCTGTAATTGTCCAAAGTCAAGAGAAGAGCAGGTTTCATGAAGCAGCTACCTCATGAGGTCTAGAGATAAATTTGTGTTCCAGTGCAGCAAGAAGAGAACATCATGTTTTAGGGGTAATGATAAAAATTTCTCTGTTTCTTCTGTTGAGGGTGGCAAGGCAAATGCAAAGTAAAAATAAAACTGGAACTACCATGCCCCTGTAGAAATGCATTCATTTATGCATTTTCATATCTTCTTTATCTGTTCAACCAGTAAATCATGTGGGGAAGAATTGTCTTCTCAAATGAAGACATGGGCCAGAAGGCTCCTTTCTGTCTGTATGGCAGGTTGCTTTCAGACCCATGGTGTCTACCTTTAACTGCTCTTTGCAGCTGGCCTGGTGTATGAGGGAAATTAGAATGGAGAAAGCAGGGCTTCAGAAGTTTTATACCAGATCCAACCTGGAATAGCTTCTTTGACATGTTTGAAAGACTGTTTTTCAAAGAGTAGAGACCAGAGTTTCCCTTGATGCCCCATTGTCTGTGCTTACCAATGTATAAGGGCACTAGAAGTACTTCTCTGTGGCTCAGGTATGTCTGTTATGGGAGGAAGATTAGGGGAAGGATGAATGAGGCTTTACACAGATGTTTGCAAATGTATTTGTAAACATCTGTGTAAAACAAAATAGCTCTTTTTGTAGCTTTGATTTTACTATTTTACATTCTATTTTATTTTCTATTTTATTTTCTATAATGCAGTGCTCTGTACTCGTGGTAGAAATGATCTCATGCTTTAGAAGGCAAGTGGCACTGGTTAGGCTTATTTGTTAAAATGAGTCAATTCCTGTCTGAGACAAGCCCTTTATCCTGTGCTTGAACTTGTTAGCATTTCGCAAGGAAGGGGGAAATGTCAGCTAGACACTAATAGCCTTCATTAGCAATTAATTATAAGTAATAGTTATGAATCTAAATCAACATCATAAACTAATGAATTCATCTGTGTCACAAATGAAAATGACTAATGAAAATGGTCTGTGCATAGCTAAACAATACAAAGTAACTGGAACTTATCTAGCAAAAGAATGAATACTGTGAGATCCCGGGTCTGACTCTGCTCCCACTGAAGTTAATCAAGAGGTCCCTAATTCCCTTCAGGAAGATGAAGTGTGGCAGTGTCTTTTGTCACTGAAGAAAGAGACATTTTTTTATAGCTTTGATACAGTTTTTTGTGGCAGATAAAAGACAAACATAGGAGTATTTATTGGGGGAATGCTGCCAAAATGCTGAGGTTAGACTATCAGAAATGTCTAAGAGGTTTAGGTGCTGGACTCTAGGCACTTCACTTTAGATACCATTAAAGGACCATTACAGAGACAAAGAGTGAAACATCCACCCAGTCAATAAGCTGTCAATGCTTAGGGTACCAATTAAGGAGTACCTGTAAAAGAATAATGCCCACTAATTAGGAAAACAAGCACTAGTTTTTTTACATGGGTCTTTCTATAGCTTTCTATATTGATTTCAATTTATTTTTTCCAACTGACAAATTTTTAGAGATAGTATAATAATAGCACAGTCAGTTTCTGATGTTTTGGTACTGTGGCACATATCAGTACACAGATTCAGAAAGAACAAATTTTCTCCTTCTAACATTGTAGTAATTGGCAAACTAGGTATCATCTTATTCCTGAAGGGATTTTGAGGGAAAAGATGTGGCCCAGGAATTAATATTCTCTTTCTACTTCTGAGGGGGTGAAAATGTCTTTTCTTTCATGTTTCTTTCATTTGCCATTTTATGCTGTGCACGTGCAGTTTGTAGACATGCAAAGACTAGTGGCAAATCCCAGCTGTGTCTTAGCATCACATGCCTGGTCTGTTGTTGTGAAGATGCCATATGAAAGATCAGTCCTTCAAGAGAACAAATGTACAGCTATCCTCAGTGCTGTCTAACTGCTATGTTTTCACAGGATCAATCTTAGAGATTGCCTTGAACTTTTATCATGGAGCTGGAAGATGACACAGTGGGAGAAGTGACATTTAGTGGCATTTTTGAAGTAGGGCTATTCATCTACCCTCCTCTCATCTAATTGCAAAAGTGCTACCAGAACTCTGCTGTACCTTGCCCCAGGACCAACAGGGGCAAACCAGAAGAAGGCAGCTTACATTCACTGATCAATAGTGATTTGCAGTGGCCCCAGAATAGAGCCTAAAGAGCCCATGTTTTTAGCTGAAAACACACAAGAAGCACAGCACTTACTACAAGCTGAAATAGAGACAGGAATGGCAGGTGCTGAGAAAGTCTGGTACTTGTTCAATCCTTTTGCTCTGAGATAAATAGATTTCTGTGGACATAATCACTTTAGAATGTCATTACATTTTCAATTCTATTTCAACTTCAGAAGCACTCACTTTGAGTTGGTGGAATTCTAGTCAGCTTCATCTTCATTCCCACTTTTTCTTTTCTGTGGCAGGAACCCCAACCTTGGGAGTTTTGCCTTCTGCAGAGGCAAAAGGGGTCTTCCAGGCATGCAGACTTCAGGCTAACTCCTTTCCCAGTTCTGCTGTGGATTTTTGGGATGCTCTCCCTAGTCTTGATTTTCACGGAAAACAAAACGGCCCTGAGATGTCCCTATATCAAGGTCAGTCAGGAAACCAAAAGAAAATAATCTGGATTTGGTTTTAAGTAGAAACCCACTTCTGCAAAGAGGCAATAAATGTGGAATGGTGGAAGCTTTGCAGACAAACTCAGAAGGTTTGTACTGCTGACAAGAATGACATGAAAGAAAGCACGGCAGTGATGGTTCACCCTCTGCTTTAGCTGTACAAACACTATACGCTTGGACTATGAATAGTGTGAAACTCCTCAGTCTCTTGTAACACAGAAACTCATAAACTCACAAAGTTTCAGTCTGGCCCACCTCCAGAAGTGGCTGATCTCCTGTTATGCACCATGATCAAGCATCTCTTGGCTTGCCCAGTCAACCTCTCCACCAGTTTCCATTTCTTTCCTGGTATCCTTGTATAAAGGGAAAAGCTGTTCTTGAATATCGTTGCAGTGTTACTACAGGATCTTGAGCTTCTGCAGGAAAAGTCTCTGCCTCTTTGTCCTATCCTCCACAACTCTGACAGTTAATGCTTCCCAGAAGGTTTTCTGCCCTCTTATGCTCACTCCTCCTGGTTTTTAGGAGACCTGATCCACGTTGTTCTTTCAAAAACAAAAACAAAAACAAAAAAAAAAAAAAAAACAAAAAACCCCCCAAACAAACAAAAAACACAAAACAAAAACCCAAACAAAAATAAAACCAAACAAAAACATAAACAGAAAAGTACTTCAACATTTCTTTTGAAGTAGTCATACTCTTTTCTCTGTTTTTGCTCTGCACCATATTTTGAGTTTTTGCTTTGAGGGGATTCTATTAACCACCGCTGTTTTGTTTTGGTTGGTTATTTTTTTCCAAAATACTTCAATTTCAATTATTTGTTTAGCAATTATATCTGAGGGAGTCCTAATGCTGAATTTATTGTAAAATGTGTGGTGGTAACAATGAGACACTTTAGGATTGCAAACATACATAGTTTTCTATATATTTTACATAAGGTAACTTCTGGAAACTTCCTTGGGGAAAAAAAGCAGCATTTTCTCCATCAAGGACACTAACTCAGAGTTTTGAAGCAGAAACACTTTTATGAAGGACACAAGACTCTTAAGTAGTCATTCCCTTTCCAAGGCAAATCAGTGTAGTGAAAACCTAATGCTAACTTTATATCTCAAGTTAATCCACTGATCACTGTGGATTTTAATTCCATTCCATGTTAGAGATTGTGCATAAATTTCACTCAAATACAGATGAAAAGAACACATGACATTGAAAAGAGTGTCTGCTCTTAAATCTGTATGGGAAGCCTAGAAGGATCAGGTTCCTTTAAAGACACTGTAAAACTCGTATGAGGTTCAACAAATTCAAGTGCCAGGTCCTTTATGTGGGTCACAACCACCCCGTGCAGCTCTACAGGCTGGGGCAGAGTGCCTGGGAAGCTGCCCAGTGGAAAAAGACCTGGGGGTGCTGATGGCAGCAGGTGGACATGAGCCAGCAGTGCCCAGGTGGCCAAGAAGGCCAATGGCATCCTGGCCTGGATCAGCAACAGTGATCCCTGCAGGAGCAGGGCAGGGATTGTCCCCCTGAGGAGGGGGGTCACACCTCAATTGAAGTCACACCTCAAATCCTGTGTTCACTTTTGGTCCCTCACTTCAAGAAGGACATTGTGGGACTGAAGCCTTTCCAGAGAAGGGCATCAGAGCTGGGGAAGAGTCAGGAGCACAAATCTTAGGAGGAGTGGCTGAGGGAGCTAGGATTGTTCAGCCTGGAGAAAAGCGGGCTCAGAGGGGACATTATTGCTCTCTACAACTCTCTGAAGTGAGGTTTGTAGCCAAGTAGGGGTCAGCCTCTTCTTACAAATGTCAGGCATTAAGACAAGAGGAGATGACCTCAAGTTACATCAGAGGAGCTTCAGATTGGATATTAGGAAACATTTATTCACTGAGAGGATTGTCAATCACTGGTACAGGCTGCCCAGGGAAGTGGTGCATTCAACACCCCAGGAGATATTTAAAAGATGTGGAAGTGGCACTTGGGGACATGGTGTAAGGCTGGACTTGGCAGCGCTGACTTAATGGTTGGATTTGATGATCTTGAAGGTCTTTTCCAACCTAAACAATTCTATGATTCTATGGTGTTCTTGAAAGACTAAGTTCCTTTTTCCTGGGAATTCTAGTCACAGGGATTCTTTTACATTTCTCTGGGATCAGTAACATTTTAAAATCTTTAATGTGGCTTTTAGTATGCTGGAGGCATATTAATAACTCATAATATTTTCCTACCCGTCTGTAAGTTTTGAATTGAAGAGGCAGACTTAATTTCCTAAATGTACCAAGAACAGAAAGTTTGGATGGTTTCTTTTTGCCTTCACAAGCTCAACACCTTTTGTTTCATACGAAATATGAGGAACTAATTTCACAGAATTAACTTGAAAATCCTTTTCTGAATAATTCATTCTGGAACATCTGGCTGACTCATAGAGACTTTGTTGCTGCAAGAAACTTCCAAGTAGAGATTGTTCTGATCATATCTGCATTTCCTTTGATTATCAATATGGTGGACAGGTTTCACACTGGTTTGTGCAAACCTATAGTAGCTGTGCAAATGAAATTTACTCAGAATGTGCCAAATGTTGTGTGAACTACAAGACTTCTACTGAAAGCTTGATTTTTGCTGTCATTGAACTCAGGGAGGAAGGAATAATTTTGTTCTTATGACTAAGGCTGCTAGCTTGACTTTCCATTGTCTATATTAGGCCATTAAACCTCTTTTTAATATTTACTTGATTTAAAATATTTATTTCTAATCTGATACAGCACAAGCATTTTGCAATTCCTGTGGAGAAGCAAAATAAATTTATAGTTCAAGTTAATTAAGCAGAGAAAAGTAAGAGATGTTAAAAATACTGTTTGATGCAATTTTATAAGCAAATCAATTTACCATATGAAGAGGTGTCTCCCCAGATCCATATCCATGCTCTGAAGTTGTGTTATGTAATCTGTAAAGATGCCTACAGAGAAGCTCACTCATTTCTTGGTGTCATCTCCCAGTTGCAAATCAGTGCATTCTGCAACCAGAGTGTTTGCTGCTCTCTGATTGACCCCTCTGCCCCAAATCATACACAACATCCAGCTGTTCATGGCACTGCAGGAGTTACAGTTCCAATTAAAGCCCTATCATGTGACTTATGGGAAGTATGAAGGTGAGACTTAATATATATTAACATTGGCTTTTTATTTCCCTCATTAATTAATTGTTATTGGCTGCAGGATCAGCTCCTGAGTACCACAGACACCATGGGCTAGAACACGGTGCACATAGAGACAAGACTTGTAAATTGGTTAAAGGGTGTGCTGGTAAAAGAGCTTTTGTGTCCTGGCACTGGGCAGCTGATGGATGGACTCAAGTGCCCGGTGCAGCATGGGCTGGGCTGCACAAAGCTATTGGGAACATGAGGGATGCCCAGTAGGAGCTTCTGGTTTCTTCCTACGTTAAGCAATCCACAAGCCAGGCAGCATGCAGGATCTCACACCAAACCTGGCTGAGTCCTACATGCTCCTCCCTCCTGACCTCCAAGGGCACTGGTAAGCAGAGTGACCACACTGTCTGCTCACCACCCTGTGCAAGGGCAGGGGCTGAGCCTGGATATCTCTGCTTTTCACAGCAATCCCCATGACCAAGGTGGTGTAATTAGCAGCTATGTTAGGTCTAGACTATTCAGTCAGGTCTAACCTCTGCAGATGCCTTTCCTGGAATAAGCTCTGCCTGTCACCCAGTGAACAAAAGGGAATCTCATGAACAGGCCAGATGACAGGACTAAACTGAGTGCCTGTGACTGAGGGGGAGTGAATTAAATTGACTACAAGAAGGATTCTGGAGGCTTGAAAAAAAAGACTTACATTTGAGCTATGACTGTTTCCTTCGTTTAATTACAAAGTGAAGCAGCTCAATGCTGATTCAAACTAAGCAAGACACTCCCACCTTGCAAAATGGAAACCTTGAAAAGGCCAGACTGCCGCAGGGATGCTGGGCAAGGTAGGGAGGCCAGTTGCTAAACAACACATTGGAGGGAGTAGTAGCTGTCTCTTCCCCCTTATTGAGGCAAAAAAATCGAATGCAGACTGTAGCAAACATATCCTGCCCTTTTGAGTGGATGTGTATTCTTCTGAAACACTAGCTGTAACAGAAAAATTAAATTCTCAGGCTGGAAAATATGCACCAGCAAATGTTTTTGTTTGTGAGAAGTTGCATAAATGTTTATAAAGAGAAATAGGTCAGAGGAGATGCAGTCTATAAAACTTCAGAAGCCCTATTACCGAAGTCATTGTGCAAAGAAGCACTACCTAGACTTCAGAAAATGATCATAAAATTGCAAAAATCCTCATTAAATTGAAATACTGTCCCAGTAAAGAGCTTTTTTTATCAGACATGCTTTTAAGAGTGCTGATAAACACTGAAAGGAAGAAGCTGCAGGAAGAAGGGTTTGAAGTAAATGTGATTCAAGTGCTACCTATTACTGTTATAAAATTTGACAAGTTTGAGCAAGAAATGTAAAATGACCCAACTTCACAGCAGCTTGAAAGAATTACCTTAGACTGAGGCTAGCAAGAAATCGCCTCAGCACCATCGATAATACAAAAGGCATTGGGATTATGGAGATGAAATAGTTCTGTGTGATAGGATTTTTTACTAGAAAAAAGTGTCACAATATGGTATCATAAAAGGTCAGCACTGTGGCACAAAATCCACATGGGATGTTGAATAGAGCAGAGCTCACATTGTCTGCTGCTGGTGAGAAAGAAGCCTGAAGAGAAACCTTTCCTGGCACAAGCACTAACGCTGGAGACAATGTACCAAAGGGTGAAATCTATAGTACACTCAGGGAAAACATGTCAGAGAGCCAGCAGCTCCATGTTTAATTCCTGATTGCCCCAAGGCCATGATGGCACAGTCTGAATTAAAAAGACTTTGCATCTTGAATACTTGAATCCATGGTAAGTGAATCTAACAACATGCTTTACATATTTTTCCCCTAAGATAATCAGTTTCAGAAGTGAGCAGGAAAAGAAAAAACCTTTTAACTCTTGAGCTAAATAAATTAAAGGTAAGCAGATCTGAAACCGTGGCAGAAGAGCCCTATGCCAGGCAGACAGAATAAAGGCTATAAATGATGAACACTCATGTGCAAGAAGTAGAAGAGTCTTATATAATAAGACTCTATTTTAATTTTTTTTTTGTAAAAACACTGTTGCATTGGCATTAAGGCTATTGTATATCAGTTTCTTTTCCTTTTTCTTTTTCTGATTTTTTTGACATGGAAATATTTGCTTTGGTGTGAGACAATTTCTGTATCATTGTACCTATCCCTATTCTAGGAAAAAAAACCTGTTTCTGTTAATGCTGGTGCTCACACACTGTCTGTTACCAACCAAGTCCCTGATCACCACTGCAGATATTAATATTCTTCTTAATTCATTTTGAGAACTCAAAATCCTATTTTTATCCTCCTTTTTAGTTATATTAGGCATTTTAGGTTGGGCAAATTCAAAGAGAATCCCTAATCAACTCCTGTGTGAGGCACCACAGCATTTGTGAATTCTGTTTTGCAGCAAGAGGGGAAGTACAAGAATCCCTAATCATGTTAATAAGGTGCTAGAGACAGAGAAAATATTCCTAAAAACAACGACAAAGTCCCTCCCCCAAAGATACTCATGTAAATGTCAGAAGTTTCAAGCAAGCAGTCACAATGATGGATAACACTGCTCAAGTAATTGGAAGTACTTTCAGCACTACATAAATAAACATTTTCCAGCACTGATATGTATTGGATTGGCAAAAGTTAAGTAGCTGTGTAAGACAGATCTGACAAGGATCTAGAGTGCAGAGCAGCCTGAATATGCAATCCTCATTATGTTTGGTTCCAAGATTTCAGTAGGTGATATATTTTGCCTACTGTTTCCATACTGTAGCTCAAAATGTCTCCTCTGCTTTTCCCCAGTCTTAGAAAGAAGGAACATAAAAAAAACAAAATTTCAAATAAATAAATAATTAGCAGTTATATTGTCATTACCACAAATATGAGTATTTATTAGGAAATTACCTGAGCTCATTGAAAATAACTTTTGGCATATCACTGCAGCTGCTCTTATGGGAAAAGATACACTCCAAGTGTAAATCAGTTTTGGAGAAAGCTGCCATGGAGTAAAGAACAAGTCAGGTCATTCAGTGTCACTTTCTACATTTATTTTAAAATTATTTTGTCACTTTTATTAATTTTTGTCACTTTATTATATTTAGTTTATAGTAATATTTGACAGTACTCAGACCATTACATTATTTTGACAGGTGTATGGAAAAAAATCCCACTTCATTTCAAACTAATTTCATTAATCACTTTTTTTTTTAGTTTTGAAAATATACAGCATTTGAACTATTTTAAAGGGCTATAGAATTTCATTACATTTTTTTCTGATTACTACCATCTCCTCTACTATTGGACTGCCACATTGAGCACATTTAGTGGATTTCATTAAAGAGTAAGGTCCAATTTTGTGTTACTGCTATGAAAAATACTTGAAACAAACAAATATGAGGAATGGATAGATTTAGATATAAGTCAAATGATTTTATTAAATCTTATTCACTAGATCTGGTTCATATTATTCACTTAAATGAAGTAAACTTCCCTACATTCTTGGCTTCATTATTCCATTTATTCACATCCTGCCATTTGGCATTTCTTTGTGATAGAATAAACCTTTTGAGATTTACTAGATTTTCCAAATTGATGTCCACATCTCTTACTCATGTAATTATCCCAAGTGTATAACCCAGCAGCCAGTCCCAGCGGCTCAGGTGTCAAGTGGTCACCTCCAGTGCCCCTTACCTGACATTTGAGAACAGCAGCAAGACATTTGTCATTCCCTCATCTCCCCCTTTCCCAAGGCCTTTCTAAAATTCTTGAAATCTGTTTCTAGTCTTGACTAATTAAAAATACTTTGTGTTCTCTGCAAATGTCATCACCTCAGGGTCCTGGTGCTTGGAGAAGAATCAGCTGATATGTCTATGTTCTTTCTAAGGGTCCACTCCTGGCCACTATTGAAACACTAGGATAAAAATAATTCTGTCCAACAAGAACAGTTATTCTTACAGTCACTCATTGCCACAACCATCCTTGGTCATCAGTTGTTTCACCACATGAAGTAGGTGAGACCCTGACAGTGTGTGTATGCAAAAAGCTGCTTGGCAATGCAAATGGGGAAGCTGTGATCCAGCAGAAGATGCTTGTCTGAGCAAATGCATAGAAAACACAGGACCATCTCACCAAAACTCATAATGAGCTTAGGCCATGCTAAGGAAATCATATTTACTGAATTCTAACTCTAAAGAAAAATACAGAATATGCAAAGGAGTATTTGAACATAGGCAGAATACACCCACCATGAAAAAAATGTCAGTCTCACACAGTTCCAGTTTTGGCAATATTTTGGTAACAATATTACCAAGCAGACTGACTGTTGGAGGAATATATTCTTTGCAGAGTTGTTCAGATTGTTTCTGGAAACAAATTAAAGGGCAAGAAATATTTTGATGATTTGGTTTTGAGTGGAAAAATTACATCTGAATCATATGCTATCCATGCAGTCTTGTCTCTGCATTTCTGTATGTGCTATCTGCAGATGATCAGAAAATTGAGGGGATTGCTATATTCTACCAGTTAAAAAGAGATATTCTGAGATTTTAAAAATTAAACTGCTTCTCAATCATAAGTAACTAATGTTAGTTATGTATGAAACCTTTGCCTTTCATCGATCTATCACATTAATGACTGAAAATGATTAACATTCCACAAAGAACTCTCATCCAGTTATTACTCAATTTATTTGTAAAACCTTATGCAATTCTTTGCTTGCAAATGTAATTGTTCTGTTGAGGTTCCAGACCTGAATTATCTGCAGTTTTTACAATAAGGTGATGGAAATACAATATTCCACACACTTGCCTTCCAGGAAGATCTGAAAACACTTCATGCTAACAATAATCTTGGCTCACATTTATCATGATAGAAATCAGAAAGAGCACTGTGGTAATGGAAAATGAAGAAACACACTGGATAATTCCCTGCTTAGAGGGTTGTTTCTCTAAACTAAGAGCGAGTTTTTTGATGATTTATTAAAAACATGTCTTTGAGTCTTGAAAAATGGATAATCAGATTGTTCTGGTGCTAGGCATAAAATAGTAATTAATACTTTAGCTAAAGCTGATGCATTTCTTTTTTAAAACACTATTTGTGTTGTACATTGTTTTATTGCAGTTGTGATAAATGATATAAAGTTATATGAATGGCAGCCTTACCTTGCAAACCAAATCTATTATCTGCAACAGTCACATTTTAATAAATCATGCCCTTTATTTTTTTAAAGTTGCACTACATATTTATAACTGTCATTATTCACCTAAATTAGCAATCCTTTCTGACCTCCCATGAAATCTATGTTTGTGTTTTCTCAGATTTTTTTGTCAGATAGGTGCTTACTTGTACATACAATGTCATATTTGTATAGAAGCTCTCCATAGCAACAAATGAGCTCTTGAGGGTAAGAAAGCAGTGAAGTTCAACTTTGATTTACAAAAACGAATCAATCTTGTCCACTTTTTTGATAGTAACTTTGATAAGATTTATAGTTCAACTGTGTTGTCATTTGCTTCTCCTACAAATGTCATATAAAATTTAACCTTATCCTTCAGAGAAGTACTGCTCTCTGGAACTCCTACGTGTACCCCAGGTACACCAACCTCTATGCTGGATTTCTTCTTCTTCTTATCATCTGCTTGGGACAAATTTTGAAAATTCAGTGATCTGCCACTGAGGAGCGGCACCTATCAATTGAGCTGTAGTTGGGAGGTCTTTGTCTTCCAGCAGTAGAGCTATTTCTCTTCTAATGGGCACCACTTAATTTTCCTTCCATGCTGCTCCATTTGGATGGTGGAAGTTGTCTGGTCAGGTACTCCTCACCTTGCTCCCCTGAATTCAGAACCTGTCAGAACATGATTCCCATCAGTGTGGAGGAGGAAAGGAACTTTGCCCAGGAAGGTCCCTTTCTGATAGCTATTACAACAACCCCAAATGATGTGCTATTTCTCATTTAAAACTTGTCAATTTTAAAGATCTTTTCTGCTGCATTTCAGGATCAATTTTACTTCCTTCATAAGGAAACATAGAGTAGGCATAAAAACTTTTTAATATAGTGTGGCAGAATAACTGAAGTTCCTAAATTTCACTGCTATCCATTTTATTCTGCTGACTGGTGCTCCTTTAGGTATGATCATATTTGTTTTAATCCCTTCAGGTGTGTCTCTGTGAAATAGCCATATGCCATACTTTCATGCAATTTCCACTATTTCCATGATCCTGTTTTTCACCTTCCTCTTTCAGCCTGAATGTAGACCTATTCACTTTCTCTACTTCTTCATCATCATCCCAAGAATTTCCTGAAGTACAATGGATTGTCCTAAAAGACCAACCCAACTAGTAAAAGTGGAAATTATAAGCCTCCAATCTTCTTGGTAGTTTGCTCACTAACCAGTGAGCTTGTATCCATTCTGGATTTCATTTTGAGACTGAGCCATCTTTTTGCTTCAAGTTAAGAAAAGAATTGTCACACTACAGAAATACTGGGAGCAAAAGAACTTGCTTGCACTGAGTGGTTGCCTCTAACTTCCATTCATACTCTCCCTGACAGGTGTGCATTCCTGGTGTCTATTAATGGTGGAATGACCCACTGGAAGTTCAAATTCTCTATCTCTGGCAAGAGTTGGAATTCAATATATTTGATAATTCTGCCTTTCTGCCATTAAGTTAAAATTAGTCAACACATTCTACAGTTATATTCTCAACTCACAGACACAAAAAAGCACAGGCAGTATAGCAGGATAAGTCTAGTTTCTTTAGAAAAACAGGGTAGAGTTATTAATTTCTCTTTTTCTTGCACAAATTAAGTTTCTTTCTGTTATTCCCCCTTGCTATAATATAGAGCAGATAACTTCTTGCTACAGCTCTTTAAACACTCAGTTGTACATGCACCAGAAAACCACAGTGAAGTGCTTGCTACTTTTACTGACAAACTTGTTCAGATGTTATAGGGAAAAAAAGGCTAAATTAAGCTAGTCAGGCTGTTCTTTCGGGTTTTTTTGAGATGCTTATAGGATAAACAGTGTTTTCAAATTATTATCCCTAACCTTTCTCTGTAAATCCTAAACTCTCTCAGCTGTGTATAGCTATGACCCTTCATGTGACCTCTCAGAGTTTAAAACCTATTGTTTTCTTAATGCGATTTTTTATCCTAGCACATTATTGTTTATAAACATTATTCATCATAACTCTGTTTTCAAGCATATCACTCAATCAAAATCCTCCAGAACATTTTTCTCTATATCACAATTCATGAATAACAGTATTTTCCCCTTTTGAAACACCAACACCTGCAAAAAATGAAAATTATTTTCCAGTATATGAAAATATTGCAGCATTTTGTATTTCATTAAAATTATTGGCAGACAAGTAGTATTTTTTATAATTTTTTGCATGATTTTACATAGTGGTTAAACTCAATTTTTTACCATTTTCCCTCAGGTCTGGTTCCAGTTACCTTTCAAATGGTACAGGTCATCTTGACCTCCCAGGACACGGAGGAGCAGGGTAAGTGGGTGGCTGTGTAATCCTGCTGTTCTCTTACTAAGACTACAGTGTAGGGAATAGGAAACACAGTGGGACTTCTTTCAATGTGAAAAACCTGCTGGTGAAAGCGTTCTGTCAGACTCAGCACACACAGGGCTGAGTCTGTTAAAGGGTGAACCTGGCTTTTTTGTCTCCTCCAGACTTGAAAAATATTACTGGAATGAATGGAGTCTCCCAGGATCCTGGCAGCAAAACCAAGGAGTGGGTGCTGGCCGCTGGGTTTTATCAGGATTTTCAAACCTTCCTGTATTTTCCACAAAGTCTCCTAAATATGGACGTTGTTCCTGCCAGTCTTGTTGGCTTTGGCAATGTTTGGCTGTTATGCCTGTTGAAACATTCCAGAGAGGAACACTAAAATAAGAAGATTTTATGTCATTTCCTGGTATTAAACCAGAGCTTTTTTTGTATCTCTTTAGCTTTAACACTGTGATAATCTTTGATCAATTCTCTTATTTTTTCCTTTTGCAAGAGTAACATTCAGCTATTTCGTTGTCAGAAAGTTTATTATAAGACAGGAAAAGGCAGTGCTAATGAATTGCTTACAACAGATACAATACTACTGAAACTATCAGCAACAAAAATACTTTGTGATTTGAGGCAGTTCTGCAAAATTACTATTAGATTCTTTTTACTGCAGGCGAAGTCAGAAAATGTCAGACTTCTCATTTCAAATATCTAATGTAGTTACATGCATTTTCTTCTTCCTGAAGGTTCATCCTTGTGTGAATATTTGTACTGACTGTCCTTCAGAGTGGCTAACACAGACTTTTTAGTTTTGCAGCTTTACATAAAAGTACAGTTAGGATTTAAGATACGCCATATTTGCCAAAAATCAAATAGTATTTTCCCATAAATACAAGAAATCCAACACTTCCTGAGCTGGATGTCTAGTATGTGTGTTGCCATCATGCTATTTATATTACTGTGCTCCTGTTAATGAATACATAAGCATATGTTTTGTTCCAGATAAGAATCAAGTTGATAAATATTTATCTGACTATCCTTCATGCTTAGGCTGAAAATCACTCCAGTAAAGAAAAGCAAAGCAAAGTTAAATTTTGTGCATATGGTGCCACCCTTTGCCTATTCAGCCCCTCCCCTGTTCAGGGCAAGGACTGGAGAAGGAGTGATGACGATGCTTGGGAGCTCTGGTCTCTGACTGATGTTACTATAGCAAAAATAGAGATATAGGTATCAATTCTGCCAAACACAGACATGTAGCTGGTGACCTCATCTGCTGGCCACTACAGCAGAAATGTCTGGCCATAGACTACAAAGATGGTAAGAATAAAATGGAGAAAGCACATGAGAAATCAAGTGGAAAGTCCTAGAGATCACAGAGTGGGGGAATGGTGAGAAAACCAATAAATGTTTCAAGCACAGCAGGAGCAAGAGGTCAGTAAGAGATATAGAAATGTTCTTTAAGAAGGAACATTTATTGACACAAAAAAATATTTTCTAGGCAGCACACTATCTCCAAAAATTGTTCCTTTTATCTATGAAGTGGGATGGAGAGAAGTCAGAAACGGTCAACGACATTCTTGCAAGGATGAAAAGGGAGGAAAGTAAAAATTCAAGCTCTGCAAAAGAAGGGATTAAATATACAACTATTCTAAGAAAAACTAGTGTACAATAAAATATTAAGTATGATAGGAAATTAGTCACGTCAGTTGGATGTGAAAGGAATTTTAGTATGTAAACCATGCATTTGGATTCTGAAGACCAAGAGCATGAAAAGAAGTACCACCTTTTAGTTTCATCATCCAGTGTATTCAGTGTTCTATGACTGTGAGCAAACTCTTCCTTGCTGGCATGGATTTAGGCCAAGGAAGATCCTATAGGCTCCATTCTGCATAGTCAACAGCCTGCTTTTTATGAAATCTGATCTTACTGTTCAAATGAAGGATGCTGAATGATTGACAGATGCCGAATTCTTTTCTTCCACATTTTATGTCATCTTTAATGCCATCAGATCTGTGTGTATGTGCATGTTGCATTCTTATGTGGGTGCGGGTGTGTCTTGGCATTACCATAAGGAACTGGAAAATTTCTGTTTGGAAACAGGAGATGCTCAGCAATAACCTGATAGTCTAAACCATCAGTGAATATGTAGGATCCTATTCTGCCTGGTCACAGGTTTGAATATAGACTTCCTATCTCCTACATGAGTGTCCTGAGCTATTAGTTCTGCTGTTGTAGACCTTTTTCATTCCCAGCTGATGGAGGTTGTATTCAACCTTTATTATATCTGAAAAAAAGAGGAAAAAGGTCTCCAAACTTCCCACTGTCAGCATGCACCAATAATGTGCCAAGGGGTCCAGGTTCAATCCAGTGTGTTTTAGTATGTGTGCAGAGTGGTTTGTGTTCAAGGCTCAGAGCCACATACAAACACACAATGGATCACTGTTTCTAGCAGAGATGTGAAAGACTGGAGCATCCCAGGGAAGCAGTTCATACCTGCATGTCTCAGCTGCCACAGCCATGTTGTCACACAAGATCAAGCTGAAATGCCTCTTGCTTTGCATGGAACCCCTGCCAGAGACCTGAAAGATCTTCTCTGGCAGCAATTTAGCAAAGAAGCTGCACTTTCCAGCCTCTGAACTCAACAGGAACCATAGTCCCAAGCAGTTTGTTATTCATAATCATATGTAACCAAGGGTTTCTTTGCAATGTGTGCCTACACCTTACAGTTTTTGGCATTTCTGGGACATTTTCACAGAGAAGAAGGCATCTGATGTTACATCTGCTTCCTCTGCACCTGTCTGTGCATCCTTTGATATCTATAACTGCCTAAAAACGAAGGTTTTTCTCTCCTCTCTTGGCACTGCAACAAATCCTGGTGCTGCAATTACTCCTCTGTGTGTCATGAGACGGGCTCACTCATGCTCAGTGATAAGTTACCCTTGGTACTCAGTGAAAAGTTACTCATGGTACTCAGTGCAAGAAACCTGGCAGACAAAGAAGAAAGAGGGTACTGAAAGCACTCTCAGGGGGAGGCAAGTTTGCCAGATCAGGGCAAGGTGGGTGCTAGAAATATTGGAATAGGCAGAACACATACACATAGATGGGAAAATGCAGGTACCTCTAGACCAAAGAAAGGTAAATTTTATAAATTTGAGTCATCAAATCCTCGCCTAGCATGGTGTGCCTGATAATGGAAAGGAAATTTACAGTTAAATGTGAATCACAGCAGTCATGTCCCACTTTTGCTTCAACTATTAAAGATGGATGAGTTAATTACCACCTATTTACCCAGCAGAAAGATTCACAATATAAAATACTCTCATGGAAAACAAAGTCAGCATGGTTTCCACCTCCTGTCCTTAATGCAAGAGAATCAGAGAATTGTAGGCTAGACCATGTGATCAATAATTGCCGAAGTGGAATAAAATACAGCCAGAAAACATGACTATCTGCTTTGAAAGTTTCCATGAAAACATCTCACACAGAACTGCAAAGAAAAAATATTCAGAGATTTTTTGAGTGGGAGACAATTTTCCAAAAATACTGTAATTTTACAGTAATTTTGCTCGTGGAATAACAGAAATTTGGTGAAACATGTTTTTCACAAATTTCACTCCTTACTTCATCTCCATTGATTGCATAAATATGGTCTTTCAAGTACAAAATAGGCATGCACTACCATTACCTGGTGGCCAAATGCTCTCACAGGGGCTACCACAACCCAGGGGTCACCAAGCAGTTGAAGGCAGGCATAGACTCAACATTCCTGAGCCAGCTTTGAGTTCAGGCCTGATGTTGATACCTACATTACACTGCCACTCTTGGTGTTTCCTAGCCCTCTGACTCCATGTACTAAATACCTGGGCAATATATTAGTATTTTCACCTCCATGATTGCTGTGATGAGGGAGCTTAAGGTTGGTGCAGATTTGATTGGACCAGACACCCTAGAGATGTGGTGGTCCAATCAAATTTTCTGAGGTCCCCGATGAAGGGAGGAATGATGAATCTGACTCCATGTTCTTAGAAGACTAATTTATTATTTTATGATACTATATTATATAAAAGAATACTATACTAAGCTGTACTAAAGAATACAGAAAGGATAGAGACAGAAGGCTAGAAGGCTAAATAATGGAAACTTGTGACTCCTTCCAAAGTCCCAACACAGCCTGACCGTGATTGGTCATTAAGTCAAAACAATTCACATGTTGGATAAACAATCTCCAACCACACTTCAAAGCAGCAAAACACAGGAGAATCAAATCAGATAATTATTGTTTCATTTTTCTCTGAGGCTTCTCAGCTTTGCAGGAAAGAAATCCTGGGCAAAGAGATTTTCCAGAAAATATGATGGTGCCACTAGACCCACCTTGGAGAGGAATGAATTTGTTAGCTCAACTCCTGTGCTGGGATAAATGGTTGAATCTCCAGTGATGCCAGAGAGATTCAGCCACTCCCGCTAAGGATCTGGCTTGCTGGGAGCACATCAGCGTGCTCTAACGAGCTGCTTTGTAACAGCAGCTGCACAAAGATCCAGAAAAGAGCCTTCCATGGCCTGGGCACAGGACTTTGAGCTGAGTTCATCTCAGTGGGAAGTATTCCTTTGCATATCTTCTGGTGCACATGAAAGAGCATAGCTACCTGTTGTTTTGTAGACTGAGTATGAAGAGAATTTTATATTGCCAACAGAAGGTGTGAGCATTATTCCCTTTGAAGTTGAAGGCAGAACTCTAGACTGCAGGAGCAGAAGTATCAGGAGCATCATTAGTAACTTTCCTGTTTCTTCAGCACACAGTTGAAAGGCTTCTGTCATGGTGATTTTAAAACCTCTCCTTTGAAATTATTTTAGATACCCTTTTTTGCACTTAACCTTACAGTTTTTCATCTGCCTTGTTTTTTCAGTTCAAACTGTGAAGCATTCCCTTCATTTAAGTTCCTTATATTTATTTCCTAATATTTAATTTTGTAGCACTGATCTGGGTTTGGTTTTACAAAGTAAAATCCAAATGTGTGAGAACTGTGAGAGTGAGATGACTGGATACATGGGCAGATAGACAGACATTGTGATTTTCTATCCTTATAGATTAGCAAATCAAAACCTGCTTAACTTGTCTTATTTATTTCATACTGCTTGTACCTGCTGGCCAAGGGAGTAAGCTTTTTTCCAATTTGCTGTGAAGGTGATATCACAGAGCAGTCTGAACTTAAGAAATAGAGCTGTACCCTAGCAGGTGCCAGCTGAGTAAACTCTTAGGCCACTTTGCACAAAACAAAGTAAAAATGTTGATAGTTTTAAAACACAATGGAACTGATCAAGATGTAGGATTCTCAGTGCAGATAAACTTTCTGGACTCAGGCCTATTTATGTATTAGTAGGAAATGAAGGCAGCCAAGAAACACTCTGACTTGTTCATTGCAAGGAAAAACTTCGAGTTTCAGGTATTCTCATGATAGGAAAAGACAGACATGCTTTTGAAACCACCACGTTGTCATTTCAAGTATGGGGGAGGGTGTGTGGGGAACAGGAGACATTTCTTGTAACCAGTGGTGCTTTTATTAAATACATCTTGTACATTCCAAATGGCTTCAATTACCTGTACGTCAGCAGTAATAACGTATTTCTTTAGCACTTAATACCAGAAGTTCTTTGTATTTTTAAATCAGAACTGATTTCTGGAAAATACTTCATGGATAGGATAGGTCAGTGAACAAAACCATGTAACTTCCTGTGAATTATTTTAGTCCAAGGGTGGGTAGGAACAGAAATTTGCAGGAAAACCCTGGTCTTCCATACCTGCCTCTCAACAACTCTGGCTTTTTTCCTGGCTTCTCTGCAGTCTGTGAGCAGTGGGTGATGCTGAAGGAGACAGGGGAGAGGTCAAAACTCATTCCACCTTGTTAATGCTGTGGCAGAGGCCATTTCAGCCATAGTAAAATCTGGACTGACCTGCTGCTGCTCTCAGTTGCATCTGCACAGAGAAGGGAGCTGGTCTCAGCCTCTCTCATATACACACATAAAACTTCATGTAATGGCAGTGAGGAGCACCTTGCTCTCACTACAAATCCTCCTCCCAACTGATTTTTCAATGATCAGCAAAACCCTCCTTCTTCTCCTAAGAAGGAAGTCTGCCTTCCTGCAGGAGCAGCTTCCATCACAAGAGAGTGTTTGATTACCCCTCCACCCTGGGCCTAACAAGAAAATAAAGAAGTAATGACAGAAAGACTAAAAAGTACTAGCTTATGGAGCAAGGGTATCTGTTGACCACAGAAATTAGGACTGAATGGTAGACATTTGCATTTCAGCAGAGCTCTGCCAGAAAAATAAACCAAATAGCTTGTATTTAATAACAACAACAGTAATAAAAGTCATGGCAGGGAATTCTACTTCCAGCTGTGCAGAGGCAGACCTAAGCCCCCCGAAGCTATGGCAATGCCTCCACCAATACAGCTGGCTTTGAGTCTGCTCTAGAAGAAGCAGGAGAGGAAACAGAACAAAGGTTGCCTCTGATGACCAGGAAAGGGCATGCAGGGCAAGGGTGGGATTGCTGTACTTCTGCCTAGAGGAACCCCTCCCATGTGTACCAGGACAGGAAAACCAGCATGAAAAATTAGTCACAGTGACATTAGGGGTTCATCACAAACTGACTCCTCTGTCCCAGCTTCAGCCTAAGAAGCTGCTTCCCCATGGCTGTGTGGCCCCATGCAGGAGTCCCCCTCTTCCTGGGTTTAAATGAGAAGTATAAAAGGGCTTTTTTTAATTTACTACAGCATTTTGTTTTTCTAAATTCACAATCCTGTAGGTTTCATGTTAGAAGAGATGAGGAAAAAAACCTAAATGAGTAATGCAGCTTTTAATACAAGCATCTGGTCCTGCAGACATGCTGAGTAGGAGGAGGAGGATTTTTCCATTTTAAATAAAGCAATGATTATAAAAACATGACAGAAGTGTGTCTTCATATGGGAAAGCCTGTCACCTTTATTATTTCTGCTGGCAGCAGTTACTAGATGTACTTTCTGAAACATAAGCCTTTCACTCACAGACATAGCATTGAAGTATTCCTCTCATGAAATGCAAGTAGAAAGCCAGAGGTAGACTCAGATTGTATTGGGAGAGGCTGTTAAAATAATCACTCATTTCCACCTTTATTGTTTGTCACAGTAACACACCTTGGGCCAGACCCTTCTTTTACAGAGGAAGGCTGTGATCTTTCAGAGCAAAGAAGATTATTTCTTTTTATGGATAAGAACTTAGGTAAAGCCTTCAATAGGCCATGTCTTTGTGCCTTTGAAAGTGATCCTTTTATTTAATGTTTTTTGCATCCAGAGTTCCTTGCTATATTTCATTATTGAAGATGTGTGAGAAAAACTCTTCACTTTTTTCACTCCATTTCCCTTTCAATAAGAATGGCTAAAAGTCCTCACTCTGGTCTACTGAAAAGAAGGAAACTTTTCAAGGGAGGATAAACAACATAAAACCCAAACAAAAAACCAAACATACAAAACCAGGAAAAAACACATCAAATCCTAGAAATGATTGCTGAGACATTGCAGGGATAGTGAATGAGGCAGAGAAATTATAATATTCCAAAAAGAAAACAGCTGGGGAAGGAAGAGAGGCATGATTCCACCCATGCCATAGTCCTACAAGATATCCAGGGTGCAGAGAACACAGTAATGCTATGTAATGGACACTAGTAATGTCCAGTCTGGAAGTTGATTGGCTCAATTGACCAATTAATTTGTGATAACTTCACCCAATAGCAAGGATTAGCTTATGGTAGTTCAGATCATCAGGTATCAGTGCAAAAGGTGGTCAGACTGGTCCTCTGCAGCTCCCTTCTTTTGCCTATAGATGTTTTGGGCACCTCAGAAAAGACATTGCTATGTGCAAGTCCGGGACAGCCCACCCTGCAAAGCAGGTGCTGAGCCCCAGGACATCCTGTGCTGTGCCAGGGATGAGGAGGCTTCCAAGCTGCTCAGGGATGTAGGATGGCTCCAGGTATGGGAAAGGCACAGCCTCTGCATCTCTGCAATGAAAAACACGAAAGAGGGTTTCCAAGCAGGGCTTGGGAAGCAGTTTGCCCTTCTCACTGATGGCAGATCTAACTACAGAATGGCATAAATAATCTGCAATATGGATGGTCCCAGGTAGAGAAGATAACTGGCCTGATTTTGTCACTTCTGGGCAAGCATTCTGACCCAGGAGGACATACAAGCTGGAAGGGGTGGAGGCTTCTAATTTTCCTGTTATGTTTAGGGGGCAAGTAGCCGCCATAACCACAGTTTGCACAGGAACTGGTTGAATGGTGCATGTGAAAACAAGAGGAGACCCCTGTGTTTGATACATCCCAGGAGGTACAGGCTTGAGGAGTGACAGTAAAGATCAACAGAGGTTCAGGGTCAATGTTTTGGGGCAGCTGACTTAATTCCACCTACATTTCTTGGTGCCCATCTCTTTTATCAGGTTTGCTCCTGTCTGGCTCTGCCTGCATTCCCACACCTGTGGAGCAGCAGAGGAAAGGAAATGCCAAGGGCAATTCTGATGGTTGGCACTAGCAGGGAGAAGGATAGAACTTACTGAGCTATAGTACAAAAAAAACAACAAAAAAACCCCAACAAAACGAACAAAAAACAAACAAACAAACAAAAAAAACCAAGAAAAAAAAAAAAGAAGAAAGGCATTTAAATGTAAAGATTCTAAGAAATCACTGCAATGAGTAATTATTTCTAAGACCAACCTACTCACCAGACAAACGCCAACTCACAAGTACGGAGACGGACAGCCAGGCAGACAGAGCCTGTGCACTTCCAATGCAAAATCTAACTCCCAACCTTCAGAGAAGGGTCTAGCAGCCAGTTACAGCAGTAACTGAGTTTTGTGGTGCTCTGAATCCCACGAGGCTATGAGGGCTGCTTTGTGCGTTACTTCCCAGCAGGTTTGATGGGAGACACAGCATGTCACAGAATTGTGAGGATGAATGCAAGAGGTGAGCAGAAAGAAGCTCCTTTGGTGTGACAGGAAGAAGGATTGAAAAGAAAGTTTAAAATCAATATTTAAAGCAAAACAGATGCTGGAGGTCCTGAAGGGTAATCCATCAGTTTTTCTTGAGGAAATGTGTTTTGAGAAGAATTTTAAAATAATTAATTATGATCTTGCATGCATCTTGGTGGGAGAAATCCTTAAGCAAAACCACTTGGGTGCAGGCTAAGCTGCAAATTATGTTCATTCAGACCCATATTTTGAGAAACAGAAGGGAATTTTGGGTGCCATTCTTTGTCTTACTCTCTTTTTCTGCTGGTATCAGGCATACATTGAACATTCACTCTCCAAGAGAAAAAAAGTCAACTGTCTCTTGGTGGATACTAAAACTCACTGATCACTTATAGAAACACAGGTACAATGTGGCTGTGAGGGAATGCAGTGAGATAAAGACTCAGTTTTTACTACTTTTAGAGTTATTTCTGCATCCATTAGGAATCATCTGGAATTACCAAAACTCACTCAGGTCACAGGGATGACATCATAAAATCACATTTTTAGTGTGTCATTGTAGTTTACTTTCAAGTTAGCCTGGTTTTGGTCACATTATGGTTGGATAAAATACAGCTATTTTAATGATAATAGATAATATGCCTAATTCAGTTGCCCAGTCTTCCTGTGCAGGGTTTTCTTTTACCTCTGTAATTTGTTCTGTCACCATCACTTCCATTACCCCCACTGAGAATCATACGCTTTTCTAAGAATCTGTATAACAGTAAGAAGTCTGTGGATATTACCATGAGACAGACAAAAGCAAATATGGAAAGACACTATAATGTCTCAGTATGAAAAATGCTTCCTACAATTCCACATTCCTGCAAGTCTCTGGTACTCAGAATCATAGAATTGATCACAGAGCCCAACCATTAACCCTTGCCACCCCCCATGTCCTTAAATGCTAAATCTACATGCCTTTTAAATACCACCAGGGATGATGAGTCCACCACTCCCCTGGGCAACCTGTTCTAACACCTAACAACCCTCGAAGTGAAGAATGCTATCACGATTTCCAATCTTAACCTTTCCTGGCACATCCTTGGGCAATTTCCTCTTACCACTTGTTACTTGGGAGAAGAGACTGACCTCCACCTGTCTTTCACTTCCTTTCAGGCAGTTGTAGAGAGAAATAAAATCCTCCCTGAGCCTCCTTTTCTCCAGGCTAAACAACTCCAAGTCTCTCAGCTGCTCCTCAAAGGACTTTTGTTCCAGACCTTTCCCTAGCTCTGCTGCCCTTCTCTGGACTTGCTCCAACCCTTCAATGTCTTTCTTGTAGTGACAGGCCCAGAACTGATGCATTTGATAGGGCAAAAAAAATAAAAGCTATATGTTTATCAAGATCTTACTTGATAAGCAAAAGTGTGTTGTTTTGTTTTGTTTTTTTTTAATCCATCTTCATGCAGGAATGAACAAATTCCTGTACTAAGTACTTGCCTTTGAACAAAGCACACAGAAGTGGCAGCATCCAGAAGGCCTTACCTCAAATCCAGGTTGTCCAGCCATGCAAGTTCAGTCCTCCTGGAATTAATGAGTTGGTGACAGTCTCAAATGGAATATGGATTTTCAGTGTATTCACTTCCCTGAGCATTCCTGCACTTTACCCACTAAAGATGTCCTTACACTTTCAGCCCAAAGTATGACCCACAGCCTTCTGTTAACAGTTTTCTAATATAACTGTTCACACATTATTTTCAGCTGCAGAAACAGGTACTTCTTCATGCTGAACTGTCAAGGAATAACCTCAAAGTTAGCTTAAAATATAGAGATGACTTGGAAAGGTTCTGTCCTAATGCAATATCTCCTTAAATTAAAAAGAAATGAGATTGTTAATGCACAGAAATTGCATGGCATTGTCTTCTCAGTGAACACTTTATTCCAAAATAAATCACAATATTTTGAAATGTTCAGCCCATCCTAAATACTTCATGAAAAAAAAAAAAAAAACCTAGAATAAAAGTATCACATTCTGGGATGCAGGAAGAGTAATTTGGGATTAATCCTGACAATATTAATGTGGCTGCATCAGAAACATCATTTTGAAAGGGCAAAAGAGTCTTCTCTCAGAAATTAAATCTACAGGTTGCTACTCTATACATATGAGGTACATTTGAGCAGGAACATCCTCAGATAAACTAGAAAGCTGGGCAAATATTCTGAACTCATTCAGCCCAATCTGCTTCTTGTGGGCTCCCACATCACAATCATCAGTAAGGCACCAAGGGCACCACACTCAGATTTGCTCAAAGTTAAGGGACCAGTTTCAGAAGACTGAAATTTACTGTAATAGAGATGAAGACCTCAGAGGATTACAAGTGGTGACTACCTAGAAACAAAAACCCCAAAACAATGTGGTCTTAAGGTTTGTTTAAATTTACTTTAATGACTCTTCCTCTCAAACCAATAAGCCTGAAGAGGCAGTTGCTAATTAGTGTGTCAATGTCTTAGCTGATTATCTTTCCCTGGGACCACAGTGCAAATAACCCTATGACTTTTCTTGCACTAGGAGAACAGGTTTACAAAGTCTAATTAGGACGCTGAACAGCCAATTGTGATGAAGAAACCAACATAGCCTGCTTGTTTTGTAAATATCTTGAGAGGGTTTCTAAAATTCTCTCTATTAGTGCCTTTCTTTGGGAAAGTAGTTCCACCTAAAGGAGTCAAACACAGAAAGAAGTGGGAAGTGTCAATATCCGAGCAGTATATGGTTTGGGAACAGGCTTCTTCTCTGTGTGTTATTTAATGAATGAATCAATTTGCTTTCCTCTTCAGAGAAAAAATTGAAAAATTATTTCATCCCACTTAATCAATATCAGCCAATATTAGTCTTCCTTGGTGAAGCTAGAGGGCAGTTAACATTCACACACCTCCCACTATAATTTTATCTTCATACAGATAAAATAAATTATCTGTAATGGTCAACTTTCCTCCCCCATTTGAACACCATGGTCTACCTTTGGCAGAAATGAGCCAATTCAAGCAACTAAAATGCTATCAGCAAAATAAAATTATTATCTCAACAGAAGAGGATGATGTCTAGGTGTTTGCAGGATGACCTGTCTGGTACATGCCCTCCGAGATTAGAAGGGCCGCATATTTTTATGGAGTTTGCTTGGTCAGGTTTTGGTACTGGGAATAGTGGCATCTGCGAGGTTGTTTGACACTTGCCCCTGTCCAGTGGAGCCAGTGCCAGCCAGATCCAAGACAGACCCACAGCCAGCCAAGCCTGAGCCCAGCATCAACGGGGATATCACCTTTGGGCTAACAAATAAGAGGGAAAGTTAGAGGGAAAGTTACAGCACAACAGCAGCTGCAGGCAGAGACAGGAGTGAGAACATGTGAGAGCACCAGCCTTGCAGACACCAAGGTGGGTGAGGAAGAAGGGGAGGAGGTCCCCAGGAGCTGGACCAGCGATCCTCCTGCAGCCCATGGTGCAGATGCTGGTGAAGCAGCAGTGCCCCTGCTGCCCTTGAAAGTCCATGGTGGAACAGAGATCCATTTCCAGTGCATGGAGGGCCCCCTAACAGAGATGGGGGATGCCTGAAGGAAGCTGTGACCCCATGGGAACCCCACACTGCAGCAGGATTCTGGCAGGACCTGTGGAGAGAGAAGACCACACTGGAGCAGGTTTGCTGGCAGGATCCATGGGGGATCTGTACTGGAGCAGTTTCTGGAGGATTACACCCTGTGGAAGGGACTCATGCTGGAAGAAGAAATGCAGTCCATGGAAAACACCTACATTGGAGAAGTTTGTGGAGGACCCTCTCCCGTGGGAGGGAGAAGCAGCTAGAGAAATATGAGAGTGAAGTTAGGAAGGAAGAAGGGAGGGATGAGAGACAAGTATTTTAAGAATTGGTTTTACTTCTCACTACCCTACACTGATTTCACTGGTAGCAAGTTTAATTAATTTGCCCGAGTTGAGACTATTTTGCCCATGACAGTAACTGGTGAGTGATATCTAGCTGTTCTTGTCTCAATCTATGAGATTTTCATTGTATTTTCTCTCCCTTCTGCAGCTGAAGAGGGGAGTGATAGAGCAGCTTTGATGGGCACCTGATTTCCACGAGGGTCAATAAAATTATTTAAGGAATTGTATTTCACCAAATACCATTTTTTTTTCTGTAATATCAGCAGAGCTCTTCACAACTGTGGATCCTAATCCTTCTACTTTGTGGAAAGTGCCGAAAAGAGCATGACAGAAGAGACTGGAAGACAGAATAATTCAGATTCTTTGACTGTCACACCTGTACTGCAGACCAGAAAGAGATGTTTTGATATGTCATTGGTGTGGATAAAGACTGCCTAATCTCCTTTCACAGTGTGCAACTGTTTATACACCTTCCGCTGACATTTCAGTGGTACTCTTTTTACTCTGCAGTCCCAAATGTCCAGATCTGTGAAAAGCACATTATATCATTCTGAAGTGAAGTTTAACTTTGAGAGAAAAAGGCATTCTAGAATATAAACCAATAAATACCTAGAAGAAATGCAGGAAAATCCAACTATTGAGTTTTCTTTTTGTGTCCTATCAATGCATTTTTCTTTGGTAGGAGTATATTTCTGCTACTCATTTTACCAGTTTCTCTGCTCAGCTTTCAGGTAGCTATAAAAAATTATGACTTCTTTTTGTTCTACAGAATATTTTATTGATCTGATATTAAACATGGCATCATTATTTAGAGCAGAGGTCAAGTTTACTCACATCCTCAGTGATCACTGTACCACATCCTCCTCACTGTCCTAATTTCCTGCCTCTTCCCTCTCCCATCGTAGACACAGCTTGTTAAGAGCTAGGGATTGATGTCACCCTCTGTTGGCATTTGCAGAGTAAAGTACTCAGGAATATAATGGTTTTTTTACAGTGCCTTTGTCTCATTCTTCTGGATCCAATCCTTGTGGTTTGCTACAATCCAGCTAAGCCTTTGTGCTAATCCCCCTGACAAGCATTAGGAGTATCCAGTATAATGAGATCATTTAACTAAGTGAGGTTTGGGGTCTTCACAGAAAAGCCAGTGATGAAGCACATGGGGAATCTCTGTACAGATGAGATCTTTCTTTGATGGAACCACCTCTGATCCCAGAGAAACACTGTGGGTCTCCTGATCATTTTTCTTCCCAGTCATATCTATGTCCAACAGGGCAAGCTCAATTCTTACCATTACATTATAAGTTCTCTGCTATAATTAATTTTTTTTTGTAGCACTCCTGCCTGAGTGATTTCCTTTCTAAGCAGATATTTCAAAAAGAGGAAGAAAAATGATCCTTGAATTGCAGCTACATTGCTGGCTTTATGAAGATACATGGTACAGCCAGAAAAACAATGACTCCCAACTTGAGCAGCCTTCTCTGAAACCACAGATATCAAGCAGACGCTGTTCAAAATAAAATGATAAATTTTTTGCAAGGGGAAAAATATCCCACCTCTTTTAAGTCATAGAAATTAATTATTTAGTGCTCAACTACATCCTTTCATCCTATTCCTGTTTGCTCCTAGGAATGGAGAGGAAACAATTTACAAAAAAGGCTACTGAATTTCCTGTCAAGGGTAAAATGACTTTGTTTTCATGTCCTGAGTGCTGTTCATGATGATATTGCATGCTGCATGTCTGTCAGTGACACTTCAATTGTTGGGATTCCAGTAAGGAATTGACATTCTCTAAATGCCCTGGAAAATGCGCCAAAACTGCTCTAATCTTACATCTGCCCAACCTGCAGAATGACTTTGGAAGTACTTCACATACATTTAAATTAATTAAGGGCCTTGGGAAAGGAACTTCAAGGAAATTAAACAGTGAAACCAACAAATATTTGGCTTAGCTATAGACCCAGGACCAGACCAATAGTCTTGGCTATTTTGGCTCACAAAGTTTTGCAGAGCCAAACAAAGTAGATCTACTCCACCTAGCATGGAATCTATTAAGACCCTATTTGGGTCTTAATCCAACAGATTCACAAATTTAAACCTTTTTAAACAATGTCTCCTTCCTAAGTAGAGTTTCATTCTGTGGTTCTTGACCTGCTCTTGACCTTTTTCTGTATTCCTCTTATCCCTTGCTTGGGAAAGGATATGATGAGCAATGACATTTTAAACCCAGATTATTCACAGATGTTGAGCGTCTTTATTTCAGAGACAGAAATGCTTGTGCAGGCCTGGCTGGAGCAGCTACAACGTTCAGCTCTTGCTACTGCTACTGTTCCCCCAGTGGAGATGATTCTGATGATTCACAGGCTGTTTTGTTGCAAAATCAATCCGTGGGTCATCTTCTGGGTTTGGGATCCTTTGATTTTAGTGGGGGCTAGGAAATCCCCATCAGCTGGCAACCCTTTGAGTTCCATCAAGAGTATGATCCTATTGTTGTTGAACACTTCTGAACAAGTAGACCAGATATTTTGCTTGCATTTTTTACATAGGTGACTTACATGATTTAACTTTGTCTATCCACACCTTCCTGACTTACAACCAAAACAAAATTACTCCAAACTGAGATTGTCCTCTGCTCACAGTGAAAGGCCCTTTCAACTTGTTCAGACCTTCATCCTTTGCTTCTCATTTCTGAGTATATCTGCACCATTTACCAGCATTAAATCTGGAACATGGGACAAAGCTGCCACTTGTGTTTTGACTGCATGTGCTTGAATATCTAATCTTTTACAAATACAGCTGCCTGTTCCTTTGAGAAAAACAATGCTGTCTATGTCCTGCTTTCATGCTAAAATGGAATAGTTGAGAGAAATTATGTTAAACATTTGTCAAACCAGGGTATTACAAAGGAGGAGTGCAAGCTTGTGTGGGCTCTTTTACTCTGAAATTTCTTCAGGATGGCAAGCTTACAGTCCCAAGCAGGTGTGGTTACTACACCTGTGCTAGGTCAGATAGATAAATCTACTCTACTCATGTGCTGTTAACTAAGATAAATCTACACTGCTCATGTGCTGTTAACTACTATTTTTTGTCTTTTGCCTACAAAAGCTTAGTTTATTCTTGCCCTCCGGAGACAAGTTCCTTTCTGTTGCTTTCACAGTGTTAAAATCAATATTCTTAGAGTATTTTCCCCCCTTATAACATTTTAGGCATACAACTAGGAAAACATGCTATTCCAATTTTATGTTGTCCAGCTCCTTGGCTACTAGGTGAAAGGGACAAAATCTGTGTTTAGACTAACCAAACAAAGGGAGTTTATTTTCATCTCTCAAGACAGTATTTTTTTTTTATTTCTTATTTCTTTGTTCCTTTTACTGTCTTACATAGATTGTGGGAGAGAATGAGAAGGAAATTTAATGTGTTGGGTTTGTCAGCTGAAGTAATTAATCATAACTCTATGAAGCCCAAAGGATTTATTCCAGTTTGCACCAACATTGCAGCCAGTGTGCTAGAAAAGTTTTCTGATTGTTATCCCGTTTTTCCAGCATAACTGTCTCACCTTTGTTTTATAATAGTTTGCTGTTTTCTTCTGGTGACATCCATTGTTCATTACACACTCCTGAATGCAAGCAAAGGAATGGGGGTTTTTGTCAAAAAACACCTACTAAGCAGGTGCCAGTATATATAATTCAGAAACTCTGTAATTACTTTTATATAAAAAGTTATCTCTAACTCGTGCATACAAAACCATAATTTCCAAATAACTTCAATTGTATGTTATAAAAAAGATGAGGAATCAACATGTTGAGACTTTATTCTAGCCAGTGCTCAGGGATTTAGAAACAGCTGGTTTAAGTTGTGCAAAGTAAGACTAATGTAATCTATAGAGTAGCAATAAAATTTTTTTTGTGGGTTTGCTATTGACTTGTACTTAAAATGTTATTTGTTTTAATTATTGGTTGTAACCCCAAACCTCAGACCTATGCAGAAACGACTATTGACATGCAAAGGCATTTGCTGTCAGGAGATAAGCATAGTACCCAAACATGGAATAACTCTTCCTCACCTCTAGACTTTGGTTAAGTTTTACCCTAAAATTCATATAGACTGGCACTACTGATGGAGGCCTAATCCTGTACTGACCTCAGTGCAGGTATATCTCTAAACTTTTTTCTCTGTCATGACAGAACTTGTCTTAAACTGGAGATGTGAAGTGGGCTTGGGTATTGCAAGACAGAGAAAAGATCTGCTCAGGTAATTTCTTCCTGTTTGAAATCTGCAGTTATTTCATCTATAAGACATAGCAACCAGATTTTCAAATGGATCACTAGGAGGACACAAAACATTAATTTCAATTTTAACTTTAATTTTATAAATTTTATTTTTATTTAGTTTTAGTTTATAGGATGATTGTTTTCTCTCTGGAGCTCAAAAAATATTTCAATTAATATTGTCCAATGCCCACATTGCAAGCGTTATATGACGCAATTTGCTGTGATTGATCTGACCTAAGAAGACACTATTCAAGATGAGGAGAAAAGTCCAGCCCCAAATCATATTAATCCAGAACAAACCCCTGCCCAGTGCAGAGCAGCAGCCCCGTGCTGGGATGCAGCGTGCAGGGGATGGCCCTACCATTCTCTGCACTGCCTCTAGAGATGAGCTCCCTCCCCTCCACCTGCACAGCTGCAGTTCCTCAGCACAGCAAGGGGAAAGGGATGGGTCCATGTCCAGGCTGCACTCCCCATTCCATGGACCCAGCTGTAAGGTTAATCTCCCAGGAAATTCCATTCCCTGTCACAGGAGATATTCCCATCTGTGCCCCAAGATCCTGCCCCCAAGATTCAGCTGGTGTTAATTTGGCAGCACAAGCCCAGGAAGAAATGGGAGAAACAGACTCCAAGGAGTAATTTTTGAAGAACATGGCCACTGCCACTGAGGGTACACCAAAAGAAGCTGAGTCTGAACTCACCTGAGCAAAATGCAAAGGGTGGCTCTGAGGCTGGTGCTGAGGCTGACACAGTAGAGCAGGAGAGGAACAAAGGAATTGGCCAAGGAGAATCAGTTTCACATAAATGAAGGCATCAGAGTAGGGCCTTTCTCTGAGGTCCTCAAAGACTCTTACATCTCTCCACTGACAATGCAGCTAACTGAAGCACATTCATCAGAGGACTTTTTCACCAGAAGCTTATAGATAAGTAATTTGCATCAATTAAGAGGATGAATCCTATGTAGTGACACTAAGGAAGTGACCTGCATCATTCTAATACTGTTACAAGAAATAGACTATTCTGGCAACAGAGCTGAAACTGTGAAATTTTAAGAACTTGACTTCTTTTTGATCTTCTCAGACTTCCTCAGAAAACCTCCCTCTGGAGCAGCAAAGCAGAACAAGGATAAGCAGAGCTCTGCCTTGCCCCTCCTTTCCCTACTTTTTCCTCCCTGCAGTTTTGGTAACCCTGATGTGAAAAAGAATCAGATGAGAAGATAGTCTAGCATCTCCTTTCTACTCCTTTCTTACATGGGCCAGGGAAAAAGCTTTTACAGTGTCTGGACAGGGTCATGTCATTGCAATATTTCAGCACCGAATCTTAGTGGAGAGAATTTTACTCTGCTTGGAAGCATAGAAGAACATACAGCTAATTTCTCATTGAGATAACAAAATTGAAAACCAAAGTTTTAGATTTGTAAAAATAACAAATTCTTTTAGAAAGGAAAGGAAGGTCAGGTCAGATCAGGTTGCTCCAAATCAGCGCTCAGAAGACTGGGTCAGTCAAGAAAATTGGTGATGATATAATAAAAATTGGTAACTTCAGAGCAACTTTGGTCTGAAAGTAGTAGCTTTGTACTGCTAAGTGTCAGAAGAGAAGCAGCCAGCTAATTTCCATGGCCCAGAATCAATAAAAACATTGCTTTGCTGAATTGATGTGCTGATGAATATTATCTGCCTCTTTTGAACTTTATCTGATGGTTTGCCAGTAAATTTGCAAAATTTCTGCACAAACTGCAGACCCTGTCACTGAATGCAGATCAGTGTAACAGAACAGCATCAGGAAGCATGGTGGCTATAGGACAAAAACACTGCAGTGATAGTGTGTGAGAACTTTCACAATCAGTGTACTCTCCAGGGCTGTAATATTTCTTGAGGAAACCACTTCCAGCGCTGAGTTGGGATCACAGCAGTGCGTAACTTTCAGCAGCAATAAACTCAGCTCCTGAAGGGAAGGACAGTGCTACATTGTGACCCCATGGTCACATTTCCTGCCTTGAAACAATTTGCATTCATAGGGAAGAAACAACACCCTTAACCTTCGACCTCCTTGTGGGGCATCTCACCCCCTGTCACTGGCAAATCACATAAGTAAATTCACACTTGAGTTTCACACATGAAGATTACTAAGCAAACAACACAAATGGCCAGACATATTCAAAAAATCTTATAGAAATGAAAACACATATTCATTAATAATACTCTGAACATCAGACAATAGTCAGCCCCATGATTTCTGAAATCCACCCTGGGAACTGCTGTTGTTCACACAGCTCCCAAACCTGCACAGAAGGGATCACTCAGAAAGTCAGTACTACTTATTTGGGGATCCAAGGTGTACTTCTGTAGGAGCAATCTGAGTAGTAAATCTGACTGAAACTCATATGAGAGGTTAGATGAATATTATATGTATTGCATTGACATTAGTCTCCACAGTGGTGGTGTTAGTGCAGTGGGATGTCTCTTTGTCATTCTCCCAATATAAATGTGTGTTGTTCTAGGTGTTGTTTGATGACTTCTCAGACTGATGAGCAGCTTTTCATTTTTATGATAAGCTCAGAAACACAACCTGAAAGCAACAAAGCAGTGGATGGCAACAAAGATGTAATTATTATGAACATGAAAATTGGTAGTTATCATGGGCAAGGTATTGTCAGGCAATAAAGAGTAAAGACATGCCACAAGTGACTGATAGATATGGAGGAAAAGGGAGGATTGATGACAATGAAAATGTGGTTAAAGCAAGAATGCCTGTCATAGCAGTATTTACATGCACAGAGGTGGAGCAAAATGTCATGGGAAAAAAGCAGCACCCGTTGACACTATTCATTTCTTCCTCAGATGCAAGTTACTTTTACATTTGAAAAAGAAAATTTTACTCCCATGAGAGCTGGGAAAATAGCTTCTTCATTTACAGAGAACAATTTGAAAGATTTAGGAGTAGGTTCCAAACATAGTTGATGCAATTTCTTTTACTGTTTTAGTTAACATAGTTTTATTGATCTGAATATATCATTAACAGAAGCAATTGAGGGGGCAAGGAAATAGAATGTCTACTATAGTTTAATTTTCTGTCAAAATCTATATACTTGCTGTACTCTTGGTTTCAAAATTTATGTGTACTGCCACTGGCCCACTACTCATTAAGAAGATTCTGCTTTATTGAGAGCACAATCTTCATGACTTGTCCTCTCACAGTTGTGGAGACAAAAATACATGGACTTGATTTAAGCAGGATGGCTGACTGCAGCTTCAATAGTGATACCAAGACTGACTAAAGACAGCGCAAGAGCAAATTAGGCCAACAAGTGCTTTTCATGTATGCATGATCCTACAGCCATTCACCTATGAGTAATCTTTAAAGGTAATTTGCTTGTATGAATGAGGATTTGGCACATCATTCAGTGAAAGCTGTGGGATTAGATTCTCTGCTCCCTGTGCTGTAAAATATGGGAAAATGGTCCCTTTTCTGCAATTGGAATGAGTCTGTCTTTTACTATGTAAAATGACTGAAGCAGGACAATCGCAAATTAAGTATCACAAAAATTAGAAATCACTTAACATGGAGCTGTAATGCAAGTACCAATGTAACTCTGATGTTTTTATTGTGCTTATTAATGCATCAAATCCAGTTTCCCCGAAAGCTCCAGGGTGCTTCACAGCCTCAGCACAAACCCTGGGTCCTGCTCAGACCAGTGTGCCTATCTTAGCCCAGATCTCCTGCCCTGCAGCAGGCTTATGTGCTTACCCTACCAGAAAGCAGAATACTCACTGAAAATGAGAGAAGGAGGAGAACAGGGCTAGCATCTGTATTTTTCAGCTGAGGATCTGGCATCTGCATCTGCAGCTTCAGAGGAGAAGCCATCCTAGCAGGGCCAGCTGCCAGGTGGATACAGTGCTCAGAGCAAACTTTGGTTGATCAGAAGCCCTTGGCAGTGAGACTTTGAAAGCAGGTCCCACAACCAAAGCACTGGTAACAGAGACAAGTCCTGTTTTGGCACAGACCAGTTTGAAGTGGCTGATATGCTGTGGTCTGGAAGCCCTTGCTAGAGGAAATAGCTCATTTTTATCCCCGAGAGGCTTTTGTGCACTATGGCGATCCAGGCATTATTTCCTTCAATGTGCCAGTTGTTATTACGACCAACATCTTGTTCTGTTTTCTATGAACCAGAGGGAATGTGTCTCATTTAGCCCAAGACCCTTGGGAAGGGTGGGGGGCAGTCATGCTCTGAGTCTGGTGCACAATTTGCAATACAGCTATGGCTGTAACAAGTAGTTTTCCCATTTTCAGGACTTGATAGCCTCTTCTGGTTCACACAAGTTACTTCATGCTTACCTGGGTCTTTTCCTAAAAAAAAAAGTGTGGGAGATTCTGGGGGCTGGTGGGTATCCTCTTAACCTTGCCAGTGAATCAGAAGGCCTGCTGACCACAGAGGGACTCCTCCTGGCTACAGGATTTGGTTTGCAGTGATCTTTTCCCCAGACGAAAGCCCTTTTTCTTTGTTGATTTTTTTTGCTAAATCAGAAAACTCTCCTAGGCTCCCAGAAGTATGAGAGGCTTGAGTGCTATAGTTGTTGCAGCAGCTCCTGAGTGCTCAAAGAACATTTCAAAAAAGCAAGAAAAGTTAAAACCTCTGCATCATCTTGCAATTCTTAAATTCTTATGGATATATGCTTTAGTGGCTAAGTTACAGCTTGTTCTCTTGTTTTGCTGCTGCCTTGTAAGATCTTTACTGGCTGACTCTAGGTGGTGTAGGAAGAGTAGCACATCTACAATGCAATAAAATGTAAATTGCCCTCATGTGTGTCTGTTGTGATAGACACAAGACATGCTGAAGTGGCCTAACTCTGCTCTCGATGGCACTGAACCCTGTGTGACTGCTGCTCCAGCAGAATTGCCTGTGGACTGCAGCAGGGCACATAAAATCAGGTTCACTCCTCTGTCACATCTTCTTGCTTTTCCTTAACACTCAGAGGCAGCTTCCTGCTTTTACGATTCATTCCTTGCTGAAAGGCAAAAGAGTGCACGGGCTCTCTCCTCAGCCTTTTAATATCGCTTCAATCTCTATGGGTGCAGGACAGATTTTCCTCTTCAATAAGGGAAGGGATTAAGAAACTCAGATTTGGCAGAGTAATGGAAAGAGATTAGAGAATTCAAGTAATTGGTACATGGATGACGGCTCAGTTCTCATAGCACATGAAAGCACTTTGGAAAGAATTTGAGAGGTCAAAACATGAAATTACTTTCTACCATATTGCTAGTTTTTCCTGGCTGCTGTAAAAAAAAAGCACACCAGAGGACCATTTTCCCCTTTCTACTTCAAAAATTATTGTTTTTCTCATTAGAAAACCATCACATAAAAGTTTGTGGTATGCCATATCTGATTCTACTCTCTCTAGCATTTCTGAGAAGAGATCACTAACTACAAGTGCAGTATCTTTTTGAAGTTGCACTGCCATGGAATGCCTTGAGCAGGGAGAAAGGCACAGTCCAGGTGTTGAAAACTATTTTGGAATAGGAAATATTCAACCTACTTCATTTCACCAGGCATTCAGAAACAAGTATTCTTCCTTTTTAACACAATAGTGCTGCAAAGAACAATTTTAAATTGATTTGACATTGTTATACTGTAGTAGTCTTCCAAAATCCATGCTGAATTAAATGCTTTCAGCGTATAACTTCTCATGGTCCCTTGTAGCTCAGTTTTCTATGGTTCTCCAACCACAGCAATTTTCCCATGTTTCTCTAGAGAGATTTCCTTCTATATTTCCATAGCATAGCCTACAATTACTTCAAAGTGCAGTAAAATCAAATAAGCATGGAAGCCTGTGCAAAGATCAAAGAAGACCTTATTAACAGTTGTTTTGTGTGCGGTTAAATCTTGCAAGAATACAATTCCAGAAAGGCAGTGTTACAAAAAAATGTGTCTCCCCTGCAAGCCACTGTTCCCAAAGCTGGGTGCTTGATCTGTGTGAAGGTTAAGGGGATGCCCCTTATGTGCTGGAGTTCAGAAGCAGTCACATGCAGGAGACAGGCACAGGGCTAAAATCTTTTGCACTACTTTTGCACTACTTTTGCACTACTTCCACTACAGCCAGTGAGATCGGGTTACACTGACAGGCACCAATATAACAGCACAGGAACTGAACCCCCTCTTATTACAAGCTGATGTGAAGAGCTGCATAGAGGAAAGCATTTGCAGTACACAGTAACATGTTTTTATTGGCCCAAATAAAGCACAGGAAACATAGTAAATATTTTCAAGTGCCACCTCCTGGCATTTCATTTATTATTTACATAAATACAGCTATTTTCCATTTCATAGAGCAGATGAAGGGCTCTAGAAATTGCATAAATCTCATCAGCTGTCTGGCCAACAGTTGAGCAGAATTCAAAGCTAGATGTTACCACAGTTTTTGCACAGCACAGATATTGCACCTTTCTCCTGAGCAGTTCAGAGACCTGCAAACGTGAATGAAGTCTCTGTAAATCCAAGTGAAGTGAATGCAATCAGTGGAGAGAATTCCCTTACGTGCAGGACCCACCAAGAACAGTAGTTACCAATTCCACTGCAGACCACATGATAAATATCTTGTAAACACTCCAGCTCATGGAGCCAAGAGATTGCTGGAGAATATAAGTTCTATTCGGGAATAAAATTGGTTATGTGTGCAGTTCTGGAAGGCAGTGGTGAGAACCTGAAAATGAGAACCCTCACCAGCCTAGAAAGCAAAGAAACAAGAGGTACTTTCAGAAATATTTTTTTAATCTCAGTGGCTGGTGAAGTGAAGAGTTGGTTAATTAATTTGCATACTGGGGCTTGGCAGCATTGCAAGAGCTGAATGATGAGGCCAGCATCTGACAGGAACTCTGTGATGCAGCTGGCAGGAAATCCCAGGCTTTCTCAGTCCTAACTCCTGCCTGCAAATTGCTTCACTGATCAGTACATCTGATTTTTACTGATGATACATACTAAATATGGGACTGGAACCTCTGATTTGTTTTGGTTAGTTATTCCTGTTTTGGTTTTAATGTTGCTGTCACTTAATGTGAAATCCCTCTATATGGCTCTTTTCCATGCAGGGTTGAAATGTCTAGAATGTTATGAGAAAGAATTTTATAGACTCTGAGAAAAAACAAAATTAATTTAATGATGTGAGAAAATGATTCAATATAACCATGAGTTTTTAGGACAAATTATTGGCCTTCTGCAAAAACTCCATCCAAGATTTATACTGCCTACAAAACCCACTAATGATATTGAGGCAACAGTCTTATGAACCAGGCTAAAAGAAATTATAAATCCAAATGAGCACATTTGAGCATGAGCCTGCCATTTTCCCCAGACAGAAACAAGATTTATTGTGAGAGTTATGAAACTTTGGACCCTATTATACATTAAAGAATCCTATTTATGACCATGCAGTTAGTTTTGAATTATTATGTTTATTTTAAATATTTCTTTTGCAAGATTTATGTCTCAGTAATTTTACAACTTTCAGGGATGAAACTTTCTATTCATGACCACAGCACAAAAAAAAAAAAATCTTCAAATTTTTGTTTTAAATACAATCAGTCACATTTCAAAACTAGAGAGGTGAAAAAATGTTATTCTTATTTTGGGATATCCTCACACCTATTAAAAATGTTGTGATGACGCTTAGCTTTAAAAATATCCTTATTTTGCAAGCTATGATTGTATATCCTCAGTCCCTGAGCTACTCAAGTTCACTATTTACAATACTGCTTTTCAAATATAAATGTCTTAGAATTATTTCGTGTGAAAGGCAGTTGTTGTAAGCCTAAGTAACATTCACTTAAATTATTTTCTTGCTGGTGGAAAAAACATTCCATTTGAATAAAAATAATTTCTAATTTTGCCAGAATTCTCTGGCAAATTAGTTAGAATAGAGTGTTACTTAAGAGTGAGAAAAAGAGGGAGTGATTCTCATGTCCTACTGTCTAAGGCTACCAGACATCTAATCTTTAAGGAATTAACTGGGAGAAGTGTTCTTGATATCTTGATACCTCCTGCACAAACCCTAATTACTTGTCTCTATAGATGGACTAGATAGCCAGCATGTGGCACAGGATTATAGATGGATCAATCTAGGTTTGGTTTAGAATTTTGTTTTTTAAACAAAAAGAGTAACCAGAACTTACATGTGGGAGTTTTAGCTTAACACAGCTCCCGTGGCTTGCAAACTCCCACCTACTTAGAGCCTGAAAATACGAAATGGAGTTCTCAGTGTTTCCAGGTGATCAAGGGCAGGGAGAAACAAGAACAAAACTTCCAGCCACTGTTTAAACTACAGCAAAGTCTCATAGCAGAATTCCAAGTGAGATGGTATGGACAAATTACTCTTAAACTTTGTCATGCAGAAGGGTCCAGTGACACCTCTGAGGTGTTGAACACATTTTGCTGTCTGGGCAGGACAATGCATGAAAAAAAATAGCAGAATGTTCCCTACATGCCATCTGTATATGGCCCAGTGTGTAGAGTCACTGGTGGTACCCCTGCCACACCGACAAGGAAAACCTCAGTACTCCAGCACGAAGAAAGTTACACTGAACTTCATTTATTTAAGCTCAAAGATTAAATAAATCAAAGATTATTATTTTTTTTTAATACAGAGTAGTGCCGCTATAATTCTTAACATAGGCATAATTGTGTTTGGACAAAATAGTTTTAAAATTGTGTGAGATTTGACTGCCTTCAATAACAGGCAGCTGGAACCAGTTATTTGGAAGTGTGGTTCCCACCTCTTATCAAGTGTTTCATGTGTCTGTATGTCTGCACCAGTAATTAAAAATAACCAAGCTTAAAAGTCAGCACAGTTCCCCATTTGCTGTTCCAAAATCATAACCAGCTTTCTTTTGGAAAGAAACTACAGTCGAATGAAAGTGATGTTGGTCTCAAATCATATTAACTTGTAGAGCCTTGTGCACAAAAGGACCTCTCACACAGTTGTTCCTATGAGGCATAACACAGAGTTTGGCCTTTTTTTAGGACACTCATTACTTAACAATACATTGTTGTGTTTGATTGAATTGGCTCGGATAAGCCTGGCAAGGCTGCAAGAAAAATCTGTGTTTTCATGCCAAATGTTTTCCAACCTGTGTGCGCCTGTGCTGAGGTCTGGTAAGGTTATCCATGGTGCATATGCTTGTCATCAAAAGGTTACATTCATGTACTGTCCATACAGGCGTCAGGGTGGTGGCATTTAAAGCTGAAAAAACCCAGCTGGAAAGGAAATTCTGCCCTAGCATGTGGCTAGATCAGGCACCCCTTGCTCCATTCTGTTTATGTGCCTGTGACTGGTTACACTGTCTCTCAAAAGGAGTGGGACAGGACCCCTTTCAAATTCATCCTCTGTCTGTTTTGTGCAGCACTTATGAAGGCAAAAATGTGGGTTTGCACATTTTGGGGATTGATGGGGCGACAGAAGCAACTTCCCCACACCTCATCCATAAACTTTAGTCACCATACCAGAAAAGAGGGCCCTGCCTTTCTCAAAGTTGTTTTGAAATGAGCCTGGACCTGCTGCTGTTCCTACACATCAGGTAAATGCTGAAAGTGCTGCATTCCTGCAAGTGTACGAGGCCAGTTTGGATGGGGCTTCGAGCACTTTGGTCTGATGGAAGGTGTCCATGCCCATAGGAACTAGATTGCATTTGAGAACCCTTCCAACACAAACCATCCAATGACTGCTGGCCATATCTGACCACAGGTCTTAAAGAGAAGGCTCTGTCTTTGGGTAGGGGCAATATATCCAGCTCACCAGTCTTTTGTCCAAACATGCAGTGGCATTCATATTTAGGCATCTGCTAGATTTTGCTGGTTTTTTAAAAGCTCATCCCAGACTGGGGGCTTCTGGGTTGTGGATGGTTTTCAGTGCTGCCATATGAGTTCTTAGTTTAGGTACCAATGCAGGTTCTTTGATTCTCTTGCCAACGTACGGAATGCTGGAAAGTTTTCCCTACTCAAAGCATGGGTACACTGGAAAATTAGGGATATTGAGTTCTCTGTCAGTCCTGATTAAACCTAATTTGAACACAGGTATTTCATTGTCTTAAATTAGTTAAATAACTTATTTTTCTTTTTTAAGATAGTAATATTGGTACAATTCTTACTATGTACACAATTATGTCAGGTTAAAAAGTGTTTCATATTTGTATATGTGCACAGGAAGGGGTACTGGCAATTTTGTTCACACTGACCTACAGTACCTCTTAATATTAGACTTATCTAAACAATTAATTCCTAACATCTTTTATAGATTTCTGAGTTGCCACTGCTCAGGTTTTGTGTCTGGCCCTCTGATGTGCAGGTCTAGTGGGTTGCTAACTAGCATAGCAGGGTGTTACATTTTTTAAGGACAAGTGCACATTTCTGTTGCTAGAATAGGGCTCTGAAGTCACACATGTTTGCAAAAGGTCAAGTTTGCTAACCTGGTATTCTTCAGCATCTGTTTTCCACTGGTTTCTTCCTTTGGTCTAAAAATGTTCCAAATTTTAGACAGCTCCATTTCATATGCTGTTATCTCTGTGAATCTTCTTTCCATCATTTTGTCTTTACTGTATACAGATGTAGAACTGCCAGAAGTGCCCTGTATCATCCTGATTTCTCTTTTCCCCTTTCTCTATTTCTTTCTCCTTGTTCTCATTCCCTAGATAGCTATTAATTTCATACCTGGCAGATTTCCATATTTTGAGATGCCTTCCCCAACTAATTTCTTAACACCCAACTTCTGACTGCCTCTCTCTTGGCAAAATGCCTCTCTGATGTCAAGAAGAAAATAAAATCTCTGAATCTATAGTATCAGTTCTTACCTGGAAGGTTTTGTTTGCCAGTCCAAGGACTCAAATTTTTTTTCCTGGTTTTATATCCTGCAGAAAAAAAAAATTGTTGAGACAGTTGGTTGTTTAGGAACAGATGTTCTTAGTGTCTAGCGATAAGAGCTTTCCTTCCTTGGCTGGGCAGGTTCTTTTTCCTCTGAAGGACAGAAGCAGTACTGATTCAAGAAGCCCATTTCTGTAAAAAGTTTCAGATCAAGGTCCTTTGTGAGTTACTATCTCCAAAAGCAAGTGATGAATAGGAAGCCAACTCTGAGTCACATACTGGGCAAACACATGACATGGTTCATGGTGCCATCTCTGCTCAATCTGCGTAACCAGACATGGCTCCAAAGTACCTTTCTTGGCTCACCTTCATTTTTTTGGTTGAACACAAGTCTACTTGTCCTTCCTGTTTAGACAACTGCAGAAGAAAATTGCTTTGGTAGCCTTATCAGTGTTTGTGGCAAAAAGCTGTGGAGAGCAATGTGTCTGCTCAGCTGCAACCCCCCCTAACATCCCTGCATGCACTTCTGCTGTAATTCCTCACAAGTGAAAAAATGGGTTGGAGACAAGGACCCTTTTCTCTTCATTATTGCTGGCATTCAGACATAGAGAGAAGGTTCATACCACCCCCTGAGTGAGAGCTGAGCTACCAATTTGTGTCAGTCATGTTCCCCATGTTTATACATGAGAGTAGCAGCAGTTGCTACTCTTTGAGCTCCCACAGATTTGGTAAAAATGCCTTCAGGAGTAGCTCCCTCTGCACCTTCCCCCCGCTGCTGGATGTTGCTTAGAGCCACAATCCAGCCCTTAGACTGCAAATGGCTTAGAGCAGGGATTATGTTTTTCTTTTATGTTAAACAAGAGCAACCCACACTGAGTGTGCTCATTAAAAAATCATGTTGTTCGACACTGTTCCCTTGGGCTATGGTTAGAGCTTTGCAATTTAACATGCAAAAGACAGGTTGGATTCTCAGGCCAGCCAGGCTCAGAAAAGGATGAGTGGATGGCAAAACAACGTGTTGGAAGAATAAACCCCATGCCCATGGTGGGGCAACAAGCCTCCAACAGGAGATGTTCATAACAATGTGATTGCTTAAATTAATTTAGAAAAACTCCTAACAAGTGTTAAAGAAATGGCTGTTTCTTTCAACCAGAAAGATAAGTTCTTGGCCATGCTGCCTTGAAAATCACATTAAAAATCAAGTTAAATAGAACCTTGTGCCATTTCTAGAAGGTGCATTTCCCATCCTTTCCTATCAAGGAAGCTTACCCTTCTCTAATGACCACACGCATAGGTGGATAAATAACATAGGAAAGAGGAAAAATTACTAAGAAGTTAATCATGTTATACATTGTATTAACTTCATAAATGACCCTAATAATTTTGCTGTGGGTGAAGGGCAAGAGGGAACTAGGAGAGATAAAAGATGTTATATCTATAACAGTTCAAGGGTTCCATAAAATAGATGCACCACCTGAGCTGAACACAGAATGATGTTCTGAGAAAAACATTGAGGCTTTAATTTTTTTCCATCCTAAATATCAGGAGCTTTAAATGAAGAGAGAAGGATTCCACACAAACAAATTCTGCTTCAGATGTTCTGACCAGTTTCAGCCTCTCTGGGCAAACTCTTCCAGGCAAGGTCATCCTACTGTAACCTCTTGTTTTGGCTGCCCCTACAATACTCCTGCTCCAATAAAGTTGCATTGGGCTGTATGTAGGAGAGATATCTCCAAAGAGATTTAAAGCACAAAGGAGGGAGAAGTGAAACCTCCTCCATTCTAATGGAGGCTGCAAAACCAATTCCATTAATACTCCCTCAATTCCTTAGTGCATCATTTGAAGATGAAATTTGTTAAGCAACTATCTCTACATCATTATCACAATGAGGCAGTTCAATAGTTAGACCCTCAACACTCTACCAGCCTGAACCTAGGGAGGCAGAATAAAAACTTGACTCTTAAAATTGCAATTGCACTGTTCACTGCTGGGATAAAAAAAGATTAAAACTTCTAAGCAGTTGGTGGAGACATAGACATCACAGAAAAGTGGTGTCTCTGTTAGGTTCAGGGTACAAGATTAAGAGAATATAAGTAACAGAAGAGTTGAGTATAATTTCTCTGCCTTGGTGGGCATAATACCAACTATCTACGAGATATTCAGAGATGATCCTCAAAAAGATTCTACCTAGTTAATTTTCAAAACTAAAGACATTTCCCTACATTATTCCCGCTCATACAGGTAAGTATGCCAGAGAGTTTGGGGAAGGAAACCAAAGATATTGCAACAACACTTAAAGCAAATCCTATAGGAATTCATTCAGAGTGAATCCTACTGAAATCATCCTTTGAGGACATCAGAAGAAAATGGGCTAAGAACCTCCAAGCCCTGGAAACATGTTGGCTTCTAACTTGACTGACTTATGGAATTTTTTTCCTTCTTGTTACTTTTTGCATTGATATTGTTGTACATTAAAGTCCAGATCAGATATTAATGGGCTGATCAACTGTGTTTACAGCAAGCTGTTGCTTTTAAAGTACTTTCTTTTTTCCTTCTCCTCTGCAAGGTGGACACAAACCCTGCTGCTTCCTGTAGGCTTGATCACCTTGAAAGGAATTAGAAACTGTTTTGTCGGGAGGCAGGGAAAGAAAAAGGTGAACAAAGGTCTCATCATTATCCTTTTGAATCTGAGCAACTGCACTAAGGACACAGTGGGCTGTCCTGGGGTCAGTATTGACAGAACCTGTAAACTTTGGTGTGTTCATGAGGGAATAATTTGTCCTGCATGAATCTTGCTGCTGGAAAAGAATGATGGACTAAACTAAACCTCTCTACTTTGTGCTGGTAAGCACATTGTCCTCATGCCTGGACAATTGTGACAGCTGGGTCATGCAAAAGATACTGTCCTAAAGAAACATCCCATGTTGCTGAAGCACTCCGTGCAACCATCACCAGTGGTGACCTGACTTTGGGAACAGCCCAGGAGAGCTCCTTCCTGAGTCCAAAGAGGGGATCCCACCTCTTCCCTCCTGGGAAAGCTCAGACACATTTTGAAACAATTTCTTGCTTGTGACTGGGAAGAAAAAATTTGGATTTAAATTCACCAATAGTTTGGCCTGCCATGACACCACCCGGAGATCATTTGTAATCACTATATTTAGTGGGTTAGTGTACACCCCTTCCAACAGTTGGAGAAGAAATGATGAGAACTACCAAGAAAACAGTGTGTTGATTTATAGCAATACTGAGAAAAGTGTTTAATTGTTTACAAAGCCATTAAACTGCTTTTCTTAACGCAGATGAGTTCAGCAATAAAAATTGGAGATAATCATCAGGAATCTGTTTTAGAGATACACTACTTTATTCTTCTGGAAGCAGAAAAGTGTATGCCAGGACAGTAGAGCAGTGTCTTTTTCATGAAGTTTTCTTTCCCAAATGTTATTTTATGCCTCAAATGATAAAAGATGTTTTGCTGCTGCTCCATGGGAGAAAGGTAGCCTGTAGAGAAGAGTATGCAGGCAGAAGTGGACCAGTATTTTCCAGCTGGAACTAGGTTGTTGCTATAGTAACACTCAAATGATAGACAGATTTTCTGAATGTGCAGTGGTCTACTGTGATAAGAGAGCTTCCAGGATTCCTACCAAATTGCTCCAAACTTGCTGGAATGCAATACATGAAATGACACATTTTTGAAATAGCACAAGCAAACAAAACCCAGCACAATAACCAAATAATTTTTCCCCCCAGCTTTCAAATAAAAACTGAACTTAACACATGGCATTTAAATTCCTAGACAATATCTTCCTGACAATCTCTTTTCAGTGCACTGGCATTCCAAATGACAGACCACACTCTAAGTTTAACACCACCTACAGATAGATTTAATACGCAGCATGCAAAGTCTTGCGTGCACACGTCACTAACTCCTTTGGAGTTTTATTTTTGGGTGAATGCAGCCTGTGCACTGGTGAGAATCCCATTGAGTCAGTGGAGCTTTGCAAGAGCACAGCACTCTGCTCAGGGATATATTTTGCAGCACAGAGACCTTAGAGATAAGCACATGGCGGAACAAATATTACGTTCATAAACCATCCAAAGAGAAGTTTCCCAGGGGCCACTTCCATAAAGTATGAAACATACCACCCTTGGTCATGTCCCCCTCGCACACACTGTGCATGTGGTTTTCATTCAAAGCAGTTTCCTCCTCTGCTCTTCCTTCTTGCTCTGCTCCAAGGGAGGAAGGCTCAGGATTTTGGATTTCTGGGAAGAAATCTTTCTCTGAGCACAGCCGGGGCTCGTGAGCATTGCAGAGACATTTTGGCTGTGTCTCTTCATCATCCATTAGCTCTCAGTGGGAGTGCTACTGCACAGTCTGCAGCCTGCAGCTGACAGAGTGTGTTTAATATCCCTTTGCCCCAGGACCCAATCCCCCAGCATTTCCTCTCCCTAGCAAGCTGCTGCCAATTATATTGGTGAAATCTTCGACTGAACTTAGCCTGATTTTTTGTAAAGGCGATTTCATCCCCACTGAAAAGTCCAAGACAGAGGTTTTGACCTCTTTGTGTGTATGAAAGCATCTTGAATGGTTCTCTGTGGCGGTGTGTACTTCGACTTGTAACCTAGCTATTACTCGTGCCTTTATCCTCACAAGAGATGTGGGACATAGGAAAGTTTTAACAGCAGCTTTGATGTAAAGGTAGCTGTTAACTTGGAGACCTTTGCACAAAATGTTAAATGAGAAGCTTTGAGCTGGAAACCAATTTTCCTCATTTCAGGGCTTAGATCTTATGCACACAATCCTTCTGCTATCAAACATTTTTTGATAATAAAGAGGAAAGATTTCCTACACCTGTATGACAAAATCTCATCGATTGCAAGAGGAATTACATGTGCTGAAGGGTGTCAGAAGCAGTAAATCACGTGCATACCTAGATATGATAACAGATATATAATTTAGGCATGGATTAATACATGAAAGAATAGCTTGGAGTTTGATTAAATACTTACATGTATTTGCTTGTTATTTTAGGAGGTGGGGGAGTTTGGTTGTCTTATTTCTTAAGATTGCTTTGGAACTTTTTTTTCTTGCTTTCTTGGTTTATACAACTTTTATAATGTCCCACAATAGAGCTTAACTAAACAAAAAGATTAATTGCCTTTATGATTCACAAGGCACTCTGGATAATTAATTACTCAGCATTTATGGTTTGGCATGTGGTCATCAATCATTCAAAAAATTCATGTTTGTAAACATATCCTTTGCAGCTGGTCTTCTTATGTCAGACTTCAAAATGACTAGTGGAGATATGACAGAGCTATAAATGTCTTCCTTTAAAATTTACTGGTTGTGCTTCAGTTTATTTCTTGTGGGAAAAATTAAGCAACAGATGTGGCAGAGCAGGAGCTCTAAGGAAGAATGGTAAAGCATCTTGAATGGTTCTCTGTGGCGGTGCCGAAACTGAGCCCGGCTGGCCCACAGGAATGCACAGCCAACAGCCTGTTTGAGGGCACGGGCAGCTGCAGGATCCAGGATCTCCGGCGGGAGCAACTGGATGACAAGGCCCTTTCCTGGGGCTCCCTCCACGTCAGTGGTGGAGGAGGCAGCTCCAGCAGGCTAAGCAGCAGAGTCGACAGCACGAGCCAGAGGTGATGAAGCACACGCGAGGCAGCAATTCTCAGCAGCAAGGGAAGGTTTATTGGAAAGGGTACAGGGTGCGGAAAGGGAAGGAGGCTGCAGGGAACTGCCCCGAGGGGCGGGGTGAACAGAAATTATATAGGGGGACCAGGGGGAGGTGAACCCCTTCCCCTGGCCAATGAACTTTACCTCAAGCATAAATGACAAGGGGTAATAACAAATGAAACAACATTAGGGGAGGGTCAGCTCTGTTCTGCCCAATCACCCTCTGCCCTGGGGAGAAGGATCTGGAAAAGCAGGCAGGGACAGAGAGTGACAGGCAGGCAGGCTAACAACTCAAGATACAGGGGTGGGAATTAAAAGATACAAAAAGGCGGGAGTTACTAAGCAACAGAATGACGGACAGTCCCTCAAGGAGAAAAACAGGGGGAGGGGAAGCCTAGCAAGCGCCATCTTAAGTAAGTAAAACCAATACATTACAATACAATGAATTAAAATCAAACTGAACTGAGAAGGGGGAGGGAGACTGCGGGGGCGCACCGCAACAGTTCTCAAATGTATCTTCTTTTTCTCTTTTTGTTATTAGATGTTGGAATCCTTAGCTGCTATTTGTTAAGGCTTCTGTCTGTGAGCATTAGTTCTGATTGTAAGGTGACTTGGAAGACTTGAAGAAGTCTGAAATGAGACCTGTGGCAGAACAAGAAGAAAAGCTAACCAACATAGTTAGTATCTACTCTGCTTTTCCCAACAGGGAAAGGCAATGTAAGGACCACAAATCCTGAAAGAATAGGCTTTATTGTTTTATCAGAAAGATCAGCAGCTCCATGGCTTACAAAAAGAATTCCTAATACTCTCCATGGTAAGACTTAAGACTATCTGGTCATTAGATAGCAGAAATCACAACCATCTGAGCTAGAATTTTTCATTGGGGTTGAAGTTGATGTTTGAGACGTGTCCCACAGTTGATTCTCCCACCGGACCATCCTGATCATCACCACCCAGGGCTGCTCAATGCCCAGAAAGGGGCAGGAATTCTGTCAGGGAAATGAAATGCCTTCTTATAAAGTTAAGGATCAAATGATCTTTGAAACAGACTCATCTTCAGATTGTTTGAGTTATGTTATTTCTTCATTTCCTAAGTTGCAAACACTTCCATTTCAAGCTGTGCACTTTTTACCAAGTGATTGACAGCCACTATATGCATGCATATATGTATGCAAATACTGAGAGCGTATGCAGCATCTATTTTTAGAAGTGATACAGGAAAAGGCAACTGAACACCATTTCTATTTAAATTATAGTGTCAGTTCATTGCTTTTTTAAAGACTAACTTGTGCTTTTAAAATCAGATGCCAGCTACTATACCACACAGTGAAACTTTGATCTGCCTTAAGTGTAGGCTTCAGCTTTAGCACAGACCTGTTGAAGGACATATATTTAGAATTAGAAGGACCTTCCTGGTTGCCATGAGACATCTCTGCTGGCTATGCTGAAAGGGCTGACTTCTTCTGGGAGACCAGGACAAGGGCTTTTGAACAAGAGTGGTTACAATTTTAGTGACTGCAGAGACTCCACATGCAAATCAATGTAAATCTTATGCTTGTTTACTTTGACCTACTGTGTCAGAGAGATTTCTGTACTGTAGTTGTCATTCCCTCAGGTATCTCTGTCACAAAGTTTCTGGCTCTATCTCCATGTCTTTCCTCCTAACATTCTACCCTGTCATTAGGGTAAGCCATGAACCCCCCCCGCCCCAGACCTGGTATGTGTTTTCCAAGCCCGTTTTGGAGGGGTGGAAGAAAAGGAGTCTTTAGTATAAATAGTTTTTTAGCTTAATAATATATTAAAAGGTAAGCAGACTTGCTTGTCTGCTGCCTGTAAGACTTGGACATGCTCAGAGGTGACAGTGTTAGCACCCTGTCTTGCATCATCTGAACCCCCAGTCTCTCACTGTCATGTGTACAATCCACACCACTTTGGGGGGCAGAAGGGAACAAGAGGTGTTTTAAGGCTTAAAGTGAAACGAATTCCAGGTACTGAAGAGTTACCTGCAGCATGCAAACAAGACAGGCCACACTCTCTAAGGCTGGGTTCATAGAGTCCTATGCTGAAACAGCCTACAGTGTGCATAGTAGAAGCAGGGAAATTATCTATATTTGTCTTTGCTTGCCTCAAATCCTGGTGTGCCATGTTATTACTGGTTCATTTGTGCTGCAGCTTAGGGAAGAGGAAGGCAGCTGGAAGATTGCCCTGCACAGGGGCAACTCTGACAGCCCTAAAATCTGGTTGGTAGTGTCAGTTCTTCCCTGGTGAACTGGTTAAGCCAACAGCAGGTTCTGAGGAGCCTTGGGAAGCCCCATGCAAGGAAACACTTGAACTCATAAGAACAATAAAGAAACCCTTGAGTACCACTGTAGGGCATTTTTTATGTATGTGGAAGGAAGAAGTGGGTAGCTTGTACTGACAGGACTCAAAGGCTTGGATGCTTGGCAGCAGTACTGAGGTACACAGAAAGAATCCAGGGGGAATAAATCAACAGCACTGCATTATGTGTTATGAAAAATCTACAGAGAGATTTAACACAGCTATCTCAATGAATGCTGTGAGCGAGTTTCAGCATAAATTACCCAGTCAATTCCTTCTCTTGCTGATGCACATAATAGGGATGGAGATTTTGCATGGCTAAATATAGAAGGAATGCGGGACAGAGATATTTTGTACACCTTGACTAGAGCTTGCAGTTTACACAAGTCTATATGTCAGAGAGAGTACCACTCAGAATACCATGGTCTTGCCTGCCATTTAGGGGTGGCCTGTGTTAGAGAGGCTTTATGCTGCTATTTTCAGTAGCACACAAAGATACAGCCCCTTTTTTGAGTGTTTTACATCTGTTTCTGGAAGCTGCAGTTTTGGTAGTTTGAAAGTACCATTTGTACTGAGAAACTCATTTTGCAGCTGGAAGCAGAATAAGCTCTGCCACTAGAAGCACCTTTAACTGGTATGATTACATGGGGTCTCAGGAAATTAAGAATGGCTCCTTTACTAGTGCAGCTAAAGCTGCAAGACTTGCTAGCCTAAACAAATCTTTAGATGCACTTTTCCTACTCCAGCTGTTTTCATCCATAACACTCCCAGAGTTCTCAGGTCCTTCACTGCAACATGGAGTGCAGTGAGGGAGATGGAATTGAAAACCACATCTGCTTTCTTTCTGAGTACCAAACTAGGGGAGTGGGCATGGTATGCAACAATGGTTTATTTTCAACCGGCTTGATTACAGTGATGAGCCCTGATTAATCTGCATGTGTGAATAATGCCTTTGCCTTCTGCCTGGAAATAAGCTCGTTCTGTAAGCATGGCCTGAGCTTGCCAGCCCTCCTTTAGCACAGAGCTCCCTCCCCAGATCACTGCACACACACTCTTGCTGTCTTATAACCACTGGAAAATTGTCTGCCCACGTTCTGGAGGGCACTGTTTCAGCTAGAGCCTTGCCAAGCTCTATGTGAGTGCCTCTGCATAAAGAGAACAGACAGGAGAATTTACTTTAAATGGAGCAAACTTAATAACAAAAGAAGACCATTTCTTGGGTAGAATAATGTCTTTCTCATGGTTTTTTCTGCTTCCAGGATTCTTTTTGCTTAATTTATTTTTACTTTTGTTTTTATATATGGGTGTGGTGCCTGAGGGCTTGGCTTGGGACAGGCAAGTGCTACATGCATGTGGCCAGCCTAACCCACATTCTGACACATCCTTCACTTTCTCAGAGCTTGAGTTTGAGGGTTTGTGTTCTGGGAGCCTCCCTGCTCAGTGGGGAGCTATTCAATACAGTGATAGAACACGGGGAGAGATTTATCTCATCCTGAAATAAATGCCTATTAGCTGGTCAGCTGAATCCCTTCCAGACTCCAGTGAGTACAGAGAGACAGAGAAGGAGGTAAGTACATGGCCAAATCAAACTGAATACAACAGCTATAGACATTTTTATTGATTCTCATCAGGGACAGCAATAATTAGCTAGGATTACTATAATTTTGTGGATGCCAGAGATTCAAAATTTCTGCAAAAGCCAAGAAACCAACATTTGATCTGTGCATGTATTTAAGATACCTGAGAAAAGATAAGAGGCTCCAAGACTGAGAAGCTCAGTTATATAGACATGAACATTGTTTCTAAACATTTTCAAGCATATGATCCCACAGATTTTTTTTCCCAAAAGTGTCAGAGACCTGCTCCTAGCAGTGGAATCACAGAATCATAATACCATAGAAGAGTTTGAGCTGAAAAGAACCTTTAAAGCTCATCTAATCTCATCCCCTGGCAATGAGCAGGGACATCTTCAACTCAATCAGGTCGTTTAGATGCCCATCCAAACTGATCTTCAACGTTTCTAGGGATGAGGCATCTACCACATCTCTGGGAAATCTGCTTCTGTGTTTTACCACCCTCATTGTAAAATTCTTCCTTATTTCTATTCTAAATAATCTTATCTAGATCATAGCTAAATAATCAACAATCAACTGATTTGTGAGTCCTCCAGTGCTTAAATGAGTAGTAAAGTTTTGAGAATTTGGGGGAAGAGGCTCTGCCTGGAATATTTGGAGATCAAGTCCAAATCTGAAGTACTCTGCATGATGTTCTTTAAGTCTCAGGACAGACTGTCCAGAGTGAAAGGAGGTGATGGGTCTTCCTTTTCTTAATTTCATTCATAACTACAAGTTTTGTTCCATTATAATGAATACTCAGGTCCTGTATGAAAGTATATTTGTACATACATACTCATTTTCTGGTTCAGCTCTTTTGAATACATTAGGAATTGTATCCAGAAACATTATTATATGGAGGGGGATAATATCTCTGAGGACTCTGAAAGTAATCAGAAACAGTAGATGAAGTGAGTAGAGAGAACCTACTCCCAGCTGACTGCACGTAACACTCCCTGAAATCCTATTCCATATGGAATATGTATCTGTTCCCTATGGAACATATGTGGTGCCACTGAATTTGCTGCAAGTACAGGCTAGTTCCATACAAATACCTATTATCTGATATTTAATCTTGCAGTAGTTTGTGCTCTAAAAGAAGGGAAAAATCCATTCCCTTCTTTCACCTGACCTTTAAGCACTGAAACCTCTACATGGCCCACATCCAGGCTTAACCCCTTCAGATATTTCACTATTTTTAAAAGCAAGACTTCTATTGTAAAAAATGCCACATATACATAGACTGTCTCTTTGTTGTTCCTTTGGGCAGAGACAGGAAAAAAAACCACCAGCTGTTCTAGGGGGTAGGGCAAGATGTTTTCAAGGGATTAAATTCTCTTGTATAAGGACACTGCTGATTTTCTGCTTAGATATTACTTCCCTGCCTACTGCGTGTTGCTTGTCCATCACAAAGGATGCTCAAATGCCCTGAAGCATGACAGAAATGAAGGTCATGGAACAGATATAGTTAATTCCTATTCTTTGATCCAGCTTTGAATAAAGACCCACCTAGAGGATTGATGCATTGTGGCTGCATTCTTTGCCCACCAACAGGGATGGAAAAAAATGTGAGTTTTCAGAGATGTCAGAATGGACATCCTCTCTTCAGATTAATGTGTTCATCTTGTTTTGAGGACAAATGCAAATAAAGCACCTGAAATTATTACACTGCAAGTGTAATTCATAGCTCTGCCTCTAAAATCATGTGACCATGCATGAAATAGGATGCTTCTGACTTCAAAACATATTTCCTCTTATGAAGATAAAACCCTTGTATTTTGACTTAGTGTATATAGTACCATAAATTGGTAAACATGTTTTATAGACAAAAAAAATTTTTAATTACTCTGTTGGAGAAAGTAACATGGGAGGGGCGGTGGTCTTGAATGTCTTCTGTCACCACAGCTGCTCTGTTTCAATACAACCCAAGTGGAAAATGCCTTGCAAAAGTACCTGCATCACTTCCATCCCTTGCATCTCTGTGGTACTTCCAGGGATGTGGCAAGTCACAGCTGCTGCCATAGACCTGCCAATTCCTTATGTGATACCCAACAGCTGTTGGAAGCTGTGTGTTAAAACTCATGCTGAGATTTGAATTTCTATATACTCTTCCTCAGGAAGTGAAAACTGCAAAGCAATCTTTATTCCCCAACTCCCAGCCTGTGCTTCCTTATTAATAGGGACTCCACTTTGGCTGAGAATATGTACTACAGCATGCTGTTATTCTTAATTTCTTAATTTTTTTTTTCCACAAAACTACATTTTGGCATGCAATCACTGCCTCCATCTGCCTACTACACATGCATGTGCTTTCAGTTACAAAGCACTCTGATTTATATCTTATGTAAAAATGCAAAGCTTTGAGAACACATCTCAGGAGGGCTGCAGCTTTCTCAGGACTGGCAGCATCTGTATTCCTCTGCCTCTGCCAAACACCATACAGAGGGCTCAGTTCCAACACCATTAGTGCTGCTGAAGCTGATTTCTGGCTACTGCTACGTTTTTCAAGGGCTGCTGTGGGCTGTATCCCCAGCTGGAGAGTTAAGAACCCAGAGACAAGGTGCAGAGAGGAGCAAACAAGGAAGCTGCAGGTAGAATATTGCTCACCAGTCTAAGCAAGTCTCTGCCAGACAGGGTCTGAAAAACTGCAGGATATTCAGGGAAGGGCAACAAAAAATATTTAAAGGACTAGAGGGATTCATTTCCAGAGAAGATTAAAGAAATAAAAGTTTAGCTCAGTATCACTAACAGACTAAGGGGGAATAGAATAACTCCATAAAAGCCTCTACAGGTGCAAAGAAATAGAGAAACCTTGTTTAAAATGATTTAAGGAATAGCTGGTAACAAAAGAGTGGCATTGATTAAAGGAAATGTAGACAAAACTCCTGAAAGCTTTTTGCATCATTGTCGTAAACAAGAGATGGATCACTGAATTCTAGAATCCAATGGAAGTTCTCTTGCTTGATAATTTGAAAAACAGACTGGACAAAGTTGCCAGTACTAATTGGGAATGAACAAGATAAATATCATATGGAAAAATATATACTTTTTTAAGTGGTAGGAACACACCACTAAGAAGAAGGTCTCCCTATGCAGCAGAGGTGCAGAGGAGATTTTGATGGCTCTCTCAGTGTATGGCACCAGGAGCTGAGAGGTTTGACTCAGATACCCTCTGGCTGATCCACATATGCATGGCCATGAGACAAAATCTTTCAGACTTGTTGGTCATACAGCAATAAGCTGCTTTACCCAAGCAGATTTCTGGTACTGGACTTAATGCCAGTCCCAGAGGTTCACATTTCAGACAGGAACCATGTAGGAGGATGAATCCCATCCTGTCTACCACCCACTCAGAGCCTTTCTTTTTCTTTTCCTCATGTGGTGCTGAAGGAACCCTGATGAGCAGAAGAACTGCACTGAACAGATCTGGTGCAGAAAGGTGCGAAAATGAAAAGTGCCCTCTGTTGTAGTGAAGAAGTCCAAACTGCAATAAATAGAACTTGAGTCATCATTTGAGGATACAGGCTGGGGAGGTTCAGCTCTGCTGAAAAGGAGCTGGAGGTTCTAGTGAGAAGCAGATCAAACATGATCCAGAGTCTGTCCTTACAACAAGCCATACCTGAGCCTGTACCAGCAAGAGTACAACCAGCACATCAAGGAAAGTGATTATCTCATAGTAATAGAGGTAATGGTACTTTTTAGGCCATACATAGAAAGAACACTGTGGCCCAGTTTGAGAGAAGCACTGAAAAACTGGAGAGGACCCAGAGAAGGGTCATGAAGATGATGAGAGGATTGTAGAATATGGCATGAAGAAATCTTGGCGAAATTGGCTACGCTTGTTCTGGAGAATGAAAGGCTCCAGGGGGATGTAGTCACAGTCTTTCAATACCTGAAATGCAGCTACAGAGTTGATGGATGTGCTGACAATGATGCATAGAGTTTCATCAAGAGAAAGCCTGTCTGGATATAAGAAATAACTTTTTGTTGTGGAACAATTAAAACACTGGCTGAGGCTGTCCTGAAGTGGTAGAATCTCCCTCATGGCAAACATCCAACACAGAGGTCCCTTCCAGATGAGACTTGCCAAGCTCACTTGGGTTACATGACAAACATATAAAACTTCTGTCACATAGAGGTGATTCTTACTCACTTTCACAAAACATATCCCTGGATTTCTTTCCTGCAGGTCCTTAATTAGCTTTCTTTTTAAGGTTGCCTGAGAAAAGACCTTAGTTAACTTGTTCCTTTCATAGGACAGGTGAATTTTTCTTTCTAAGATCCAAAGGAATAGCTCTCCAGCACGATATCAAGCCACATTCCTTTGATTTCATTGTGGTCAATTTATTTGCTCAGATAACTCCATATGCATTTTGCCCTAAAAAAGATTTTAATATAAAGAGCCCATTTCTATCACAAATCAGTTACTTCAAAAATGTTACTTTAACCATCTCTTTTAAACAATAGCCCAAGAAAATTATCCAAAAAGCTTTGAGCTAATAGTAATTTGTAATGTTTGGTTTCAGTTTTCACATTTTGTCTTTATTAAATCCTTTTCAAGCACATCTTCATCTTTCTTCATAAGATGGGGAAATTTTCTTTTGAAGCAACAAATTTCTATGAGTGATTTCAGCTACTTTGGTGTGAATCAGAAGATCTGGCAAAGCTGACCCTCTTCTGTGAACTTTCCAATTCAATCAGACAATACTATTTTTCAATATTGGACCAAGCAGCTTTTCTGGCATATTTCCAAGGCACTGAACTTTGGATACTGAGCAGAGTAATCCACAGAAGTTCAGTATATGTTAGCAAAATGTAAGAGTTATTTCTTTAAATGCTCCTGTGGAGCCCTTGCTGGCCAGGAGCACTGCATCCAAGATGTGAGCCTTTGCTTATGAAGGAAGGCTGTGCCCTTTGAAAGAATGGAAGTGTGAGTGGTGAAAGAGGCAATGTACCCTCTCTAAGTTGAACACTAATGAAGTTACCTAGCCTCAGAGGAAGAGAATGGATGTTCCATCTTCCTCTGTCAAGCCAACATTTCTATGGGCTTTTAAATCCCATACTTAATGCTGATATGCATCTTTGTAAATGTGATATTTTTCCTCCTGAGCCAAGCATATTTATCAATCCCATGAGCTGCATTTTAAGTAGTTAGAGATTAGAATGTTTTAAAACAAACCAATGTGTTTTAGTGAGTTACTGAATAAATGGAATCCAGAATGGGCCCTACTTATAAAAAGTAGCTATATTAACTATGAAATCTTATTAATTAAATTTGACTTGCATATATATATAAATAAGGTGAAATTTGGATCAACATTTTAAATTCTCATCTTGTTGTAGTCATAAAGGTCAGGGGAGGGGAGAGAAAAAAGACAAGAACAGAAAGAAAATAGAAAAGAAAGAAAAGAAAAAGAAAAAGAAAAAGAAAAAGAAAAGAAAAGAAAAGAAAAGAAAAGAAAAGAAAAGAAAAGAAAAGAAAAGAAAAGAAAAGAAAAGAAAAGAAAAGAAAAGAAAAGAAAAGAAGGGTCTAATGAAAAACTGGAGAAATAACATACTAATCTAGAGAAAAAAAGAATCAAACACAATTTCCATAGGCTTATAAGCACACATGTATCATGGGGATTAGTGAGAAACTTAATTGTCAATGTACTGCCTTTGAGAGCTTTGCCAGATCTCATATCTTTGACGGTTCTGATTTTCTTCTAGCTGGTGTCCCTGCCTGAGTTTCTAATGCAGCTAATTCCTCAACTAAATCAAAAGAAGAAAGCTTAATTTTAATGCCCTAGAGTCTTTGCGAGTGACTTTCACACTGGAACAAACTTGAAACTATTTTAATATGGAAGAAAAGCAATTAACTTTGTCAGTAACTTTTTCACTTGCATGTTTGGTATTATTTCAGCTGCGATTTTAAATGAGTTCTCTGCACCTCACTTTGCTTCTTACTTGATTTGCCAATGAAATCTGATCTCAGTGTTAGTCACATCACAGTCTTGCATGAAACTAAGCTGAAGACAGGCTTTACTCCTAGCTGAACCTACATAATTTTGATGGAATGTGATACTCAGCCACTTCACTTCTGCCTTGGTCAATAAACTACAATCTCTTTTGGGGCTGCAGATAAATGGAATGATTTTGAGAAAAACTACTTGGTTTCAACATGATATTTGTGTTTTACAGCAAATCTGTGTGCTTTGGGGCTCCACAGTTTGTCATACTTTAATCAGATAGGCTCTATCCAGTAATAAACAGCGATGCCATTTCACTGTTGGTGTGGTGTGAACTCCTGTGTGCTCCTGCAGGACTGGCAAGTCTGTGCTGTGGGCACACCAAAGCTCCCTGAGTGCTAATGAGGAGGAAATACAAGTCCTCACACATCCCAGACTTCAGAGTGTGTCTTCATCTCTGCTGTTGGTAGCTGGTGAGGAACATGGTTCTGCATCATGCCTTGGAAAAGCAGGCTGTCAGGACACAGCTAGGAGTCATTACAGTCAAAGATAATGAGACACTTCTAGCTGGAGCTTCTGGCACAGCAGAAGGGTACTTGTGGTAACATCAACTTTAGACATGAAAAAATCATAGAATGTTTTGGCCTGGGTTGAAGGGACCTTAAAGATCATCTACTTTCCTCCCCTGCCATGGGCAGGGATACCTTGCACTAGGCCAGGCTGTGTAGGGCTCCATCCAAACTGGCCTTGAATGCTTTCAGGGCTACCACAAGTGCTCTGGGCAACCTGTTCCAGTGCCTCACCAATCTCAGAGCCAAGAATTTCCTCACAGTATCTAATCTAAACCTTTCAATTTAGAGTCATTTTCCCTTGTCGTGTCACTAAATGTCCTTGCAAATGATCTCTCTCCATCTTTTTTTTAGGCTCCCTTCAGGTATGGAAGGTTGCAGTTAGGTCACTCCAAACCCTTCTCCTTTCCAGATGGAACAATCCCAGTTTTCTTAGCCGTTCCTCATAACTGTGGGGTCTCACCAGAGCAGAGCCGAGGAGAGGAGAGCAGCGGGGCAGAATCACCTCCCTCACCCTGCTGGCCACACTGCTTTGGATGCAGCCCAGGAAATTGCTTTTCTGAGCTGTGAGAACCCACTGTCAGCTCATGTTCAGCCTCTCATCCACTATCCAAAATGTCATGCTCAGTGTTAAAAGTACATTTCCTTCCAAGTTTTGTGTTTTCCATTTTCCTTCAGTTTTGAGGGTCCTGAAGGCATAGCAGCCTTCCTCTTTTCAAGAGGTTCTTCCAAGCTGCAGAGGCTAAGTCTTATTTTTGTGAAGCTGGAAGTGAGGGGTGCTTGAAGAAAAGTGAAACTCCCTTGATACAGCCTCATGTCATGCCTCCTTAGTGCAGCCCATGCCTCATGTTCCAACAGCCCAATGCCACCAGCTATTTCCTGGCTGGCACATCTCTCCTGCCAAAACTCAATGCTGACAGTCAGTGGCTGTCCTGAGGCACTTCTTTATCTCTGTGTCCTGCCACCTATAGCAACCCACTCTCCCCTCTGATTTGCAAATTTCAGTTGTCCATGCCCACACTACAGTGACTTGTTGCATCTTGTCCACTGCTCATTTTCACTTGGCTGGCAGACAGAGTCTGATTCCTCACCCTCGTGCCTGCTTAGTTTGTGATGTCCTTCCATTTCCTGAAATCTCTAGGCTGTCTCTCATATAACTGCTGAATTGAATTACCTTTCCAAGAAAGATCTTGGCCACACGTCCTTTCTCAGATTTTTTTCTGAGGAAAGAATGGCTGCTTGGGAGAAAGCTGATAGACTGACTGATGCAGATCCTGTTTCTCATAACACTCACAGCCCAGGGCAGGAGGCACACAATGAGCCCTTTACCACCCAGGAGCTCTTGGGTTGTGCTCATGCCAAGTCTCAGTCCTGAGTTAGTAGTGGTCCACATGCATTATTTCTTTTGGTTGTTTCTTATGTGTGGCTGTCAGTCATGAACATGCGAAGACAATTAAGTTCTCAACTCAAAAAAGAGGCTGTGCATTGAGGTCTGTACTCCATCGTACTTCTCTAGGCAGCATTTCCCTCATAATGGATGAGCAGCTTGTTTATAATTAATCTGAGCCCAGGGACATCCCTTAGCTTGATTTTCTGTATGCCTTCTTCCTATTCAAGCAGCAGCTAGGCAAGAACAGACAATGGTTGTGTGGAAAATGTGCTAAAGAGTATCTGTATCAAGTTCAAGCAGTACAAACACAGCTTGGGTGAGAAAGGGGATATTTTAACTGAACAGAGACTCTAAGAATCAGAGACACCTCTAGATGGAGATCCTTTTGGTGAGGGACATTCACTGGCCCATGGCCCCATTTAAACACTGGTGGTCATCTTACAAAGTTGTGGAAGCATCCCAGCAGCTGCAGGAGCTGGAGAGGATGTCCCGCAGCTGGGTTAGACTATAAAGTTTCCTTTTCTTTCTGTGCATCTTTCTAGAAATGCAGCAACTCCATCACTGTTTTTTGAAACATGGAAGTCAAGTCTGTTTTTCCTTTTTCTTCATTTTCTCTGGTGATCAGGGTGATTTTAAGGCATTTGGCAAACTACTGATGCTCCATTTCCCAATGAAACAATAAGCCATAAAACAACTTTACTAGAACATTCTTGCAATTCTCAGCATGTCCCTCAAGACTTGGGCAGCAACTGAGTGCTTCCATACTAAACAGTAGGGACCACTTTGAACTCTGGTCATGTAAGGCACCAGCTGAGAGGGATGTTCTCTAGGGATCATTGCTAACCAGTGCTTCTGGAGAGGGTTCTCTAGGGATCAGTGTTAGGGGTGTTTCTGGAATGTGCTACACAGCAGTGGAAGGATATTCAGGCCTCTTGCAAGTTTGAAACAAGAGTCAAGAGGGAATATAATTTTCCAAGGCTGGGAGAGCACCATTTCAAAATAAAGGCTAAATAACCGATGCTCCCATCTAGTGGTGAAACTGTACCCAATGGCTGAGATGTCAGACATGCACCTGAGCCTCCCAGGAGACATGGAATTGGAAGAGCCATGCCACAGGACAGTGCCACTCCTGGGAACTTCTATAGGGCTTTGCAATATGTGGGAGGCTCCCAAAACCATTAAAAGCTCATGAGAAACCAACCAATAAACTAATTTAAAACTACAAGATTATTAATAACAAATAAAATGATAACATCAGGATCAAGGGTGCTTTGAAGGCAAGGGAAGCATTCTCAGCAGCATTCTCAAAATTTCTTAAGTAACCTTCCATGAGACGCAGGCACCCTCATTATCTTGGCATTGGTTCCTAAAGCATGACAGCTGCTATCAAAATGCTACCCAAAGATAGTAACTAGCAACACATTATGGTTGAGTTGTTGCTACAAGATTACCATGTAATTAATATGCTAATGCTCTGCTGAACACTATTGAACTTATAATTATTGGCCAGAAGAGTATCATACTTTTGTTTATTTCATTCTTTTTAGTTTACACCTGAAAGCTTACAGTCAGATGTGAGCAATTATCATAGGCTCAATTTATAGGAAATCGCCCTGTGACACTATTGTAAATAATTTCATGAGGTCTGCTTAGTTCTTTCTAATATGCCTATTTCCATTTGATATGCTTGGAAGCTGATCAGATCAGCAAGAAAGGGTACTGTTTTTCTCACTGGATTTTTTTTTAAAGGCATAGCTGATGCCTACAGGATATCCCCAGAAGCAAAATTCGTTAATGATGCTGAGACTGTACTTTGTCACAAGAATGGTAAAAAGGGTTTTAGTATATTCTCTTGTTATACTGTAATTGTTACTGCTCTGTTTTGACTTCACTGCCCTTCTTTACTATACCTACATATGGTAAAGCAAATAAGAAAATAATTCTAACACTGCTCCTGTATGCACACATTTTCCAACATATTTTGGAGCACTTCGCACTGCCATAATTCCCATTGTACAGAGTCCTAATTTCCAAATCTCAGTACAATGCAACATATGATAGGACTTCACACAAAGCAAAGGGCAGGACACTCCTTGAGAGGACAGAATATTCTGGTGCACTCTTAATGTTACTGAAGGACAGAAAGGCAGCTCTTCTGATAAGCAGTAGGGCTCCAAGCAACAGCCAAAGATTGGCTTGCATTTTGCTGCAGGTCACAATAAAGAAGGAACTACACATTTTCTGTTTAACCTGAGTAGGAAGAAGACACAGCAACATGGATAGAGCTTGGCTAGATTTTAGCTGAATATCTAAACTGTTCTCTCCAAAAAGCTGATCCAGTATTGGCAAGCCATGAATTTAATGTCTTGGAACAAGATCCAAAGGGAGCCCACAGAGTGGTTTATGACACGTTTGCTAATGAAGGATTCTGTGTTTATTTATAGGGATGAAATTGATCCAATACTAAGTAATATATGAGAAAAAATCAGTAAGAATTCATTTAGGTTGACTGAAACTAAGCAAAAAGTACTGCTAAAACTATTGGGATTATGAAAGTGCTGATAAAATCCATTCCCAATCAAAACATAGCTGTCAGTGTTTGCATCCTGTGTGGAGGTTTTACACCTGCAAATGAAGGAAAAGTCTGTGGCAAATGAGTGAGAAGCCACAAACACAGTGGGTGGCTGTCACAAGAAATTATGCTGCCAGAGTAAAAGAAAAATCACTCTTCAAAATGAGAGCAATACATGGGTAGCAAATAGACCAAAGATGCTGCCTAAATGAAGAAGAAAGTTAAGGAAAGAAAAGATCACATCAGAACTAATGTCACCTAGTCAGTAAGAGATCAGGTGTCACTGACAGAGATGATTCCTAGGATGAATGCCACTGCAAAGCCCAAGCAAAATTCCAGCATACCAGTCAAAATAATGCTTTTAAAAGTCCATTAGCAGTCACAGCTCTCAAACCTTGCAAAATTGTCAGGCAGAGATTTTTTTATAAAGGACAGAGCTGCTAATCATCATGTCAAGTGTGTCCACAAGCACACTGCATACTCAAGCACATATGGACCTGACATTCAGGTTGTATAAATCTGCCATTCCTGTACTATAATCCTCAGAAACTCAGTCTAGGATACAACACGACACAAATCTGCATCATGTTCCAGACACCTAAGAAAGGAACAAGTGCATCATCAGAGTAAAATATTTTCATCCTTTTCTTTCAGCTTAGGATAACCCTAAAAATTGGTAGAAAGATGTGCTATTACTGTTGTGTATTTGACTTTAAAAGATATTAGAGGTTTCCAGTTATCTTGCCAAGCTTTTACCTTATTTTTCAGAAGTCTTGGTAACACTCAGATCTGTTAACGATTGCATTTCAATGGGATGCTGGCAGGAATGCACCTTCATCAAATGATGTAAATAATAAAAATTCGGATGGATGCATCCAAGAGATGACTTGTGGCTCTGTTACTGCAGGTAGGGCAGTGAGCAGTTTATGCATGCAGCTCTTCCAGCTCTACAGTATGCACAGATTGAAAAAATAGATGTGTGCAATTGTGTTTGGCTGAGAGGGTTTCCATCAGAGTGTGTGGGAGAAATGTGATTGTGGAATCTCATCATACGTTACCCATACTGCCTCTATTGCAAACTCATCTGAAAAACACAATCCATAAATATTTTTATTCCTATTTGAATAATGTGATTTGTCATTAAGTACCAGGGCTCTAAAAGACATATTCTAAGCAATTTTATGTTTATATTAATTGAACTTACCTTATTGATATTTTACCTCTGTTAGGAATGGAGAAAAAGTAAGGGATCTAGAGGCAAATGTAATACATATATTTTGATTCATTTTAGTACAACATTGGTATTGCTGGTGACAGAGAATTATCAGTAAATAAAGTGACCTTGAAACCACCAATTGTGTGAGGCATTAACAAGAGGGAAGACATGACAAAAATGACAGAGCATTTTCACTCCTCCTGCATTCCCCTGTGAAAGAGGAAGCAAAGAAAACCATAGCATCTGTGTTAAGGAAACATCTATGAGCATTAATTAATTATAATGCTAGTCCTCTGTGTGCTGGATGCAGTGTCACTGTCTCATAAACAGTTTACTCGTTCCACTATCATCAACTCAATTATTTGAGATGCCTCTTGGCAGGTGCATACATGCTCTTTCCAAAGCTCCTTTGTGATGAAATATTCTCAATGGCTTAATGTATATTCCTGTATGCTGCAGACTGTTAAAAGCCCAGTCACAACCCTAGCTCAAAAACCGCTCAACAACATCCAAGCTGATAATGTAGCAAGAGCCAGTCACAATGACAATAAAATTTGTGACTTATCAATTGAGACCAAACAAACCACTCAAAAGCATACCACAGCCTGAGTGGGTTGAAGTCTATCCTTGCCTCATCCTCTGGCATGAAGAAGTGTGAGGAATAAGAGAGTGGGAGCACTTGGAAAAGAGCAGAGCAGCGTGACTTGAAGCCTCCTCTCTAGCCAGTCTGGATGTGGGAGAGAGCCCACACTTGGCATGGACTGGCAGCCTCTGAGACAGCACCAGCAGCTTAAAGCAGACTCGTGAATAACGACAACTACTCAGTTCAACAGAATATCACACCATGTTTGGGGTCCTATTTTCTCTTGTGTGTCAGAAGGAAATCTCTACGCTTCGAGGGTCTCCCATGGTTCAGGTAAGATCTTTAGCTCTTGAAGAGATTTCTCTGTGACTGTCCTGTTGCTGCCAAACATAAGACTTAAAGCAAGGGGCTCAGCAGACACCTAATTCAAACCATGACTGACCATACACACGCCAATCCAAAACTACTGGTGTAGCAACTCCATCCTTGGGACCTCAGTTCATGCTTTTTATTTGCTAAAATAGAAATACTCCTCATACCTAGTGTAAAAAAAAAAAAGATATCATAAGTGTTGGTCCATTTGGTGTATGTTTTCAAGTACCAGGTTTTACAGCTGACTTCCACTATAGTGGGTGGCAGTACTGGGAGGTGGACCCCCTTTCATGTACTTCGTACTCATTCCTCATTAAAATCCTTCCCTTCCCCATCCACTGCTAGAGACCAATCTGCTCCCATTGTACAAAACCATGAGAAAACTCTAAATGAGAAGTCTGCCTACAGATATTCAGGAAATTCCCTGCCAAAGGTTGTGCTATTTATCCACAGTGCACTGTATATGCTTCACAGATGTGCAATATATTTAATGGATAATATTACCTGTCTCCACTTTTAAAGCTGTTGTTTCAAGATGATGTCACACACAGACAATACTCCCTGGCTAAATTAAACTCCCATGGCAGTAGGGAGGGAAGAAATTTAGGGCTATGTGACACAAGCCCAGATCCCATTGCTTCATTTTGCAATAGAGATGATGCACAAGTAGGCTAGCTTGTCTTATTTGCAGTTATTTTGTACTCTGATTTTCCTATATTATAGGGCAGTCAGACCAAAAAAATGTTGTTGTTGTTAGAGCCATGTACAATCTTTTTTTTTTCTTTGAGAATGCTTTGTTTATAAGGCTATTGGTTGGAGAGACAGAGGACAAATAGGAGAGGCCCACTCCATATTTCTAATGCTAAATTCAGATATGATAGAGACACAGAAGTGGTGCCACAGTCCTTCCAGTTTCATTGTGCCTCTGCTTTTGATCCTACCTCTGTGGAAAATAACAGCAAATCCCCATTGATCCCAAGGTTAGAGAGCAGGGCTTGACTTCAAAACATCTGCTGAACAGCTCTCTGGTGAGTGCTGACATTTTTGACTCTCAAACCCTTCATTGGGGTTTGCTGGCTTGTTTCATACTTAATAAACTTGATGTGCAATCATGATGTTCCTGTTGCTGTGGGAGACAGCCCATGGATGATATACACCCCCATGAATTCCCATCAGGAGGTGTAGATGTTGCCTTATAATGCAGGTATATTTACAACTACTTCCATCCTGTTTGACATTCACTAGACTTCTTTGTTTGTAATCCAACCAGATTTACATGTTTCTACATTGCTGAAATCTCAGTGAGCTCCTGCATCATCTCTGGCACCGGGCACACTTTCTTGGTCTTCTTCACAGATATCAGGATTTCTCAGAACACAGTTTTTCAAACTCCACCTGCTGTAGTTTTACTTTGGGTTTATGATTTTATACTTCTGGGACCAGGTGATAATTGGAGCAAAAGGTCTTTCTGGGGTTAAGAAAAACAGTAGCTCTTTGCCTTAGCAAATAACAAGAAGGATGTAGATCTTATAGAGCTATAAGCTCAAACTCACGTCCGCCATACTATTTCCTTACCATGCTGAAAGTTTCTTTATCATAAGATCAAAGCCTTGTCAAGCCTTGCCTTGCCTTGCCTTGCCTTATCTTCCATCTTTCAGCTCTCATTTATGTGTTTTTTTCCCTTTTTCTCCAAACTGCTAGTGAATGATTGCAACCTTAGCTAGACTTCCCACCGACTTGACTGGTTCAGACTTTTGTAACAGATTTAAGTAATTGTCTGGTTATTTAAGATACAGCCACTTATTAGTCCAAGAGGATTTCCATGTAATGGAGAAACACAGATGTTCTGCAGTTTTCTCTTAATAGGTGACTGTCCCTGCTTCTTTAGTTTTCCTCTGGTGGGTAGATGGGCCAAATGTTCCAAGAGCTGCAATCTGACACAGATATGTATTTATGGTCCCTGATGAGAAACAGGAAAACTTTGTATGGAGGTCTCAAATTGATACCATTGTTTGTTGCAAATTTCCCAGATGTTATGATTCAAATGTTTTCATAATGCAGGGGAAAACAGCACTTTCCCTGCAATCAGAGGAGCTCAAGGCTTTCCAATTATGGTCACACACTCAGACTTATTAGCACAAAATTTAATTTGAGTTAATCAGAGTGAGGTGGGTAGAGCGCGAAATTAACTTGACTTCCATTTTGCATCATGCAGCAAACCAGCTTGGTGAAATCAGTGTAGAAATCTGAACTGGGAATGATGGATGAGCTGAAAAAAACCCAGAGAATAAACAGAGTTGTGCAATCATCACTGCACTAAAAGGGACACAATATTCAATTCACTTGTTCAGAGAAATGCTTTACTTCCCTGGCAAATCAAAGGGTGTGTGCCCTCAGCTGCACCCATGTTTTGCCTCTGAAGCCAAGAACAGAGTTTGGACCTAAAATAATTTTCTTCAGCATCCCCTCTGTTCTGAGAGCTGTATGTGCTCTGTCAATCAGTCTTGTCAGAATTTTTCAAATTGTTATTTTTGCCAGGAAATGACAATAGAAACACATCCGTTTCAATGAAATTTCCATTTGCAGTTCAAGACTCTTGTTCAAAATCGAGAGGGAAAGAGAAGCATTCACTGGGGGCAAGCCAGAAGCCACAAGTTGTCCAAGTCGAAAGGATATGGGTTTCAAGTGCCTGCTCCTTGTGAGGAAGAGTAAGAATAAACACCTGAAATCTTCCATAGCTCAGAAAAGTACAGTGATGACTGGCTCTTCTGGAAGCATGTGTTCCCTTGAACCTATTTAAAAAGCTTCTGTTTCACTTTGCTTAAGAACAAAGTCTTTACATTTTCCTTTGATTTTTTTCTCTTTATTTCAAACCAAAATTCCATTTTCCAGCAAAGGGTAACATTAATGTTCCTTTTCCAACTCTCTGCTAAATGTGTGGCTAAAATAAATGTTTGGGAGATGGAAAAGGGCCCATACACTGTAACCATAAGTGCCTCTATCTGAGCCTTATAAAAAACTGGAAAAATAAAACAATGCTTCTCAAGCATTGATCTCCAACTTTTTCAGTAATATTTTAGCAAGTTGACCCACCTCTTGCTATAAATTGTCTTGGTTTTGGAACAGAGATATTTCTGTCTTGGAGCAAACTGCAGATTTGAGAAGGGTATCAGCCCAGCAAGAAAGCTGCAGAAAATTTTAGAACATCAAAGGGGTAGGTTTGGAGGGGAGGATTGAGAGAGAAAAGCTTCCATTCCCTTCAACAAGAGCATAGACAACAAAAATATTAAAGTTCAATTCTGTACAGAAAGACCTGGGTGAGACAGGGACTGAAGCAATGTCAGATGGGCAAAGGAATCAGGAGAAGGAACATGATCTTACAGACATGGTGACAGGTGCCCAGCTGCCACCTAGCTACTGATGGCAGGACAAAACTCCTCCTGTTTGTACCTGGTGCAATCTACAGGAGGAGAAGATTCCCTGCACTAAATGGCCACTTTTTTTTTTTTTTTTTTCAGGAAAAGAGTAAATTTTATGACCAAATGGGAAACAGTGCTTACTGTTTATTATCTTTAAAATGTGAAATATGCTGGAAAATAAAGACTAATTAAAGTTGTCTTTCCAATGCCTATACCTTGTAGAAAAGTGACACCATTTCAAAACTCAGCTTTTCTCATATGCCTCTATTTGCTTTCTCATTTTTCATACAATAGCTTCTATTTAGCCAATTTCAGCAACATATTTAGCAACATTGTTGCAAAAGCAACTGCAACACAAGCTAAAAACCAGTAAAGTAAAGAGCCTGGTAAAGTAGGATAAAATTCTATGGTGAACTTGGTGTATCCAAAAAAGTGAGGAATACAAGATCAGTTAGCCTAAGAGTTGTTTTCCCATATTGATGTCAGAACTCCCGTGTTTGTTGTTTAAACAAACCAGATAATGTTTGCACTGTAAAGTTCTGAAGTGAAAAATACCAAAGCAAGGTAGGAACAGGTTTTGCCAACTCTTCCTATTAACAGTGGAGGCTAAAAGTTGCTGACTCACTTTGAGACACTAATTGGCTAAACCTCCCTGTACTTTAATTGTGGTTTTAGCTGTCTTAAAAATGTATCTGCATATTTAATGTATGATACATAGCCTGTATGTATGCAAACCACCATTAAACCACAGCACTCTTCATGTTTCTTTACTTGTCTTAAAGCATTAGGAAAGTATGCACGATGAGAGCAGCTTTGCTCCACTGATCTATCTGCACTCCCTCGCAGCAGAGACAATGCCAGGGGGTTTTTCAGGCTGTGTACAGCAGAAACCAAGGCAGCATTTCCCAGGCCAGATGCAAAGTTACATGAAACAGAGTAGTAAGAAGCTAGCAATAACCAGCTCCAGAGCAAAGAACAGCCAGCATCCAAGTTACTCCTGGGAAAGAGCCCCTGCATTTTAAATCAAGAAGAAAATGATGACCCATTTTTAAAGAATAAAGTCATTCCTGTAAGAAAACTAACTTTCTTCAGCAGTTCCTACACAGGCAAAACCAGTGTATGGGACTTCTGCAAAGCCACTATTCCACTTGAGTCTGTGAATCCCATCCGCAGGAACATTGCACATTGCCCTGGAACTGCAAATGCTGTTGGCCAGACAACACTTGCAGGAGGGACACTCGCAGGGGGAGCAGGCACTAAGGATGAATTCATGAGTGCCTTCTGATCAAGTGGTATCAGGGTACTCTTTTTGACTTTTTGGTTATGTCTGATAAACCCTTAATTTAAGGAGATGAAGGCTGGTCATGGTGATCAGGACAGATGGAAGGATCTTCTAGATCCCTTCAGGTACAAATGCCCTAAATCAGATCTCCACAGGGGTCAGCAGGAGGTCAGAGAGGGAGAAGAGATGGCAGAACAGGAGAGAACTTCTCCTCCAGGCAGGTGCACACTCTGCTGTGCTGCCCTGTTCCGCCTGGAGTGCAGGGATAACTCCTGGCCTTGCATGCTGCCCTGCCTTGCTCTGACAGGCTGGGCTGCCTCTGAGCCAGTGTCTGCTGCCCTGGCCAGGCTGGGCAGAGCAGCCTCTCTGCCTGCAAAAGTCTTGGGAAATGAATATGTATCTGTTTCCCTCCTGATAACACCATCCAGTCAAATATGTATTTCTTCTTTGGAAGGAAGTATTCCACTGTACATTGAGAAAACTCTGATTCCAAACACAATTTTTTTCTCCATTCTCCCATCTGGATGATTCAGCAGATAAGGCACATTATTTTTCTTCTAAAAGCTGCTACATAAACCCATGTTTATTTCAGTTAACCTTTTCACCCAAAGAGACAGCTCACTTCAGTAATGCCTCCATACATCACAACCACTCAGAGTGCAGGCAGAGATTAATTCAATGTAATTTTGTGTATAAAATTTGCTCCAAAACTCATTTGTCTCCAGATATTTATTTACCTATACAGAATATCCAGGGTTTGAATTCCAGCACTGACTGATTTTTAATAAAAATTCCCCAAACACTACAAATTATTTTAGCATCTTCAACTTCCACTAGAAGTTGACAAGGAGTCAAGGCACATAGTACTCAAAGAGTGCTGCTAGTAGTAATAAATAACAGTGGGAAAAATGGACAGAAACTTTCTGTGCTTCAGCAGAAAATTGGATGAGGACATTGTTCAAGTTCATCAAAGCAGTCAGGTTTTAGGAACATTTTACTGCCCATGTCTTTAGGATGCTGCTAGTCTTTTACTTGTGTAGGATTTGTGAACTTGTTGACATGACAAACTGAGATTTATGACATTTGTGATTTTAGCTGTGTGACTCCGCCTATAATGCTTGTTCAGTGCCATGAAAACACTGGCTGGAGCATGACTGTGAGGTCAGCGGGACAGTGCACCAGAGGCAACAGCAGGGAGCTCCTGGTCCTGCTGATTTTGAAATCCCAACCCTGTTATTCTGTTTTACAAATGCAGCTGAAGTCCACCTTTTTCACAGCTTGGGGATGACTTCTGCAATAATGCGACAACTAGCAAAAGATCCCAAGCTGAAGGTAGCTCTGGTACCTTTGGCTTTTCATTTCAGCTCTTTACTGTTTCTTATGAAACTCACTTGATGAGAAGTCAGAGAAGTGACTTGCATGTATCATGGAGTAAATGGACAGGTGACCCTAGTGTTGTTAGAAGTTCATGGAAGTCCATGTTCCCTCCCTAAGGCAAATATGAGGGAGAGGAAAGCAAAGAACAGGCTCTGACTCTGCTTATTGGCTTCCACATCTGAGCCAGCACTGAAGGATAATCATTAGTTTTTAATACAGATCAGGTCAGTAGTAAGTTAGCACTTTCTTTCAAGACCAGAGAAAACTGGAAAGAAATTGTGTCCATTATATCTTTGAGTCCCAGGGCTGCTTCAGAGATGGTGTAGCTCACATTTGGTGACCAGACTCTGGATTTGTAATTAATTCTGTTTCCTTCTGCACCTTGCTCAGACACAAGAAACATTAGCAGCAATTGGGCTGGCTCTTCAGACATACATGCAACAGGACATACACAGAATTCTTCCTGACATCATCTATGCCATGCTGGCAAATACTATTTCTTCCTTTCTTTTTTCCCCTGCCAGCTCTGTGCAAGCAAAAAGAGTCCTTGGAAAACTTTGTGCACACATAGAGCAAGGATGTAACTTTATGCAGACATCCATCAGCAAGGATGTAACAAGCCTTGTGAGCACAGCCAAATGTACATACACCTCTGAAACTAAACCACCTCGCCAATGAGTCAGGGAGAATTTTGTCACGATGTTCCTGAAGGGCAGAGAAACAGCTTGCATGGGAGAGGAGGTAATTTTGCCAATCATCTGCCATGAGATGATGAGAGAAAGAAACCAGGCCACTCTCTCTCCTTAGGGAGAGCTGTTAATTGAGGTCTTTAGGTTCCAATCCTAAATCCACATAGGCAACTGAACAACTGCAACACTGAAATGCATCTGATGTGTGCAGAAATCAACAACAGTATCTTCAGCTTATTAAAAATCTGCTTGATGACTAGAAGCAAAATGCAGGTCTGCACTAACAAAAATCATGGCGTGTGATAACAGCAGGTCCCTCCTGGTGCAGCAGGATACAAATGCCAGGCCAAAAGAGCCTCACCCAGAGGCAGCACTGCTGGAGATTCACCACCTCACTGCTAAAGGGACCATTCTGAAGCATGTTTCTTCCTTCCCACCCCATGGATGGAAAGCACACTTCCACAAGATGTTTGAGGGTTTGCAGAAGGCAGTGGGAACCCACCTAACAAGTCCCTTTTGAAGTGAACAAGCCCCTTTGGAAGTGATAACAGAAAAATACCTCAGGGAACTATGAGAAGTGGGAGGTGCACAATCTGTGGATACCCAGAGCTTACTCATTCATGTAACCTTTATAGTAGTTATTTGTTCAAAACCAAAAAAGTTCTAAAATAAAATTGCAATTACTTGGATGAAACTCAGTTTTGGTGGAGTCAAGAGAAAAATTCTCTTTTCCATCAATGGAGTCATATTAGCTAAGAATATATTCTGAAAAGGTTAAATAAGCTTGTGCCTGGCTTTAAGGATCTTTGTGTACTGTACCTGCCAGTTTAAATGATGACTGCAAAGATCTGTTATAAAACTTTTTCCAGGAGAGGCAAAAGCTTTCTCTATGCCACTGTTTTTAATATACTGTGACTCTTCCTCACAGTAAATTAGGTTATTTATCCCTTTTATTTATATGGGCTACTCTAACACAGTAACAAACCAAAGTGATAGATACATCTACACCAGTCATCAAACTCAATAACAAAGCAACAGCAACTGTGTGTAACTTTACCCTATTGCTTTCAATTTATATAAAAGACAAATTCTTCAAGCTGCAAACATGTGAAAGTAAATTCTTTACCCTTCTGGACTTCCAGTTATTACTATGTCCTCTGATCTAAAATCCTTCCCCAGGCAGCTCCCACATCATGGAGACCTGATGCTGATCTCACAGACCTTATCCCAATTCACCTTCTGGCTTCCAGAGAAGCTGTTCTTTATTACTCTGCTGAAATTGAAGGCAGAATCAGGCCAGTGATCAGAAATACATAGGATGCAGAGTTCTTCCATTTTGAAGTTCTAAGCCAAAAGCAGAATGTCAAAGGCTGAAGCAAACCTTATTGGACTGCAGAATAACTCCTTCTGCCTTCTGCAGATAAATTTTACATTTAGATGCATAGGGGAGACTCCCACTGCAGTCAATAAAAATTATGCTCATTCAGCGTTATTTATCACCAATCCAACTGCCCATTCTGTAAGTGCTTGGCTGAAAAAAGGGGGAGTCTTCAGGCAACAAGCATTCCTGACACTGTGTTTAAACTGTCTCAGATTCTCACGTAGAATCTCTTTATCAGCTTCCCTGAAATACCTAATTTATGCTATTCATTTACATTCTATTCCAAATTGAAGTTCTATTTCACTGGCATATTAAAATGAGCATACTAAAGAATGGTGCATTTTAAAATAGTAACAGATGGATATGTCTGTAGAGTTGTACAGATTTAGATTCCTACTTTAATTATATAATTTTAAAAAATTGAGTAAGCAGTATCCACCTTTCACTTTGTTTCTTGAAACACGTGCTTATAGTTTATTCTATGAGCCAGCATGCAATATAATTTCATCTTGTAGACAGATGCAGCAAGTCTAGGCAAAAAAAAAAAAAAAAAATTACGGGGAAAATATCCGTCCTTTAACTGCTAACTATCTTTATAAATTTAGATTTTTGAATTAATGCCATACAGGACTATTCCTCAAGCAGTACTGTTGCCCAAAAAAAAACCAGTTTGTGGATATATCTACATCACAGTGTCCCTGAATAGAATTTTTGCTGTCTTTATGTATGTAAGACAAGCTCTCCTATCACACTGATAAACAAGGATTTTTATTTTTTTTTGTATTAGCTCTAAGTTTGAAATTTCTTTTCAAAATGTCCTACACTGGGAGAAAATATGATCTTTTTATTCATTAATTGCTTTGCTATTCATGAAATTCCTCAAAATGGAATGAATTTACCTAGAATTTAGAAACATTATTTGCTTTTGGCATTAAGTGTTATAATTTCAAAGAATCATATTTTTTAACCTATTAACCTATTCTTGATTTGCTTTGCCTTTCACATCCTTGTGATGTCACCTTTTAATTTAGGAAATGGCACCTTTTTTCCTTTAGTTCTAAAGGCTTTTACTTCGACACTTGTTTCGCAGCTTAGAAGGCGTGCCTTTTGCAGGCATGCTGCTCCGATCAGCTTACACCTTACAAATATGGGCACAAAGAAGCTTCAGTCTCAGATGCATTTACACAGATGCTTATCTTGGAGCACAGACTCCGCACAAAAAAAAAGGTTATCTGTCATTATCCTAATTATTTGTAAGTGACGACTTAGACTATTTGCAAAGTAAACTACTATTAAATTTGAACCAAAAGTAAAATATGCTTCAAGGTATTTCTAGCCTTTCAGCAAGCTGAGAAAGCACGCCAATGACTGCACGGAAAACATTTCTCTTTTCCTGTGCCGCTGGACAGACACTGGAAGTCCCAGCGGAGCGATCAGCGTCGCGCGGGTCCGGCGGCGGGACCGCGCATTTACCGCCCCCCGGTAGCATCTCTCTGATCTCTCCTCTCCTTTGTGATCGCTGATCCAACAGCCCTGTTTCGCATTGTTTTTCTACCCGCTTTATTAGCGAGTTAATGTGTTTCTTCTCAGGAGACCTTTAAGCTTAAAATATTTCTTTAATTAACGGAGCCTAATCTTAAAGACTCAAAGCCGGCTACGGCGCTTCCACACGGCGTGAGTGCGGGAATCCCACAGCCCCGGCTCTCGGGAGATGCTGAGGAAAGGACCATGCCTTCAACTTGCCGGACCGGTCACAGAGAGACCCCGTGTCCCCGGCCGGCCCCCGGAGTCCCGGTGGAGCCGGAACGCTCCGGGACTCTCCGCGCTCGGCAGGCGGGGGTCACAGACACAAGGCGAGAAATCTGCCGGCCCCTCGCACCCTTCCCTGCCGCTTTGAACTTCTCCAGCACAGACCCCGAGGGTGCAGCGCGGCCCCAGCACGCCGCGCCACGCCAGGGGACGGTGCAGCGCCAGCGCCCCATCCCCGAGCATCCCGCCGTCCCCGCCGGCGCGGAGGGAGATGCCCCGCTACCGCCGGCCCCACGCACTCCCCCCGCGCGGCGAGGATGCAGGGCTGTCCCCAGCCCCTGCCCGTGCGGCGGAAAGCGCGGCAGTCCCCCGGCCGCCGGGGTGACCCCCTCCCGCCGCAGCTCCCGCCCCTCCCGCCGCTGCCCTTCCCGAACAATGAGCCGGGACAACGCGGCACGGCCCCGGGGCAACCCCGGCGTGTCCGCCCGGGCCCCTCCGCCCGCCGGCGAGCGCAGCCTCCCGCCCCGCCGCCGTAGCGCCCGGCTCCGCCCGCGAGGTACCGGGGGCGGGGGCACCCCCATCCCGGGAGGGGCCGGGCGGCGGCGCGGGGGGCGCTCGCCGTGTGCGGGGGGCGGCTCCCGGGGGCGGGGGCGGTGCCGTGCCGAGCCGAGCTGTGCCGTGTTGAGCCGAGCCGTGCCGCCCGTGCCGCCGCGATCCGGCCGCGCCGCGGTGCCGCCCGGCCCGGCCGCTGCCCTGCGCTTTGTGCGTGCGGCGGGCAGCAGCAGCAGCAGCAGCAGCAGCAGCAGCATGCGGGGGGAGCGGCTCCGCGTGGGACGCGGCGAGGCGGAGCGCCCGCGCCGCCCCGGCTGCTGCACCTCGGGGGGCAGGGCCCCCAGAGAGCCCTGAGCGCCCGGCGGTACGTAGGGGCGACCCCGGGCGGAGAGCTTCTCCCTTTTATTATTATTCTTTTGGTATTTTTTGGGATATTTCTTTTTTTTGTTGTTGTTTCTGGGAGGTGGGTGGTGATGGTGAAGGGGAGGATTTCTACTGTGCAGCGTTTGCTGGAAGGAAAACCCTGTAGGTGAAGCCATATGTGTTCTCAGTGGCATGGCTTAGTGGCTTCTTGGCTTAACAGTTTTCGGGAGGGGAGTGTGCAGGGTGTGTTTTAGGAGGGCTCGACTGCTCAAGAGAGCTTGAATAGATACGTTTAGAGGAGCAGCGCTTTCCAGGAATTTAAATGAGACCCTTTTTTTGTGGTTGCTTTTTGAGGCTGTTCTGTTAGTTCTATATTTGCTTTTGCAGAATGCTCTTATCAATAGTTAGGCAGCTGTGGTAGCATATAAAAATCGATCTTCTCAAAGGAAAAAAGAGTGTCTCGGCGAATTCATCTCTGCTAAGCGGTGTGGATCACTTCTGTGGTCTGGTTTTTTAAGTTATCGGGTATGTTATAGTCTCTAATGCTCAACTACCATTTCTAGTTTATTTTGTTATGGCAATGTGTTTCTTTTGGTACTAGAAAAAAACGGTTGGGTTACTCATTCAAGTAATTTAGTTGGTAACTTGGAGGAACGTTTAGTCATCTCATTTCACATGTGGAGGGAAATGCTAAGAGAAAGGCTGAAGGCAGTGGCAAACCTCAAGGTTTAGTTTTTTGCACATTTTTAAATTTGATTTTCCTTTTTCAGTCTTGCAAACTTTCTGAACTTTAACCCTTTTGCAATGAAAGTTTCCAGGAGTGGCGTCTGCATCCAGGTAATGTTAATACATGTATATGTATGTATATATCTTTTTCTTGTTTGGAAAACTTAGGTGAAAATGATTCAACTGGTTTGCATAGTGTGGAACTGTTGGGTATGGGGAAAGAATTACCACATTTTTTCCATTTAAAGATGGAGCTCTTGCAGTTTTTAGTTTTTTGGGGGGGTTTTGTTTGTTTTTGGTTTTTTTTTTTTTAAGGGGCTTTTATAATTCATGTAAATCTGAAGTATGGTTTGGAGGTATTATTCTTTCATGGGCAGTTTCTGATTAAAATACTCTTTGATGGAAATCTTGCCATGGATACCTTCTAATTTTGTGTGTATCTTGCTAAGACCAGCTGCAGCACTTTTTGGAAAATATGTGCTATATTTGCTGAATGAGAAGCTGTGATAAAGAGTCTGGAGGTGAAGTCCCATCCATGTACTCAAACCCAAAGACTCAACACTGATTTCTGCAGCTGACAACTTTGTGGACACCTGTGCTGTAGGAGGCAGGCTCCTCTTGCCATTTGCTGTGGAAGTGCTGGATTTGAGATCTTGTAAGTGAAGACTTCAAACTATTTGTAGGCAGAAGTCTTCTCTGGTTGAGTTTAGGATGTCTAAAACTCCTGGTGTGGTAGTCAGAGAACTCTTTTCTATTCTACACTTCATCTGGGCAGAGGACAGGATTTCCCAGCATTGTCCACACTCACTGCACATTCAGAGTTGGAGGATGTATACAGAATGTTAGAGGTTTCTTGCAAGGTTACAGAGTTCTACGTCTATGGTTTGTCATGTGTTTTCCCAAGGAGATGAAAAGAAAGGCCAAACAATAGGGAAAATGTTACAAAAACTTTTTAAGGGGAGCTTAAAGAGATGCTAGGGTTGCATATGTAAACGTCACAGTGGAAAGACGTCATGGATGAAGTTGTGTGTTCATCTGATCTCTTGTTCTTTGGAATCTGCAAAATGATTGTTACATGTCCTCTTAGGTTAAATGTAGACTTGTGGGTAAGTAAAATCAATGAAAGGCAATGATTTAAAATCAAGAAAGCAAAATTAAAAAATAAATGTAATACTACAGATTTTTTTTTTAATTGCAGATTAGTTAAATAACATAGAATCGCATCCTGGTGGTAGCATCCTAACAATTACATTGTGAATTGATGCTGTGTGTGCTGCTTACTGCATAAACTATTGGGGCATGCTGACTTTTACATGAGTTGTTGGAATGCTACTGGCCCATCAGAAATAGTATGCAAATCTCTCTGCAGTAATTTTCAGACTGTGATTTGGAAACTTCTCTGTATTTGCTAGGGAATTGGCTAGCAGTCTGCAGAGAAGTACTTGGGCATATGGTATAGGCTAATTTTCCATTTATTTAGCTACTAATGGCATTAAAATAAGCCAAAATACATTAAATACCTCTCTAATATTAATTATCTTGTTAAGAATTCGCTGAAAATACTATTAAAATCACAGATGTGTACAAGGGCAGTGTGATCAGTGTGGAAGCAAATCCAGGGAATAGGGTCAGTGGGAAATCTGTTGATCTGCAAAGGTTTTCTAAGATGCTGCTGTTGGTACAAAAAAAATGTTTGCTCCTGTGGCATTGTAACTTTGGAACAAAGACATAGGGACTTGCTTCAAGGAATGGAAAATCTGACTTTACTGCTACTTTTGTAGCGAAGGGATAATTTTTATTGAGTAAGGCTGTTGGCTTCCTCAGCCTAAAGGTTTACAACCCTTAAATAGCTCTTCCTGACACTAAGCAGTATCCCTTTGATGTGTTTCAAGTGTGTTAGAAAGGCTGGCTGGCAACATTGGTACTGATGAATGAAAAAGAGAGAAATTTACAACATCAGATAGTTTCTTAAATTATTTCCCTTGTTGTTAGTTATTACCAAGCATTAGACTGCCACACTTGAATATAATTAATGTAGTAAATGGCTTATTAGGCGCCATCTGAACTTTTGCCTTGTTTAATTATAGAAGCTTAGTGCAGTGGTCTGTGTACAATATTCACCCCAAATAATTGCTTTCAGACTTTTATCTGACTATGGTTATTTTTGGAGCAGCTGCATACATGGCTTTTCCCTGAACTTTGCACTTCTTAGGCTCTCTGCAGTCCTGACACTACATTTTCATTTGCGTAACTAAAAGCAGTTGTGTTTTGATTTTGCTGGTAGCAATTCAGAGCAATTTTTCTGCATGCCATTCATGTTAATGTGTTTTGAGCTCCCTTAAAATTCTCTAATTCATATTTAGGTATCAATCAATCCATGACACAAATGGGAAAGTTGTAATAATTTTTTTTTTTAATTTTTAAATTGTGACTGAAGTTAAAAGTATTTCTTTCAGTGACATTGTATGTATTGAAAATTATGTTAAAAGGGTGAAAGAAGTGGCATGGGATGAAATCAGCACCACAAAGGATTTACAATAAAGGGTTCAGATTCAGCAAGCCCTTCTTCATGTGCTTAATTATGTATATTAATTTCACAATAAATGCCATCTTCCTCTAGTAGAACTCATGGTGACATATTTAGAATGCAAGATCATGTGAAAAGCTGAGTACAGCTACCATATTATACCTGTAAAAACCCCTGATACTTGTTGCTGGGTTTGTGAACATTTTGTAATTTAGATCCAGTTTTTTTTCTAAGGTGCATCCATAGGAAACTGATTTTCTTGATCTGTAACACTTCAAAAAAAAAATCTTGCAAAGAAATTCAGATTTCTTTTAATCTGGTCTGAAAATTTTATGTAGATTAGAATCAGTGCTTCAATAGTTGGCCTCAAGGGCAAAGCATGCCAAAATCATTATGTTTGCTGTATGCATCTCTCAGAGATTGTCTCTTTCCAGAAGGATAAACTCTTGAAGAGTTAAGTATCAGGGAGTGGTACCCAGTGGTTTTGATGAGGGTCCTTGACCTTGGAGCTCACATGGGACAGATGCTCTGTCAGACTTTATTGGTCTGCAGACCTTCAAAGCCCTCTTTGACACCAGTCACTTTGGAGAGGCCGGTTCTTCCATGCTGCTGAAGATGGCCAGAGGCTTGGAGGAGCTGAGGAGGTGGAACAGAGTTTAGCTGAGAGGTGTGGCAGCCTGGATTGCTGTTACATTTCACTGGAGATGCAGCTGTACAGCTGGTTGTGTGTGTGTTAGCACGCTGTGCTTTCTGGAAGGTGTGCTTAAGAAATCTAAATGTAAATTAAAAGTAAATGTTATTCATTGCATAGCTCTGCAGTTGTCATCAGAGCAGGATTCACCGCGGGTTTTGTGCAGTCTCCTGTTTATTGTATTAAATTGCACCAATGCTATCCCAGAGTAGGGTGTTACATAGCTGAGGCTGTGAAACGACTGTGGGTGCTCTGAGGTATGATCACAAAACCTTTGTAATAACCAAATGGCTGTTAACTTTGGAAAGTTTCTTCTTCACATGTGATATTTGTCTGGCTGGAAGATATGTGGCCAACCAGATGCAGAGGGCTTAGCAAGATAGGGAGATTTGTTCTGTCTCTTTCTGAATCCCTTATGCCATTGATGGAGCCAGAAGTCTGGAGGGTGTAAAATTTGATTAGGTCACTTTACAGCATCCTCATTTTAAAGTAACTGCGCTAAGTTCTGTATGTAACTTTGGTAGTGGAGTTGTCTTTCTGTCCATTGCTGGAAGGACTACTTTTGGTCTAGTCACTGTCATATTGGGGTCTCAGCAAAGGCTCTGATCCTTTCTCTGTGAAATACCAAGTCACATCTGCTCACAATGTTCTGAGTAAATATCTTCTGTGTATAAAAACGTAGTGATGTACTTTACAATCATAGTCCAAAATGCCCTCAAACTTTGCATAACTGAGTAGTGAAGAATTTGCCATTCTCTTATGAGGCTGATGCCTAGATGAGAAAATGCTAGTTAAGAGTGATGTTTCAAAACAATCTGGAAAATGCAGATATTTTATAATTCACTGTACAAAGCAGGAGGTGTTTGGCTCTGGACTGACAATGGAATATCGGGCCGTTCACCCTTTCGCTGTGTCAGGGAAGGGAGGTCAGTAACAAATGAAAGCTGTTACATCTGATGGCTGCTCAGTCACCTGTGAAATGTGGTTTCTAATAGGCAGGTTTCCACATCATAGGAGCAGCAACTGCAATTAGATGAGCAGAGCCAGCCCCCTTGTCAGAAGCCTCGTTCATCATGCCTCATCTTTGCCTCAGACCGATCCTGCCAGTTAAGTGTTTCCAAACACAGCCCAGGGACCCGGGATTGCTCTGTCTGCTGGTGGAGGAAGAGCGTGTTTATTGTCAAAGCTGTTGGCCTTTCTCTCCTAGAAAGGCTTAAGCTGTGAAAGCAGAAAAAAGTAGAGCCTACAGCAGCATCTATGAGGTCCTGGCTCCATGTGAATAAGTTCCTTGCAAAATGTTCAAAGGCTTTACTGGGTTTAGAATTTCATCCTGTGGAAGCATTATAGAGGGCACCCTGTATCTCCCAGTGAAGCTAGCTAATCGTGTCCAGACGTGGTAGTAGTTAGCTGACAAATTGGCTGAGAAGTCAGTGATTAATTTTAACAAATGAGTTTTCTTTGAATGCAAGCTCATGCATGACAATTATAACAGTATGCCTATGATAAAATTAGAGATTTTTATTCTTGAAACATAATTGTGTATGATTACTTTTTCCAGTGTCTTAAAACATCTGCCCTTTGTGGGGAGTATCGCTGGGGGAAGGGGACAGACATACATAGAAAAGAAGTGCTCTTTCTTTCCCCAAATATCCTAAATACCAATGAAACAGTCAAAGCGATTGCAAAATTCCTTTTTTAGTGCTAAGCAGTATTTAAAATATGGTATCATACATTCTGTAAGGCCTCTGGTGTCTTCAGTGAACCACAGGTCTAATATCCACTCCCATAAAAGTAGTGAAAGGTTTTGTATCACCTTTAAGTGAGCTCAGGGTCTAGACCCCAGTGAATCCTAGTTTTGTTCTAGCTGCAGGCTCCTCTTAACAGGACACTGAACTTGGGTGGTAGGAAACAAAGCTGCTAGCAAACATACCTGAGTTGGGTCATATTTTGATGTATTGAGGAAGCTGCTTTTAAAATCAAGGATACTCAGGCTAAATATATTGTGAGATGTTAGGGAGAAAGCATTAAGAATAAGAGGAGTGTAGGATTGTTTTGAATAAAGTACATATGTGGTACAAATAAAATACACTATGTAGCTTTTTTTTCTCTCCCTGAAGAGTGTGGTGGTAGCACAGAAATTGCATTATAGCTGCATAGAAAAGAAGCCTTCTTTCTTAAGAACACAAATGCAATCAAGAACACAAATAGGAAAATCAAGCCGTGACCTGTTTTTAGGCATTTAACTTGGATCCAGTCTTGCAGATGGATGGAAGTTTGTGATCAAACCACCTTGACTCCACGCTCAGATCTTTATTAGCACAGCTGAAGGGCACAGAGTATCAAGGGTGGCTTTGCAGCAATGAGTTTGTGTGACTGTAGAAGTGTAGTGTTGACATTTTCTTTGTGATATGCCACCTAATTTTCAGAATCTTATAATTCACCTATAAACCACACATTCTGAAATAAAGCGTAGTTAAAAGGTCTATTTAGTGGAAGAAGTTTTACTAAGTATAAAAACGATATCTTTGACAAAATAGAGAAGAATGTGGCATTAACAAAGAGCACTCATTTTTCTTTTTCTTTCTTTTGTTTTTTTAAACATGCATAACTCTCAAGCACCCTTGGATTTAAAAGGCATTTAAAGAAAGACCTTTAGAAAAATGGAAGTCTTTTTAAACATTGTTTCTTTCATTGTCTTGACAAACCTTGAAAAGTAGTTTCTGTGCCTGCACATTTCAGAAACAGTTCTTAGGGGTTTTATTATGTGCTGAAACATATGTTTATAAAAAAGACTATAACCTGGTGGAAAAAGTGTCTTATAATAATAAACCTGTCGATGGGCCATATGCTGCCATCAGTACGTTTGAAAAAAAATAAATTCTTCTACAAGTGTTAAGTAAGTTTACAGCCTAAGTGTTAAGTTAGGGTCAGACTGTGACTCACCCTTTGTGGGTTGAGAGGGGGAGGAAAGTGCCTGCGGATCCTCCTCATGCTCTTTTCATTAGCTCACAGGGCGGCAGGCGGGCTGGGAAGCAGCCTTCCCAAAGGGCACTGGAGGCTGGAGGTCTGGGAGGGACTGCAAGAAGTTCTCCTCCTGTAGCCTTTCCTTGGTGCTCTGCAGGTTTAGTGGCGGCCCAGCACAGGCCTATGTATTTTGTAAAACTTGATTGAGCATTGTGTGGTCTCTGCTGAGAAGAGCACACCTCTGAGATAGATTATCTGCATTTTAAAGGTGAAAGAGCAGATATTTGAAGTTGGTACAAATAAAAGAGCTCTGATAAATCTCCAACTGGATAAGAAATGTGAAAAAAACTTATGTTCTTGCTGTCTATTAGGTGGGTAATTCTTATTTTATGGGTGTTTTTGGTGATTATAGTACCGGTTTTGGTTTATAATGTAGAGGTCGTGGTCATTGCAAAGTCTTTTGTTTTTGAAGAGCAAAAGTAAGATGCAGAAGGTCAAAGGAAATGTCATGCTTAAAAGGCACTTTCTGTGTGGGATCAGTGTTTGGTAGATGTAGACACTTTTGAGCCTATTTTACTCTGGATTCACTCCATAGCTCCTGTGAATGGGAGTCATGCATGTGTGCATCTCAAAAATAATAGGTCTCTTTGTAACACTGTTTCCATGTAGAAACATACTTCACCGGGAAGTGTTTTAATAGCCTAATGTTTCCCACCACCAGTGAGCTGTGCACTGCTTGTTTTCCTGACAAGGCAGCAGGTGATAGTCATTGTCAAAGGAAATATCAAGCACTAAGGAGGATTGTTTAAAGTAGTTGACCATGCTAAATGCTGTGTCAAGTGATACATGTGGTTGCCATAGTATCTGTTATCAGAATCAAGATTGTGAACAGAACAGTCCCCATCAGGAGTGAATTCCTTACCCACAATCTCTCCAGGGTTCATCAGGCAAATTAGAAGTTTACTTAGGGGAGCAAATTTGCTTCTTGAGGGCTGAAATGTTTCCCCTGGGTGTTCCTGTCCAGAAGTCTAATGCCCTATGTTGTGTCTGTGCGTACAAGGCTCCTAGTCTAGAAAAGGGCCTTGGAGATCAAGAGAGTGGAGCAGAAACGGGAAATCTGCTGCAGAAGAAGCACCCAGACTCCAGCACAGATTCTGCAGTCAACATGGAAATGGGAAATAGATTGGATCAGTAATCCATGGAGGGAAGGGTTGGGAACTATGTGGATGTTCACTGAGAAAATTTTTGGGTTCATCAGAGAGTAAGGCTGAGTATGGATTTAGGGAGTAGGAAAAGGACAACACTAAGTCAGGGGAGGAAACCATCTGTGTCTGGTGTTTGCTCACCTTTCCAAGAGAGGCACTTTGGTGCTGGCAAGGATGGGAAGCACCTCAGGACTGTTCCTCTCCAGCTTGACAGAATGTCTCCCCATGAAATCTGTAAACTCCAGCCAAGTTCTTACACCCAGCTGGACCTGAGGGAAGGGTCCTGGGTTTCTGGGCTACCTCCTGAGCACAGCTGATGAGGTGATGGAGGAGCCTGCAGCAGGCCAGGCTGGCTTGCCTGCGGCATGCACAAGCCAACGTATTGTGTTAACAACTGCAGCGCTCAGAGTTTGCACAAACCCACATTCAGTAATAAAATAGCCTGCAACTAGTCAAAGGCACCAGTAGTAGCCAAGCAAATTTGGAATGTGTAAGCCAGCCATTTTTAAGTTATGGTGGGCCAAAAAAAATTAGGGAACTGTCCAAGAAATGGAGAACACCTCACTTTTCAGGAACTCTCATATCTTCAAGATGCCTTGGCTGATCTACCTCAAACTTTCCAGAGGAGCTTTCCTTGGCATGAGACCACGACTGAAATTTCATGTGACTGGTTTCACTTTGTTGAAGTTATGAAGGTTAAAACCAGAGTTTGTTACAGAAAGCTAATCTCTCCATTAGAAATATTTGTACATATTTAATATTCATTCCATTGTCATTGTTCACTGCTTGTTCAGACTGATTCTATTTTTGCTATTTATTTCAGGGCTGGGTTTTTTTCAAGGGTAAGTTCAGAGCAGTGTAGGTTGGAGCCAAAGTGTGCATGGCTGGTTATAGGCACATGTGGTAAGGCAGACGCATTAGCCCTGTACCTGCTGGAGAAGGATTTGCACTTGGAGTCCTACTGCCACCATACTGTCACTGAGAGCTTTTTGGAGTGTCTGGTTTGAGAGATCACTATTTAGTACAACTTTTCCCTCTCTACTCAGTCGAAGACAGTATCTCTGTTGACCTAGTTATACTCTGACCTTGAGGCAAAAATGTTTCTGATTGATGGCCGGCTTGGCATTTAGCGTTTCCCTAGTGGCAGCTCCTGCTGTGGAAAGCTGTGAGGGTGGCAGTGGCCTAAGATGGGGATCAGTATTCTCCATGTGTGCTTTTAAGCTGCTCTTCTTTGTGTCTAAAAATCTGTAGGCTGAAATGTCTAGCTTTCAAAATTGCAAGATTTCAGACAGGCATTAGAAAACGGAGAGAAAATGTTTGTGGGCCTGTAAGTGCCTTTTATTTTTCAACTTAGAGACACCTTAGCAATGACTTCTGTACCAGGGTGAGACCTGGTTTTGCACCAGCCCTTTCCTCTGCTCTGACTGCTATTTTCTGAATGATGAGAAGACCAGAGCATGCTATTGCAGATACTTGTTATTGCTGGATGGAGCCAAATGAGCAAAGGTCTCTACATATGCTGTATTTCAAGACATTGAATTAGTTTGATTGAGCCACTGTATAGACAGAGCAAGCAGGGCTGGAACAGATGTCAGGCTGGAATGAGCCCTCACCCTGAGGCACGAGCTGAGAGTGTTTGAAGTCACTGCTTGTCTGTATTTTTCTTTCTGGGGCTTAAGTTATAAAGCTCCAGGAGAGACTTGGCAGAAGTCAGGAGGTGCTGCTCCTGATGAGACAGGGTGCTGTACATCACCCTTTGCTGGGGCTGCCTTTTTAGGCTGGATCACTCAGCACCTGCCCAGCTCTGCAATCGATGGGGCCAGGAGGTGCTCTGTGTGTCTGTGCAAGGCCAGGCTTTATCCTGTTTGCCATCTGTGCTGCTACTGGCTAGCAGCTGTAGCAGAGGGACATTTCTGCTTCTTGCCTAACACACCCCACACTAAAAATACAATTCCTACATTTGTTTACAATGGGTTAATTCCTGTAAAAGGGTATCTGCATAAAATAGCAATCAGTAGGTTTTCTATTTGCTCAGGCCTTTTATGATTAGGAGCACTGAAAAGACTAACAGAGTCAGCTAAAAATCAATGTGCCTCTATATGGGCAGCCACTGAGAAGGGTGCAGGTAATGTGATCACAGCTACTTAAACCAGTGATGCCACTATTGTCTGCAAAAGCTTCAAGCGCGAGAGAAACCCTATGGAAAACTCCTGGACCACGGAATTAAAATAATTAAGTCTTGCAGTCTCTGAAATATATATTGCTCTTGCAAGGTCATCATGAGATAAATAGGGACACTAGCACTGGGTTGAGCACACTGTGTACATGGAACTTTGCTTCCGTCCTGTGTGACATTAGGCTCTTTATTTTTGTGAAACAATGACTAGTTGCAGTTGAAAGTGCCCTGAGAATTCTTCAGGTGATGATAGCACCAAAACCAGAGCCATCGAAGGGGAAATGCAAAGGAAAATATATGGATATGAGGATGCATCTTTTGGTTCCTAAGTTAGCTCAGATATGTATCACTGCATGGCATTGGAGTGCCTGCATAGTGACTCTCTGCATGATTTCTTTGGTAAGCAGGGCCTCGAAGGAGGAGGTCACCCCAAGGAATTTTTATCTTCCTGGTGTTTCTAGAAATAGTATATCTGCACTCTTCAGGCTGCAGGGCTGCAAAGCTTTGAGTTACTACTGGTGCTGCTCCATCCCGTGCTCCCAGATGAAAGTTTCCAAGGAATGTCATAAACCCGTTGCACAAGCTGAGAGAAGGAACAGAAAACTGCAAAGCCTGTAATGCTGCAATATTATAGTATTGTCTACTGCTGCAATAACCCTGCTGTGTTTGGAAGGTCTCAGGCATACCAGCACCATGGTTAATCAGTCAAGCAGCCAATAGTAATTCATAGCCTTGACTGCTGAGAAATTCAGCACAGCTAAGATAGACATCTGATCCAGCTCAAGAAAGTAAAGGCATCTTCCCACAGCAGTTTGCTTTTTGACTGAGTTGCTTTAACACTCTTTCCAATTTTTCTTACTTATTTTCTAAAGAATACTTTTCATTTTTCTTTCATTTAGAGTTCCTAAATAAAATGTTCTTTGAAATGTAATATCTTTTAGAACAAAAGGTTCCCCTCATTTATTTTCTGCCAGTCTGAAGTGAGGTTACAAAAGAAGACAGTTGCAAGTCCCATGTATGCAAAGTACATATGGAAAATGTCAAGTGACTTGGAAACAGTCATGCTAAATAAAAGTGTCATCGAGAGAAAGAGAAATTGGATCAAGACTTATGGCAGTGTGACTGGTTTGTAGGTCTTGGAGTTCAGAATAGAGGTACTACTTCTGAATTTTGGAAATCAAGGTGATTATAGCGATATGGCGATGCCAGAGGAGACACACTGCTGTAATCTGGAGTATTCAGTCACTGGCTGAACTGCTGGAGAAATAGTAGCAGTAAATAAAGTATATAGAGTATATAAAGTATTTATTATATTAACAATATTATTTTTCCAAGAAAGATAATGCTTTTAGAGAGCTAATGTTGTACACTAAAAGTCTATTTTTTTCTCCTGATTCTCTGATGCCCAATGATTTTAAACTGAAGTGTGCCTGTTTTGTACAAGTGTACTTGGCAGAAAAGTGATGCATTAGAATTCACATAAACTTGGATTCTTCAGCTCTTAGAAAAGAGACTGTATATGTTACCCACTGATGGAAACATGGGCTCCTCTACACTGTGCCCTTGGGCATGTTCTGTTTAAGTGTCTTGAAAATACGTGGTTATTCCTCATGTGCTTGTCCACGCTCAGTTTGTTTATGGAGACTGTGACATTTACAGTATCTGCAGTCTGGAATGCTGCTTTTGCCATAGCTTTTAATGATTATCTCCTTTTACTAAATAAAACCCTAGGAGATCTAGGCAAGGCAGTTGCATAGAAGACTTGGCAGAAACAAATTGTTGTGGTGATAAAGTTAGAAAACACTTTAAAGAAATTAAACTTGCCATTAGCCTGATCTGAACCATACAAATTCTTCTCCTTTAATTTCTCTTCCCTCATGGTATAAAAGTCTGCTCATTCTTTCATCAGAAATGATTCAGACCTGAGGGACACTTGTAATTTGGAAGTAATTAGTAAATAAGTCAGATAAATATTATCCATTGAGATTTGTGAAAGCACATTGGATAGGATTCTTAAAGAGCTGTATCAAATCTGAACAATTAAAGTTTAAAAAATTATCTCTAGTTAGTATGATAAGTCCATTTCATCATAAATTAATTTACTGTTAATAGTTTCTGCTGCTTTTGGAGCAATCTGAAAGGGCTTGGGGATCTGAAAAAGTAGCTAAAATAGAAGAAAATCCGTAATAGCACAGCGTATTTGGACAAAATTTTGACAGTATCCAGATTGTGAGATCTTGCTTGTATGCAAATGTTGTTAGTGGGGCTCTGGGTCCAGAGCTGGATCTGTGGGTGTGAGTACTCACTCCTCACTCCCCATCTAGCTTCAAACAATATCTCTCTTGGTTCTTGTTGGGCATAACATATTGTCTGCCTTCTTGTTTGAGAAAAGCTCAGTGGTACTCATTTTCTTATGCTGAAATCAAAAATCCCAGGTTATGTGGCTGTTACGGTTCACAGCTTTGGGCTCTTTAAGTAAAAAAGCAGAATTTGAGGTACAAGAAATGTTTGAATAAATGTGGTTTGTAAGTAGACTGGCCAACAGCTGCTCCTAAATTAATCTTAAAATCTTTGTATACCCCTACCTAAAATTGTGAATTGTGAGGTGCTACAGAATTCTCCTGTAGCTTTGCATCAATGCACTGGTGGGGTACTGGGAGCACACAGAATTCTGCCATCACCCCCTGGGAATAGCCTGGTGTCTCTCATGGCCCTCCAGGGTGTGTTGGATCTGTTATCAGGTTTCACATTTGGAGGGTTTATATAATAAAAGTCACTACAGTTACTGGAAGTACAATGAAATTATACAATGCATTAAAATGGATTAAAACATTACTGTTCCCACACAGATTTCCTTCTGCTTTTTTGGAATGGTAAATTTGATTTAATCAATTCACCAAACCAGGTTTGGTGACAGATAGGTTTAATACTGACTTGTAAGAATTCTACTCTTTTCTTGGAGCAGAGCAAACACAACAGACTGTTTTTGCATAGATACTGAAAATTTTGAAAGAGTTTGGAGCAGATTGAACACAGCTGAACACCAGAACAAGAGTCTTGTCACTGCTTGACGTCATTTATGATTGCTACTAATATATCTATTTGCATCTTTATACTCATCTTTAGTATGAACTTCAATGCATTTTTCTCCAATATTTAAAAAGACCAAACAATCCAGTGTGATGAAAGTAGGAAAATTTTGCTTTGCTTGCAGTCATCCTGTGTAGTATAGTCTATATCTGCTATAGTTGTTTTAACTGTTAGTAAAACATCTCTACTAAAACGCTGACTAGAAGTATAGATATAAATCAGAAAATAAAAGCAAAAATCCTGAAAATTTTAGAAATCATATGCATTAGTATTTAGATCATTCTAACTTTTTTCCTCATTTATTTACTGTCTGAATGGGATTGAAGGAAGAATAAACCCCATTAGCAGAATATGTTTGACAGGATTGGATGTTGCTGAGGAATCAATCTATGTTAAAACAAGGATTTCTTTTTCACAAGTCTCTTCATGTTGGTAGAGAAAACCTTCCTCTGATTGATTTAGGGCAGTGAATTGGCTTTATTGTTTACCTCGTGCCTTTAGCACTTAAAAGCTTCAGGCAAGGGTTGAGGTTGTATTATCCTAGGCAAGGTCAAAATCACATAAATGTTTCATCTCCACCACTGCAAACCTTTTTCCTAATTCTCCCAGTGGTTGGTTTGAGTGTAGGCAGTAGGTTTCCTAAATGGTAAATGGTGGCATGGTGAGGGAAAACTCCTGTTTCCTGGGAAGGGCAGGAGCCAGAAGAGAAGCAAGCACTGTCTCAGAAGAGTTCCCTGGGAAAGGAAGCAGGGTTTGCTGGGGCAGGGTGGGCACACCCCATGTGCCCCTTGCCGCAGGTCTGGTTCTGAGTGTCTGTTCCCATAGATGCTGAGTTGTCAGTGTGCAGCAGGAGAGGAGAGGAGAGGGAGAGTTTCAGATGTTTCTGACATCTTGATGAGAGGATGGCTGTGCTCTGTGCAGGGCAAGAGGATGCACTTCATCAGCACCTTCTCAGCAGATGAGTCTACATCTTCTAAACAGAGTGTGCAAAAGGAAGCAGGGGTTTGCATGTCTTGGCTACTTAAAGGCAGTGTTAGAAGGAGGGCTTTTTAATGAAATTGGTGGTATTTCAAAGGCCTTCCTGTTGGCTGAAAATCAATAAATGCACAGCCAATATTTGAAATACTAAGAAATATTTTAATGAAAATTTTGATTATGCCACCTGTTGAACAATCAAAGGAAGAGAATATATTGCATATATACTGGTTAGCTTTGGGTTTTAAGGTCAGTATTTAAATTGAGACTTTACTCTAGAGATAAAGGCACAAAAAAAAACTCTACCAAGTATCTTGGAAAGTAAAGTATTTACTCTTTCACAGACTCAGTAGTAGCCTGTAGGTCTCAATATACAAGGTTTTAGGTTTAGTTGTCTCTTATGATGGTGAAAATTACCATCAAATGGTAATTCCACAGTTATATCCAGTGAGGATGGTGTCAATCTTATCCCATCCTTCTAACTTTTTTAACAAAAACAACTAATGTAAATAATCTTGGGGGCTAGCCAGCTTTATCTTGCTTCTCACTTACCTCTGTGCCTCATTGTTTTAATGGTGTCAGAGCTTTCAGAGAACCTCATCCTTTTTGTGCTACCCTCCATCTTGTAAAAGTCAGTAGTATTTGTAGTAGGGAATGGATGGCAAGTGCTGGGGGAAAAGACATCTTGTGTGTTGCACATGGACATCAGTGATTGACAAAGGGGATGAAGCACCTAGCCAGCAACCTTGGTTTGTCACAATTGCTCATGCTAGTTTCATGCTGGTAGTTGTTAGAGATCCTGTTTCTCTTTCAATCCATAAAATTTCCAGGCAGATAGGATTCAGGTTCCAGTGGTTCATGTCAGGTTAGAAACAGCTGTATCCCCCACAGAAGAGATTTCTGTTGAGCTAGTCATAGTTTAAACTAATTTTGCCCACAGCCATGCATAAAACAGTGCCAGAATAAAGAGAAAAAGAAAGAAGTGGGGGGGAAAATACTAATACCACTTCTTTTTGTTTTAGGAATCCAACCAAAATACCCCAGCTAGTGTAGATTGGCTTATTATCAGCATAATCATGTTAAGTATTAAAATATACAAAAAAGAGGGGAAAATTGTTTCAGTCCAGGAAATTTCATTTTTAGATTGTAATGTAACAAAGGGCTGAACTGACTTCATCCTTCAGTTTGGCAAGCCTTCTTCCAGGGTGAAATTTTTTACTCAAGCTTTTAGACTAAGGCAAATAAGCACATAGAAAGCATGTTGTTTGTATGTAGATATATGAATATACAGAAATGAGATGTTAACAATGATAATTTTCTAAATATCCTCCTACAATTATTTTGCTAACATAAACAAATGGGAACTGGCACTGAGATAGAGCTGAGAAACAGGGAACAATTTGTTTAACATTGTTCTATATTAGAGTTTTTAAACAAGGGCTGAGTTGCTTGCTTTCTGGAACAAATGTAAAAAGACAAACTACAGTCCAATAAAGAAGTTAGTAATTAAAAGGAAAGTGAAATGGTGCCTACAGTGTTAGAAACATACAGTAAGAACATACTTGGCAGAGGAAAAATACACTACTACACAGAGATGTGGATAATTAATATATCTCAGAAATGTTGCTTTAGAGTGAAAAATCAAAATTCTCCAATCACTTCTGCCTGGAAGAATGAGTGAATTTGGTCAAGTTTTTGTGGTGAGATTGAAACAGGTCTTTTGTAACTGTACTCTCTGTTCATGTGTGTGTTATTATAAATGTTGCCTTCTTTAAGGAAGCAATTCAGATTGCCCTTTTTCAGGGCAATTACTGCTGTGTTAAGTTCAAGTAATATAGCATCTAAAAACATTTATGGAGCAAAGAAAAGAAGCCTTTTATTCTAACCTTGCCAAGAGCAGAAATAAAATGAGCTGTTGTGCTGGAAGTGTAGAACTGCATGAGGATTTGTAACGTCCTATTTCTCGTGGTTTAGTCTTGTGTGCAGCCTGAGATTTGTGTGATTTAATGAGACTGTGATTCGTTTATCCTGTCAAGCTTTAAATAAAAGCCCTCAAAGCACTTCCTTCCTTTTTTGAATTATGTGTTTTTGCAAGTATGGTATCAAAAGCTGTCCCTTAAAAAGAGGGAGGGGAACCCAATACAGTTATGTATGTTGGCTGGATTTTTTTCTTCTGTTTTATTAGACAGAGTTGTATTATCCATTTCTCTGTGCCTCTCTGTCATGTTTTGGTGCATTAAGAGGTTCCTGCCATCCTGTTCAGTTACACATGAAAGCAGAACATAAGCACAGGCTGCTCCTAAACTCTGCTTTTGCAGGGGGGATTGGGATTAAAACCTTACTCTGTGGGTGGGGAATGAGTCCCACAAAAAGCCAGGCCGTGCCAAAGATGGGCATAGACTCCTGCTCATGTTGTGTGTCCTCAGGCACCATCTGTGCCTGTATGTTGGAGCACCCTGCATGGGGTGTGAAGTAACCTTCACAGGGGAAATATGTGCAACCTTCACAGGGGAAATATGTGCAACTCTTTTGGGTGCCGATCCATTGCAAAGCTCAGTCTGAAAGTGCCCTGGTGCAAGGGTTGTGCTCCACCTGTAAGGACCAGGGTCGGTGCTCCAGGCTTCCCTTTCCCAGTCACAGGGGTGGCAGGAAGCAGCACACTGACCTGGGAGTGGCTGTCCAGAATAAGGGGAGAAGACACAAAATGGGTCCTGCCACTCACCCAGGCTTACTATCTGCTGAAGGAATGTGGCAGCCTCTTCCCCATCTTGGGAGGAATAGGGTAGGATGCTCAAGTCCAGAGCCTTCCCTCAGCAGTAGCAAGGATCTCATGCTGCTTCCCCAAAGGGAAGGATGTGATCATTCTGGTGGGAGGAAGTTTTCACTTCCAGTTCTCATCCCTGTGGTGCTGAGGTGTCGCTGCCTCTCTGGCAGGTGTTGTTTTGCTCCTCCACAAGCACTATGGGTGTAGTTTATTTTCAGTCTCTCTACCTTCCTGCCCTCTCTGCTGTCCTGCAGCCAGGCTTCCTTCTTTCCTGGCCCAGTGCCACAGCCTCCCCCAGCCCCTGTTTCTTCCTCCCTGTGTTGGTGTACAGCTCACTTCCTCCTCCTTGGCCTCACTGCAGCAATAAAACTAAATACTTTAATAAAGTGGTTATGTGTGAGTGGAGGATGCACAAGTAAGTGATGGCCATCAGTCTGGTCACTTTGTTTTCACATATGGCTTTTATCTCCAGCCAGCTTGATCTTTCAGTCTGCGCAGCATTCAGCTTCCTAGGACCTTCATGGTGGTCAGATGCCCTGGGAACAACTGCAGTTCCTCTGCAACCTGCAGTTCGTGAGAGGGAGGAAAATTGCACAAAGGTAGCACAGAAAAGCCACATGCAGGTTGGATCTGCAGAGGAACTACTGAGGTGGAAGTGTGGAGCCTGCTGGGATGGTGTTTGTGCAAACCTAGATCCCTCCATGACCGTGCAGTGGCATACTGAATTTCACTTTGGAAAAGTGACTTGCACTGTTTTGGATATTTGCAGTGGTTTTATATTGGTGTAGTTACAAGTGGATTTTTTTTTCCCCTGCTATCTGGATCAAGAGACAGTGCTGTGGCAGCTGAAATATGACCAAAACCCAGCCAAAACATCCAGCTGGTAGATCTGCAAGGGCAGTGAAAATACTTCATCTGCTTCTTTACTGTGTGTGAGGGCATGTTAGGGACTGTGGCCAAAGTGGTGGTTTCTGCACCTGGTTGCTGTGGTGGAACCAAGCTCTGTTGGCAATTGCAGCAACTTAAGCAGCCTTGAAAATTTGCATCTTGCTGTGAGCAGGACCAGGAAACAGCAAAGGTGTGGCAAGAGCAAAGGGCAAAAAAAGGGGTCAGAAGTAGATAAGGCTGAGTACAGGTAGTACAGGGCTCTGTGAGACACTCCTTGAGAGGCTGTGGGGGGTGAGTTATGTTGTGAAAACTGCTTGTCTTCACATAACTCTGTGACACTTCTGCCCCTTTGTAGTTTTGATTAAAGAGCCTGGAAGTGATTTGCACTAAAAGTTGTACTGAATCCCACATTAAGTGGTATGTACTACATTTCTATAGAAACCCTCAGTTAGAATAACAAGACTGTGGTCAGCTCATGCCTCTCTGGAAAAGACAGAAATCCAGTTGTCTCCCCTGACCTGAAATTAGTGAGGAAATCCTGGCTGGAGTGGTGAATCTCAGGGCATGTCAGAGTGAGAGCTTCTCTCATGGCTCCTGAGAAAAGCTGCTGCAGGTTGGGTAGGTGGAGGTTCACCTGCAAGGTGCAGTCAGTCACTGAGAAATCAAGTTCTCCCTGACAATTGTTGCTGTGTTAAACATTTCCACTGGTGGGGGGAAGGTCTACATGTGAAGGATCAGAGCTGGTGCAGCTTTTCTTTTCTATTTTTACTTCCCTCCTGTCAGCCCACACTCGGACAACCTGTATGTGGTCTGTGGGCTGTGGGAAAGTGATAGCTGGCTTCAATGCCAGGAAGCTTGAACTTGATGATGGAACATGGAGACTAGATATCAGATGCATAGAAGATAATTTTGACCTTCCACTAAGCCCCAGAGACTGATGCATCTAAGCCTCCGTGCTCCTACATAATAATCTAGGACGCGTTCCTTGGCAGAAACCCCACTGAGCATTTCTCCAGCTGCCGAGTTGCCAGCTTGAGTGAGTTTCACTGCAAGTTTCACTATATTTGGCAATTTTCTTACAGCCTAAGCTCCTGGAAATGGGTCATTAGTAAAAATAAATAAAAAAGTTGCTTCACTCCCCTTTAACTTGAAATCCTAGGTTTTATCTGAGGACTGAAGAACAGGCACACTGCCTGCCTGCATCCTCAGAAGTAAGAACCTGAGACTGGTCTTTCCAAATGCTCTGACTTGGGATGCTTGGCTCACATTTAGTAGGTGATTCAGGTTAGCAATACCATTATTTGAATACCTCTCAAGGAATTTTCTCTAAGTAGATAATTAGATATAGGTTTAAAAGGCAATCTTGGAAAAAAAAAATCATACTTCAGATTTCTTTGGGTGTTTTTTCTATATTTTAGAAGACAGTGTCTTAGGTTGCCACAAAAAATACTGAATGCAGCTTGACTCCTCTGAAGGAAAGAGCCAGATTTATTGGGACTAACAAGGAAGTTATTTATTGGGACTAACAAGGAAGTTGTCCAAAAGAGATTCATTAATTAGGAGGCCTAATCAGAGCCAATAAGACAAATGCACAGGCCATCCACAGACTAATATACATCTTTTGGCAGGCACCACTCCCCACAGGCTTGCCTGTCTGTTGCTGCCTACTGTATGGCTTCCACTGCAGAAGTGATGTGATAACACTAAAACCAATTTGGCACTTTCCACATGAGAGGACGAGTGTATTCCCCACCCTGGAAATGCAGCCTCCAGCTGTCTTGCCCTATGCCAAAGGTTTCTTAATACTCTGGAATTAGCTGACTAAGAGATGCAGCAAACTAACAGAGCATTTGCTATCTGTTCAGGCTGCCTAAGCTTTCCATCAAATAAACTTTGGTTTGATTCTCAACCTTTTGGGAATGGTTGCCCACAGCTAACATTTGCTACCCCAAATAACCCTGTGGTGACCTTTGCTGCAAAGCTGCAGCCAAGAAAAACCCTGTTTAACATAACAGTGCACATCTTAGCACATCAACTTGAACCATCCTGACCTCTGAGCTGCCAGGGTCTGTACAAATTAATTTTAACAATAGACAGTGTTGAAAGGAAGGAATGTTTCAAAGGAATTAAAAAAATCTCCCTTATCCATCTCTTCTCATTTAAGAAATAGTCAGGAGGCCTACTTTAGAAAAATGAAAAGTGCTCCTTGTTGCAAAACAATGGGCTTTATAAAGGGAGGGGGAACTCTTTAGTTTCTTGCATCTGAGCTTGGCAAGATGAAATTTCCCACAAGTGGGTGCTGCTTCTGGAAAATCAGCCTTTAATTTCCAGTGGGGAATTGCCTTTATTTCCTGGGATGCCTCAAAGATACCATTGGGGTTTGCCTTTCTTTTTCATAGCTGCTGCTAAGACTTCTATTAAGCAAATAAGAAAGTCTTCCCTTTTTGCCCACTTCATTGGTTTGTACCTTGCCTCATGTTTTCCAGGGCTTTTGTGTGAATGACCAGACTGGGAAAGGAAAAAAGCCATTCTCCATGTGGTAGTTGGAACTTAAATCAGTCAATGATTGAAGGAGCCCATTAGAAGGGAGATACATAGGAAAATGAGGTCTTCAGCCTCTGGGGCAAAACAGGCTTATCACTTCTGCTGGAGAGGAAGCTGGGTTGGGTTAAGTCTCCAGTGTTTCCCCCAGGGGTAGACTTATTCCTCTGCTCCTCCTCTGCATCAGCTTCGACTCCAGCAGTCTGTAAGTAAGGAGATTATTTCAGCGGGGGAGGGGGGTGAAGTTGGAGACAATAAGAAATGCTAATGATAATTTAAAAACTTGTGTAGAATTGCGTTAACAGTTTAAAAGCTGTATGTTAAGCATAGGTAAAAAAGATGAAAGCTTATCCTGAAGCATCCAGTGGACTTCAGTAATTGCACCCATGAAACCACCTGTTTTTATTTATTTAGCCAGTGTAATTCGTTGCAATTGTCATTTCTGGTTCCCTACACAAATGCTTTTCTCTTTGCAATTGAGATGTGCTGCTGAAGGCAGCACAGGGCCAGAGTCCAGGGGCATCCCCAGGTGGTGCTGAGGAAGATACCCCTTGAGCAGCAAAGGGGTCTGCTGCCAGCAGGAGGATGGTGGGGAGCATGTGGAATGGCTCCCTCTCCTCCCAAACATTTTCAAAGACAGGGACTGTGAGGTGTGAGAAGCTGCAAGGGCTGAGGGGGAGAGGACTGCATGTTTAGTGTAGAGGGAGATTAGATAAATTGATATTTCTCTGAACTTCATGCAGCTTTCGACACACAGCCTTCAAGATCCTGTGAGGTTGTAGAGGTCCTCTTGCAGCTAATACAGTAATGACCTTGAATTTGCTTCCAGCTCAGCTGTACTGCTGGAGGACAAGGCATTTCTTGTGAGCAAAAAACATTAAAGCAGCACAGAGATTTGCCTGCATAGCTCCAGTTTTCAAGAGATTTGGGTATCCTTTCTGCGGCCCCACTTGCAACAAGGAATTGCAGATAAGCTTCTGCAGTAGTTAATGTGTAAAGTTTTTGGATTTATTCTCACTGGTGCCTCTCCTTTTGCTTTTAGTATTGACAAATATATTGTTGGGTGCTGTTTTTTTATTTTATGTGGGTATTTTTTTTGCTGCACAAAGAAGCTAATCATATGCATGCTAATATGTGCATGCTGACCAAGATGAGTGTGCTTTCATGACATAAGTGTTGTGGAGGGCTTAGGGGGTAGATTTTTGTTTGCTTTAATTTAAAAATAATTAATAATACATCTCAGTCCTATTTCAGATTTTAGGCTGAATACTGAGTCTTGATTTCCTTTGCTGTGACAGTCTGCTGTGCCAAACATATGATCACAGACAATTAGAAATTTGTAGTCTCATGCCTGATTTAGGGCTAAACCTTTCTATTTCTTAGCAACTTCTGGTTATAAGATATAACAAAACTGGGGGAGGGGGATGAGTAAATTGTAACATTTATAGATTAAATTGTGTCTGGACTTGCTACGTGACTCAGTGCAAAATATTAGTGACCTCTTCCTTTATGACTTTGACTTCCTGCAAGCTTATCTGTTAAAAAGATCATGTGAGATGCTTCCATTGCAGATCTTGTAAGAAATGTTTATTCAGCAGGAGAAACATCTGACTGAGCAAAGACTAACTTACACAGTGGTTTGGAAGCCACATGTTGAAAAGTGCTGGGGAAACACATCAGGGAAAATGATAAAAAGAGATGAAAGCAGTTCAGATGGGTGAAGAATGCTGATTTTAAAATGCGAGCCATCTGAACACTGATGAGTGGGCAGGTTGCAATAACTTCAGGGCAGACCTAACTGGCACAACAGCCATATACTGTAAGGCAACTCCCACAGGACATCACCTGCAGTGATTTAAAATTGGAAGGTGTGGGAGTGTCGAGGTACTGCAGAGAGCAATCTTGCAGCAGCAGAGTGCAAGTAGGAAATGGGTCAGTTGGAGTAATAGCTTTCTTCCGTGTGGTTTATGTGAGCTGAGCCAAGCCAAACATATGTGGAGCACTGGGTTATCACAGTCATGATTTTTTTTTTCCCCTATGTATTAGAAATTGTGATGAAATTTGGTCATCCAAGTGGAACTCTATGAATCCTCCTTCTGGTTGGACACTGCCTTGAGCCCCAGAGTCAACTGTCTTTGTCAAGATCATTAAAATAGACTGTTTGGAAACATAATAGTGCAGTCTCACATTCTCAGGAGGTCAGCAGAAACACAGCCTGAGTATCTCTGCTAATGCCACCTGTGGTTTGTTCTCGCCTCTGCATTGTGGTGGGTGATTTCCCCATTTGTGCTGAAACAACTGGATGTGTGACCACACTGAAGTGGATAAAGGGGCTGACCCAGTTAAAAAAAACCCAAAAAAACAAAACAAAAAAAACCCCCAAAAACCAAGAAAACCCTCTAACCTGTATTTCCCTACTGTATCAGTTCCACACACAGGGGTGTTGGCAACAGCAGAGGCACAGTGCAGGAATGAAGGACAGAAAGAGAACGTCTTACAATGGTGTTACTGCTGGCTTCTTTTTTATGTGAAAACACAGTGTTAGTTACAGCTTCAGTTTAAACTTTGCACTCAGCTTTGATGTACTTTAGCAGCTTGCAGAAAGGTGATAGCGTGTGGTGACTGTGGTTTTGGTCCCTCCTGATGGCCAGGGTGAGCAGGCAGTGTGTTATCACAGGCGTGTGAGCTGTTTGGATGTGATGTGATGAGATGGTGGCTCCTGAGGCACAGGCTGGTAATGAAATCCAAGCATGCCCCTGCTCCCATTCCCCTTAGGTGATCACAGCTGGCTGGTACAAGTGGCTTTTTTTAGTCCCACTATTAAGTGCCATCCAAACAAATAGGTTAGAAAGAAAACTCCAGAAGAAGGGCTTGGCTCATTTTTAATTTGGATCAGGTGAGTGATCTGTCACTAATTAGTACACTGAGTTGCACTCATGATGGCTGTGGTGCAGGGAGGTGAATGGTAAGGCTTATGGTGGGGATTTGCTTCAGTCAGGCTTGTAACTGATAGTCACACCACTTGATTAAGCAAGTGAGTTCGTGTAAGGGCATAGTGTGCTCCATGGTCTAGCAATGTGGTATGTATTTTCCTTGGAACACAGCCCCCTCAGTCAAACTTTGTTTCATTTGGACCATGCATCCCTCCACTAATGCACAAACTGTCCAAAACCCCCAGGTATTAATAGGGCACATATTTCCAGGACTAGGTCTGACATTCTCTACCCACTCCCTTTTTGTAAATCTCAATCTTATCCTAAAGGAATGTATTTAGATAGTTGTGCCACCCATTCTCCTTTTTGGGAAATACAAACGCCCTGGCACCTTGATGTGCACAACTCCTTTATGCCACATCAATGTGCGTGCAGCATCTGTAGCAGAGGTACAGGAGTTGTTCATACTCAGGTCTGATACCAGGCAAGAAATGATGCAGCCACTGAGGCTGTGCCAGCTCATACCAGCTGAGGAAGAGGCTCCCCTCTGACCCATTTGTGTGATGCTCTACTCATCACCCCCTGATGATATGCACAGAACATCCTCATTTCCAGGCTATGGGCAGAGGAGGGCTGCAACGTAGAGCTTGTGCTCCCTGGCTGGTCCCTTTGGAGACAGGCTTGCTCACAGTTCCCCTGCCTGAGGACTTTCAGTGGTAAAGAGAAGACAGCTTCTGTTGTACCCACTGTGCGTGCAGCCAGGCATGGGCTTTGCTTTTGCTCTCTTAATGCTACGCTGGGTATAGCAGAAGCAGGCAGGCACATGATCTCCCCGAAGGCAGGATCCAGTGTTACTGTAGAAACTGACCACCAGCTTCTTTTGTAGCTAGCAGCTGTCACGGTGTGGTTACAGCCAAAGCGTGTCTCTCCTACAGTGTCTGCAGGCTCTGGAGTGTGTTTCTGCTACTGAGTCTTTTGTGCTACTGCCTGGAGATTCATTCTGCACCATCTATCAATATGTGTTAAGATATTTCTGAGATGTATTTATTTTTTGAATGATTTTTAATAGCATTTGATGTTCTCTACAGGTTTCATTTTCCTTCATCAATACTTCAAGGCACAGAGGAGCTGGTAAAGGCATTGCCATGAAACCTAACTTGAAGCAATGGAAACAACTCATGCTTTTTGGTATCTTTGCATGGGGCCTGCTTTTCTTGGTGATATTCATCTATTTTACAGATAGCAACACTGCTGAACCAGTTCCAAGTTCCTTTTCTTACATTGAAACTAAGAGACTTCTGCCCCTTCAGGGCAAACAGAGAGTCATCATGGGAGCCATTCATGACCCATCATTCTCTGAAACCATTGATGGGAATGAGGTACTTCTTAATGAAGATCTCCTAGGTACTTTTAAATCGGGGACTGGAAATTCTAAGAAATGGACTGTATTGGAAGAGGCCTTTAGAAATGAAGATGAGTTTTTTCCACCCCAGTTAGGAAGAAAATCAAAAAGCGCTTTCTACCAAGTGAATGATGATTATTTATTTGCTGCTGGTCAGCCTCAGTCACACAACCACCTTCAAGAGATAGAAAAATTCATTTCGGCTGATGTGAATAATCCAAAAGGAAATATATTACAGAACAACTGGAGCCATCAGAGAAGAATGAGGAGAAGGAGCACAAAGCATAGGAGAGGCCAGATGCTTGATGAATCTGATGACTGGGATGGGCTGTATTCCACAATGTCGAAATCCTTTCTTTACAAGCTTTGGAAAGGGGATGTCTCTTCCAAGATGCTAAACCCTCGACTGCAGAAGGCGATGAAAGATTATTTGAGTACCAATAAGCATGGGGTGCGGTTCAAGGGGAAGCGAAACTCCAAGTTGACGGGAGACCAGCTATTCTGTCAGCTAAAAGAAAGAGTGAACGTGAAAACAATAGATGGCAAGGAGGCTCCCTTCTCCACTCTAGGATGGGAAAAGCACGTTCCCCAAATTCCACTGGTCAAATTATATACACATGGCTTTGGGAGCTGTGCAGTAGTTATGTCTGCTGGTGCAATACTGAACTCCTCTCTAGGGGATGAAATAGGTGGGTGAAATGCATCTATTTGTGTGTGTATATATACATAGATGTACGTGTTCATGTTTAAATTTCAAAAGGTTCATGTTTCTCAAGCACAGATCTGTAAAGTCTGGTTGTTCTCTCTCATTAGAGTTACATGAATGTAAACTAATGGACTCCAGTGAGGCTGTTCCCTTTCAGAACAATATAACTGAAAGGAAAATCAGGCCTGAAGTCATAATCTAATTTAAAGAAAACAATGATGCTTTCTTATCATATTATAGCTTGTAGTAGGGAGGCAGAACTGGTTACATCAGATCTGCCATATTCAACATTTGTGCACAACATGCTTTTATTTCTTCAGCAGATTAGAGCTATGCTCAGGTTTTAATCTTCAAAGCTGTGTTATACTGGTCTTTATTTTGCAGTAGCTCACAACTGCTGTTGTGTGGTTGGCCGACATTTGTCTCCATGTCAAGAAGTAGTAGAGTGTCCTCTTCATCTCTTGCTAGTTTAGAGTTGACAGTCATAAAAATTCAGACCCTTGAGTAGCTTCATGCACTGAGATCAAGTCCCCTGGCCTCTTTTCTGAGACTGAATTTAAAGGAGTTCAAGTGTGTTCACCCATTGTTTTCCCATTGCCACACTGAGTCAGTGAGGTTACAGGTGTGCTGAGATGTCTGTGTCACTCAGAATCCCCCACCTCAAGGTGGGAGTTTTGTAGTAGCTATTCAGAAAAGGATGGTGGGACCATAAAACTTGTCCAGGTCACTTCTATTTTTTATTTTCAAATATTGCTACTACCTGTGTTAATGTCTTAGGAGTTCTTCATTTTAGTAGTTCATGTGCAGTATGCTAAGAGTGTTGAAAGAAGGATGAAAGGTTTCAGAACTTGTTTCTGAAACAAGCAGAGTGATCTCCTTCAGCACTCCATAAAAAACCTTTTGATGTTCACTCATTAATCCTCCCATCTTCCAGGACTTCACATCTCAATACTTCCCTCATCACTCTGGATCATCTCTTTGACACAGATAGGTTTTCTTTAAATCTCTGGGATATGTATCAAACTCCTGCAATAGGCTTCCAGCACAGCAGAAGTGCCCAGCTAGCCTGCAGCTAAAATCACACCAGGGTAACCCCTAATTCCATAGGAAGCCTCACTGATGTAGAAATCTTTGGGGTGAAAAAGCTTAGCAGTTCCTACCTTCTCCAACATGTTATCCTTGACTGAGACAGAATCTTCTGTCAGTGTTCCCCAGTACAACCAGTTTACACCAGTATGGATTAGTGCTGTACTGTAGAATCCATAGCACATTGTGACATATTTACATAATCTCATATTACAGCATGTTTCAAGTCATATTTGCACACTCAGGTGCAACCCAGGCATGGACTTGGGTGCTTGACATGGTACCTGGGGCCTGCTTGCTCCTGAGTGTACCCATTTTCTTAGGAAGCTTCTGGACACAGAACCATATGTCATTTCCTACAGAAGAACTTTGGATTTAAATGGTAGATTGTCATCTGATGCCACATAAAGGGAGGAAGATTGGGTTTGAAAAAGCCCACATAGAATTTTCAGATCTCATACATGTTGTGCAAGGAGATGTTGGGGCACCAGCAATTACAGAAGGTTTTTTATAAGACTCTTTCAGGGCAGATACCAATGACTGGGAAGAGGATTTGGCCCAGAATGTGGGGGGCCAAGTGACTGCTTACAGCAATGGTAGACAAGGGAGAGCAATTTTAAGCTAAAAGAGAAGAGGCTTAAATTAGATGTTAGGAAAAAATTCTTTACAGTGAGGGTGGTGAAGCCCTGGAACAGATTGTCCAGAGAAATTGTGGGTGCCCTATCCCTGGTAATGTTCAAGGCCAGGTTGGATGGAGCTCTGAGCAACCTGGTCTAGTGGAAGTGTCCCTGCCTGTGGCAGGGCGGGTGGAACTGGATGGTCTTAAAGGTCCCTCCCCACCCAAACCATTCCGTGATTCCATGGTTTATTCTCCCAAGAGAGAAAAAAAAAATGCCTGTGAAAGAAGTAGTGAAGGACATTTCCCTTCATAGGCCTTTAGCTCCCTCTTCTGTGTTCCTATTAGAAGCACAAGCAAAAATGTTAATTTACGTTCTGCCTTTTCCCTCCTCTCCCCCACCCTTCTGACTGTTTTTAAATGAAAGTAGGCATGGAAATACTGTGCAAGTATAGCAAACACTCCCATTGTGATCATGCTATTAATTGAGAGAACCAATTATTTTGGCATCAGAGGAGGTAACAGGGATCTGTGATCAAACCCCAAACTTTTTTTGATCTTTAAAATGCTTATCTACAAACACATACTAAGGTTAAAATCAGTTTATTTAAAACCAGCTATTTTTGGCAAAGAAGTTTTTCATCTGTATATGAAGACATCAGCATGAGTGTTGTTGGAAATGCATCACGCTGTCTCTCAATTAAGCTGCAAATCATACAATTCCCATTTCATAATGCAGTTCTCAGTCAACAGATTGTCTAAAAGTTGTCAATCACGGGTCCAAATTTATGTTCTTAAAGTTATTACAACATGCTTGTGTTTTCCTTTTCATTCTCCAAATATGTGAAGTACCTGCAGATTCTGTTCATTTCCTTTAGCTCCTGCACAATCAAGATACTTGGTAGATGAAGTCTAAGTATTGAGGGTAGGGCTGTCCCTGCATGGGACACAGAAAAAATTTCCACTCCTTAGGTTCTGAAGAATTGGGTTTTGTGGGCACCTGGTAAAATCCCTCATTTCAGGCATGACATATTAATGCTAACATGCATGTCTGAGATCAGACTGCTGGCTGTATGCCACCCCGTGTTTCCCTGTATTGAGTACAAGAAGTGCAGAGTAAAGGAGGGAAAAGATCAAAGATCCCAGTTTGATAGGAGCAAGCCAAGACTCCATTGAGGCATGTTGGTTATCTTTGGAGACTTTTGCCTCTTCCAGTTTTTGAGCTACAGAGAACACATTTTAAATGACTAGAGACGAGCAGCTCTACAGACTACCTGTGGGTTAAGGCATTTCATATTCTCAGCTTCCATGGATATAAGGGATAAAAACAGACCAAATACCACCTACCAGCAGGGGCCATTGTTTCTAGAAAGTGGATAAAATGTCTTGCTCTCCTTCATACCTTTTGGGCTTTGAGATCCCCTTAAAAGAAGCAGTGGGAGGGTGATTATCTCTTAGCCAATGGAGGCTTGCATGGGGTGTCTACCCTTGACCCCTACTTGACCTAGAGCTGCTTTCTCTTCTCCATGACTCCAAGGTCAACTGCTTGTGCAGTAACTTTGACAGTTCAGCTCTGTTAGATCTTTGCTACCAAGGGATCCTGAGGTTTCTTTGTGTGAGCAGATGTGTGGGCTGGCTTCCATACAGAGGCTCTTTAAGATTTGTACTGAGCTTGAGAGTAAGTACACAGTATGATTAATAGATTTGGGGTAGTCTGAGATTTTCAGGTATTATAAAATACTGTGAAACACCATCTTGTAGTGAAGCATTGTTGTTCATTCAAATGTGCAATTAGATATCCTTGCAGTTTACATGCTTTTCCATGGAGTAATTCTCTGTAAATTTTGTGATAGAAGTAGCGAGCAATTGTGTGTACTGGGGGTGCTAATAGTCTTCCCACAGTAAGTCTATCCAATTAAGAGAAGTATTTTAGTATTGCATGCTAAATTAATAGATGAATCTGAACTTTTTTCCCAGTGGGCTTTTATGTTAATAACATATGGCAGATGCAAGAGGATTTTTGTTTGTGCATAGCAGAACATTCATTATCCTTAGGATATCCAGATTAGGACAAATGTGTAAGCTTTGTATTAGTTTAGATGACTGGTTTTATCTTACTGTTCTCTATACTAAGAAAGGAGAGTTACCCCCTCATTTGTGCTTCTAGATTCTCATGATGCTGTTTTAAGATTTAATTCTGCTCCAACACGTGGCTATGAAAAAGATGTTGGCAATAAAACAACCATGCGGATCATTAATTCTCAGGTAAGATCTTCCTTTTCAGAGTTCAAGTCAATGTCTCTTCTGTACAATAGTACAGGAAGTTAATAACCTCTGAAAAAGTGTTGGCTAATATGGGAAGCAGGTAGTGATTAAACAGTTGTGATGCAGAGAAGGTGAAAGTTTTCCCTTACAGGGATGTTAGCTCTGCTGTCAGTGTAGAGTGGCTCGATAGCCTCGTTTCAGAGAACCAGTTTGTTAAGTTTCTCCTGTGAACTAATCTGTGAAGGCTCTGCAGGATGTCAGAGAGCTGTCAGTACAGAAGACCTTGACCTCCTGGAGAAGCCATTGCCTCCAGGATTTTCATGGAGCTCAGGCTGTGGTGATTTCAAAGCTGTTTTCTCATATTTTCCAGTTCCCCAATTATTTCCTTGCTGGAAGGCAAAAGAAATGGGAACTGAGTTGTTTAACACTAGGCAAGTCATCATGGTTTAAAAATTTGGAAAGAACTAGGAAAAACTTTAACGTGTACTGGGTATTACACATCAGGTGAGTTTGTTCATCTGAATGGAAACAAGAGAAAATGGGATTTTCAGTGTAAGGGTGTAAATAAATAATTGTGACTTGAGCTACAGTGACACCTTATGGTTGAGATTAGTTTTTCAAGTTCAAAAATGCTATTGCCTGAATTCCTGTTTTGGGCAAACCAAATCTCTTCGCTCTTTTTGAAATGCAGACAAAAATCAGCAAGAGAATTTCTGTAAAATTTTATGACACACTGAAATGAGTTTACTCAGTCAACACCAGGAGTATGGTAGGCCATGTAGTATGCTCTGCACATATAGATTCTTGTTAAAGAATAGCAAAATTTTCAGTTACTGTAATTTTTTTGAGTTCATTTTTTCTTTTGCTTTGAGTGGCTGTCCATGCTAAGCCTGTTCTTGTGGGTGTGTTTTTTATGTGAATAAGTTCATATTCTTTGTCAACAAAAAGAGGACTGTTCACTGTTGTTCCCTTTACATTCATTTTGTAGGTATTTGTGAGGCTGCACAACAGACTAGATCTTTGAAGTGAATTGGGTTAAATATGCCCCCTTTCTTTTGCTTGCAAGAAGAAAGAAGAAATATCTTATTCTGCCTTAAGTGCTGTAATCAGTGTATCAGGGAACATGGATTTTCAAGTATTTTATTTTACTTTTTTTGGTTTTGTTGGGTTTTTTTTTCCTTTTATTTGATGATTCTCCATTTTACTGTTAGCCAAAATGTCCTGACATTGACCATAGCTGAACTCCTGAACTGGGCAAGGATAAAGGTTTAGAAACTCTTTATGGTTTGCTAGATTCCGTAGGCTTCCTGTAGAAGAGAGAAATGTTCTCAGGGAGTGATCTGAGCAATTTAGCTCCTCAGCAAATTCAGAAAGATTGTAGTTAAATTAGCTACTCCCCATGCAGGGCAGACTGGGGTCTTCTGGCTCCCAGAGCTGCTACAGTACATTCCCACTGGGATGGCAGTGGAGGGTCCTGTGGTCTTCTCTTCTGCACTGTGTAAGGCTTGCTCCCCATAAGACCTCTCAAGAAAACAGAGAGCCAAGTTCTGCCCAGGTCAGCTCACATGGCTTCCTCACAAGTGTTATTTGTGTTTCCACCAGCTTTGTGCTCCTTCAGAGAGGTTAGAAGCCATCCATGATAGTCTGTCCACCTGGTGAGAAATTAGCCTTGCCCTCTCTGAGATTGAAATCTGCACAGGCCAGTTGATGGAAGTTGCGTTCCCTACCTGTGCTGTGTTACCTGTTACAGGTGTGTTACCTGTACAGGTTTACTGACCCTCCTCCCCTCCTCACTGCTGGAAATTCCTGCATTCACTTAATTAAAGGCTGCTGTGGCCCCTTTTCCTTCATATTCTTCACTGTGAAAGCCCAAAGGACATGAAGGAAGCCTGTGCAGTGGCAGCAATAACAGTATTAATAGATACTGTTATTGCAGCAAAAATATTCACTCACTGAAAGTGAAATTTGTGTGGACAGCACCTCCAGAGGACTCTTGCTTACTGAAAGGCAAGTAAGAGCTCCTTTGTGCGGTAAGTGTGGAACCAAGCTTTTAAAATCTTGGCCTTTTGGTCAATTTGTTCAGTATACTCAAAAAAGGTGTTTACATTCTGAGGTGAAAATTGTTCTAAGAAATTAGGTTGGGGATGCTGATAGCAGCATGACTAATTCTGTTCTTACTGTAGAAGGCTGATGGAAATCATTAAACTCAAAGTTTATGGTAGGAAGAATATTGCTATGGCAACAATATTATTTTTCTGAAGAAAAATATGCATAATTAAATATGGCTCATTGGATCCTAAAGGGAAATGAAAATTATTATTAATTTATTTGTCTGGAATGTTGGTTATTTTAACAGCTAGAAGAAAATTCATGCTGTTTTGACCAATGCTGAACTGCCTGGCATTGGATGCACCAGGAATCAAAGAGATCTAGTTAGACATGGAGGGTTCTGGAAGGGGTGAGCCAGCAGGAGTGAAGAGTAGACTTCCACTGTGGTGGGATGTACTGAGAGATGCAGGAAGGAGTTATATGAGAGTAGTAGATTAGAGGAAAATAACAATACCTTCAAAAATAGCCCTATAATATGTGTAACATGCCTGTTGTTGGAATTGTTTCTCTAGGTATTCCAATTGGCACAGCCATGGCCTAATTTGCATTTTTTTTCATTGAAATGACACTGATTTTCTTTTAAAATGAGAAAACCTTGAAAAAGGTGGTTGAGGATGGGTGACAGAGAAAGACATTACCCTTGGGGGCTGTAGCCCTTCAAAGAAACCTGCTCTGTGTCCGAGAGGATCCCGCAGGTGATCTGAAATACTGTCTCATTTTCAAGTTCCAGAGTACACAGTAATGTTGATACACAGTAACACAGCATCTCAAGTGGTACCATCACATCCCTCACAGATGGAGAGTAATTCAGCATACTGCTACTTCAGACTGTCATGAGTGCTGTTTATGGCTAAGCTTTTTTTGTATATTTTTTTAACAAAACAAGATGCTTAAAATCAACCAGAACTGAAGCATAACAAACAGCAGCGTGGGTAGGACTGTTCACTTGAGAGAAGGATTTTGCCATTTTCCTGGATCCCACTTGCTTTTAATGCTGTGGAATTCTTTGCATTTGTGTTTGCAGATTCTCACCAATCCCAACCATCACTTTGTCGACAGCTCCTTGTATAAAGATGTTATTTTAGTAGCATGGGATCCTGCTCCCTACTCTGCAAATCTGAATGTGGTAAGATATCCACTTAGACCTTTCTTCCTAATTATTTGAAAGTACTGGAGAAAATAAATGTACTACTTTAGTCTCCTGGTTCTCCCTTTTCACCATCAGCCCCAGGTTTTGTCCGTATCTGAGTGTACAATGCTGTGTCTATAGGAATTGGTCAAAATTGGTTTATTGGTCAAAAACTTTTTAGTAGCCAGCAATTATACTGGAAGGGACTGTTCTGAGATGCTAGGATAGATGAATGGTGGCATTTGTTTGATAACACATTCCTATTTTCACATAACAGTGAGTTTTCTGTGTGTTTGCTAAGGAGGGAACATTGCTAGATTTCAGAAGTAGGTTTTATCAGGAAAGGTGAAAAACTGCATCAATTTTTCCCCATCTTCCCCTCTGCCTTCCCAAACAAAACACAACATCCAAATGAAAATCTCTCTGGGTGCCTTCCCCATTTCTCAGGCCTCCTCCCCACCAGCATTCCCTTTATGTCCACTGTCCCAACAGCCATCTGTGCCCTGCCGTCCACCCCCTCACTGAGAGCAGCAGATGTCCATCTGCTTGTCACTGGGGGAGTCTCTACTTTGGCTGCAGCTCCAGCAGACAAGTTGATCTGATGGCTTTTGGCACAGGGAGCTCAGAGCTGAGCAGGCTGCAGAGTAGAAAGTAAAGCTTCATCTGCTGAACTCCCTTAGCAACAGATGCCAGGGGCTGCCTGCTCCCACGCAGGCTGCCATCAGATGCCTGCGTCACGGCTGCTGCTGCCTCCGTCAGGGACAGGCACGCTTTCAGAGGAACATTCACCCCCAGGCCCAGATATCATGTCAAAGCTCTTTGAACCTCTTCTTTAATGTGGATCTGTGAGGGAAAAATGGTCTTGGCTCATCCCACAGCAGTCAATTACTTATTGGGAGTTTCTGTATGAAGAGAAGAAACAAAATAGCCCAGAGTGAGGAATGCCTTTTGAGCAGAAGCATCCACCAGTGCAGGCTGCTTTGCTACCTTTACTTGTGTTCTGCAGAACCCAAATGAAGCCAATTTATGCTATTGTACAGGTAGTGTTCAAAACATGTTTCTTACTATTGAAAAACATGTGACTTTTTTCCTCCCAGTGGTATAAGAAGCCAGACTACAATCTGTTCACTCCCTACGTACAGCATCGCAGGAAGAATCCAACCCAGCCATTCTACATCCTCCATCCAAAGTTTATATGGCAGCTCTGGGACATCATTCAGGAGAACACTAAAGAGAAGATACAGCCCAACCCTCCTTCTTCAGGGTTTATTGGTAGGTGTACCACAGATGGTCCCAGTAGACATGTTAGATTAAAAAAATAATTTCAAACGTATACATTGCATGAGGATCAAGTCCATACATGTGTACTGTGTACTCTATACAGAATCAATGACTAGCAAAACCACACAGTATGAGAACTAGAAAATATCTGAGTGAATTTGATGTTCTTTTTTCTTGCCCTTTACATCCATAGTGTGTCTACCATATCTATAAAACATGCATATATCTATGAGAAATTTGTATTATTCCATATTAATGTATCTTTTGAGGACCTAGTCAATTCTGAAGTTCCTCATTGGCATCATAGAGCAGAGAATCCTCAGACAATGAATGGAAGCAGATGGCAGATCATGTAGACAGGATGAAATCATTGGCAGGCTGAGCTGTATTCCCTACATAGGGCAAGGCCTTTAGTGCTCAGTCTGAGCACTTCTCTTCTTCACTGGAAGCAATAGAGTTTCAGTGTATTTTTTTGGTCTTCCCTTAGTATTTCTGAGTGCACAATTTGGCACTACTCTGCCCACAGCAGGTCCTGAATGTGGACAAGTCTAAAGGATGCAAGTAGGCAGAGTGGCAAGGCTGAGTCAGGGTCATCCTGGCTTATGCTTCTAGACTCAGAGGGCAGTAGAGCTTCAAATACCATCTTCTGCTTTGGAAACTCCATCCTTTCCTCACTGACATTGTGATATTGATCTAGGTATTTGCTGCAGTCAGAAAATGGTTTAGTTTTTTTCTTTGTATTTGAATCTGAAAGCAAGGACACCTGAGATTGCATCTGATATGGGAAAACCAGTTTTGAACATTTATCTTGGGTTCTGTATGCAGTAGTGGCTTCCTAGGTCACCTTGGAGCACACCAAAGGCCTTAGAGAGGGTGCAGAAGCTCCCAGAGGGAGAATACAAAGGGAGATGTCCATCTTTGCCTTGAGGAGGTTGTGCATACTTGGAACATGAGTGGAAGGTAAAGGAGGCCTGGTGTGTTGTTGGAGGGAGCTTTGGCTGTTGGCTACTTCTTGAAGTGAGGTTTTTTTGGAACCTGCTTGTAAAAATTCACAGGGAGAAGACAGCTCATGTGAAATGATCTCATCAGCTGCATTTTGCAAAAGTGTTTCTTGTAGCAATGAAGCTGTTGATAAAAATAGGTTAACAGCTGCTGATTGTAAGAATATTGAAGAGGACCATTGTGCTGTCAATCTGTACTTCCACCATACATAAAAAACACTTCAAAAGCTTTCTTTGAAGAAATGGAATTAATTTCACTATGAGACTAGAACAGCAATCTTCAATCCCAAATCTAAATGTTAGTGACAAAAAATATCCTTCAAGCAGAGAAAGCTTTGAAAATATAAACTATTAAACAAGCAAAATTTTAACAACAAAAGCTGTACAGATAAATATACTCTGTGTACAGATGCAAATTTGCCTTCTTCTCTAGTGGGAATTTTAGTTATATTGTTCTTTTCCAAGGAACAGTGCTTTTTGGTAGGCTGTTACTAACTTTAAAGAGCCAAGGTATTAAGATGAACTTACTGGATGTCATATCCACCCCATTTCATAACGAGCTACTGTTCTGATAGATGTATTTTAAATATTTTATTAGGGAGAGTCTTCCTGTTTTGATAACCTTATCGAATTAATGTCTATGTATTGCACATGTAACATAATCTAAATACAGAGGTAGCACAGAAAGAACAAATGCATATTGTCAGTGACATAAAGGGTAAGATAAAGCATAAAAAAATATAATGCAGCTTGGCAGAAAGCTGAAAGTCATGTTGGTCTTCAGTTCAGGTATCTCAATCATTCATGCAGCAAATAATCCTGTTGGAACTGAAGCTGGCAGACACAACTAGTGTGCCTGTATGAAAGAGGAATGCTGAATATTGAGCTTCTACCTGATCTTATAAAATCTATAAAATTATTTCCTACAGAATTAGTAGAAAGATGGAGTAAGTGATGGCCTTCATAAAATATGAGTGTCTTAATTTCAGGAAGAGAAAATAATTTATTAAATTACCACACTACTAAATGCCACTGTACTTAAAACAGCTATATGAAGGAAATAGACTGTTGTTAAATAGGGGGTATGAATTTTTACAGAGATATACGTTCCTGAATCTGAGCAATTTCTAGCAAGGACTATGATTATTTTAATTATATAGAAAAGGTTACAAAAATGGGTCTGAGTCAAGTGAGGCACTTTAGTTCCAAGCTTTTTAGCTTCCATTAGGCCCAATTTACAAAATTGGACAAATGTATAAATTAAAACATGGAAACATCAGAATGTTTCTTTTCACAAATGTCAAGACTGTTTTAGCATGGTCTTACACTGTTTCTTATGTAACTACATTTTTCTCCTGACAATTGCTTAGCACTATTTATAAGAAACTGAATCTTGCCAAAGGGAGGATGTTGGTGGAATGTCTCCTCAAGGTGTTCTTCTGCAGCAATGAGTCAGCATCCTTCCACAGTGACTTATATCAGGGGAATCTTTTAACATCATTAATCACGGTATTGCAATACTTAAGTCACAATATTGTTAAATCTCTCAGAAAGGGAGCCAGTGGGGAAGAGGTAGTCTCTCACGTGCTTTGATTTTAGAGGAATGAGAGAGAGAGAGAAGAGGTAGAACTTCTTCCCTGTTTTTTTTCACTGCGTGGGAGCTAAAGAAAATAATGGTTTTTGCACTTCCTTTGGGGTATGGGCTGCCCTGTATCTGCATAAATACCCCCTGCATCCTTCAAACCCTGCTAGGTCAGCTCTGCACCAGCTCAGTGTGGCTGAGGAGAGGCACAGCAGCATTTGATAGCTGGTGGCTGGGTGAGGGAAGCACAGGGCATGTCCCAGCTGTGGAGGGGAAATGAGAGGATGGGAAGAGCAGGATTGGTTGGGGGGGGATGGTTTGTGGGTAAAGGTCCAACAGGTTAAACCAACCTTTTGATTTTAATCTGGGAGTCTCTTTTGGTTTGTTTCCTGTGACACCAGCATGGACTTTAGCTAGCTTATTACTTTGCCTTATGTGACATGTCATAGCTTAGCTAATGCCACTCCTCACAATAAACCATTTGTCTTCCTAGTCTAATCCTTATAAGAGCGTTGAGAAGCCATTCCTTCACATTTTTGCATTGCTTTTGGAGCTGCTGCCTTCATGCTTTTAAACAAATTTCTGCACAGTATTCTCATCATCTTGCATTAGCATTAGGCAATTGCTATGGTGGCTTTTCACAGTTAAAGTTGTTGTTCACATTTGGCTGAAAATAAGTTTGCTAAATGAGTATTGATATGTTTACATCTCGTCTTGGACCTGGATTTATGCCATTTTTCTCAGAAGATAGAAAAGCTTCCAATCATCAAACCTCAGACTTGGATTCCACTGGCAAATCCTAAATTAACACTGTTACTAGGAAAGGATTTGCCCTACCTTTTGAAAAAAGAAGTGACCTCTCACTTCCTGTTAATAAGTCTTTCATTGTGAAATATGAACTCAGTCTTCCTCCCTTCTTTCTGTACATATCAAAGCTCAGTTTTTAATTGAATCTGATAGTATATAAAGTGTCAGCCTCTTTTGTTACCATTCTGCTGTAAGAACTGACTGTTCCTGTACCCTCTTTGGTAGCCAATGTAAACAGCCTATTCTGACCTTAAATTTTTGTCATCTGAAGACCAGGAGTGAAACTGCAGAGTTTCCCAAAAGCAGCATTCTGTGCTCATTGGATGGGATGCTACACTAGCATTTGAAAATTCTGAGAGCTTTTTAATAATGTCAAGATCATATAAAGGCTTTTCTGTGGAGATTTTGCTCCTGTCCACTGTTTACTTAGTGGATTTTCTATAAATTCCTGCTTACCATAGTCCATCAGTACACTTTCCTGATTTACCTCTTCAGAGGTGACTTTAATTGAAATTCACATTTATGTACTGTTAGAGAGCAGTGACTTTTATCTTTTTAAAAGCTAGCTGAAAGCTGTGACTGCAGTATTTTGGTTTGTTTTCAATCAAAACTTGACCTGTGTAGAGTCTTTCATTTTAGGTTGTCTCTGTAGGTGGTAGTTTTGATATGTGCTAGAAATTTTAGCATAACATACAGTCCACTGAACACAAAATAACTAAGCCCAGGTTACTTTATTGTTGGGAGAAGGGAAATGTTGTTTGAGGCTTTACAGTTGACATTCCACTTTTAACAGTTATGCATCAGTAATAGTCAATAACATTATTTTAATCTTCGTTTGCATGCATCAAGACAACAGTACAAGCAAGGCTATCATTGCACTGCAACATTAGCAGGTTGTTGTATGACTAAGAACTTAAATTTAAAACAGCTTTGGAGACCATGTTGCATAGCAGTGTACAGCTGATCTCCAGCTCTGACTAGAAAAAAATGCACTTTCATGAACTGAAAGAAACAAATGGACATATTAAGAGTTGCCTTTGTTGCTGTAATTCAGTTGCTTTAACAGCAGTTGGTGCAGGAACAGAATAGTGCTCACTCTTGCCAGCTCAGTGTTAGTCAAGTATTAGCTCACAAATAAATATACTTCCAATACATAAGCTTCAAATTATTCCTACTCTAATAAAAAGCATACTGAAATTTGAGTATCTCCCACTTCTCAAAATGGAGACACAAAAGAGCAAACTCTCCTCTTAAATCACATTTAAAAATTTATTATTCTAGTGTATCACCCAAAATTAAACAATACATTTAGAATTACATTATATTACTGGTTGGTATTTTCCAGTCTATGCTCATATTACAGAATGTATTATTGTGATTAATGTAGAGCTTTTTGCATTCACCAAGTTATAAACATGTAATTTTCAAGGTCTACTATGTAATGCTAGTATCTATACATCAAAGATGACAAGTATTGCACAAATTATTAAGCTTAGGCACAGGGCCATTTGGTGACAATTCTTTGATAAATAATTTGTTTTTCTTGTGGTTTATATTTTTCACATAGTTCATGAACAAAACAGAGGTGAGAGAACCCTTTTTAAGAAACAAAATGTTTTTAAAAAAACAGAGCTATTTTTACTGCATGTACCAAAGAACAAATGAGGCACCTTTTGCCCAGTTTCAAGGAGTTTCCTGTGGTATCTGCAATCCAGTCAAGAGAGACTATAGTAGTAGACTATCATATAGAAGATTATACCTTCTAAATGCTTTATGCTTATTTGTAATGCTTTCAAATACACAGTTTACTAGTATATACAGCTAAATTCTTTTCTGTAACTGAATTTACAGTGTGTGTGAAATTATACATGATGGGAATGAATCAGATTATGTATATTTAAATGTTTTCAACATCTCTTTCATTATGTTATAATGATTCTGTGTTCTTGATGAATGTTTGAGTTACACTTGTAATTCTAGATGCTTTCATACAGCATCTGTTGATTGAGATATATTAAACTATATTTTATTTATTTGTAAACTAGAAAACATTCTTTTTTAAATTAGAGTGCTAACCACAATGCTTAATTGTACCATACAATATTCATGTTGGAAAATCAAAACCTTTGGAATTATTCAAATTGCCAAGAACAAATAAAAAAAAACATTTTCTCCTTATGATTAGAATCCATAGAACATGTTCATTTGTAAAAACTATCCATGCAAGGAATTTAATCTTCATATAATTCTGATTTAAATGTCCTTAGTGCAGATTGTATAAGCTATGTTTATTTGTGCCATTTGGACTGAGTTTAAACTATACTCAACACTTCCTAACACCAAGGGTATCTTCCAAATAGGAAAAAATAGAATTACTACACTACACTTGATCTTAACCAAAATGGCAAGAAGAGAAAACATATTTTTCCAAGAATTTTGAAATACTAATATATAATATTTCAAAGTACGTAATACTCTTTTAGCATCTACAATTGCACTGTTATAGCAAAGTTGCATTTGACTGTTTCCCTGACAACCACATCATTTCTTTGAAATAATAAATTTTATAGTATTTCTAAAAGAGTATTCTATGCTCACAATTCTTTTCTTTCTTTTTTAAAATGTTCAGTTGGGTGTTCACGAACATTGCCATTCAATTATAAAATATTCACAAAGTACACCTTTGAATGGTCTACCACAAAACAGGCAGAATTATTTTGCATTTTTCCATTTTTACAATTGTAATCCAAATGGGACTTAGAAAAATCAAGCAAGGGTATTAGAATTAGATTAGAGTGGCCTATGCAGAATTATCTTCAGTTGTGGTTTTGAATGTCTGGTAGCACCAGTTATGTTTGCCAAAACTAAAATCAGGCTGGATACCCTAACCTTTTCATTAATGTGAAACATGGATTGGATGTTTAAGATCTAAAAAGCTTTTTTATATTTAGATGCTATAGACAGCCTATAGGGTTTCCCTTTCAGGTTTTGTGTTTTCTCAAGTTGTGCATGTCTACTAGCCTTCCCTAAATACTTTGTAATTCTCTGTTTTTACTCCTATTCCCATGCCTTAGCATTTATGAGTGGTGGAAAAAAAAACCCCACATCTCCCATCAGCTTAATCCTTGCACATAAATTTGCCATATCTGTATGGTCCATGTCTGGGTCAGTCAGAGAGCAGGATTTATGCTTCCTGACTTCAGCTGGTTCCAGTGCAGGTCTGTATTTGTGTTAGTCACCCTCAGAATTATTAGAGCAAAAAATAGGTACCTCTTAAATATTACTCTAAATCCCAAATTGTCCTCAACATGTGAAATTTTCATCCCATACTGGGAGTGCAGCTCTCCATCCTGCTACTCAGGCTTCTCCTACAGCCAACAGAAAAAAAACCAGGAGCTTCTGGGGACTGGCTTGTATGATCCATTAGGCATACACTGCTTCCTAAAAGTGCCCACTTTCTTGTGTTGACAGCAAGGGAGCCTGTGATACTGCACCAGGGGCACATTTGATCATGCCTTGTTTTTATTTCTTCTCATTGTGCTTCTAGAAAAGAAGCACAAAAGATTGTATTATTTTTTATGATGCTCCAAAAGCTACTTACACAGGAGAGTAGAGGAGAAGGTTCTTGATAGCCAAGTACCAGACTCTTATTTTTGGTTTCAAGTCAGTGGAGAAACAATACTAAAAGAACAGTTCTCTATAAGTGAACTATTCAACACATCCTAAAGGAGATATCTAAAATAAGTCAGATGAGTTTTGCCCTGTCTCCTGCATTGTCTGTAAAGAATGCTTTAAACCAGCAAGGTCAGAGATGGGCATGAACAACTCAGTAAGATTAATTCTGTCCAGACTCTGTATTGTGTTGGGACAATGACTGTCCCATCCTGTTTATTAATAGCTCCTTAGGTCGCATGTAAGACAGTCTGTGCTGTTTTATATATATAATAATTGTGCATTGACCTGAAAATTTTTTAAGGACTGTTAGCAAAGACAAATATTGAAGTGTATCATATGGCAATTCTTCACCTTACAGGCTATCAAACAATGAGGTTTTCATTCATACTGATAATCCTGGAGGAGTGTTGAGATATGGAACAAAGTTGATGCAGATGATGCTGAATTGGGCAGTGATGTGAAAAGTACACAGACAAAAGAAATAAGTGTAAAGACATACTCAGAGGACAGTACAGGGATAGGACATAAACAAGGCACACTTTGGCACTACAGGTGTGGAAGAAAATGCCAAGAAATTCAGCCACAAAAGAGAAACTTAGAAAGCAGTAATACTGACAGAAATATGTAAAGATAACACTTGGGAAGCAACATTCAGAAGTTGCTCAGAAGACTTCTCAGAATAGACAGGCAAGCAAAATGAATTAATGAAACCAAGATTAAGTCTGAAAGTAGTTACGTGCATTCCTCTTCTTTAGCTTTGAGACTACAACCAAAACATTAAGGTTCAAACACAATGTAAAAAATACTGTGGGGGTCATGTAAGTGGCACAAAGCAATTGGTGATTTAAAAAATGTATATCCCTGAAGCTAAATAGAAGAGAGAAGGAAGGTAGATGAAAATATAGACAGCTTGGCATAGTTATATCTGCTGGATAAAGATGCCAGTAGCTCCCTGCAATGTTAAAACTAAGCAAAAAGAGGAATGGAGTTAAAGAGTGGTATGAAAAAGTATGGGATGGAATGTGAGACCTGTAGTCCAGGGAGCTTTGTTGGCAGTGCTGTTTTAGGGACTTAGGAAAAACAACCTAGACACATGGCATTAGAAAAAACATAGAATAAAACCTGAATATATCTAAGTACATGGGCGGATGTAAATGTCCTAGTGGTCTATACTGCTGCTATTCTCTTAAAGATGCTCAATTAACATTTTTTGTAAACTGAGTTTGCAGTAATGGCTCTACAACACTAGGGCTGTCCCCTGTGGAGGGGTTTCACATACTCCAAGGCATGAGACAGAAATGAAACCATTTCTTCTCTTATTTTACACACTACTGTATTTGTACAAAAAAGATGGCTTCCTTTCCAAAGAGAACCTTTTTTTTAAATTCTTCCCTCTCCATCCCCTTGTTTTCTTGGTTTTTGTTTTTGTTTTTTTTTAATGCAGTGCAGAACAGCAGGAGCAGATCATTTCAAGGGAGAATCTGGGGCCTGTGCCAGCTAAGTAGAGGGCCCTACCTCCTCAGGCTCATGTGTTATCTTGCATCTCACCCACAGATGGTTTGGATGGAAGTCCTAGTTGTACCACACTGTTGGTCCCATGGGCTGGAGGTCTGTAGTGTTAGAGGTGCTAAAGGTAGAACAGCCTGGCACTGACCATTGTTTTTGCCCAGACTAGGGTTTGAGCATTTGGCATGTACACAAGGCCTGGTGGAAGTGCCAGGAGTGCTCCTGATTCCACCAGGACAGATAAGCCTCTAGCACAGGGACAGTTCTGTGTGTGGTAATCTCTACTAGTTGTTCTAGCTCATCTTTCAGACTTCAACACAAAAATGTGCTATAACTTGGTGGTTAGTCTGCCAAGTCAATGTCTTTCCTCCTGCAAAACATCACTGTCCAGCACGAGCAAAAATATAAGTAGAAGCTATGGTTATTTATGAACAACCTAGACTGAGGTCCCAAGACGTGGTCTGGATGGAACCAGGCAGGAAAAATAAGGAGCTAAATTAGATAGCCCAGTGTGCCTTTTTGGTTGATTCTGGAGGACACTGAACCACTGATGACTAGAAGGTAAAACTCTACCACTTCTAAGTCCTCCATTAACTAATTTACAGGAAAGTCAATGACACTACTTAAAATTTTGTCGTGGTTGAACCATATCTGGAGCTCAGTGGCTAATTTTCTGTTATTAAGGAGTCACAATTTTTGTTCTTGACAGTTTTTCAATCACACAAATGGCAACTTCCTTTATTACTTGTAGAGCTAGCTTGGTAATGTGGCAATGAAATAATAAAACACACTTTGGTTAAGGCTTGTATTTTCCATCAGAGCCAGTTTTTCTAAGATGCTGGTGGTATAGCTTTTGAAGTTGTCTCTGGGCACAGGAGAGAAGTCATTTTACTGTCTGTTTCTGGATGTGGTTCATTATTGCACACGCTTCCACCGTCCGCCCTCTGATCCAGCTGGATAACGGTTACCTTGGAATGGTAGGTGGGCTCTCCATCAGCAGAGGAAGGAGGTTGGCAGCGGAAAAGCTGGCGAAAGCATTTGTAAAACTAAAACAACAAAAAACCAAACAATTCTAGATAGCTGCTTGGCAGGTCACGGTTCAGAGCATCTCCGTAACATCTTCAATGCAAGGAAACTTGGTTTATTAAGATTGTACTATTTTTTCAAATAGGGATTAATTATTTTTTCACCATGAATATGTGTTTCTTGCTGCTTAAGACTAAAATACACTCAAATTTGAGAACTTCAGAATCGATATGCTTAGCTTTTCTAACACTGTAGATTCTGTAAAGCGGTAGAACAATTATAAAATATTTTCAGAACCTTTAATTTATGCTAAAATATTTAATCACAGAAGTAATTGGTTTTCAGTTACTTCACACATCAGGCAGGGAAAAGTCATTTTGATAATCTAATGATACACAGCAGGAAGAACATAGGGTTCTTTTCATTAAGAAGCATTGAAATCCCCGCATTCCCAAACTGTAAAGTGAACTTCAGAAAATGGCTTTGCTTAATTAAGAAACAAAAGTAATTTTTTATGTTCATTCATTTCACTTCTGAGATCTACCCAAAACACCTTTGATGATGCCAAAGCTGTTGTGCAGAAAAAAGCCCCAAACAACAGTTACATTAATTCTCATCTGTAAGTGCCAAGTGAGCAGAGTTACACACCTACCTCCCCTGAGAGCTGACAATCCTATTCCACAGATAGGGATACCAGTAATGCTACAAGTGTCTCAATACATTTTCTACACAAAATTATTTTCTAAGTGAAATCTTAAAAAAAAGCATCCAAAACTTACTTCATGTCACTTTCCTTTTGCATGGTTTTATGAAACAGAAAAATCTTCCAGGAGCTGTGATTGATGTGAAAGTATTGTAGTTTAGGCAATGTTGTTGATCATTATCTGGTACTGGTCCATCTGAAAATGTGCAGCTGCAACAGCAATATTTCTCTTGTTTCAAGGGAAAAAAGACCGCAATTGATGGTGCTGATGATAGTGTGCCATTGGCATGTGGCAGGAAAAAATGGGTTGGCATTTTGTGGATTTCTCCTTGCTGAGCAAGGAAGTGGTGAGGGGCTTTTCCTTATGACAGCACTGCTTTAAGTAGGAATTCATCTCTGGTGTCTCTCCATGAGACTTGCCTGAAGCTGTGGGCTTCTATGCCACCACTTCATGGGTGATATTTCTTTATATGCCCTTCTGCATGTGTTGCTGCTTAGAGAGAAGCAAGTGGATGGGAAAAGTGGAATTGGTTGAATTTCAGACTAAGAAAGACCAACATTGCAATAAGGTGGAGATTTTTCAAGGATTCTTGTGAGGAATGTTTTGTGGACAGTCTATACAGTACATCAGGGGAGGTGGGAAAGAGCAGTTTTCTCACTCAGGAGGCCGATGGTGATATGCATGTTCTTTACAGGCTTTTTCACTCTTTCTTTATGACTGTTACCCTACCCTGTTGACTCTACAGGGATCACAATCTTTATGTATCAGGGACAAGTGAAAGCTGCTCAAATAAAAGGAACGATTGCTTCACTTAATGATTTTACAGAATGCTTAACATGTGTGACAGCAAAGAAAAGAAGGAAAGAAAAAAGAGATTGGATGACTGCAGGGAAATTTCTGTGAGAGAAGTGGAAGCTGGTGTTCACTTTTGTTTTCACTTCTTGTTGCAGGTATCCTCATCATGATGTCCATGTGTAATGAAGTGCACGTGTACGAGTACATCCCTTCAGTGCGACAGACCGACCTGTGCCACTACCATGAACTGTACTACGATGCAGCTTGCACCTTAGGGGCCTACCATCCACTGCTCTATGAGAAGCTCCTGGTGCAGAGGATGAACAAAGGTTTGCAGGATGATCTGTATCGGAAGGGGAAAGTCATTTTGCCAGGGTTCAAAGCTGTCAAGTGCCCCAAACGAAATAATTTCCCACACTTGTAGAAGTAAGTCCTTCAGAAACAATGTGCAATAAGGTACTACTGTTGTACTATAAACAAGAAGAGAATACTTGAAAAAATGTATCTTAGACCAATCTAGTCTTGAGTCTATAAATTGTAATTAAGTAGCAGGCATGAGAAATACTTCTTTTCTGAGCCTGAGTATTTATTACTGCTTTGCAAATAGTTACAGAAAAAAAGCAAAAGCTTAGTTCATGAAGATGCAAAGGACATACTTAGGCAGAAATATAATGTATCATTGTTGGTGTGACTGTCAGAATTTGTCGGTGGTCTCATGCCACATATACTAGACTGTAAGTTTTTTTAAATGAATTTATTTAACTGTCAAACCTGGCATTGTGAAACAGCCTCCGTTGTTCATGTATGTACAGAGTGGCCAGTTGAATAATGCAGCATTTCCTGTGACTCCATGGGATTTTCACACTGTCCCAGAATGAAGTAATTGCTACTCCAAGCTGTGGAGTTCACTAGAGCAGACTTAATTGCCTGTTCCTACACAGGCTTAGTTCCAGGCCTCCAGCTGAACAGGGGTTTAGGGTAGCCCTGAAGTGTTTGCAGTCAGAGATGGCTGTACACAGCTAAACCAGTTAAACTGCTGGATGTGGTTTTGTATGCCAGTCTCCCATGCTCACACTGACTGAAGAGGGAAGAGAGAAACCATTTCTTTAGAGAAAAAAAGAACATATTTGTAACCCAATTAAGAAGAAAAACTCTCCCTGAAAGGACTATCAGGAAGGTGTGAGGTGGAAATGGTGCCTTCCACCAGTCTGCACAGATACAAAAGATCCAAAGAAAGCCAAGGGAGGCTGTGCAGCATTCACCCATCACACTGAAAAACAAGCATAGAGGGGCTCACCACTTGTCAACAAAGATAGCATTCAGGAATACAGACATTATTTTTAGGTGTTTCATTGGTATCTGAATCAAAGTCACTTGTTCACAAGTTCTTGCTATTCAGAAAGGAGAAGTTTTTTGACAAAAGAAGATGATATCAGCATTTTTTACTTAATGCTTGAAAGACTATAACCCAGAAAAGCTGTAATGCCTGCAAAAAAACCTGACAACAGATTGCATATGGAGATGGTTTGATATTTTCATTCATAACACACAAGGACAATATTCTTTAAGACAATTCTAAAAGTTGATGGTCTGGAGTGGATTTCTTTTTTTTTTTGGTTTGGTTTGGTTTTTTTCCCACCTGACTGTACATTTTCTTTTAGAGTAAGTTCAGCAGGAATATGTGTACACAAAAGCACAGGTATATCCTACTCATGTCCATCCAGTAAAAAAAGCAGACAGCTGAAAGGGGCATTGAAAAGAATAGCTGACTGGTTGTGGTGGAAATTGTTTTTTGTGTTTTGATTTAAGCAAAAAGCCTTTTGCCAGAAAGGCAAAGAGAAGTAAACAACATTAATGACTATTTCACCTTCAATTGTAATGTAATGATAATCATAAAATCCTTTTTCTCAGCTCTTTGGGAAGCAGTATTGGAAGGACCTTTTGGAAGGATTATTTTCCTTCCTCAAATTGAAGAATAAATGTCTTATATAGGACTTAGCCTTCTTTTTGGGCTTGATGATGATGATCTTAAGATTCTTCTTGTTGACAGAAATCATGTAGATGATCTAATAACTGTACTTCTGTGTTGTATGGAAAGTTATGTCCATAAGGCATTTTGGTACGTATCAAAATAAGTTTTACTCATACTGGGCTTGGACTCTGGATGTATTACATACCAATTTCTTTTTAATGTTATGTGTGGTGGCAACTTTTATTCTTGAAGTTAATAACATTCTTATTTAAATGCATGGAGGATAGATAGCCTACACAGAACTAATCTATTTTTCCATATGTTTCATACCCTGTTTGCAAAACATAAGCAGTCTGAACAGTGCAATTAAATATGTCTCTCTCTGCTGTACCCTGGATTAGCTATGACATAACTGTAAAGGAAGAGAGTTTAGCTTTCTAAGACTAGTGAAGATGCTACTTTTCAATATGCAGGAACTTCCAGAGTTCCAAAAAGAAAAAAAAATCACTTTGGCATGCAACCACTAACTTAATTTTGATTTTCACGAAGAAGAAAAAACTAACTGCATTGCTCAACCACTCACAGCAGGATTATGTAGTAGTATTTATTCTCTCAATAATTTTTCAGAATAATCAACATAACTGTTGCTTACACAGAACAAGGCAAATTACAATGTTTCATGTAACAAGTGCTAAGCATACCTACTCAGCACATCATTTATATACCAATGCAGAACCAGGTCTGAGATGTTATAATATAAACTGTATGTTTTTTAATTTACTGGACTGCACACTCAAGCCCTTGCAGCCAAATTTTTTTCTTTGCCATATCCTTCTTTATATGGCAGTCAGTCCTCCTTCCATAAGTGCACATGCAGTTGTTGTAGCACCATCACCTCAGAAGTTGCTGCAAAGCTGTGCTGTAAACGTTTGCTCACAGAGGAGGAAGACCAACCTGTGATGCCACCTTTAAAAAATGAGCCTGGAATGGCTTTCTAACACTGGTATCCACTGTGATGTTTTGCTGGTCTGCCTGCTCAAACACATTGTGGTTGTTTAAAGAGCATTTTCTCTCCTACCTTGTCTTGTCCTCCTTCAGATTCTGGCACAAGCGTGAGTGTGTTTGATCTGCTAATTGAGGGCTCCCCTCCACTTGCTGCAAGGGGGGAAGGGGCAGAAATTAAGGGGAAACAGAGGACCTGCAGAGGTGCTTGTCTCACCACTTCTTACTCTCTGTGGCATTGGCATTCAGGCTTTTATAAGAGCCCTCTGAGTGTTTTTGAATTCATGGGCATTTCCTCATCCCTTGTGAGGGCTGAGAAATGTTTGCAAAGAACCACATTAAGTAAATTTAAAACAGTCAACGTGTAACAACACTTGAACCACAGATCGTCTAAAAAAAATGGGTGAGAGTGCTGGGTTTAGATGCATGTTAAATGCAGCAATGTGAATGGAAGTGTATTTTTTGACCAAGGTCATGGGACTTTTTGGGGAAAAGATACAGGCATGGCTTCATAGCTCTCCCATGTGGCTGTCCCACACTAACAAAGTAGGACAGCACCTAGACAAGAGAGGTTTGCACAAACCTGGTGCTTCTCAAGGTCCATTATCAGCCAAGCAACTGCCTCTGCTATTGGGCCCCTGAGCTCCCTTTGCACTTGTAGGCTTTAAATTTATGGAATTTTACTGACAAGTAAGAACAAGTTGCCTTCAAACACTATCGAGCCTCATTTCTGTGCCCTGGTGCTGTGGACAACAGTTAAAGTTAACTGGAACAAACCAGAAACACAGCAGCAGTTTAAGGAAATGCACTGAGTTTTTGCTGAATTTAATTATGCTCTGCTTTCCCCACTGTGAATTCTGTAACTTTTCTGATGTGTGGTGCTCTATTATTTTATGCATTCAGTTTTGGATGGTTAAATCAAGGTATTCTTTTGTTTAATCAAGAAAAAAATTACGAAATATCTTGCCTCATTTTGAGCCAAAATCTTTTTACTAGAAAAAAATCATTATTTTGTTCCATTCCTCTACAGTTTTAAAGGTTACCTCAGCATAAAGTCATAGCTCAGTCCGTTCTTGGATTAAACTACTACATCTTTTTTTACCTTGTTGTGCAATTTTATGCTGTAGAAACTCTGGTAAATTCAGTGAAGTTACCATGATGTACCTTTGGAGTGAGAGAGGGGGTGATATAAACACTCTAATATATTCTGTACAAATTTAATTTAAGCATTTCTTGTCTTCAGTAAAGACATTTTCTTTGGTGAAGACATCTGAATTCTGAACTTGTTGCTGTAGATCTTTTGCCAAAGTCAGAAAAACCAAAAGAGTTGTTTTTTTTAAATGAAGACAAGTGTCTACACTCACTGGTTGCACAGACTGAGCACAGTCATTTTAGAGACTGATTGAATTAAACAGGAGTTGAAAACACATGTGGAGCAATCCCTAGTGGGCTTTTTTATTTCTTTTTTCTTCAGAAGTTTTTAAGGATGGAAAATGCCATTTGGACAGTGACACAGATATACTATGAAAGGAGTATTAAATGCATTGACTGCAACAATAAATGGTTACTATTTTTCCCTTCATGCTTTCTAAAGTTGATGCATATTTAAATGAAATCCTGCTTTGAAGTAGGCAATTCAGAAACCTGCTGTTAAAATTATTTGAATCTTTCCCAGCATCTGTCCTCTCACACAAGGAGGATACCTGATTTAACTGTTTGAAATTAAAGTAGCCTATGTCAGGGGTAGTGAATCACTTAATGAATTTTGACACCGCAGACGTCTTCTCTCTGGCTTAGCAATCAGATTCTGAATTTTGTTCTTGAAATAAGAGTTGTGTGTAAAAGCCTTACTTTTTTCATATCATCTCATCACTCTTAAAATATGTAGTCATTAAGCTATTCAAATATAGACTGTGTACTTTTTTAATAGCTTTGAGAATTATTTTGTATGATGATTTTTTTAAATGAATGTGTACTCTAATAACAAACCTTAAGATTTTACAGGAGTCACATTTTTAAGCAGTGTTTGTATACATTTTAACACTTTTTATATTTTCTATTATGATTTTGTATATTTTTATGTATACACAGTGTACAGATTTTTTTCCTGTAAATAAAACATTTGTTTTCATTTGTTTAGGAGTGCTGGTCTTTTCATATTGCCTTAAATGAATGACACTGAAATACAGGTGGAACAAAAGAGGGAAGGTGCTTGTCAGTTCTGCCCACAATTTCAATAAGATCTCAAATGGAAATGGACAGCTAATCTGACAAGGAGGTATCACAGTAAAATACAGAAAACAGGCAAATATTGTAAAGCCAGTTTTATTCTAAAGTGAACATGTGTGCCTGAGCAGATGTGCTAGGATTCCCTGGACAATGTATTCAGCATATTGCTCAGTCAATTTCTGAGCAGTAAATTTCTGCTGATTGTCAAGCAAGGAGGTCATGGATTGTCAGGTATGGAGGTCGTGTTCTGATGACTTGGTGATGTACTTGAAATGCTGATAGACTTCAGCTAAATGGCTGTGCTACCCATTCAAGGAATCCAGTGTTGTCTTTAAGGGAGAACAGGCTTTTAAATAAATTATTAATTAAAATTGAAAACAACTTACCAAAGGGAAAATGTAACTTGCCCTTCAATCTGTGATAAGTACTGTATAATTCAACCACAACAAACCTGCTCACATCCATTAAATGTGAGGCATACTGCTGCTTTTTTTGGTAGTGCTTGAACTACACAGGGGCCTGAGTCGGGCCAGTGGAGGTGCTAATCAGTGTTTTCATCCCAGGGACTCATCTTGAGTCAATGCCAACAAGACAGCTGGTTACACATTAGTGGAATGATAACAGTTGGATTGCCATCATGTATTCTCCTGGCAGACAGTAATCACACAGCTCAGCCTGTGTATTGTACCAGCTCCTGCCAGGCAGTGTTGAGGGGCTAGTTACTGCCATGATATGCAAGAAACACCTCTCAGAAAACTCACATCAGTGTGACACTCTAAAGGATAAACTGAATGCTGGGACCTATGCATGAAGCAATTAATTGATACCTTTTAAATCCAGCAACTTTCCTTTTTTTATTTAAAAAAACTAGCAAGAAAATATGATCACTGTGTTTACTGTCTATTAAATGCTCAGTCACCTTCACTGTCTGTGACATCAGAGAGGACATTCTTGTCTCGCTGCACTCAAACTCTACCTCAGTAGGAGGTGTAAATCCATTAACTATATTGTGTGGGGTACAGAGGATATTTTGTTTACACACCATTTTTCAGCAGGGATGGCTAGAGGAGGTGTGACATTAGCTTTATGATAGTATTTCAGGGAGCCTTGTAGGCAACTCATTTTCAGGTTTATTCCCAAAATTGCACTGCCCTTTTTTGAACAACATGCCGTTGTTTGAAGTACCTTTTATTGTTTTACTCATAGAAGCCAGCTGTGTTTCACTTCAGTAGTTCTTAGGGACATAGTTCTATTGACAGGTGGAACTTCATACAGGCATTTTGGTCTGTTTATCTGCATTATTAGCTTGCCTGTTGTGATCTGGCTGAAAGACATATCTCAGGATTTTTAATTCAACTTGCTGTTTGGAGTGCAGCATGAACCTGTTGAAGTGATTCTCCCCCTCTCCTCTGCTCTGGTGAGACCCCAGTTAGAGTGCTGCATCCAGACCTGGGACCTCCAGCATAAGAAGGAGATGGACTTCTTGGAGCAAATCCAGAGGAGGCCCACAAAGACGTCAGAGGTCTTTAGCACCTCTTTTATGAAGAAAGGCTGAGACAGTTAGGGTTGTTCAGCCTGGAGAACGCTCTGGGGAGACCTTATTGTGGCCTTTAAGGATTTAAAGTGACTTATAAGAGAGATGGAACAGGCTTTTTAGTAGGGCCTGTAGCAGTACACAAGGAGTAATGGTTTTAATCTAAAATAGTGTAGATTTCTACTAGATACAAGAAAGAAATTTTTTATGATGAGCACGGTGGAACACTGGAACAGGTTGTCCAGAGAGGTGGTAGGTGCCCCATGCCTGGAAATATTCAAGGTCAGATTGGATGGGACTTTGAGCAACCTGTCTTGAGTTGAAGGTCCTGATCATTGCAGGGGGGTAGGACTAGATGAGCTTTAAAAGTGACCTTCCAACCCAAACTGCTCTGTGATACTGTGATAAGAACAGCTAGTCAAGTAAGGGAGGACTCTGTCTTTTACTATAATCAATCCACCATCTTCTGCAGGTAACTGCACCTGCAGCAATGATTAAACAGTATCTTACTGTGGGACTGCATCAAGTAGTGTGAACAGAGCACTAGCACCTATGGTTTGTTTTCCAGGACTTCTGTTCTAGCTTTCCTGGTATCTTGGTCTTTCCAGGGTGACAAAAAATTTGATTGCTTCATCAGAATAGCATGGATTTATCTGCTGCACCCCAAAATTGACCAATGTCTACTCCATATAAGTATCCTTCCTTGTTTTTTTAGACTGTACTTTTTTACACAGTAAGTTACTCCAAAGACTGCACTTCAAGGAAATGGCAATACTGTTATGATCATATAGTCTGACCCCAAGTCTTCATGCCTTAATAACTGAGGCAAGTAAGCCCTGTTATCTCTTTTTCCTAAAAATAAGCTAAATAAAGGCTTATTTAGTTTGATGAAAACATTAACTGTTTATATTAAGCTGAGAAGCATTATAATGCAGTAACATAGTGGGTTTTTTTTTAAACTGGAGGCAGAATAGCCACCAGAAGACTGGCAGCACAAGTAGGTTGTGACAGATCGCAGGGGGAATCATTGCTGGTGTGATTGCTGGATTCTTAGAAATCATAAAAGTAAAGAAGGAGGTCCAGTGAAAGGAAGGGGAAGAGACAAGGAATTATGAAAGACACCAAGAAAACAGAAAGAAACAGCTCTAAGATGTACCATAACAAATAGGTGGGACTGTTGCTTTTTCCTAATAGTCACTTACTTGGGTTTGGCATTTTGTTTTCTTATGGCTTTTTTCTGCACATTTGAAAGAAACCCAACGCATCTGTTGGTGCTTGTATTGCTGCTGTCAGGTTTAGTGTGCTGGGATGTGATCTTAAAAAGAGCTAACAACAGACTTCTGCTGGAGTTCAGCTTCTTTGTAAACAAATTAATCCTACAAATTTAACTGTGAAAAGACTAGCAGGGTTACAGTGCTACATTCTGAACAACCTCCTCCCTGTGCTTATAGTCATCTGTATGATAACTGAAATAAGACAACTAATTTCTCTGGTGACCTGTTTCTGCACATAGACAAATACAAATCAAATTTCTACTTGGTTCCAAGATGCTGACAGGTAGGGGATAATTACTGTAGCAATAATTCCTTATAAGCTTGTGAGAAGACTCCAGAACCCTGAGGGTTATGGAGGGCAGGCAATAGGCATCACAGGTGCCTTGGTTTTATGGAAGCAGCCAGAGGGGAAAACTACTGCCAGTTCTGACTCCAGGCTGTGTCAGCTGCTGTTAATTACCTTGCTCCCAGTCAGTTGTCTGACTGCAACTGAGCTGTCTGATTAAAATATTTTACTACCCCACCTTCTAAACAGTAGTTGTTTCCCACCCTCGATCCTGGAGCAGGGATGGATAGGTTGTATTGGCTGCATCCTGCTCTGCTGTTATGGTGTGCAGCAGGTATGTCTCCTGTGGTAGTGAGGCCCTTGGGGTGGAGGAGGTGGGAGTGTTGTTAATGGAAGAGGTTTGGGCAATTCTGAATTGTTTTGGTTTGCATAAATCTAAAAGGCTTTGTTTTTTCTTTTAAGATAAAAATTTTTATCTTTATATTCTTGTTTGGTGATAGTAGTTATAGGAAGCATAACGTGAATGCACCTCAATAAGTTAGAGTTCATGACTTGTGAGTTGTCTGATGTTCTGCTAACTAGGCAGCATTCTCAGTCTAAAGTGTTTACACTTAGGACTAAGACAAGCAAAATGTCAATTTTTCATTTGCCAAATGAAAAATTTTTGTCAAATTAAGGCAAGAAATGTGCAACATGTCTTGGGCAAGCTAAAAGTGCCAGAGGTCTACTCCCAGGCCCAGCCCTTCTGCCATGAGCCAGGAGGTTTATATAAAGGGCTGTATCCTGAGCATGAAGAAGAAAGTTGACCAAAAAGGAAAAGTGTAGAAGGTTGAGTTCTGGACCTGTTTCTGAGCCTGCTGTTTCACTAGAAGGGATAGGAGTCTTAGCTGATGCCTCCAACTGGATCAAGCACCACTACTTTTCTCCCCTAGCAATATTCCTCTTTAGAAGTGTGGTGTTGTTTTTCAGTTATTTTCTAGTGCTTGCTTTTGTCTATACAAATTAAATTATAAGCTATCTAATGGGCCTAATTTAGACTTTACAAATGCATGGGGCTGAATGTAGCTGTCAGGACATTAGGCATTTTAATGAGCAGTTGTAGCATCCCAAGAAGTAGAGATAAGAAGAAAATGTGTAAGCTGTTACCAAAATAATATTAACAAAGTTGTTCCATGGTAGAAAAGCAAGGAAGGCAGAAACAACAGGGCATATAGCATGTCTGAGAAATACTGCCTCATTTTCATGGTTATAACATGCTATTCAGATAATTATCTTAAAATACTCCTTTTAGATAAGTCCCCATGAAACATGTGCTCTCATATAAAGTTAACAAAGTGAGAGATCAAAGCTGAAGGGATCATAAAGTCGGGATAGTTATTTTGTCAAAGGAAACAGGAAGAAACTTTTCTTTGCCCATACTTCAGCGTAATCAGCATGGCTGCTGAACTTCAAAGGGATTGATTATGCACATGAAAGCAAATATTAACAATACTACTGTGTCTTCAATGCACACTGCTTTAAGACAGCACATGGTTGCTTTCAATGGGTTTATCACTGCAGGAAAACCAGACCAGTTGTCATATTTATCTCATAAATGCTCTTCCCTGGCCTTGAACAAAGTTACTAAACCTCATATAGTAAACAATACAAGTAGCATGTGAAGTTAATTCCTCCTACATAAAAGAAACTTAAGAGTTTCCTAAATCAAGATGAGGAACTTCAGTGAATAGCAAAAAACCAGATCCTCCCTCTGTGTCCTATTTCCATTTCATAAGTTAGATTGTTTAGGGTTTTGCAGTGTGATTGATGGATCCTGACTAACAGGGGCAGCAGCAAATTTACCAGTCCCTACAGTAACATTCTACTTTGTAAGGAGAAATGACGGGTCTGTTATCACCATAATATGGGATGAGTGATTCCAAGATCATTTTAAAATAACTCTCATTTTGCTGAAAGTTCAAAGCATAACAATGAGAAGTATTTTGACACTTGAAAAATCTATGTGTTTGTTTAGTTACAGTTAATATGCTGTTCTGCTGACCCAGTTTTTTCTTGTATTTTCAGTTCTTCAGCCATGGACTCTAGATCAGCTCAAATGGATTAAAATGAAGACTGGGGCTGACTGTGATGGGTTTATGCTGGTATATTCCTGCCCCAATCTTGCTATGAATATAGTACATTATTAAATATTTGTAAAAATGTGATCTTATTGTGTTGGGGGTGGGGAGTGTTTGTGATTGGGTGGTTTTCGTTTTGGGGGAGTAGGTTATGAACTGCCTGTCTTTGGCTATGTAACACATTTAGGGAAAGCAGATCTTCCAGATGTTCCCTACAGTGTTTCACTAAGGCTGAAGCCCAGAACACTGCACAAGGAAATCCAAAGTGTTCTTTCCATGAGGTTATTTTGGTTGACCAAATAACTAAAATACTAAAATACCAATGGCTATCTTCCCTTGTGAATTTCTCAGGGTCTTTTTGCTAGAGTGTTGGTCACTCTTGCATTCTTTTAACTCACACACACACAGAAACTTCAGCAGCTCTTGGACATTTTACCTACTGATTCTTCTTCCTTGGCACTAATTAATTCTACCTCTGGCTAGAACATAGGTCCTTACAAGCCTCCTCCTCCCCTAGATTTTCTGACTACTTGTCCTGTTGCTTCTGTTGCCCAAAATTACATTTCCATCAATTGCTATGAATGAGATATAGGAAGTTCTTTGATATGGGAATATTGGAAGAACCTTTTAATTGCCAGATAAGCATTCTACTGCTGGACGAGGGTACTTAATACTTGATCAAGAAATGAGAGCTGCAGTACAGTAAGTGGTGGGTATAAAGGTTGAGGACTAAGTCTTCCCTGGGTTTTACTTTTATCTTGGTTTGCAGGCAATTAGGTATTGATTTTACCCCAGGCAGAATTAGAAATTACCTGGAGAGGGTTGATTTGTGACTGTGTTTTTGTAGCAGTCATTTGGTTTTATGTGTGAGTAATGCAATAACAGAACCCATTGGGCTGAGAAATCAGAATTTCTCTTCTCACAGAATTTGAATTCTTCTATAATTTCTTTCTCATATTGAACAAAATCAAAACAAATTATCAAAAAATTCCAGACAAAACCGCAGACTGTTAAAATATCCAGTTACATGTAGATATTTTTTTGGATCTATAGTTCAACTTCATTCTGACTGTCCCCCTATAAATTAGATCACTGGGCTGGGCTTCATTTCACTGCATTACCTCCCCCTCACTTAGCCACTGCTGAGCCACATGAGGGATGCAGTCTGGTAAGAGAGCTTGATCTGCTGGGTGAAGAATACTGTTCTTCTTCAAAAGCAGATACTTTCAACAAGATCCAAGATGTAGAAGCTTAAGCATGGAGATCTGGGCTGAAATGCCCTTTTTTTCCCCACTGAAAATAAAATTGGCCAAATTAACAGCTTCTTTAATATTGAAGAAGCCACACTTCATGCTGAAAAAATGCTTTACAATGAAATTGACTAACAAGTGACAAACATGCCTGGTTTTTGTTTTCTAATTCACATAGAAATTCTTTGATTCCAAGCTGGTGCTTGCTGTGAGAGAGGTGAAGAATGGTGAAGGTGAAAAGGAAGACAAGTGATATAACTTTTGGTTGACCTTTGAATCCTGCTTGTAGTGAATTTCTATTGGCCTAAAGCCAGCAAACAGAGAAGTCCTGTAAAGCCTTGGGTGAGTTTTAAGGTCTTGAGTAAGTGCTTTCCCTGCAGGGTTTGAACATTACTTCTGAAGCAAGGTCATCCATAAAGTACTCAGCATGCAATGGTTGTTCCTTATGTAGCAGACCTCTTGTGTATATTTCTATACACCCATTTCTGAAAATCTGATTCTAATTTAGATAAAGGGATTTAAGAGGCCACTGTAGAGCTGATGTTCTTGTTTTCAGTTCAGATTCTGAAGATGATAATAATAATCAAGAGAGTTAGACACTGGAAACAAGACAGAAACAAGATAACTCCTACTACATTGAGGTGTTCGTTCTCTATTAACATCCAGTGAATGCCTAAAAAGTTTCCCAAATTAAATACCCAGTTCCAAGCATGACTGCCAAAATTATAATTTGAATATTGGTTTTGAACATGAAATTATGAAAAGAACTAAACTAATTCACACTAGCAATGTGGGGGTAGAAAGTGATCTGTTTATGGTATCCCAGTATGAGGAAAAGACAACTACCAAAGAAGAAGGGCTTTTTGAGAAATACAGATTTATAAACTAGATACAAATACATTTAGTTTGAGAGCAGTTATTATACTAAACATCAGGGGAACAAAGCTCTGTAATGCTCTCTTCTACTTCAAAAGACAATGATCCTTCAAATTTATTTTCATTTGGACATAGTCAGATTTCTGAATTGCATTAAATGATGCCATTTATAATGAAAAGGGGGTTATTCTAATGAATTGCAGGCCCAGTACAGTTTTATATTGTGTTTTCCCATACTGTGGCAATGATTATTTCTTTGACTACAGCAGATGTTTTGCCCTGGAGGAAGAAGGACATCAGGATAAAATCATAAAAAAAGTTTTACAGATTTGAATTAGAATTGTCAAGCAAGTTCGTGAGGGTCTGAGCACTAATCAAACTCTTAATCCTCAAACTTCTCCTGCTGTAAGACTAGGATGATGATAATCATATGCTTCACAAGGATACCAGGGATTAACTCAATTAAAAATATTTATGTAGTGGAGGTTACATAAATGCTGAAAAATATTCTCTTTCTAGGAAAACCCATTTTGTTTTTTCTCCGTCCATCTAATCTGAAACAATTGTTGCTTCAATTCTTAGTAAGATATATGACTGCAAAGATATGCCTGGTACACACAGTAAAACTCTGAGAAGTAATCTCAAGTGACACAATATGTAGAAAAAAAATGTCCTGTTCTGAATAAAATTTTAGTATTATGCGACTATCATATGAGAAAAGATTACTCAGTTATTGAACAGGAGAGGAAAATTAGAGACTCTGTCACTGCCAGGGTTGTGCTTACTTTTTCAATATTTTTTCACCTGTTGAATTTGATTGATGTCATAAATCAACTAAAATCTTTGTTTATCTTATATGCTCCATTGCACTGCATTACAGAATGTTGCATTCTGATTTCTTCACCTGACCTGTGCTTGTATTCAGCCTTGAAGTGGTAAGTAGTACCAAATGCTTAACTGGAGTCCTACTTATAAAACATAACCTTAGACATACTATAGAAAACCAGGAATATTAGAATTGAAATGGGGAATTCTGAGGCTAAATAAATGCTTGACCTTAATCAAACCAAGGTGTGGGCTAAAATTGATTCTGATCCCTGACCTGCCATTGCAGTATAGACCACTGCAACAGAAGATCCTGTGACATCCATTCAGTGTGGCTTGGCAATGACATTTTGAAGAGTAGCTCGAGTTTAGATTACCTGTGGATCACATATGCTTTTGTAGGACTTTAACTGTCCACACCAAATTTGGAAATTGGTTCAGAAAAAAAGCTTAACTGCCAAGTGCTTTCACCCAACTTCTAGATCACACTGAAGTAATGGAAAGTGAGAAACAGCACAATTGCTCATATTTCATCCTTTCCCCCCTGTATTTCTCTTAGGACTGGATGAGCTCTTGACCATCTAGACTCTCCCTTGAGGACAGATGTACCTGTGAAGCCAGCAAAGAAACACCACTTTGGCTGAGCTTCCTATGATTTCCACTTGCAAGAGCAATGAGACTACCAAGGGACCTTGCTTACAAAAATCCTCACACCTTTCTTTTAGCTGTGAACATACCACATTTCTTGCTCTACAGTAAGCTCTGAATACTGGAAATTTCCATTTATCTATCAATCTATCCTGCAGGTTTAATGTTATAGGTGGAAGTGTATGAAAAACAGCTGGTTGTAAATGAAGTTCTGAAACTGCCAGCACAACTGTAGGCTGATCATGGTAGGCAAGGGCAAACTATTTGACTGAACCTGGTTTTCCTGTACTGGAGAAAATTTGTGACGTGTAACCCTACAATTCATCTGAATCCTTAAACAGTTTGTTGTTTTGTTGCCTTTTAGGTAGTGACAATGATTCTAGAGGTCAAGTCTTCCCGTACAGCTACTTCCTTGCTAGCCCTCAAACAGGCAGCAATGTAAATATTCTGTCATTCAATTATTGCAGTTTATGCTGATTTATTTCCCTGCCTCCACTAGGGTTAGTGTGACTCTGAGCCCTTCTATTGACCAGCATGGCCTACAAGGTTGTTGGGAAGCAGTTGAGGCAATGTTCACACTTCTCTAAGCTAATCACAATGAAGATGCTACTAGAGTGCACAAGACCTCTTAAACTGAGATACAGCTATGCTTTTGTTTTGAAATTTGGCCGGTCCAAATATAACAAAATGCTTACCTGCATCAGTCTAGGGGGCTAATTCTAAATTACACTGATCACTTAAACCTTTGAAGAAATAGATCAGTCCATCCAGGTTTAGAGAATAAGTGGAAGAGACAAGAAAAACCTATTCACATGTTATATGAAAAGATTACTTCCTGTATCATAGACTGTTATCATGGGTTGGGTTGCAAGGGACCTTTAAAGATCATCTATTTCCAACCACCCTGCCATGGGCAGGGACATCTTTCACAGGACTGTGTTTCTCAAAGCCCTATCCAGCCTAGCCTTGAACAATTCGGGGTATCCACAGGGTATCCACACTTACATGGACAACCTGTCTTAATATCCTCTTTGTTAAAAAAAAAAAAATCTACAGATATATATATATCTTATAGTTTAAAAGCATTGCCCCTTTTCCTGTCCTTACAGACCCAGGTGAAAAGTCTCCATCTGTCTTCCTTATAAGCCCCCTCTAAGTATTGAAAAGCCACAAAATTTCTTCCAAGCCTTCTCTACTCCATGCTGAGCAACACAAACTCAAGTCTTTCGTCACTGGAGAAGACTTTCAGCTCTCTATTATTATGACCCTATTCTGGACTTGCTCCAGCAGATCTTTCCTGTGCTGGGAGCCCAGAGTTGGATTCAGTACCAAAGGTGGAGCCTCAGCAGAGCAGGGTAGAGGGCCGTGCTGGCCATGCTGCTTTGGATGCAGCCCAAGATACAACTGGCTTTCTGAGCAGCAAGCTCATGTTGACAGGTCATGTGCACCTTTTCACTCCCCAGTACTGCCAAGCTCTTCTCCATGGGGCTGCTCTCAGTCCATTAATTCCCCATTCTGGATGGATACTGGGGCTTGCACTGACCCAGGTGCAGGACCTTGCCCTTGACCTCTTTCAACTTCATAGCATTTGCTCAGGCTCACTCCTCAAACCTGTAAATATCCCCATGGGTGGCATCTCTTCCCTCAAGCACATAAAGGGCATCACTTGGCTTGGGGTCATCTGAGGGTGCATGCAATCCTCTTATGTCCATGATGAGGAGGCCAAACAATACTGGGCCCTCTTTTTGCTGTGCTAGTCACTTCAAATTCGACACCTCAGCTTCAGCCTCTTTGGAGTCTCCTCTCTTCTCCTTTCAGAAATGCCTGTCTTCTTTTGCAGAGAGGATATGGATCACAAAAGAATCCCATCATCTTTGCTACAAACTCTGCTCACTGCATTTTCCCCTTGATTTCCGAACCATTTATTTTCTTTGTGTAATGTGGAGGTCTCTTCCCACTTATGTGAAGCCTCATGTAACTCTCTTGCTATTAAAGGATCAATACAGGAAGGGACATTAACATATTAGGCTCTGTTTAAAATAAGATTTAAAGAGATATTGCTGTCCTTCACTTTCTATGCCTTCCAGAAGAAGGATATGTGAACTGGATTTCATTTCCATTAATGCATTCCCTAGCCACAAAGTGAAAATCATTATATTGTTTAAAACATGTGCTAAGTCTGTATTTCTCTTCATCATTCACCTGCATTCATTTTCAACTTTATTCAGTATTTTGCTTGCCTAAGTGGTGGTCTGGCTTCCTGTTCCTAGTTTTGCCCTGGGTCTAAGAGAAGAAAGTTCTAAACCCTTCTGTGATATTGAAACCAGTCCAGGACAGGCAGAACATGTCAACATAGACAGAATGTATCAAAGGATATAGCCTGGGGCAGCATGAAGTCTGGCTGGGGTTGCTTGGAGCCCTAGTTAAATGCCCAAGTTATTTACCTGAACTGATTTTTTTGTCATGAGCTGCAAGAGAAATTCATAAAGTAATTTAAAACTTACTATGTGAAATGCAATTATGCCTTATGACAGAAGCAAAGGTGCCCTTGAGACCTTTTTTCTCTTTGCCCCTCTGCTTTAGAAAGTCATAACACTACATGTTGGCAGAGAAATAAAGTCAAAACATTTCTGAGCTATACTATGGTAGAGTATTCTGCAGTAAGAGATCATTTTGACTTGACCTATTTTCAACTGAAAAGCTTGGGTGTGCCATTCTATTTTGACTATTAATTACTCAAAGACAGCTTAGCTACCAGTGGAAGAAGGAAAAAAAAAGGCATATCATGAGTATTGAAATCTAAGTGAATTTTAATGAAAAATTATAACAAGATAATAAATTCTATGGTAACTACACAAACCTCTCAAAGGTTTGAACTAAGCAAACAAGGACTCTTTTCAGGACTTAATAGACGTGTCCCAGTTGTGTATAAAATGACATTTGGCACAATTGTGCCTGAATTGGATACTCTTATTCTGGATCTGTAGTTCTGTGTTCTCACACAGCTAAAATGTCATCTTTCCAAACATGAAAATGAGCAAGTTAGCAATGTATTATAAAATACACTGTTAACTTACACACATATTCCTCCAGCTTTAAAAGTTAGCCATTACCTTTTGTTGGAAATACTGAAAACTGCAAAATACACCATGAAAAATGACTGAAAATATAGCTGTTATAACAGCCAGTGGAGGAATGTTAAGGTTATTTAATTTTTTTTATCATGATCATGTGTATCTCCCTTTCCCAAAACTCATCTTCATTTGTCCCTGTTCAGTGCAAAAGGTTAAGATAAGAAGGATTGAAAAGGGGTCATAGAAAACTGCATATATAGAGAACAAATAGATTATTATTGTGGACAGAAAAACTCTTTATTATTCATCTGGCAGCTGGGAAGTTCCATGAAGGCCCTGGAAGAAGAGGCCTGAGCAACAAGGCAGTCATTAGGTAAGAGGAGGTGGCACAGCTTCCTGGGGACTGTCAGAGCCACAGCAGAGGTGCCTGGGAGGTGTCTGATGTGTGATGTTGAGCTCGGTCCCACTGAGGAACACTCCCTAAGTAATCATTATCATTATTACTCAAATCTCTTCAGGAAAAAAAAAATCTTAGTTTTACCATTATTTCTCCTTAATTTCTCCCTTACCTATCATGCTCTGTTACATGATAAATTTGGAAAGGTCACAGTAGTAATGACTTTCAAGTAAGTGTGTATATTCTTTTGAGCATCACTTCTCAAGATCCTTGGGGAAAATGAAAGGGTCACCTATTTTTTCAAATTGCAATGATTTTAATACAGGAAGACAGACACTAGAAATCAAATCACTAATCAGGGACTTATATTCACATTTAATACATCCCTTTCCTCACACTGTCCCTCCTTATTTTGCTCAGAGGCACTTTGACACCAGAAATAGCACATTACTGATCACATGGTGTGAGTGGACCTTTTATCCAATTGTAATACACAACAGAGTATTAGATGTGCTAGCCTGAGTTTCAGCAGTCCAGGGAGACTTAGGTGCACTATCTGAGCAACAAAAAATGTGAAAGAAATTAGTGTGAAGCTCATGAGCTGCAGGGAAGCAAGGATATTTTGCTTTAGCAAAGACTGTGACTTGTAATCACATCTATGGTTTTCAAACAATTGGTTCTCTAGATCTATAAGTGATTTAAACAGGTTTAAACTTAAATTTGGCTGTCAGCAGCAAATTTCTATTTTCTCTGAGTGCCATCTTCAAATTTTGTGAAATGAGTGGAGATTCACTTAATCTCACTGTGATCTCATCCCACACACTTCTTGAACACTTGTTATTAGTATCTTGACATCTATGTCAATAAAAAATGAATTTCTGGTATGTAAAAACAAGGTTGACCTCTGAAGCTGCCACACCATTAGGCTATCCAGCTAATAATCCCTGTTTCTTAGCACAGTATGACCACATGCACAGTTATACCAGCCAGAAAGCACTTCCATGTTGGGGTTCCCATGCTGTTCTGTGGAACACACAACAGCAGGATTCTCCCAGTGACCACCTCCTCAGCAGCAAACCCGTGGCTACAGAGAAACTCTGTATCTCCCGAGTGAATGCTTAATACTTGCTTCCATGTAACACGTGAAAGAGCAGGGTTCTGTCAGCACCATCATGGGGAAAGGAAGGTAGTCAGAGCTGTCATTAAAATCTGTTTGGGGTGGCTGCATGGGTGGAAGTTTGAACAATGGGGACTTGACAGAGATATGTGATGGGAATACAAGACACTGAGAGATGTAGAAGATGAAACAAAATCTGCACAACTACATTAACTACATAATTATAAAGGACTGTTGCACTGAAAGTGCACAATGACCTTGCCCAGTTGCTTGGCTGTGTGCTGCCTTTTTGGGACCTGACCCTTGGGGAAGCTGCCCCAGGCACAGTCATCTTGGCAAGGGCCAAAAGAGCCTTCCATAAAGAGGGAACAGGGAAAATGGGATCTCCTCTACCTGTCTCCTCCAGCTTCACCCCAGTATCATTTGTTCTCAGGCAGTTTAGTACTTTAGTTTTGTCAGTGAATCTTGATGTCTGCCTGGCATGTTATGAGCCCAGTAACACTCCAGCTTAAGCAGTAAATCTCTCTCCTCTTGGAGGACAGCACAAGAAGAAGGACAGCAGCATTCCTCATGCCAGCCCATCTGAGGGAATTCTACAGCTGGAAAGAAATTCACTATTTTCCTCAGTGATTTACCACCTCAGGTCAGTGCAGTAGGCAATGCCAAAGACAAAACTATTTTTCTAGATTTCCAGGACCGTGAAAGTGACTCAGGGACTGCTTGAGAGTTAATTTGAAGATGTGCTCTGTAGGATGAATTTTAAAGCTGACTCAGAGGCTGATGGTTCCACAATACTCTGCAAAGATTTATGACAGCTGGAAGCTAACACTACAACTGCAGTCAACCAACACCATTTTCCAATATTTGGGGCATTTCCCAGAGCAAAAAGACTTATATAGAGAGAGCTAAAAATTATGTCATATGTTATGTGTATTTTTAAGGTGCAGGAGTAAATACCCTACTGTGGTACCTCACATCTGCAAGCAGAGAACTGTGAAAAATGCAGACCAGTTAATTTCTGCGGACCAGATAATTTCTGTGTTGGGAGGCACCAGCCTTCCATGACATTTCTCAGCTAAGCATGAAGACCAGGGAAGATGAGTGCCAGGAAGATGAACAACTTATTTTTCTGAGGTGTTAAATTTACAAGAAAGTGTGAGAACAACTACAGAGGTGCCAAGAACACCAGTGATGCATTGTGTGGGGGTGTTACTATTGTTCCTGTTCTGAAAGGAGGAACAGACAAAAGGATAGGTTTCACCTTCTTGAGCAAAGCACATTTCTCAGTGTCAGGTAAAAACAATTCTTTTCACTGGTAATACACAGTGGCACAGCAGAGGAGAGCTGCAGATTAATGCTGCACATTAGCTGTCAGTTTGGTTTGATTAGTAAAAAGTACCTATCCCAAATCTGACCAAGCACCTTCCCTTCAGGGTGGCTCATCACATCGTCATGTGTAAAGACAATGCCAGAATGTATCTGTAATCAATATATAACCCGCTCCAGTGATCATAGCACAATCAGATTATCTCTCAGTCAAGGACCTCAGTCAAAGAGTTCAGAGAAGAAAAAAGAGAGACAGATGCTGCTGTTGAGAAGTTTTCATAAAAATTGTAAAAGGTAAGGGGGAAAAGTTACTGGTTTTCTTCAGCAATAACACTTTTCAAATGGGATGTTCTATTTGCTTCAATGTCAGCTCAAACTAGACATTGGAAATGAAGCCCTGGTCCTGGGGAAGGCAAGAGAACCTTTTCCTTCTGATTTCAAGGAGGTTTCACAGCTTGCTTGAGATTTTCCCCTCAAAATTCAAGAGTAGATTCTTTTGTTGTTTAAGAAATTTAGTTAGATGAAGCCAGCCAAGAATGATCTCAGGCTGTGGCAAAACTTGAATACATTTGGCTGTTACATTTAACTCTTCCGTTGTCTCAGCTCCATAATAATATATTGCTGCTGTTTATTATGGGTGGGTTCCAGCATACACTGAGCAAGAAAAGATGAAGGGTGTTTCTTTGCTTTGTAATGGACACAATGAGGAAAGAAAACTGAGAACTACCTCCAACATGTAATCTAATAAAAAAAGTTTTCATAAACTATGCACATTTTTTCAGATTTCCTACTGCAAAACAATTTAAAACTTCCAGATCTACCATTATCAAACTTCAGAGTCAGAATTGTCAACACAGAAACATTAGGAGGCTCCCTTTTGAGTACTGACAATGGCATTTACAGGAATGAGAGACCTGAACTGGATGTAGGTGCTCATGAGACAAAATTCACTATGTATTTTGGCATGTAGCTCAGCTGTGAATTAAACAGTAAGGATGTAGATGTCCACAAAAACAGTAACTGCAATGATATTTAGTTTCAAGGGGATCTATCATGAAAATAGTATTTACAAATAGTCTCCTTTATTTTGCTTTCAAGGTCAAGAAATCCCCTTGTCTCCTTGTCCATTTTTCCCCCCACTCCTTAACCTCACCAAATGTTTGAGTATTCCTCTTGTAAATGCTTTTGGCAATTAACTCTGAAGGATACAAACTAATACACAGCGTGCTCTCAGACGAACACAAGCAATTTCAGTAAACAAACATTTTAACATTTTTCTATTCTTCCTATCTAGCAATATGCTATTTGCAAACAGTAGTATTGTTTGGACAAGCTTTCAAGGTCCTTAACAATACATCTATAACACAGGTAGTCACAATGGTCAAGAATATCTAATGGACCCTGAAGAAAATACACTTTAAAAATAATGTATATGTCTTACCTGCTTATTCATAAGTATGTAGATAATGGGATTGCAAACAGTGCTGCTTTTTGCTAGGATGGAAGGTATGATGCTTGTAACGGGAGTCACAGCACCTGGCTTGCCAAACGTTGCAAGTAATGCTATAACCCCATATGGAATCCAGCACACCAGGTAACAGATAACTGTAGTGACCACCATGAACAGGACGTGGTATTCTCTTTTGCGGGCAGCATTCTTGTGGATTTTCCCAACCTAAGGAGAGGTTTAAAAAGAGATAAGATTCAACAAGCAGAGCTGTTGGATTGATTGCCAAAGCAAGATGGGACTATTGGTCTTTGATCAGCAATAACAATCAACACTGTAGTTCCAGGAGCAAAAAAAATGCAAACTCAAAAATGATTGAATGCAGTGAAAAGACTTTAATCATCTCCACCAGGCACTAGGGGAGCTTTGCAGAGACCACACTGCATGCCAGCACAAACCAGAGTCCCGGTGGAGGTTGGAGCAATTATAGAAAGGTGTCAAAGCATCTAGTCCTAAACAGATGTTATCTGCAGTTGCTTTTAAGGTATGGAATTTTGTGTAAATGTACCATGTTTTCATTCAAATTATGCTGGTACACAGAACTTGCTTGAGATGAAGAAGATTTACACAGCACATCTGAACCACCAGAAGTATTTTCTGTAAAGGGTGTGGAAATAGCAGAGCAACACTGGGACTGTGCTTAGTATCTCTGTTCTTGGATCTTTCCAACCCTAGATAAAGTCTCAGCTGGCCTGGCATAGTTTTAGCCATGATCATACTTGGAGTGGGAGAACAGAGAAGCCTTGCTGAATGACTTGATGAAGTTTTAAGTGGTAGGATTCATTCCTTCTAGACTATTTATTCAAAGTACTTAACCATTTTGGTAAAAGGGCTTCACTCCTGATAATGATCAGAAACAGGTTTCTGTGCTCTTAAAAAAAGTGTACTGAATGCTGATTCATTGTGGTTCATTGTTTTTTTGGGGGGAAATGGAGCAGAATTGGCTAAACAAGAAAAGCAGATGCATATGGGCAGTTTCAAAGTGATGGCACAAGAATCTATCTCGTAACCATGAATTTGCTAGTAGTTACAGTATGTGGGCAAATCTGCTGTGGAAGTATTTATAATCTGTGCTTCAAAATTTATTCTCCTTTAACCTATTCTGGATTGATGCATCATGCCCTTTGGGAGTCTAGAGCTCTAAGATAAAGCTTTAACATTAAAATAACAGCCAACTTTTATTTTTAAGCCTTGGTGTGAATACATTTTTCTGTAGAAAAATGGTGTGAATACATTTTTCAGAATGCTCTTTCAGTGTTTGGGCAGCTGAGTGCATTGGTGGCAACAGTGAGGAATGGTCATTCCCTAAAAATCAAAAGCAAACTCTACAAGGAGGGTAATTTTGGAGACTCTCTCTCTGCTGACTCTAGATGAAAACTCAGAACCCTGGTCTCCTGAGGTTATAGTTGATTCCTCAGCCTTACCCCAGCATGTGTTTAACCAACCCAGATGTGCCAGCAGGACTTCAGGAACTATTCAAATGTTTAAACTATATTGATTGAGCCTTGTACTCAGCCAAATCTAATTTATGTCCACTTGAAGGTCTTTTTGCCTCTTGAATGCAGCACTTGAGAGTAAATTGCACCCAGGAGAATTAAGCCCATGTAAAACTACAAACACAAATAAGCAAAAAAGCTGCTCTGTGTAATGGGACACATCCAAACTTTACTTAATCTAATAATAATAAAAAAAAAAGTTTTAAATTGATAGGTTTAAATAGATTCAGGTAAATTAATAGAGCACAGTTAAAGGTGGAAGTCACCAACCATCCCAGTCAAATGTCATTTGCTGTTGCCTGACACATACCTTGCACATGCCAAGAAAATAGAGCTTTTTCTACCTCTTTGTAGTGTAGGTCTTTTTTGCATAATGTGTATGTGTTTATGTATCAGATTGCAAGTTAAACACATACATAGTGCTTGTATAAGGCAAAGTAATATGTTACAGTTTCTTTTTAGTTCATTATGACTCCAGGCTTCTAGAGTGCTTGGTTCTATTGGGAGTTTCAACAGAAATGTTCCTGTAAATGAAACACACACTAACTTTGTCTGCCCAAAAGTAGTAAGTATTTTTCCTGACTCTTTTTAATGATTTTCCACAAAAAGGCAATAACAAAATAAAGTCTCTCCTTCCTGAGAGGACTTGGGACTACTTTTTTTATAAGACTGCAACCTGTTTATTTCATAATTACTTCAGCTTGAAAAAAGGATTAATAATAGATAATGGTCCAATTCTGTATTGCTTATTTGAACTAAATTTTTAATGACTAATGGGAAATTTCTATGACTGATGAGTCCAAGATCTCGTGTGAGCTGCAGCTATGCTACAAATTAAATATTAACACAGGAATGCAAAGCCCCAGTTACCCATGGCATCCACAGCTGAAGATCTTCAAAAAATACAGAAGGATCAGGCAACACATTTTTGCTCTGTGTTTTGATGCATATCTTGAAGAGTTTGAAGAGTTTGCAAGAGTTTACCGTCTGCACAGACAAAATAGAGAACATAAATGAAGGAAGGAAAGATGTCTAAAAGTAGAGTGGCTATGGATGTGATTTTGGCATGTTTTCACATCTTTAGGTCATTTCCATAGGAAGGGAAATTTTGAAATCATGTACCATATTTGTCTTCAAACATTTGGTTTCGTTGTCTTTGCAGTTTTGCAGCCTACCTTTAGAAAGTGTGACCTTTAAAATTTGTCTGTTTATAGGTACAGAAAGGCCTCCAGCAAAATATAACTTGGGTTCATGTAACCTACAGAAAGATTACACTTACGCAGGTGAAAAAGCAGTAGACATTTTAATATTAAAATAATTCTGTTTGTTATTTTAAAACTACTGAACAATTTACACAATTGCTATACTATATTTTCAGTAGTCAAACGGAAATGCCTCCCCAGATATCCAGCTGGTAGAAGAGCATCAGATAGTGATGACAAAAAAAAAAAATTCAAATAATATTCTAGAATAGCTAAGCTTGTGAATCTCTGTCTCAGTGCAAATATACAGGATATATATAATATGAATTTAAAATACTTAGAAGATCCAAACCACATTTTAAAGTGGCACAAGAAATACTGGCCAAAAATTGGGATCAGATTGTACTTATGTAGGATTTGCTGTAAATTCAGCTGTTTTCTCTGGAACAAAGATCATCTCCTGCCAAATTTAGCAATATAAAGGTTGGGCAACCACTATATTTAAAGAAAAGAAGATTGGGGGATTGGTTGTCGAGGGGTTTTTAATGAGGAAATTGTGTTTCTCCCCTATTTTCATCCTGGGAAGTAGCACAAATGTTTTGGTTTTTCAGAACTCAGCTGGAGGCAGCGAGAGGCAAGCTTGGCTTGTCTAATCTCAGGCACTGAGCGTAACAGTGGCACAATTAGCTCCCGGTCTGGACTTGCCCTGCAGCCATGCTGCATCTCACATATACCCAACACTTTTTTCAAGTCAATCTGACACAAAAACTACCACTACTTAGATCACTAGGGTAGCATGCTGAGCACATACATTAGATGTGACAGGCCACAGAGTGTGGGAGAAGTCAGGGTGCCACTCAGTGAGGAGGCTGGCATGGTAGAAGTGTCCTCAGAAGGAGGACAACTGACACATTGATTGGTTGGCCTCAAAAACTGCATCTGCAGCTGGCAAGATGTAGCAGATACATTATTCACCAAGTGACTGCTGCATTGCTATTCCATGTTTTGGAAAAGATGAAAATGGGGAGCTCTGAGCAGAGCATAGAAAATTTCAACAGCACTGATGAAAATCTGGAGAGGTCTTAAACCAAAGACAAGGGAACCTTACAATGTGGATATAGAGGAGTTTATTAAAAAGAGATGCAAAGAGCTTTTGCTGCAAATGTGGAGATTGTTAGGTTATAGATTAAAGAAAAGGATTAAAAATATCTGTTATGACAGGTACTTTGCCAGGAGAGAGAAAAGCCTTTAAACTGGATGCAGGCAAATGTGTGGGCCTGTCACCACAAGGACCCACAGTAAAGGTATGACCTAGAGGAAGCTTGACTTCCTCTAAGGAGAACAAGTCTGTCTTTTCCTTAAAGAGAAAAGAGAATGGGTCTGTCCTTGCAGAAAACAAGTAAACCTTCCAAACACATAAACACTGTTTTACAGTGGTATGGGAGATAATAATAGGACCGTAGGTCATAGAAAATGATTTTAAGGTAACAGGTTCTGGTTGCCCAATTTAGACATTGTGGCTGTCAGTCGAGACCTTATCACTGTCCAAGTCAACAGGTTCAGTCAGCCTGTTCCTTGAGGTAGCAGCCATTTGGCAACCACAGCTGACTCCGTGGGTTTTTGTCAGGCCAAACACTGCAGCTTTCATGCCCAGACAAAAGAAGACAGCAGCTACCTGCCTCTGGTCAGGGATTTTTTGCTTTAAATATTTTTTTAAACCATCAAACAGCTTCATATGGAGAAGAGCCCTGAGCAGTTCCTTACCCAAGGGGACAGCCTGCCCCTTCCTGTGCTCCAGAGCCAAAAGTTTGACCTACTGCAGCCCCTTGCTCAGCTCTCTCTGGGTTTATCTGGGTCTGACTTATGGGACCAAGGGAACACTGGTCACACTTACATCCACTCAGACGAAGGTGCCAGGAAAGATCTGAATGTTTGTTCACAGAGATTGGAGGCAGCTGCAAGGCCAACAATGCCAGAGGCACATATCCAGTCAGTCCATCATACTCCCATCACCCATAGGCAAGTTGGGGTTTTTTACATATGTAAGGCAAAGGAGCTGGGCCAAAGTTAGCTGCTAAGAAGGGGAAGCTTCAGTGATGAAGATCTAACCTGACAGTTTTGAATTCCCTTGTGTTTTCTTTGTCACATTTACCCTAGTCTCTCCTCCTTACTTAATGTAGCTACGTGCTTTTTCTCATAAAGCATTTCCTTAATATTTTAACTGCATCCATTTTCAGCTGTGAATATCTTGAAAGGTTATGAAGAATATATGGCACCCCATCCATCTAACCACTAGATTGAGAGAATATGCACCATTCAGAGCCACATCAAGCAGAGGCCATGTACATCATAACATCTTAGAAACCAGGGATCCTGTTTGTATGTTTTGTTCTTCAAGTCACTCTCTCTTTCTCCAGCTATTTATTAAGACAGAAAATAGTATCAGTTACTATACTCTGTATACCTAAATAGTGGGTGCTGTAAACATCCTTTATGTAGCTCACTCTAAACAAGGAATATGGAAACAGGGCACAAAGGACTTTTTTCATCACAGCTGATACACTATTCCTGGATCTGTATTTGGGCATCTTACACTCATATAACCATGTTTACTTCACTACTTCAGAAGTGCACCGTGAAGAAAAGGCTATTTATGAGCAGCAGTGTTTGTTGCCACCAGCATCTTTCAGTATCAGCTATAAGTGCTTGTTTTGACATGATCAAGTATTCGACAGTACTACCAAAACCAGACATAAGTAAAATATTCATTACCATCTGAGGGAAGTCTGCCAATCTTTGAACATTTAGTCTGCTACGGCTTCTTGAAATGAACAGAAGGCATCTAGACTTTTTATGCAAAAGCTGCAGTAGAGGAAAAAGCCGGAAAAAGATCATTCTTCTTCCATCATGAACCAGTCAAGTAAGACAACAAGAAAAAAAAGAAAATCAGATATGGCCTCGTTTTACTGGTATGAACAAACCTCTTCTAAACCTTGCAGTCAAACTAAGCAGTGACTGAAATGTCAGTTGTGATGAGCTTTCTCCTCTTCCATCTCTGTGGATTCTGTCCTCAGGCAAAACAAGGAGAAAAGGAGAAAAAAACCAACCACACCTCTAAAGCTCCAAACAGCTCTAGGAAACATACTTTCCAAATAATCTATTTATCAGTGTGAGCCACCCCAGATCCAGTACTGTACATATAATTAATAAGGGGGATTAAATACTTTGTTGTTTAAAATAGGCAATCCTGGAAAAAGAGGGTTCACTGGCTTAAAAAATAAATGCCTCCTTTGTTAGCAGTTAGGTGGCTCAGTTCAAAATAAGTGAACACTGAAGAGATGTACTGTCCTGTGGAAAAGGAGAGTGAACAGAAACATCTGTTTTGGGTCATCTTAGAATTCAATGGGCCTTGACTCTGCAAAGCATTTACACTTATATATTCAGTGAGCAAACTGAGATTTAAACATGCACATGAGCATTTTGCTCAGCTGGGGCCACATAATGAGGTAATAGCAACAAATACGGAAGGCAGAAGCCATAAAACCATACACGGGGCCATATATCTAATTATTTTATGTCACTGTTAAGTGTAGGAATTTAAGTCCACAGGAAGGATATTTTATCAGCTGAAAACTGGTTTTATTGTAAATTTTTGTTATTGAAATGGGAATTAGCTGCCTTAATGCCTCAAGGTGAAGGGATGCTTTAAATACAAAATTCACAGCTTTGTAGAGTGCCCTTAAAGCATAATTGCTATTGATGCTAAAATCATGCCAAGTTCTATGGCAGACTTAAGGAACACCATAATCCTCTTAGATGCAGGATTTTTTTTCTACTGCTAAAGGGCTTTTAGCAGCAATTTGACTATCACAGTGAACACATTCCCATATATTAAACAAGGAGCTCATGGTGTCACTCTCATCATTGATAATTCATGTTTTAGCCTGACTTTCTTTATTCATTGTGGATTTTCCAGCATCAGTGTGCAGGAGAAGATTAAGGTGTAAAGGCTTGCTATCATTTGGGTTGCATTAAGAGTTTGTTTTTAGAAAGAGAAGTGCATTAGATACTCTTAAAAGGATCATCAAAGTCCAACTCCAGCTCTTGCAAGGGCAGCTCCAATAATCACACCATATGACTGACAGCATTGTCCAAACACTAAGTTTTGGAAATTCAACAAGTCCAAATGCCAGGTGCTGCACACAGGTTGGGGAAATCTCAAAAATTAATGCAGACTGAGAAAAGCCCTTGAGACCATCCCTGCAGAAAAGGAATTCAGGGTTCTCATAGATGAAAATCTGGACGTAAGCTGGCAACAAGCACTCTCAGCCCAAAAAGCGCAAATACATCCTGGGCTGCATCAAAAGAGGACTGGACAGCAGCCTGGGGAAGGTGATTTTCCTCCTCTACTCTGCCCTCATGAGAGCCCACCTGGAGTGCTGCATCCAGCCCTGGAGTCCTTAACTCAAGGAAGATGTGAATCTGTATTATAACATTCCTACATATGTTGCTGCTCTGCAACACAACCTGCCATTATAAAGACGGAAAGTGATGAGATTGCTTTCAGAAAATCAAGGCAGTAATTTAGTTTAAAATTCCTCTTCTTGCCAAAAAATTATATTTTTAACCAATAATTTAATAACCAACTTGTGGTCTGGGTTAGGGTTTTTGTTGTTGTTGTTTTAAAAACATTTGTGATGGCTTTGACTGACTGAACAGCCCAGCTGACAATAAAGGAAAGGAAAAATGAAAAGAAAATTAAAGCTAACTTTGATGTATTTTGCACTGAAGAATTTCTGAAGCAGGAAGGGAAAATGTCAGACCTTAATTCCTTCTTGGTTTCTGTCTTCTTTCTTCCAGAGACAGCAAAATGTAGAATTTTTATATGCAATATCACTAATAAAGCTGAACTCTTCAACAACAGATGAGCTGACAGGTGTAAAATTTCTTTCCAGGTTTCTTTCTAGGCTACTTTATGCTAAACTACAACATGCTACCATCTACATAGAAAATGGACTGCACACTTTCCTGCACCTAAAGGTAAAATGTTTTCAATCAATGACAAAAAATAACATTTTTAAATATTTATATACATGTATTTGTGCAAAAACATATCCACACCACACACTATATATCTTACAAATACATATACACACATTCTATACACACACGCCCACATACATATTTCTGTAATTATGTGAAAATTTTTACACCAGAATCATCCAAGTTTGGAGAAGAAAGTTAGAAAAAATCAAATTGTGATGCAAATGTTACTCACTGCCCTCTTTACCTCATGAATTAAATTAACCACAACCTTTTCTACTCTAAATATCAATACTTTCTTTGAATCTGGGGCATGAATTAAAAAAAAAAAAGTGTCAGGGTAATGTTTTCCCTGAAAATGGAGCTTGACTATTCCCCTAGGTCCATTTTTGCAGGTATGTAAGTTCTCACTCACATTTAATGCTACTTTTCACCAGGCTAGCATATGTGGGTGAGAACTCGAGCTTTGCTTTCCTCTGGATTGGTAGCTGCACTCCTAATCATAATCACAGTTACCCTTTCTCCTGGGAAGAGGGTGGGCTTTTCCACACTTTACCGACTTTCTCTCCCACTTTCCTGAAAATTTCTGCTGACTTGAAGCAAGGAATCATTAAGGATGTGCGAGTATGCTTTTGACATGTAGCTATTCATATTTAAATAGGCCTAATAGATGGGCTTGGATCTGCTTGTCAAATCCTATAGACCCTACAAAGAATATAAAGTGTTTTCAAAGTTCTCATCTAATTGACATCTTGAAAAATACAGGAATCATACCAAAAATACCCTGAAAATGTTCCCCTCCAGACGCTTTCCCTCAAATTCTAATACACTTGCCATGGCACAGGTGTATTCACAAAAAACCAAAACAGAACCAACCCGACTCTGAGCAGTCTGTAAGTCTTCAATTCTTCTCCTCTCACCAGGACACTTAATATCCTTCTGGTTTTAAATCCCACTCTATGGCATATAATCCTTTTTTCAACACAGAATGAAAAACTGGACATAGAAATTAATGTAAATGGCTAACTTAGATGAATTAAATTTAATCAGTAAGACTGAAGCTCAGGTGTACACACTTTTTTCCTTGGAAGAGGTGTACTCAGGACTGTGTTGCACCTGAAGAAGTCAGGTGTCTCTAGCTCTCACTCTGATAGGTGACAGGGTAAGCAAGGGAAGCTGGCTTAGTGAGTTGTACCTAGACTGGTGTTCATAAACATTTATTTATCTTCACACACAGAAAAGGAAGATAAATTCCTTTTCTATAGCTTGCGGATTACAGACAGTCCTTTATATATTATGTAAAATCAGTGGCTACTGGAAATAACCAGAGCATGAAGTACTTTGGCCGATTTTTACATCTATCTAGAATAAGCACAGTTAATAAAAACCAAACCAAAACCTACCCAACAAAAAAATTCCTTTTTTTTTTTTTTGAAAGTTTCATTCCTACCCCCACAAAACAAATTTTTAAAAAAATTCCATTGGAGCTGGGGTATTCATAACATTAGACCAAAATTTGACATTACAAGGTGAACGCGGCATAAAAGAATCCAAGAAAAAGATCAGGAAATAGGTAAGGAAAGAATAATTAGACATTAAGTAAGTAACATCCATTCTCTAGCATATATGTGGCCCTTTCTAGTGATTTATCCAGAGAGGGTTTTCTAGTCTGGTGCTACAGGCTCTGCCTTTTTTGATGCTGCCTTTCCCACTAGTACTTGCAGCCTTTTGGAAGAACCATCAGCTTCAGTCTGGGAACATCTACTCTGTCTACCCATCCAATGGTACCTTGAGGATCGTCTCAAAGCAGCATTCCCCTTTATATCAGGGTGTACCAAGAAAGGGAAGGTAGTGGGCTTGTTCAGCCTCTTGGTTGGAATGAACACACTCTGTCAGAAACATTCTCTAAAGAGGAGGGCATTCATTGTGGGCAGCCAGACATTGCTTCACTGGAAACAAGATGTAGGAAAACTGCGTGGGAGCGACTCCTCCAAGCCTGCAGCACTCGGAATCATCATGCCTTCAGAAACCTGATATGGATCTATTTGCATAGATCCATAAACTCCACTTTTTGGAACCTCATAAAGGAATTTAAGACATGCCATACCCAAAAGTGACAGAAGAAAAAAGGGTGTAAATAACGGGAAAGACTTTGAAGGTGTCAGGTATAGCATAACACAGCTGGTGGACAGCAATATGACATGGAAAGAAATGGACTAGAGAAACAGAGTGCCCAGTCCAAATAAATCAACCAGAGTTTATCCATGCCCAGTACTCTGAGACATGCAAGATCCAGCATTTTTATGTTCTGACCATAGCTTGTGATATGCAGCATGACATGTAAAAACACACTATGACTCCTACATAATACAGAAAAGATGGGCAGTTGTGTTTAGATACTATTCCTTGTTAGAATTTTGAAAAAACTAACAAAAATAAGATGCTTTCTTGTATAACTCAAAACATTCTAATTTTTCAAATGCTTAGAAATGCTCACATGGATGAGCTTGTTGAGAGACTTCGAATTTCTACCACCTGTATTCTCTCTGAGTAAAGTCTGTGGATTTGTGGAAGCAATGATGCTTGAAAACTTGTAAGTTCTAGATACATATGGCTGAGGCAGGGATATAAATGCCATTTTTTCTTTATTTCAGTTTTACACCAAATTATGGCCTAAAGTGGAGCCAACTAGATGTCTTCCCTGCAGAGTCAGCACCATCATTAGAAAATAGAGCAAAAAACCAGATATACGTATGGGGCTTTTTTAGTAAAATGTCTCTGAATTATACTTTTATCAGTATACATGATTGTTCAACTCCAGATTAAAGCATTTTTTTCCTTTGTCTATCTTCTGAAGTTGGACATAATATTTGAAAAGAAAACTAAGTACATGTTTTCTAATGCAAGAAACACTTAAATATGCATCCCAAAGTACAATAAACATGCAGTAAAATATTCTCTAAGTGAAAACAAATGCCAAATGTCATAGAGTCAGCAAAGTTTTGGGTTATAGCTGTTGTTACATATTCACAAATCTGGCATTCTGAAAGTTTATATTACTTTGTCAGATGCACATTAAAATAAATAGCAGCTGGTGGAGACAAAGGACTGAATTTCTCTGCTTTCCTACCATTTCATTTCCATGTTGTCATAAACTACTCTAGTACCATACATTTCCTGTTACTGTGATGAAGTGGTTTTACTATCTTTGCAAATAAATATAAGAAATTCCATGAATTTTAATGTGTTTAAAATCTTACAGCCAGAGGGCTGGAAGGATTCTCAAGAGATTTGGTGTTGTCCTTCATTCCCCCTTCCCCCATGTGCACTAAATGCAGGACAAATACTCTTCAATCAGCCTGAGATATACTGTCTAATAGAAAGGTATTTCATACCCCTGAACAATCTTCTCCATGATTTCAACATTTTAGTGACATCTTATCCAGACCTTCATTTCTAGAAAACATTTCTTTGTGTTTTTCCATTAGTGTAAGGGTATGCAAGCATGAGTCACAACTGCTTCTCTTTAGTAGCAGTGTTTTTACATTTGAAAACTGTTCACATATCAAAATGTGCATATCCTGGTTTAACAAAACCAAGCAGACAGAACAGAGCACAATCAAGGTCAGGTATTCCACACCTCTGCTCACCTGTCCCACAATTCTATTTGCAAAGGTATCATGTTCCTAAAACCACACATGGTTTTACTCACTCATTCAAATTAGATCCTTTAGACTTTACTGATTCCCAGCCTGTGTTTTTTCATCTTGTATGATTTCTCGTTGTGCAAACCCCTGCACTTGCATTGACCAATCCTGATGTTTACTGAGTTTTAGTTATAGACCAATATTATTAATGAAAGTGCTGAAAGCACTTGACAGATCTCTATGAAATGGGGACCTTCAAGGGAGTCTTCTAGGACAGTATTTACCTAGTTGCTAAGGGCATGTCACGTGCAAAGAACTTGAGCGGTATCATGACTAGCTTCCCTTTTATCCTCTAGACCAAGTTACCTGTCAAAATGTGAGTACAGTTGATTCTGGCCAACTTTTGAGCAACTTATGTTGGCAGCTCCGATTCAGAATATTCAACTACAAAGACATCAAAGCCTGTTTAGAGTAGTGAGAGGAAGAAAACACTTTAAAAAACACCTTCTACCTCCTGTTTGGTGTTGCCAAACTGCGACTTAATGGGGTGTCCATAGAAAGGAGGTAATTGGAAACATCCAGGTAGTGAATCATTACAAAACAAAACTCTTTGGCTGATGTTTCTGCAGTAAATGGCCAGACTGATGGATAGAAAATAAGGCTTTTCTCTTATGAATCCTACTAAGGATTAGTAGGCCACTACTAAGCCTGTTAATGCTGTGTGTTAAAATTGTCCATAGCACAGAGAATTCATCTGAGAAGTGGGGATCTACTGAGTATTTCCTGCTGACTTTGCAGCAGGCTACCAATGGTCCTCACTGAAATGAAGTTCACCAAGCTTGCTTAAAGGCAGGTCAGTGATTTTTATAGAGTCACCATCACAACTTAAGGGAGGAAGTGGCAGTTTTATAGCACTAAAAGCTCAGCCGGCAGCTTACTGGCATTTCTAGGAGAAAGCTAGGCATTTGTAAAAGTGATGAGCTGTGTTAACTTTACCAGACTTAGACAAATCCCTGTCATTTCTCTGTAGAAAGAGCACAATGCAGATAGTGCTGACACACAATTGTAAAGTATACTGATGCTGAATTGCACTGTTGATAGGGAAGAGAAATAGATTATACATTAAAATAAGATGTGCAACTTTGCAAAACTTGGTTAGTTGGCAAGCTCCATTTCATTTTTATATGTGAACTATAATCATGTATAAAGTAAAACACATCTTCCTGATAGGCATACTTACTTTGGAAGAAAACAGTGAAAAACACCAGTAGCCCATCAGGTTATATTGGCTTTGATACCACAAATTCTTTTGAATCCTGACAGGTCTAAGCCTGTAAAAGAGTATTATTATAGCAAAGAAACAATTTCAGTAAGAAAAAGACCAAAATAACCTCTTAGAAGCTGACTGGGATACAAGATATCTTGGGTTTGGAACTTTACTTCTAAATAATATTGGTTTTCCCTGAAATTCGTTTCTCATTTGTTGAAGGGGAGCAGTATAGCAAACAGAGCTATATTGCTGTTCCTCTGCTGCTGTACAAAAGGTAGCATTTTTATAAATTCTTTCTTCAGGTAGCACAGATTTCTGGGTTATAGGGGAACACGATGAATAATACGGTGCTGATGACAACTGAAAACAATCAATACAGATTCCAAATTTTGTATCCAAGCAGAAGAATCAACATCACTCTGTAATGGTTCATTTGAGGTACTTGCCATGCATTCTCACATACTCCAAGGGGACAGACAAAGGCACAGTAGAAAAATATTTTGAATTATGGTGGCTATTCTTCAGTATGTTTTGATTTTTTTTTTTGGTGGTTATTAGAATCCTGAAAGAGTAAAGTGGCAGTTGAACAGACAGCAAACTGGTCTTTACCACTGACTGTGTCCAAGAAGGTATCAGTTCATACATCCTGCTTTTTTTCAGGAGCAATCTAGGAGTAATCTAATACAGGGATTCCACTACAATGGTTCAGTCAGCAAACATGACCAGGTATCTATACCTTAATGTGTGCTTTAATTTAGATGAAAACAATTGTTGTCAGTAAGCTTCTTGCTGAGACTAACAGGAATGAGGAGGAGAGAAAAGGACAGGAGAGGATGGAAGAAGAGATAAAAATGGTGGACTGGGGAGGGAAAGGAGGAGCAAAGGAAAGGAAAATGCTAAGGGAAGGGGAAGGAAGGAATTGGTGTGATACTATCAACTCTTGCTCACTTATGGAGTTGTACTTGGATATTCAGAGCTCATGTTCTTCTGAAACACTACCTATATACACAGGATTCTCAGTGGTAGTCTATATGGGCCAGGATGCTTTGCAGCTTGGATCATATTATATTAATCATATTATATTAATCTTGGAATCTGGGATTTCACCTTGAATGTCTGAAATGTAGTACCATACTTGAAAGACAATAATATCTGAATATTGTTTGCTGAGAATATTTCTCTCACTTTTAATCTCTCATTGAACACTGCATCTGTAGCTCTGATAGCATTTTTTACCCTTTTTGCACCTTTTCTCTTTTTCTTGTATTCTTTTCAAATGGATGACCAGTATTCCTTGCAATATTCAAGTTTATACAGTGGTATAACAACATTGGGGATGTTTCTTTCAATCCCTTTCGTAGTAATTTCTAACATTTATTTTGACTTTTGTGAATAGAAAACTGATTTCTTCACTAAATTACTTAAACTAACTCTGCCATGTCTTTGAAGGGTGGCAACCAAGAGCCCTTTATCATACATGTATATATATATATAGAGTTACTTTGCAGAAATAACTGCACCTCAGGTGCTGTTACCACCTGGTATTGCCTGCCTCACCCCTGATCTGTGACATTGCTGACAAAGCTTCTCATGCCTAGTTCTCAGCTTTCCTGCTTCAGACAGTTGTTGTTGGCCATTGTCCTTTGCTTTCCTAACCAACTGAACTCACTTCCCAGCTGATGATCTCCATGGATATTTACTGTAAGTCTACCAAAGGGGGCTGTAACTACTAAGGATGTTACACACTAAGGATGGGCATTCTGCACGTGGCAAGCAGTCAGATCGGTGTTTAACTCTCTCAATCTGCAAAATAATCCTACTTCCAATTGTATGATATATGCTTTATTTTGCAAGGAAGAGACTGGCACTAGAGCAATTTTTTTAACAGCCTAATTTTGTTTTGGATATGCTTTTCTTTTTAAAACAATTACAGCCAGGAAAAATCAACAGAGATGTTTTTAACAATTCTCTAGAATTCCTTCTAATTCTAATTTCAATAGGATCAATATATCTGGGACAATTAGTGCTCAGATATATATACTATTTTAGCAACGGTTCAAGTCCAACACTCTTTAAGTCAGTATTTATTAAATAAGGATATCGCAAGTTCAGCTCACTTGCGAGCAACACTTTCATTTCTGAGTTTTGTGACAGAAGAATTCTTCACAGTGCAATGAGTAAGTAGGGATAGATATAGTTAGAGCCAGTAAAAACCTGTCCAGTGTGAATTTAATGACCTCAGAGATGGTGTAGTCATATAAAATTCCACCATTCTTCTGGAAAGGCTGAAACTAATCGAGCAATACCTGTACCTCCCTAAGGAAAGGTCAAAGTAAAAAGAAGAATGAGTTAACAAGATGATTCAGCAGGCTGGAATTGTATTACTTTTAACTTGACATTTAGACTGAATTAACATCCTGAACTTACTTAGCAAGCAGTGGAGACCAAAGCAAATCCATTTAATTATATATTGAGAAAATCCAAAATGTTCCAGGCTGACATGGCTAAGCACCTACTGAGCCTTGACCATCCTGGAGCACAAAAGCATAAGCAGGGCAGAAGAGCATTTAAACTGCTGAATAGTGACAGAAAACATACAAAAAGAAAATTCTCCCAGGAGTAGCAGGCAATTACAAAAGGCCAAGGCCAGATTATCAACCAAAGTTACAAATTTTCTTCAGAAAAGATTAAAGATTGATGCAGAAAGGCCAAGTTAGAGCAATGTGAAAGTCAATTCTTTCAACTGAAATTTTAACTGAACTGAACATTTATCCTGAACGTTCTCAGGGATCAGGTAAAGCCTTTAAAGATTTTTATTGAGCTCTTCCAAGCCATAGCAATAGAGAAAGTACAAAAATTATTCAAGGTGAATTCGTTAAATGAACTTTCCTAGAGATAGGTGTTTTTAAATGCCCAGCTGCATGTTGAGGGCATCAGAGCAGAGCAGAGTGCTACTGGTATTTAACCAGGGACAGCTGCAACCAGGAACTAGTGGCAATATTCATTCTATTTTCTGTGTAAGGCAGGAGCTTGTATGCAGTGTTGTACAGACATATAACCAAATTTTTAAGTATGTTAATGGGAATAAAAAAATGTGTATACTTCAGTGTGCTCTAGGTAAGGGAAGTTCCATTCTTTATTGGTTGTGTTTGCAAGATTTTTGTTTGTCTGATTGTTTTTAATTTAGTCTCAGAATATTTATTAATTTCTTCCTTTTTAACTTCTGTGCAGGTCGGTTATATTCAAACTTTGTTTTTATTTAATCTTTAATAAGCCAGTTATAAGTAGCAAGATTTCAGGTAAATGGAAATCTATCCTGCCATGTTTGGGGCAGTTTCAAGTGAAATATTACCAGATAAAATTAATATTACAGCCTTCTGAAACTGCAATGTTGTGCTTCTTCTGCCATGTAAGTGACCAGAAACAAAACAAATATTGCTGAGATTCCCCTTAGGAATACCCTGCATGCTTTTTATTACCTTGGAAGCTTTTTAGTTGACAGGTCTCCTATTTAAATTCAGGTTACCACTCCCAAGTACAGGAGGTCTGGAATATACCCTAAGGCAACCCTACCACCTACTCATCTGTGATTAATTTAGCTGCTTAGCAGATGTCAGTTGTACTACTGAAAGTCAAATAATCACCCATTCATTGTAAGCCCAGGTGACTCCACCTCAAGCCAGAGACCACTGTTTGGTGTTTTAAGATGCATATGGTGTAGATATTTTAAAAGAAGAACCATTGAAAAAAAAAAGGTGCTTAATTAACAGGGTAGTGAAGTCTCAGGACCCTAAACACTATAAATTAAGAGTGAATGTTCACCTCTTTAGTTTTATACATTGAAATTACAAGGGAAGAATGAATTAAGACCTCAAAGGGGACAGTGGTTACCTTACAACAAAAACTGTATGAAATAGAAAAGTTGGAGAGTCAACAGATTAAAAATAACTTGAGAAGTAGAGTAAAGCACATTTTACATATTTCTCTGAAGGAAACATTGGCTAATTAAGATCTCCTTTTTCTTTCCTATCCTTTACTTGTGCACAGGGATATTGATTTACTGCACAAGGATTCCTGATTTCTCTGAAGGAAACATTGGCTAATTAAGATCTCCTTTTTCTTTCCTATCCTTTACTTGTGCACAGGGATATTGATTTACTGCACAAGGATTCCTGAGCTTTTAAATATGAAGATCTTTATAATTCAGCAGCTGAAGAGTTCATCTAACAACTGCATTACCAATGAAGTGAAATAAAAAGAACACATCTGCCTAATAAGAAGAAACAGTTATATGTAGCAGAGATAATGTTGTAATGCTGTAGAAATAGATATATGTATGTATAAATATTAGTAGAATTTAAACCCATGCTTGTAAAACCACCGTGGCTGGGAACACAGTTTTATTCATGTTATAACTAATTCCCGGACAGCGTCAAGATAAAATCAGACCTTTCTCCATGGGAATGGAGCGTCCCCAAGCCACGATGTCTGCAATTGCTCTAGTCGCGAACAGAGTTATTCACATTGTAACTAATTCCCGGACGAGCTCTGGGACGATACCAAGACCTGTCATCATATGAAGGAGACAGGCTGGAGCCATCAGAGAGGGTTTCCTCTGACACCAGCACCTGTGAGATACCATCAGGAATTTCCTGGGTGATGATCACCGGGACACCACCAGGCAGCTCATGAGATCTTGCACCTGGACTGATCAAATCTTGGGCACTCAGGAGATGGCATCATCTACTACATGTGAAAGACTTCTCTTCCCGAGCAATCAGACATTCCTCTAGGCTGTGGACCGTTTCTTTGTCTGTTTCTACACATGTATGGATCCAACTTCACATGTAAAGGGACACAAAGAACTATGTGGTCATTTCTGCCCCAGGCAGAAAAAACTGTATAGAAACTGGCTGCTGGAAGCATTCGGTGTGTACCTTCAGGGGAACGCTGTCTCTCTGTCAGCAAGAACCCAAGGGCACCCAGCGGCTGCTCCCGGGGCTGACGCTGTCTTGGCTGTGGTGGGATTTCGAAATTTTCTATTTATGTTAATTGACTTAATAAATCTTTGTCGATTTTTTTTATAATTTGGCTACGGATTTGATCATTTATAACAAAAATGTCTACATGATGTTACAGATGGGTATCAGTTCTCGTGGGAAGGTTTGGAGAAGCACTCCATCACTAAAGGAAGCTCCCCACAAAGCAAGTGTCAGGGGCAAACTGGAAAGTACCTGAACTGTATCTCTTTTCTTCCAGCAGGAGCAGAAGTTTTGAAAAGTTATAGGTTAGTACTTAATTTTAAAAAACCTCAGAAGCCTCTGTACTACACAGTTCACAAGGATGGGTTTCACCCTGCTGGAAGCTGCAGTGTGTTTTCCCAGACCTGCCCTGGAGCAGCCACCACCTGGCCCCCACAAATTGCACCAATTCTCTGCTGTGGCCAAGGCACTGGCCTTGGTCTGCAGACAGACCTTCAGAAGTGTTCCTCTAGGGAAGAATGCTGCCTTGCTGCTACACGTTGGACAATTAATTTTCCTCCAAGTCTTCGATCAGGGAGTTTGCCTGAGGTCACAAGTTAAGTCTCTGAAGTGGAGTTAAACTACAGAAGAGTAAGTAAGTGTAGCTATGTGTTTGCATGCTGAAATGTAAGTACAAAACTCTGCATGTTTTACAGTGCAAAACATCCTCCTGTACATTTAACCTTTCCAGTTTTATAATGGGTGAGCAAAAAAGAAAAAAACAACAAAAAACCACACCAAACAAAAAAAAACCTTATGCTTTTGCTTATCAGGAAAAAGCTTTACTATATCATACCCTGCACTGAATTGTTATGAGTACTTGGTATTGATATACACCATTTGCTGTAAACTAAAAGACTCATTAAACCACAAGCTATTTTTTGTGGACATAATGCATCCAGAGATTAATGGATCAGGTCTTAAATTTCTATTAGCTTGTTATTAAGGATTATGACAGACTTATTTTCTCTCTAGTTTATCTAAAGTATAAAAAGTGGCAAACATAATGAATTCCTATTTTCTGACCAGCCATTAATTTGATTTACAATGAATTTGTACAGTGCCTGATTTACACTTAAGTTTTATCACTGCTTCTCTGCAAAATGCAGACAATTAAGTAATGATTTATACTCCTGCAAGCACAGGGGAAAGAAGATCATAATCTTTTCTCATGTCTGCTTCCCTTCCAGCATGATCAGGCCTCAAAGACGAATCTGATGACATGCTATAACATTCGGTCAACACTTTTTAATCAGAAACGCTGAGTGAGTACACCTGTCACTCGTGAGCTAGAGGTGTCTGTGCAAGCACAGCTGTTGATGTCCTTAAAGACTTTGAAAGGCATTTTAGGTAGGATTGATTCACCATACCTTTACTCTCCTAAAAGCTGAGACGGTGAACTTATGAGCCTTGCAGCTATACACAAAGAAAATAAAATGTGAGCTTCCTCCTTTATTTCTCAGGATTTGACATTTTTCTCCACTGTTACAGTAAACACTGAACTTCATTCCCTTGAGACAGAATCCTTTAATAAAAACTGGTATAAACGTAGTGCACAAAACTGAAATATTTTTTGCAGTTGAAAGCAGAAAACCTCAAAAATCAATACTATATTTACAGTGTTTTCATGATAGCTACCTAATAATCATGTCAACTCCTGGGAAAACCATAATAGTTATGAAAGAGTACAAGACTAATTAACCACTTTAAAAATTAAGCATGCTAGTAAATCTTCTTCCTAGCTAATGAAAGCAACTTTTTATTCAAACAGGATTCCCATGAAAATGAAACGAAAAAAATATCAGCTAACAGGAATAATTAGCACTTTCTCTGCCGAAATATTCTTGAACAAAAATGTAAGGATATAACTGTCTGAAACCTGAATTACTGGCATCTGAAAATTGCTGTTTATAAAAGTATGAATGTCAGAAGTTAGTGTCAGAATGCTACAGATTTTTCTTCAAGTGATGTTTATGTTTGTACTTTATGTTATGACCTGGCATTAAATAGCAATGACATAGTGGCATAATAATTCAACTATTTTAGCATTTTTTTGAAAATAATGTACATTAAAAATATAATAATTATTGATATGCCATATCCTCTTTTTAAGGTGAAACTATTTCTTTGTTTTATTAAAATATAATTTTCTTCTTTTAATGCTACTCATCTTATGTACCAGCAGCTGAAAAAAATTTGCTGGTTTTGAGAATAATCTCCTTGATGTGATTTTCTTTCTCTACTCAGTACAGAGGGAATATAGAGAAAAAAAATAGGATAGATAGATTCTTAAAATGCCTTGAATACTCACAGGTAATTTCTCAAAACCCTGTGCTTTCCTTCAGTACAATAGGAATAGTAGTATCAGCTTTGCAAAGCCTTGGAAAATCAGTGTATATTCACAGCATCTTCAAACCATCAAAGGAAAAAAATGTATGGGAAGGAAGGAAGGAAGGAAGGAAGGAAGGAAGGAAGGAAGGAAGGAAGGAAGGAAGGAAGGAAGGAAGGAAGGAAGGAAGGAAGGAAGGAAGGAAGGAAGGAAGGAAGGAAGGAAGGAAGGAAGGAAGGAAGGAAGGAAGGAAGGAAGGAAGGAAGGAAGGAAGGAAGGAAGGAAGGAAGGAAGGAAGGAAGGAAGGAAGGAAGGAAGGAAGGAAGGAAGGAAGGAAGGAAGGAAGGAAGGAAGGAAGGAAGGAAGGAAGGAAGGAAGGAAGGAAGGGAGGGAGGGATCTAAAGAATGGTGTGAGGGTAAAGAAGAAAAGAAGCAATGGGACTCATGGATTGTGAAGATGAGAGTGCTTACAGAAATTTAAAAAAAAATTTTAAACAAAGAGTTGATATGCAAGGATTTCTTATGTATGTAATACTATCTACAGATTGCAATCTGAGTCTAAAATAAATTACATATTCAACAGAATTTAATAACTTACTAAGAAATAGTAAGACACAGCTTTTTTTTTCCCCAAGTATTCCATGGCTTTTTTTATTCCAGATATCAGTTCACCTACAGAATTCTAATAATTTTGATCATGTTTAGAAGCCAAGAAGACTTAAAAATAATCAGAACTTCAAAGAACTGATCACGGATCACAAATACATACTATATGCAGTCTAATGTCTTTCAGTGCTCCTCTGCAACAGTGTTCACAGGGGTCCGAGGATGAGGGAAGAGACAAGGATCTGACTCCATGTTTCAGAAGGCTGATTTATTATTTTATGATATATATTATATTAAAACTATACTAAAAGAATAGAAGAAAGGATTTCATCAGAAGGCTAGCTAAGAATAGAAAAACAAAGAATGACAACAAAGGCTTGTGTCTTGGACAGACAGTCCGAGCCAGCTGACTGTGATTGGTCATTAATTAGAAACAACTCTATGAGACCAATCACAGATCCACCTGTTGCATTCCACAGCAGCAAATAACCATTGTTTACATTTTGTTCCTGAGGCCTCTCAGCTTCTCAGGAGAGAAAATTCTAAGGAAAGGATTTTTCATAAAACATGTCTGTGACACTCCTCTACATTGAAACAACAAAAAGCAGTCAGTTCTTCTACTGGAGATATGATCTAGAAATTCTGAAAAAAACATGGTGTTACACAGCAATGAAAATTGCTCTCTTAAAGCCCATTCTTATGGCAAATACCATAGAATCAAACAATAAAAAAGCAGTGTTTTTTATCACAAAATACTCCTGTTATCACAGAATCCAAAAAATGGTGTATTGCCAGCTTTGAGTTCTGGCTATAGAATGGCTTGCACATGAAGAATTTGGTAAAGGTCAAACAATTGCCTGGTAAGCAGATGTTGAAAATTTACTGCTAATTGCCTGCTGAATGCTATACAGAAAATTTGGAAGTATTTATTTTTATTATTTTTTTACAATAGGCTGTATCACTTTATAGCAGTTGATAATCCAGCCAGTGACTTTCATTGTATTTTGTAAATTTATTACAGTTCTCTCAACCTGAGACTTCCATTTTAATAAATTCCATTTTCTTCATGATGATATTACAGAAGACATCTATTAATTAATTTGCAAACTGAATCTCTTTTTATTTGAATGAGATTTAATTACTATATATTTATGGCAAGGTTTAAAAACTAAAGGCAAAACTATTTATCCTTTTTCCTCTACGCCACCAGAAACTAAGAGACAAAGAGTATATGAAGATCGAAAGGAAAGAAATAAAATTTATGAGTATATGGTAAAAAAAGATATGGCTTTCTAATGAGTCTATCGGTCTGTTTAGGCTTAGATGCTGCAAAGGTCAAACATACCTGAAATCAAGTCAAATCCCAAATGTACTTAATCACATTTGAAAGGGATGATCTACAGGAACTCTACAACCAGGTCTACATCATCTTCACCTGAATTACTTTTCTTAGGACTTATTTTTTTAATTAAACAAGTAGAAAAATTTTGAACTTTGCCTCTATGACTACAAATCTGGTTTTATTTAGGGTTCTAAGAAGTTAAGATTTAATGTTGCCTAATTGCTTCATCAGTTTTCTCAACATAAATTGTAACTTCAGTGCCATGAAATATGAACTTTCAGAAAATCAAGTTTCTCTACAGATAGGCATATAAAGCACATGAAGGAATGATGGAACAATAATTACGTTCCCATCCTATTCTTTATATTATGTGAAGATTTTTTTTTTCAGTTTAAATCACTAAGCATTCTGCCCTGAGGTGCTCTCTTCCTCCAAATGATCATTTCCAAAAGAGATGGAAAACTGGAAACATTCACAGGCGTGGTCCTTCCACTTTGTTGTCCTTTCCTGACTACTTTAATGAATATCAATACAATAAATGCTTTTACAGATACTGTTTAACTGTTCCAAATAGTACAGATAGAAAACAAGATTAAGGAATCAGAAATTATAAAAATTTATCTCTCTTCATTCCTTTTTCTCTTAGATTTCCTGTGGGCACAGTAGATTTCAAAACCACCACTGCTGTTTATACCAAATCTTAAAAAATACCCTAGAGTCAAAATCCCATCATACAGATTTAAAAATTAATTTCCTTTATAACCAAGTGATAATTTCACTCTGGGGCATTACTTTTGACATAAGAGATAGAAGCACTTTTCCTCTGTTAAATTTGGTACTTTGAAATCTGGAAGAAGAGTACACAGCTCTCTACTGTGTAACTGTGACTTGCCAAGCTCCCCAACAAGACGACAAGACTTATAAAAGTCAGGAGATGGGACAATAAAAGGTTATCTGGGTCTCCTATATTATCTGGAAGTCAGAAATCATATGGCACTTTTCAAAAGAAACAAAAAAAATTGCTGTAAAGGGAAATAATTGGGTAATTCCGCTATGTGGACTCACATTTTGGTCACTATTTAAAGCTAGATTTTTTTGAGGAATTAAGCAAGAACAGGCACATCACAGGATGGAGGACCAGACATACTGGTAAGGCCAACTTCTGCCTCATATAGTCTTGAAATTTTCCCTAAATATTTTTTCTGTTTTCTTTCTTCTTTGTTTTTCAAAGACAAACTCAAAGTAGAACTGGAATAGTGACAGGAAAAATAAACAAAGCAAAAACCATCACACTATAGGACTATCAGGTCACAATGTTAAGTCCATCTACTCCAGAACTCCATAAAACATTGGCCCTTTGCCCACTTCAACACACAGTCTCTTGCAGAGTAAGAATTGCATGTTTAAGTCTTTGGGCTCTGCTTACAGTCCTTTTTCTTGTTTTCCATATCCTAGCTATATTTCACAAAAAGTTCCAAGCTTTGTTCAAGCACGGCTTTCAGTGAAAGAAGACTGACAATGAGATGAGAGTTTTATATAAAACCAAACTGAAAACTTTTCCTGAAACATCCTTCTGGGACCCTTCTTGTCCTTGGGCAGGATTTTTGCGTGTAAGTAGGAGATAATGTGGGCTGAAGAGATCTCTTTATAAAAGTTTTTCTAATTTTCATTAGGCTGGTTCACATGAGTTCTCTGGGCCCCTCAGTGGAGGATTTTAATCACATTGTGTCTTTTGTGCTACAGTGATCACAATGCTAATCTCTGTAATTCCACATTTGGGAGCCCACTTTCCAAAGTGTAAACAACTGACAGCGACTTCAGAAAGAACATTTTTCCAGAGGGAATCTAAGAGTAGAGTCACAGAGAAGCATCATAAGCCAAAAACTGAAAAAAAAATTCCCATGATTGTACAAAGAAAAGTAAACCATCCTCAATTTCCTTCCCTTGTGCTGTAGAATGTGCATGAATAAAATACATGTGAATAAATTTTGTGAGGGAGAAACTTTGCCCCTTTGATCAGACTCAACCAACCAGATAAAGCCAGCTTGGGGAAAAAAAACCCATAACTTTAAAGAAAAATGTAATTCCTAAGGATCTTTAAATGTGATAAATGGCAAGAGCTCTGAGATAGTGGTGGAGTTGTGTTTTAATGCTGTTTAATAGCATTTGCTATTAACATAATTTATACAAGGATGTCATTGACTTTTAATTCCTTGAAAAGATGATCTTTCATAAAACCAGTATTAATGAAATCCTTTATACCATTATGCCAGCTTGCAGCTGACATCATGGGATCTATTGATGCTTCAAGTGACAAAATGCTACAGCACCTGACTAAATTTAGGAAGAAAAAGAGAAAGGCAGACCTATAATCATTGCCCACACAAAGAAAAAATGAAGGCATCATGCCAGTTCTTGCATTAGCTATCCCAAATACCTTAAGATATTTCTCCCACATCAATAAATTTACACTGCACTATTAAACAATGGCAAAACTCCTGCACTCTTGATTTCAGGATGCAATACAATTGTTGCTTCAATGCTCTAATATAAAAAAGAAATCTATAGATCTAGAAAAATTATGAAATGCAGTCTGAAATGTAGCAAGGAGCTGAATTTGGGACAATGCACTTACTATGTTTGCCATGCTCTCATAATTCTTCAAATACATACCACAGAGGGTCACAGAAGGACTTTAATCTACAAGGTCGGAAAATGGCAAGATAATTCTTTTTTTCTGTTCACACCAGAAAGGTACAGCATTACAATGAATGCAACTCTCTTGACCTTTTTTAAATTATCCTACCTACTCTTTGTACTTTTATATAAGAACTACTATATGTTCATTTGCATGTTGCTCATCTCTTCCTCTAGTTTGAAACATGACATACTTTAGCACTTCATGAACTATCTCATTTATTACAGAACAGTAAAAGGACCCCAGATCAAAAGGAAAGTACTGTACTTCAGTGACTGCATCATGGTATGTTCATTAGAAATTTATATATATGTCACAAAAAATTATGAAATGCAAGGTCTTGGGATTAAGGTGGTGAAAATAGTTCCTAGTACATCACAGAAAGCTAAGGACTGGTAAGATTTCTGATTGAGATTTTCTTTGGTGAATATAACTTATCATGAAAATCTTTTTTAAGCACCAGGAAAGCATTAGATATTTTGTGTAAAATTTAAGGGTTTAGCTATTCAAGACTTCACAAATACTCAAGCAGCTCTTAGGACCCCTAGTCATAACAACTTTAAAGATAGGATCTAATCCTCGCTGAAGTGCCTTTGCATTTAACAAGTAATGGTTCCTTGCCTGTCCCTCCAACAGGTTATGAAAGATTGGGTTCAATTTTCTTTCGCTTCCACCATTTACAAAATTTCTCAGGATCCTTTAACCTCAACACCCCACAGGCTTGCGGATCACTCTGGAAGGCATGAGGAGAATGGAGGAGAGGGGATTGTGGAAAATGCTCTTCCTCCCCTCTTTTTTATTCCTCTGGACAGCTGATTGATCAATCAACCTAATCTGCCCAGTCTACCGAGTCTTCATGACCTAATAGAAAATAGCTCTAGAGTGCACATGTCATTTCTATAATACTTTGTTCCCTCAGTATGCTTGCCACAACTTCTTGAGACCAATCAGGCCGATCAGTGGGATGATGATTGCCTTTGATATAATTGAATATAAGATATAATTGAATTTTTTTTAAAAGTGATTGGAATAACACAAGTCTACATTTAGCACTAGAGGCTAAAGTATGTGCTACAGAAGCTTCATCCATGCAGGTATTTGTATACTGCGGATGATGACTGTTGTCAGCAAGGGCAGTGAGGGCTGAAGGAAAGAGTAGCCAACATTTTAAGAAACAAATTTCTTCTGCATGGTTTTAGTACCACATATTCCAAGATCCTTCTTCTTACTTTGAGGTGATGGCAAAAGAAACTGCTGTTCAGAGATCAGATATGGACTGATACTTCAACTGAATGGTTTACAATGACAGGAATTTTTTTCTATATTAATATTGCAGAATTTTTAAGAAGAGTACTAATGTGTGATTCATAAAAGGGATTTTATTGGCCCGCTCAATACTCAAAGAGGAGAAGATTTCCCATTTGGGCTTAAAGTGTTCTCAAAGTTTTGACAAATTGTGTAAAACAATCAAACTTAATTCCCTATGACTAATCAAATCAAACTACATTCACTTTAATTCTGTAGGAGTGCCTCGATTCAGGGGTTTACTGCTTTTTTTCCCTTTTAACACCCTTAGTTAATTCATATGAACATTTTACAGAATTGCTTTATAGAGAACGCCTATACATTAATTCCTCTGTCATTATTCATCATTAAACCATTTCATTACTGTCCCAAGAGTATTCAAACTTCATAATACCACACCCTTTTCAGGGTCTTTTGTTTCATTTTGGAATATCTGCAGTGCACCTTAAACCACTGAGAGAAGTATCATTGTAGTAGTAAAAGTAGTAGTAGTAATAGTAGTAGGTAGGAGTGGTAATGGTGGTTGTAGTTAGAAGGAAAATTTAAATGTGGCCTAGAATTACAAGGAGAAGATGGTCCTTGGGATAATTCAAAAAATCACAATAGAATTACATTACTGTAGAGTTGAGATTCCAGAGATTAAGGAGCAGAAATTATTAAATTTTATAGTCCAAAACCAGGAAGTATTTGCATGGGTGTCTAATTCCTAAACAGGTAAACTTGTATTTTTACTTCATTACTGTCGGAGCGGGAGCAGGGGCCGCACGGTCGGGATGAATGGAGACAAGAGATCTCTGAAGCCAAGTCATGGAACTTGCAGTTTATTGCAAAGGGTGTGGGTGCAGGGCCCTGCTGCCAGCCACAGCTCGGAGCAGGCCCGAGAGAAGAGAGGGGTAGAACGTAAGAGAGAAAAGGGGTAAGAGCTAAGAGTACAGGAAGTAAGGTAGGGAGAAGAAGAAGTAGAAGTGGAAGATGCAGTGGAAAGAGGAAAGGGGAAAAGTGGGCGAAGTTCCCGTTACAATACAATAAATCATCTTCTGTGTTGAATATTCTGATTCTCACTAACCAATCTAGTACAATATATAAATCCTATAGCATTTCCAGACAACCTATGAGAATCACTATATTACCATACTGTGTTACATTTTAAACCCTAAAAACTACTCTTCGGACCCCTTCTGCCAAGCTGGCAGGGTCTGATGGAGCCTCGGACCTGCCTGCTTGCAGAGGGTACTGTTTCATCAAGAGGGGATTACCTTCAGCTGGCCACACCATTGTTTTCCTGTTGTTCAGTAACTAAGGGATCTTAAAACTTGCTTTCATTTCAATCTCGCTTATAGTTTCTATATTCTCAAAATCTTTTGCCAGGCAATCATATTTATAAGGCTTTCCTGTTTCATCCTCCCCAACACATTATAAATGCAAACTTTACTCTGATATGCTGGCTTTCCCATATACTCTTTTCCACACTATTGCCTATGACAAAATCAGTATCTGCATGATACTGATCAGTATCTGTTATCTGTTTCTGTACTATCTGTATAATCAGTATCTGTTATCTCTTTGTTTTGACTGGAGCTTCAAGAGAATTAAGATTGTTGAAGACCTCATGCTCCTTCTTTGATGATTTCTGCGGTCTTTTCAATTTCATTTTGGCTTGCTGATTTGCTCTCTACCACCAGAACTTCCAAATTAGACAAAATAGATATGCAGAACCTGCCTGAGAGCAGTCTGCACTATGAGAGCAGGCAGCTGCTTACCTGTTTGACTGCATACAGGAGGCGCCCATAGCAGTACATCATGACCATCACGGGGACAGCCAAGCAGAAGATGAACAGACAGATGATGTAGGACGTGGACTCAGCCGACTCTGAGGACCAGCGTACTGAACAGCTCGTGCCTGCACCTTCTACCCCATAACTGCTCCAACCAAGCAGAGGTGGCACGGTCCAGACCAAGGAATAAATCCAAGAACCACCAACAGCCAGCAGAGCCTTGCGGAAATCATCGCTGCGCTTGTGGCACAGGGTGAGAGTGCTGTAGCGCTCGTAGGACAGCACGGCCAGGGAGATCAGCGACACGACACCTGCAATGAACCAAGCAATAGAAATGCTTGCTTCCATTTTTTTGCATGTATCCATTCCAAATACCAAGAAAGCAGATGGTTTTTTCGCTTATTATGCATTTGAAGCAACAGTGAAAACTATTTCCATTATTCTCTATATATTAATCCTCACTGCTCCTGGTTGCTCTGTCTATTCTGTCAAATTTTGTTTAACTAAGATTTATCTTACATTGGAAGATTTTTATACTTGACAGATATTCATCTTCTAGTCAGGTTTTCAGCTTTATCTGTTTTAGTATTACTCGGGAGAAATCCATTTTCTATCTGAGCTAATAAAATGGTGAAAGATTCCCTTGATAAGAACTATTTAGCTTTTAAAATCCATAAGCATTTTCAAATGGTGTATTGACTTTTACAGGGAAAAAAAAAAAGTGCCATATATTTAAGACTGGGAGTCCCAAAGTGAAAGAAGTTTTTGCTTCTTTTGCTCTCCCCATCAGCTAGATGAACCTTCAGTTTTGACCACTCATATACGGAAAAAACAACCATGTCATGACTGGGATATGGTAAGCTGCAACTTTACATACATATATATTACACAATCAGGTTTAAAAGTGATTTAGGTTAATATTAAGCCCTAGGTGTCATAAACTCATTATATCTTGCAGAGGAAGGCTTTAAAATTCTGGTTGTAGGATATTTCCATTCTCTTTTTAAAGTTTTAGGACCCAAGCCCCTCTTCAAAACTGTATGGTTTCCATTGTAGGTTCTTAGTCACAGCTCACTGAAGAGGGGTTTGTTATTTCCTATGGTTTTGTTCTCCTTGCAGCTTCCTTGAAATTCTGTGCGACAAAACACTGGATACCACTCCCAGGACTTATGACAGAAGGAGCTTGTTTGAAGAACTTTAAAACCATATTTTAAAACCATATTTTCCAATATGCTTTCCAGTCCCCTTCCTTTTGCTCCTGTAAGAAGAAAAACCTGAATAAATCAATGTCAGTCCAGCTCTTTCCACGAGTTTTTCTTGATCTTTGCTATTAGCAACAGCCAACTATACAGCAGCACTGAGATATATAGCCTGCCAAAATTCTCTGCTCTTGAGTGGTACCTATTCCCAGCAAACGGGTTAAAAGAAAAGGTGTTCTTCAGGGGAATCCATAGCTGTAATCAATTTTCCCCATTTAACTGTCAGCTTCTCCTATAGCTGCTTCCCAGGCATGGAATAGAGTTGAATCAGAGACTTCCCTTGGGAATAGCACTACTCTATCCTTTACCTGGGAATAAAACCCACACACAGACCCACACAGGGCACAGTGGGATATTTTCCCCAGGCACAGCATTTTGCTCCACTTTTCCTTACAATTCAGTGACTCATTTCTGAGTTAACTGGATGCAGGCACAGCTATTTCTGTCATACTGACAATTTGCAGTTACTTAATGCAGAGCTGGGTAGGCAAAAGACCCATGGGAAATGCAAGCACTGCTTGCTGCAATAGGATGCCTTATTTCTCAGGGGGAAAGAAAGCAAAAGGGTGTGAGGAGAAGGCAACTTTTGAAGAAGGAAATGTCTTTCTTGTTACAAGAGTCTACTAAATTACTTGCCGAACATTACTAGGAAGTCAGTCCTAAAGAGTAGACACATTTACAGCTGTAATAGCTCCACTAAATTCAGGTGACTTATAAACTTGCTTTAAAGCTAGGCTATTTTAGAGACAGGGAGACTTTCTCACCTAATCTGATTTCCTACATAACACCATTCTTGAAAGGCCTAGGACTCAAAAGCAAAGAATCTACTACTCTCTTCATGCTCCCAGCCCACACTTAATTATTTTCACTTTCTTGGTATTGCTGCTTTCCATATTTTTATCTGCTTGACTAAAGAGCTCCTCTCTATCAAAAACATTTAGCTCATGCAGGCACCTAAGGCAAAAATCCAGATTTTATATTTGAAACCTAGGCCTCTGTCAGGTGTTACAGATCTATTTCTGTTCTTTAGATTAGACAATCATAAACTAACAGAAAACTGTCTCAGGAACAAGAAATCTCTCCCTCCCCAGCTGGGTTCTGTACAGCGAGGATCTATTGTTATCACTGTACCTCTGACGGCAATTGAGACTGCATTTTCCCTACTTTGATGAGATAGCAAGTGAGCTGTACTTTTGTTGAGCATATCCTACATTCCTGCATGTGTGGGGCTGCCTAGAAAGCCCAGACAGGATGTTCAGATTTCCCTAGCTTGGGGCCCTGCTTCCTGGATTTCTGCTTTCACCCCTGGGCTCTCAGGTCCAGCCTGGCTGCCAGCTCTGCCTGCTCATCCCTGTGGCGGTGCCACTGCTCAGCAGCTTCTTCTGGTGTGTATTGTCATGATTTATGGCATAATTTACACTTCCTCTTATCTTCACATATTGCCAAAGGAAGATGCTTAGCTTTTCTCACACTGGTATTTATGATGGATGGCTCTATGGCATGGCTCTGAGGACAACTGACCATGAATGCAGGATACTTGTTTTCAGACGCAGAAAAGTTCTGTCTTACACCGGCATAGAATAAATGTTCAGATATTAAATTAGGATCATGGTGATGTCAGTCAAGAGTAAATCAAATATTAGTAATCAGACAAACACACAAAAGTTGCCTTTAAATGACAGAAAATAATTTTCTTCTCTATACAGAAGAAAATTCATGACATCTAATTGGATATCTTGGTAGGAGCCAATTCATCTTTGCTCACCTTATTGTTGAGTCCCACTGACATGACACAAACTACACTTTTCTCTGGAGGACAAAAATTGTAATTTATGGAATCCCAGACCACAAAAGTTCATGAAAAAATTCCATTATTTTCGAGTTTGGCACAGTAAGACTTCAAGGTTTGAACTTTTTAATAACACTACAATTAATACTCTGATAAATAGGTATGATTCATGCTGATAAAATTGAAACAATAAAAAATATTGGAACAGTAATTATATTAATTATTATATTAATTGAGAATAATAAAAATAGTTAAAAGTGGTAATGCCAAAGAAGAGAGGGAGAGGAGGGGGTCCACCCCCCCTGGCAGATGTTCACAAGGACAGGAGGAAAGAAGCTGAAGATATAGTTGCTAAAAATGAGTAGAAAGGAAGCAAAACCTGGTTGGATCCCAGAAAATGCTAATTATAAGGGATTTATTGCCTTGATATATAGATATAGTGATATGTTAGTTTTGGCTTACATTGTACTGGCTTGGTGTGCATGTGTAACCCAAAGGTGAATTAAAGGACACAGAGGAAGACTACGAAATCTTCATCAGACGACCCCCAAAAGACTTGCACGACCACCAAACCGAGTGGTGGCGCATGCGCCGTAAAGGTGATAATGAGGGCGGAGATAAAAATATGACGAACCGAAAATAGGAGGAGATGGTATTAACCCATGGCATATAAGGGGGTAATTTTTACTTGGCAAACTTGTACATGAGGTGGCAAGGGTCCCAGAACCCTGCACTCTGTACCCCGCGGTTATCTTTTGCTTATGCACTATTATTTGAACCAAATTTTCCCTTATTTATATATATTTTTAAACTATTTAATTAAAATTGCTGCTATCTCAAATATTGTTTGGTTTTTTATGATGGGATAATTGGGCAAACATAACAATACCACTACGCACTGACTTCTTTAATACTTTCAAGACCAGGGAAAATGAGGAGTACACTGAAGAGGTAGTTCATAAGAGGTAAAAGAATTCAGCATTCTTTATGTGGTTCAAACTTAGTAAGTCCAACTAAATTTTCATAAAAAATTAGAATTACTTTGAAGGAACTGGTACTTTGAAAGACAAAAATATAAATTCAAATCCAAAATCCAAATAAAAAATTATCAAGTACAAGTAGCTTTTTCCAACAATGAGATACATTTTTTTTAATTGGCTGCGAGTACTTAAAACACCTATTACCCAGGTGAGGAAAAAACAGGAACAACAGAGGGCTCTGTAACCCTCTCTGTTTACTTTATGTGACATTGAGCAGTGAACACAAAGTCACAAGACATGCCCCAACAATGCAGCTCCATCCAACCTTGTTGATGGAGGGCATTTCACCTTAACACAGAAGCCAAGATTGATCAAAACAAAACTACATCAAGAGTAACCTTGTTGCAATGCTGGGCAGAGCAGCTCCAGTGTCCCTGGTTGCTAATATTCTCAGTTTTTTAATTAACAAAAAAACCCCAACCAAACAGTTGGTTTTTTTTAAATCTCACTCTTTTATTAGTTCAATAACTGAATCCTAGAAATACCCTGCTATCCTTTCACGAATTATAACAGATACTCGTGTGTCGGACTAAAACAACATTATTTCATAAAAAAAGGCAAAACCAGTTTTTGTGTTCAGTACTTAATTTAACAATGGTTGGAAATAAAATATGAGGATCGGGTGTACATGACCTGCCAGCTTGCAGTGAATGAGCTGCCAGCAAAAAAACTGATGATTGCCTTGTCCTTTACATGCTTTTCTTTAGCAGCCAGTGTCATCCTCTCCATAATTTTTCCAGGTACTGACTTTAGACTCGCAGGCTTGTAGTTTCCTCAGCCCTTCCTCATGACCTTCTTGTAATCTGTTTTGGCTAAAGTGGAATAAAGCCTCCCAGTTTTCATTATGCCTCCTAGCTTGGCATACAGAGTTTTCTTAATGCCAGGTGCATTTAACTGTTGTGACCTTTGTTAGAAATCCTGCAGCTATCTGTTATTCTATTTTATGCACTATCTGTTGCAGTCGAAGGAACTACTTAGAATCTCAGCTTAAAAACAAAATGCAATTAAATACTTTAGGATTGTCTCTAAAGAAAAAATTTGAGTGCAATCTCCGCGGCCTTAACAACCAAAAACAAATTAAAAAAATTAATGCAAGCCATAAAAAGAAGAAAATAATTGTAATTTTTATGCCAATGTTTCATTTATTGAGTAGTAACATTTATGACTGTGTAGAATATGTATATTAATTTCAAATGAATAATTTTTTCTAGAACTGCAGCAAAATTAGGTTCACAAATTGCAAATCTAAATGGAATTTGCTTCCAACAAACATTTAGAGCCTCAAGCTGATACCTAGACAAATAACTCCACAGGAGTCAATCATACTGAGAAAAGTAATTTTCTCCCCCAACATTTCATGTACACATAGGAACAAAAATGAGATGCTCACTGAACAGTACTGAAAAATGTCAAAAATTCCTGTATGCAGATTGCATTATAGGAATAGATAATTATTCAAAAGTAAACCATGGAAATAAGTGACTTTGATACTCGCTGGGTGTGGAGCATAAACCTTGCTACCTGGCAATCAGGCGCAGTGAGTAGAGTGCACGAAATTAAATTTCAAGTCATAAACCAGGACAGACATCTATTTATAGGGCTATCATCTGAAACATTATCTATTATTTACTTTTATTTAAGGATCTGCACATTTCTCCCTGGCAGCACAGCAGAGAGTATGCTGTAAAAGGCTCAGCAAATCATTACACTTTGTTCCCATGGGTTCTAGCTAAAAGTGTTACATTTTCTTATTCATTTTTGATGGTTTATGCTGCTCACTGATGTAGTAATTGGAAAGGGGATGCAGCTCATCCATGCTCTGGAGGCTATGAAAAAATGAGAATCCCAGGAATTCAGCCTACACTGAATCAACGTTTTGACTTCTAATTTAGACATATCTGCCCTCTCAAATGGCCTGTAGGTCATTAGACTACATCCTGGTATGAGTCCTGGGGCTTCCTGGAGCAGTGCGGATTGTATGTTGAAAGGGATATCATGCACTATGTTCCAGTTATCAACATTGACCAAAGGCAATGAAATTAAAACACAGGTAACCTTAGGCAGACTGAGAATGGAGGGATACAATAGCACCTTCTTCAACAAAAAATTAATGGAGAAAAACTAAATCCAAGTGCTTGCAAAAACCCAATATAGATTTCCCACACCCAGCCTCTATGAAGTTTGATTTTACCCACTCACAGGCATTGTCTCATAGTTTTCATTCACTCACACTGTCACACCCAGAGGGTCTGTGCTTAAGAGGTCCTGCCTAGAATTTCTTTTTGTACAACATAGAGAACAAGAGACTCCAGCTATCAGAAATCCTTCATTGCTTACAGATCCTGCCTATAAATGTCTTGCACGTCTGAGGCAAGACTGCTGTTCCCTGTTGGCATTTCCTTGAGGTCATGCTCCTCTCAGTGGGTGCAGGATCCTCCACCCATGAGTATTAACATTGTTATTATCAGCGTACAATCCTTCAGGCTTGGCTGAATCAATACCTTTCACTGCTGGAAACAGAGCTCTCTGTTACCAGCACAAACTTTTCACTCTTCTGCTGTGCTGTCTTCAGGCCTTTACAAGCCCTTTCCCTCCCTGCACCGACCTCAGTAACTATCGAGGTTTAACGACGTCTGGTTTTCATTTGTCGGGGAAAGTCCATGGGTTGTGGGGATGGTTCCCTGTGGGGATCTGGCAGAGCTGATCAGCTGGCTAGTTTTGAAGGCTGACACCTGGTTAAATCACTTAAAAGAGCTGAACACGTCTCTGTGGAAAAGCACATTTAAGTGCGAACAAAGCCTGGGAAAAAGCTCTCTGGCTTCCAGCCTTTGAACAGGTAACTGGGCACTGGCCCGGCAGGGCCTGGCCGGGCTCTGCTGCGGCACTGGCCGGGCCGGTCCCACACGGCCTGGTCGGTGTGTGGCTCAGCTGGGATTTCTGCTGCTGCCATGCCGGGCCATGTTGCTGGGACTATCCCAAGGCCGCAAGCAATCATGTGGCCAGGACTCTCCACCAGGAGTGGCCCCACGGCTGGCACTGGGGCTGGCCCCAAGACTGGGAGCAGCCATGTGGCCAGGACTGCTGGGCCGAAATCCACATGCCTGGGGTAGCACCACGTAGCCACAGCTCTCTCAGCATGGCTCGCAAATGAACTTTGTTTATTCCAGTAGAAGCACCAGGAGTGGCTCTGCGGCCAGTGCTGGGGTGGCCCTGAGGCCAGGAGTGGCCAGGGTCAGAAGTGGCTACTGCTGGCCCAGTGCAGCAGCGGCCACATGGCTGGGATTGCATGGCCAAAATCACCATAAGTGGAGCAGCACTGCACAACTGTGGCTATCTCACTGCCACAAGACTTTGTTTGTTTAGCCGCTTTTAGGCAGTTATGCTGCGGACAGAAAGACAAAGGCAGCGGTAGTTGGCTTTTTTTCTTTTTTCCTGGCACCCTGCATGCAGGAAAAGTGTGGGGCAGGGCCAGGAGCCAGCGTGGCTTGCTGGTGCAGTGCCAGTGGGGACCACAGGATCAGCAACAAAAGACACATCAATTCCTTGATTACGGAGCCTGGATGAGATCAACCTTTCAGCACTGCAAGCTCTATAAAAACTGCTTCAATTGATAAAGCTTGAGAAAAAATTAACCTACAAACACCAATTCTCGGCCAAATTAGGAGAAGGAAAAGGTGAAGACATGTAGAGGAAATAACATGTGACACTGAGGTCAGTGAAGAAAGTCAGTCAAATGCTAGATGGAAGGGTATTGAGGAGATGCCTTAGTCTTGGGCTGAAATTCTTTTGTAAGGCTGTGGTGAAAATATATTTGATATATCAGACTTCGTTTTTTCCCAGTAATTCATGGAATGCACTGGGGGGATGTAGCGTTCTAACTACAGCTGTGAGCAGAAGAACAAGTGTTGAAATAAACAGATGTTGCAGTAGCTGTGATTTCAATGAGAAGCCTGAACAGAGGAAGATAAGAGAAATGAGAAACAGTGCCCCAGGGATAGAAGAAGAAATCCTGTGTTCTCAGAGATAAAAGAAGAGAACTTTTGTTTTTATGCTAGAACAGCTTATTCTTAAAATAGCACCCCAATACATTGACATGGCCCATGAAAGCAGCTGTGGGAAAGCTGCAAGGTATAGGAGGGACTTTAATGCTGTGAACTGATTTTCCTTTCCTCAGGGAGTGATTCACTATTACACTGAAGCCACAAGAGAACTGTTTCTTGTGGAGAAGTCTCCGTGGCATGGCAGGAGAGACTCCTCTCCCTAAGTGGACTGAAGAAAGACTATTCTAGAGGACTGAAGAAAGACTATTCTAGAGGTGGTAAACTGACTGAAAGTTCCAGGTCTCTTTTATGTTATCTTTTTCTTTTAGTTCTGTTAATAAAGTTTTCTTTATACCCTTTAAAGTTTTAAGCCTGTTCTGCCCTCCTCCTAACCCATATCTCACAGCAAGAAACAAGTAGATAATTCTAGTGGGTCCACTGGCATTTGGTCAGCACTAAACCCACTACACCAATTGGTGCATCGTCCGGAAAACTCAGATTGGCAAACCAAAAACCACTACAGTAATCCTACATCAAGTCCACACATGCCCCAGTACCCCTGCAGCCCACATCCAGCCCAAACTTAGCTGCTGAGACAGACACAGGGCAAAATGCAGCTGAGAGCCTGGTACAAGGCATGGAACCAGGGTGCACCTGGCTGTTCTGCTACAGAGCCCCACTGCAGGACGGTGCAAGCTGAGCACCCTTGGGGGTGCATCTGACTATCAGCCAGCCATGTACAAAATGTAGAGGGGGAATCAAAGGGATAGTAAGTGATACTAAGTTCCCACGTGGCATCTACGTGACCCTCTTGTTACTCCAGAGGGACCTGCCAGGGATAGAGGTTAACCAACAACTCCCACCATTGCTGCTTAAATGTGTTGCTGAATGAAGAGAAAACAAGGATGCTTCATACATTCACAAGACCCCATTTATGTATATGTGTGCATGTAATAGCCATTCCTGGGGGGCAGCTTTCACATAATATCCTGGTGTGGTGATTTAACACCAGCCAGAAATCAATCTCCTCTTCCCTCCACCCTTCTGGCAAGAGAGGGACAAAGGCAGGGACTATAGGTAGAGATAATAATTTATTGAAAGCAAACAGCAATGGAATAAGAAAAGCACAGTAATAGTAGCAATGTTAATAACAAAAGTATACAAAAAGAGAAGGTGGTTTACACATGAGGAGTTGTTTGTTACCTCAGCTTAGTTTTGCATGGCCGCTAGGACAAAGTCAGGGTGGTGGCTGTTTCCATGCCCAGCACCACATGGTTTCTCCAAATGAAAAGATGGTGGGCACTTCCTGCAGTCAGCACTCCTGTTCCCAAGCCTGAGACAATGAAAACCATGATGAACAAATCCCCCAAACGCTGGATAATCTGTGCTGTGATGCCTGGTTTTTTTTCCAGATCGCTGTGCTCCACTCGTTCATGTGACATGGCCACTTTGTTCCAGCCTGCTCCACCTGGCTCCACTCTGCTCCTTTTGGCTCAGCTTTGCTGGAACCAGGCTCCCCTCCACCCCTCTGTTTCTCACAGATGCTTCCTACCCCATCGCTGCTTTTCAGCCCAGTGTCTTGGAGACAAGGCTGCCACTTTTTCAGAACCATGTCTTGGAAGAACTGGGAAGGGGAGAGGCAGTGGCAACAGAGGACAAGGTCCATACATCTGATCCCAGCAATCCCCAGTGAAGAGTGAGACAAAATGACAAACTTGTAGGAGTAGACTTGCCTTTTCTTTCTCCTGAAACCATGCCTGCAGTGATGACGTGAGTGTTATGGAATAGCAACCTGGCCACATACAAACAGTGCTGAGCTGCACCCCCTCTCCACAGCCAAGACACCTGGGAAGGACATCATGCAGCTGGAAGTGCAAGGGGAATGTGAACCAGCAGCTGGTAGGCTGGGACCCACCAAAAGTTGCACCTCTCCTTTTGAAGTCAGGCCACCGTGCAGGGGTGAACTCGGAGAGGCAGCAAGCAAGCAAGAGCATGGTGCTGGAAGGACATTGGTAGAGGTGGAAGAGGCATGCTCTGGTCTCCATTTACAAATGCTGTGCTGGTTAAGTACCTAACAGGAGCAACAGGTAGGTCTCTCAGAAATGTTATGCATCCTAACATTGCTACGTTCCCTTCTTTCTAGTCCCTCATTTTTCAGCTGCTGAATCTGTGGTTCCATTAGCTGGAGAATATACTAAAAATCTCTGTGGCACAGTAAGATGAAGGAAGTAAGATGGAGATACACCCCAAGTTAAGAATATTGGGGAATCCTGTGCTGAGGTATTCTACTGTTTTTTTCGGGATGATACCTTTTATTGAGCTTGCCCAAGGACTTAAACACAAAAGAACAGCAGTAAGAAACAGTTCTCTTCAAATGAAGCCTCTTAATACCTCAAATTTCAAGTTTTGAGCTTAATTACAAGTTGTTCTACTGCATGATATTACATAAATATGTTATTGAGTTAAACAAAGCTCATTTGATCAGTGACTCAGTACTGTTTTCAAGGGAAATAACTTTCCTGAATATAAATGAAAGCATTTTTGATAGTTCTCTACAGAAATAAAATACTCCACACACGAAAATGAAACATAAAAAATTTAAGCAACTTAAATTAAAAGTCATGACATTTCCAACATATTTGTACTTCTGTATCTCCTTAGAAGTCTTTCTGAAAACATATCTTAGTATCATCTGCCAGGGACTATGCATGAAATAGAATGTGTAGGTCTAGTATTCATAGAGAGGTTTAGAAGCAGCAAGATGTAAAAAAACCCAGTCTTTTTCTAATGGTTGCTTATTCTTCCGTTGCAATTTTGCTGCTCTGGGCCAAAGTATCTTACCTAACAATTGCCACAGCATCAGAGACTTTGTAAGAGCAATCCATTCTATCATCACCTTTGTTTCCATTTTCAATATACCACTCAACATTAATACTTATAAGTAAAACTCTTGGGCTCTGCTTCCATTAAAATGAATACATTTCTTCCATAAAACCACAGTGGTACTCACTCCAGTAGCTGCTGCCATCAGAGATTTCTTTGCAAGCAAGGAGGTAAGAATATTATAATGATAAAAGCAGAAACTTTCAAAAGCTGACTGACTGACTTGGTTTTCTCATAGCATATTGTCCTGGGGTGACTTCAAGATGCTGAATTGTATTGTCTGTTTAGCCATTCATCTGTTTAGCCCAATAAAAAGTTCTGCATCTTTAAAACTAGATCAGAGAGCAAAGGGGGTGAGAAGGAAAAGCAGTGGAATTTTTTTCGCAGCTGTATTCAAAACACAGAGATAAGCAGTGCTCTCAGAGTTCTCTGCTCTGCAGAGAGACAGGGAGTTTCCCGTTACTGTTTTCACTGTTTTTTTCTCTCATTAGCTGAGGCCAGGTTTTTTTGGAACTGTTCAGCCATTGTTCATCCCAGGAACACCAGGATTATTATCTGGGGGGCCCCCCCAAGCTGCACTGGGCCTGGGTCACTGGACCCAAGCTCCAGAGAGAGAGACCTGAGCCCCAGAGAGACTGAGAAAGGCAAGGACACACCCACAACAAGGACTCCGAACTACAAAAGGACTCTCTTTCAATTTGCCATCTCTTCAGAACAATGAGAGGTTCCATTATTTAATATTATTAATCAACAGGTTTTTTCCACTTTTCTTGAAGGAGATTTATGTATCCCGAACCAGTGTGGGGAGAGGCCACTTGAATTTGCTTTCTAGAGGGACCCCTTTGGAGGTTTCCTCCCAAATTTGCCCTAAACCAAGACACATATGCACTTTATTAAAACATGAAAAACTCCTAAGTCACAGCATCACAGAGGAAAAAAGAACAAAACTTTTTAATTGTTTAAATAAAAATTAAAATTCCATTTTGCCTTCTAGCTCTGAGTCTCATGGTAGACATTTCATTGCCAGGGAAAAATATATGTCATATATAGTCTCCAGTGAGGTTCTACAGGTTACACTTCTTTTCCATTATACTGGAATTGCCAAAAAGTGGCAGAAAAAATGTTGACTGATCTGCAAAATATGGGATAGGCAGCCTGGAATGAAACAAATTCGGTTAAATTGATAGAACACAGTTAAGTTAGATAGCAATTTTCATTGCCCGTAGGGCTAGTGGGAAGGTACTATAAAATGAGCAAATCTGAGAGAGAAACATGTGAGAGATTGTGAATAAGGGATTTCACAAAATATTATTATTAAAGGTTCTAGTTTTTGTTGAGGGGGTTTGGTGTTTAGGTTTTTTTTTTTTCCATTTTTTGAGATGAGAAACAAAAATGAATATTTAGAAGGGATTCAAACAGGTCTGGAGAGTGGCAGACATATATGGATACTGCTCCTTCTTCACTAAACCTCCAGAATTTTGTCCACTTTTTCCTTTTCTATACCAAACAAAAAAAAAGAGATACATACTTTATGATCCCACATCCAACTGATTTTGGCAGAAGACCCCAAACCTTTCCAGAGCTAAAAAGACAGGTCACTGAACCTAGAAGATATTTCAGAGTTAAGATGAATGGACTCAAAGTGAGGTCTGGTCTTGGAGGACAACCAACCAGTAGTAGTCTAACTTGCCTGAAGTTCAGTGAATAAAGAAATCACAGCAGAACTTTTATGATATAGCAAAACCACAATGTGAATATAACAAGTGATAAGTTCAGGGCTAATATAAAGAATATGAACTTCAGAGGAGTGGATGGATGCCTCAAAAACTGACAGAAGCAGCTGAGAATGGGGTGTGCTTCAAAACATTATTGGCTTTATTTGGATACGCCTATTAAATATTTATATGATAAACATAGAATAAATGGTAAAAAAATTAAAGATTCTTTAATAAACTCTTATTCTATTTGCTGACATATATCAGTCATTAGAACACAATTTTCTTTTGATTTTTAATGCATTAAAAGCATTTCTACTTATTTGAAATTGAGAAAATATTTCCCACAATCATTTGTTGAACGTTAGCAGTTGCAACCATTTTCCAAATACAGGCTACCTAAGATATCAACCATTCAATTTGAATAGAAATAAATCCACAAACTGCCATTTATCTAATGCCTGCAATTATCTGTTCTCTTTTGCTAAGATGACTTGGAATCATGAATCCATTAGAGCAGGCAATCATTCCCTTCTCCAAAGAAGTATCTTCCTGCTTAACTCTAATGGGAGTCACAGTTTAACATTTCACTTGAAAGAAGTTACTGAAAAATCTCTGTTGGATCAAACCCTGCTGGGAGAAATACAACAAAGAGCATTACTGGTCTCATTCAATAAATCTTTCTTGCTCTTTTATCAATGATCATTTCTGTGTTTCATCCTTTGTACAACATACCCTTTCCTTTGTGTTTGGTGGTATCTTCTATACAGACAGTATGTATTACTTTTAATAGGAAAAATATATCTTGGGTTTTTCCTCTTTCTTTCCCCCTCCTTTTCTGAATTTTTAAAGGTGTTTATTTTGTGCTTTAAAGGTGGTCTTAATTCCTAGCTGTATCTGGTGACTTAATGTGCATCACTGAGTACCAACATATTTTCCTGCAATGTTATTAATATGCCTATCCATCCAAACAACAAATTCCCAGTGGCATAAACAGTGCAAAGAATTCCCTTTTGCATCTCAACGATACCAGCATAGTGCAGAAACATCCCTGAATGTTCACTTCTGTCTCACTTTCCATATGTTAGGTAGGACCCCTTTTGCATTCTGGAAAGCAGCCTGGCCACAACAAACTCAGCTTCCTGACTTGGCTGCCTCCAAGGATATTATTATGCTGTATTTATTATGCTGCCTTAAGGAATCGGAATAAGAAATGTCAGCACTAGATGGAGCTCCTGTACAGCAACATCTCAGGAAAAATCTTTAGGGCTTGCGTGCATGAGAAAAGCAGGAATGGATGTGCAGCCCAGCAGGACGTTCTCAGGGCAGTCAGGTTCACTGCGGCACCCCCATGCCCACACTATCCTGCAGGGCCCTCATCTCCTGCCAGGACTGCTCCTATTGAAACATGGGGACATTCCCAGGACCTTCCTTCATGCCGAGGATGTGCACAGCTGTAATACATCACATGCAGTCTCAGGGGGGTTCTGTATGTGGGACATGGCACCAAATCAGCTAAGAGGTGAAATGACAGTGTTAGCATCTGCTAGCCAGTGAGCCAAGCGCCCACCAGAACACACAACCAACGCCTTTCCAATGAGCTCCTCCTTTTTCACTGAACCCAACTGCTTATTTTTAATAATAAAGGTATATTTATAAAGATTTTCTATAATCTGGGGGGGTTTCTTTGGCAGTTACCATTCCTAGGGGTGGTGCACACTACAAATACTCTTCTGAGTCAAGTTTTTCATAACGTCTGGTGGTCAAACTGGTTTTTATTCTAATTAGATATTAACTGGTCAATAAATAGTCATATCTGACACTATGAATGCAGTCTCAAAATATGATGACCAGGCTTTACACTGTCTTTGAGCCGGGAGTTTCTTGTGCAGTTTTACATCCCCACAATCTCACATGGTGTGGAGGTGAGCTGAGAAGGCTACTCCTGTCTCTATCCAAGATCACTGTGATGGCTGAAGGACGTGCAAGGATGAAAAGTAGTATTCCTCATTCCTTAACCCCTCCACAGGACCTCAAAGAGGAGATCTTTTGCTACATCCATTAAAAAATTAAATATAACCAATGCAGACAGAAATCCTTTGTAGTACATTTTCACCTAACCAGTTAGGCTAATCTTCAACACTGGATAGATGGGTGGAAATTGCACTAGAAAGTGTAGCATGTGACATATTGGAGCAAGTGTGGCTATCATGGAGGGAAGCCATACCTTACTTAATTCATCGGAGGTCCTTGACAGTGCCGTGCAGACAGGGCTGATGCCTACTTGGATAAAACCTACTTGGATTTTCAAACAACTTTGACTAGCCCAAAAGCTTTTAAGGATAGTAAGCTGCCATGCAATAACAGATATCTTCATGTGAATGAATAATTAAATAGAGGTAGGAAATAAAAACAGGAGAAAAAAATTAGTTTTCTTAGTGGAAACTGTGGACAGCAAAGTTCCCCATGGATCTGTCCTAGGCCCTGGGCTATTCATCACATTAATAAATGATCTGGGGAAGATAGGAAAAAGTGACAAGTTTTCTGACCATATTACACAAAATAACTCAAAATAATAAAAATTGATTGTGAAGTACTGCAGCACAGCCATGTGAAATGGAGCCATTGAGCAGATGAGATGCAGTACTGATGTAAACTGCCATATGTGGAAGAAAACAGACCTGGCTTTAAATACACAGCAATTGTTTCTAACTTACTATGCTGCAAAGAGAGTTATGATACAGAATTTTACACAAACCACTTCCACTAAGCAGCAATGCTCAGCAACTTTTAGAAAAGCAAACATCAGGACTTATTAGAACAGGAAAACAAAGAAAAGAAAAGAAAGAAAAGGTAGACAGGGAAACATTATTTAGTGTTTCCTAAAATAAGTAGGTTTCAAATTAAATCACCAGGTTGCAGACTCAGAATAAACAAACTGGAGAAGGTACTTCTCTTTGCATAGTACATAGTTAGTACATAGTTAATAAGTAAATTCCTTTATATATTATATTGTGCATACCAAAATTTTGCAGGTTTCCTGAGAGTGAGGGAATGGGAGATAAACATAACCTATTAGATTCAAAAGTACTGTTTCAGGGAAGATAGGTGTCCTTACACCACAAATCACAGGCTGTGGTACTACATATTGGAAAAAATATCATTGGATGCTGAAAATTATCCCAGCTTTAAGTTTAGTATTCTAGAAGAATAGCTAGGCAAAATACTTTGAATGGCATATACTTGATATCTATACAAAAAACACTTTGCAAGGCATAACTTATTGAAATGATAAGAAAAAACAATCACAGCACAGTAAGAGGCTAATACCTACTTGTATCTGATATCAGTATTTCTTTTCCAAAGGTCTGAGTGCCCACAACCCTAGAAAAGATATTAACTTGTAAAATTCTTACTCATTCTCCAATTCCTTGATGAACACCACTTGGCGCACTGACCTATAGAGAGAAACTGCTCCATGAAGCAAACCAGATGGTGATATGCTACTATCCACTGCTCTTATCTCAGCGTATATTAAGCTAAGGCTTTATCTTGCCTCATAACCTGCTTTCTACCCATTAGAAAAAGTCTATTTAAATTCTGACTGACATATTTATCTGGCAGCCTTTCATCCTACTCCTGTTATGTGGTCTTTGCCTCTCTCAAGAATATTAAATAGAAATACATTTTCAATTTTGAGAAGTACACATAGTAAAGCAATCCTCAGCAAAAACATGCAGCCACTGCTGGACCTTGGCGTTCTTGCACTGCCACACGTTTTTTCTCTGAAAATTGAGCAGTGTAAAATTAAAAACAGTGTGAAATTTCAACATTTTGATAAATTAGAGCAAACTGCTGTGATTTGTTATAAAGCATTACATGGAGAAGAGTTACTTGGTGCACCATAGTCAGTGTACAGAACATATTGAAAACATATACACAAATGCCACGTACATACTCCACTCTTTCACTGAGAGACAGAATTTGTAACTTGTCCTCACTACCATATTTGAACTCCTAGCCTAGAACTGCTTCTAATTAACTCCTGCTGAGCTCACACTGAGGCAGACAGGGATGGCCATCAGCCTGCCATGCAGTGCCTGCTCTGCTGCCAGCAGTGGAGGGGAGAGCAGTGCCCACCCCGCTCTGCCTTGGGCTGCCTGCTGTGCAGTGCCCAAACAGCCTGCCTAATTTCATTAGGGTGATTAAACAGTCACTCTAAAGAGGTCCCCTGGTAACTCCACAAACAGCCTGAACACAGAACACAACCCCCAAACTGAAAATCTGGCAAACAAAAATGCTTCAGTGTGCATATGCACATAAGGATTAAGTCTAACTGTTGTGTGTCCTAAAATTCTAATAAGGTCAAGTTCAATGAGATTATCTATGGTTTTGTAAAATTCATACAATTTCTTAGCTGAAAGCAAATCTTGCCAGATGTTAATGTGCTATTCCAGTACTCAGAGGTCTGTACTAGACTCAGACAACTCTTAGATATTAAACAATAAAATGCCATATATGTGAATTAACTAATTTTGAATTTTAGAAATTACCAAAGTCCTAATCTAAGCAAAGTTTTATATAGCTTTTGATTTGTAAAGATGATCTATTCCTTATGAATTTTTTTAAATGAAGTCTTCTTTTTGTTACCTTGTTTTCTGATAATCACTTGGTCCTGAACAAATTTCTACTGTTATAAATCTCTACAAAAATAATTCACCATAAAGAAGTCTCCTTCTTTTGATTCATCTGAAGCCTGTTGACTTTGATTCCTTTGACTATGATTCTTGCCATAGTTATCTACTATTTCTGCTCTTAATTGCATTTGTGAAACCAATAGAAACAAAGAATAGGAGCAGGGGAAAGAAACAATAGAAGACATAATTAAAACAACACTAGAAAATTAGAATATCTGCCTCCAATAAAACACTGAGAAATAGATGTAAAGATTGCCAGCTTAGCCCAGTGAGTCCCTATCCTCCTGCTTTGTGGCTGCTATACTTTCTTAAGGCACAGCTGAAGTTTGTATCTGACCACAGGACAAGATTGTACTTCATCATATTGGAATCTTTGATACAGGCTTAAGAAACTACAAACAGGAGAAGTAACATAATTTTACAACATGCTGGGAAGACTTGTAGGCTGAAATAGCCCAGAGCAATTGAGCCTAATGCTGATAGCTGGCACAAGAAACCTTCAGCAGAAGCAGGTGAAGTCAGATATAACAGTAAAAAGATGGTACCCAGGTGACTTTGATTAGAAGCATTACCATCCAGACCATGGAGAGATGCCTGGGGAGTCAAGCAGCCCCAGGAACCTGAGGTTTCACCCCTGCATGGGGTGATCCCCTGATTGCATCCCCTGATCCTGACTGGTCCAGCACAGCATGGAGGGGAGAGAGAGGCAAACAGGTCCCACACTGCTCAGGAGGGAAAGCACAGGGACATCTCACAGAAATGGGATGGGGGCATGTCATGGGGGTGAAATGCCTACTCAGAGTGGTATTCCTTGCATTTGCTGTCTGCAGATTCCAAATGTTCCTCCTGCCTGTATCAATTATGGGAAAGTCTATAGCAGACAGAGGTAATTTTGAGTTAGTTTCAAAAAAAACCAAACAACCCATAACAAAACCAAACCCACAAATCTCCCAGTATTGGGAGGCATCTGGATTATTTAAGAAGTGAATCATGTTAGCTGAGAAATCCACAGAAGCAATTAAGTGGTCTGCAACTCAGTAGAGATGTAGTTTATTGACATTACTGAATCTTTAATTTCAGAAGCAGTTTCTCAGCTAGTGTTGATATGTAGAAAATCACAAATTTAAACAGAATACTTTCAGCTTTCAAATAAATTTATTTTTCCTTTTTAGCATCAGCACACTAATTTAACAAAATTATTTTCTCACTTAATGCACTTTTAAAATTAGAAACATAGCAGAATCACTAACATAAAACTGACCCAAGCAATAGGAAAAAGAGTACAAACCCTAATAATTACTTTTAAGTATGTAGTATTTGCCACAGCTGAGGGGAAAAAAGAACTTTATAGTTATTACCTATTATTATGTCATTATTTGGAACCATGCCAATGGTTCTGTATCCTTTTTATCACTGAAAAGACTGGGAATTTCATTTGCTTACTGGACTGGAAGATTCTGCTTAAATGCTTCCTAAAAGGAAAAAGATATAGAAAATTAATGTCTTGAGTTAGGAAATGGTCACTAGGTGTATAACTTGGATGTGAACAGCCAAAGATAATATCCTCTCTCTGGCATACTTCAGGGGCTACAAAGGAAGCTTAAAAGTTTTCCAAAAAATAACGGATCTGTTCAGATGTGTCAGCATTTGGATGGTCTTAACAGTTCCTAGAGATTATTAAACACTATTAAACACATAGTTAAAAAATATGATTTAACAGCCCTTCACAAGCAAAGTCCATTGCTCTCTAATGTGGTTTTAACTGAATATTGCTTATTTACTGGCCTCTATTTTATTTCATTATACCCACTGAGGGACCAAAAAGCCAGCTACATTTTAATGATATATTTTTTCACATGTATGTGACCTGACTACCAACAGAGCTGGTTTCTGCATTTTCCTAAATTAAAAGAAAGCCAACATCAGGCATAGCCTTGTCTGGGTTAATGCCATGACCCAGGATTAGGGAAAAGGGCCTGGGAATATCAATGATTAAACTTGAACTCTGACAGAAATGCTGTTTCATCATCTCCAGCAGGGCTTATAGCCATGACCTTTTAGACTCAATTCACCATCAGGATAATTCTGCAAGAAATCCAACATGGTCTTTGCCTTTAAACTCTTGTTTGAGGTGTCCATGTGAACTGATGTTGTTTGTATATTTCTTCGCATACAGTCTTGAGCATTCTGCCATGTGTGCCCATAACATAGAACCAAAAGTATGTGACTGGGCTGCAGGATGACTCCCCAATTGGAAAAGATCAAACACTGGCAGAAATCTGTAGTCACTTGCACATGCACAGAAACAGACCTTGGGCACAAGTAGAACACTTTTTTGCATTGACAACTGACATCTGTACACAAAAAATGCCAAAGGGGTGAACGATTTCCTTACAGAATTCTTCTGTTCTTCTGTCCCTCTTTTCAAGGACACACAGACACAAACGGTTGTCCATCCTTCACTTGTATTATTTCTGCATGGTGTTTTGCTGTTTTCTTTTTTACAGGCATTAGGAAAACAGACTCTAGATTCCATTTGATCATGCAACTAAACATGTCAGAAAACATTGAGAATGGCAGCTAAGGGAGAAAATGTTTCCATCTACATGTGGCTGCTGGTGCAAACTGAGGGTAACTGAAGATGTTTTCAGAGCACTCTTCAGCTCCTGTTTGAGCCATTGCTTGAATTTCTGCAGTGATGAAAGATGAGAGAGGGGAAGGAGGACGGAAGTCTGTGGGTTTTTAACCACAGGCTCTTAATGCCATTAGCATCTACAGCTACAGTCAGTAACACCCTGTAAATGGGTACATTGAATGACACTGCCCTGCTTTTCAGCTAGGGTAGAGTTAATTTCTTCTCAGTAGCTCTCATAGTACTATGTTTTCTATTCAGAATGATAATGGTGTTGATAACACACTGATATTTTGGGGATTTTTGCTAAATCCTGTTTATCCTAGGGTTTTTTTCCTTGTCTCGTGGTCTGCCAGTGAGGAGGTACACAAACAAAACTGTGAGGGAGCATAGCTGGAACAGGTGACCTAACCAAAGGGATATTTCAGACCACAGAACAACATGTCCAATATGTAAGCTGAGAGGAGTTACCCAGAAAGGCAGCTGGTAAGGGTCTGACATTGATCAGCAAGTGATGAGAAACTGCATTGTGCACCAATTTTTTCCCCTCTTACATTGTCATCATTGTTATTGTTTACCATTATTATTATTTATCTTCAATTATTAAACTGTTCTTATCTCAGCAAAAATTTTTGCTTTGATTCTCCTCCCCATTCCACAGGGAGAAGAGAGGAGGGCTTGAGCAAGGGGCTGCACAGTGCTTCACCTCCAGCCCAGCACACATCTTGGGTACTACTCTGCTGTAACCAAGGCAAAACCTTCTCTTACCTCCAGAAGGTGTTTAAGCGCCTACCAGAGTGAAGTCTCTGATTTCAGAAATAGCATTCAAAGTAGGACTTTAGGTCTTCCATTTTCACTTTCTTTTTCAAGGCATGATTCCTTCTTTATCATGTTTTCCAAAAGTTTTGCCCAAGTTGTCCCCCCGCTTTAAGCATGTAAATTGAATGCAGAAGTCCAGTACTCATGCTCTACAAATTACCTGCAAAAAGAGCTGACAGCATTTTCCCTACATTATGAATTTGGGATTGTAAAATTGGTAAGAGGACTAGGACAACTCTTCATGGAAACACAGCAGACATCTTAAAAATGCTCACTCTTGCACAACTATTCAAGGCGATTTCAACTTCGTACAGTGTTTAATGCATATAGGAAACAGAAATTCCTGGAAACATCCTGGAAAGGATACTGAAGTGGGGAGGGAACTATAAGCAAAAGTAAGAAAATTAGAGAAAGAAAAAAGAAGTAATAAATACCCCATTTGTGAGGGTCATCTCATGACTTCAGAGAGGTACAGAGCAGGTATCCACCCCTGAGCTTGGGTTCCTGTCATAGTCCATGGAGAAAATGGGTGCAGAGAGGACACATCTCATACCTCCCTGAAGAGAACATCTCAGATGTGTTGAACAGTGTGCATGCTGGCAGTACAGATCTGGTTTTCTATTGATTATAAAAAAGCCTTGGGGACTGGAAAATGTCTGGTTTTATTTAGATGATTCCCATCTGTCTCTAAGGGGTTGGGCATTTCATTTTTTCCAAGTAAGTATGGCCCTGAGAAGTGTATTTAACAATATACACTTACCTCATTGATTAGTTATTCAAATAAAAAAGTCTAGCAGGCTAACTTCGGTTTCTCTAAAGAGGAGATGCCAAAAGAGGAATTCAGATCACATATCTTCTTAATAACTACTTCTGTATTTTTGTTTACTATAAAAATCTAATACATATCAGGTGCTGGAAATTACACAGAAAAATTCAGGCTAAACCATCAATTGTTACACTGTATTAAAATAACTAAATCCCTCTAGGTCATAACAGCATTTCTCCTTTTTTTTTTTTTTAGATAAAGAGACTGTAAACATTTTTGACTTATTCCCATGAGTCAGGCACTGGTTTTCCCCCCTCTCTGTTTGAACCAGCGGATTATTTCTGATAGTGACCAACTACTGAGGAAAGCTTGCGTGGGTCACAATGACTGCAGGCATAACAGAGTCTGTGCACTTCAAACAGAGAATGTTTTCAGGGTCTGTTGCAGAGCTGTTTTCCCAAGCAATACTGATTAGTTGTGTTTGCTACCAGCTTCATATATAGAAGTATCACCTTTAATGCCATCCCAAGCCCACTGGGAAAGGAGCAATCAATGATGAGTGGGCAGGTGAGGAGCTGCTAAGAGTGGTTTTGCACTAGGAGATAAGTACTTGCTGCATCAAAGCTGAGAAACCATCAGATGAGCTCTTGCAGGATCAAGCCAAGTGAGATGGTGTCTTTGATGTGGAAAAAACCATATCTTTTCACAGAAGAGTTGTTTATTACATCTGAGATCTCAGCTGCATCCCATAAACAGAGAGTTTCCAGCATGTTGGAAGTTTATGCTCTTAATGTAAGTACCTTAGTTTAAGGCAGTGAGTCTAAGACACAGCATATAAAATCAAGGTAAAATACTTAGAAGAAAAATTATTTGTTTAAGGTCATGAGGCAGCTGAATTTTAAAGCAAAATCATGAGCAGTTCCACTTCTGATTCATTGTGCTCTCTGGTAGTTTACAAGGGAATAAATCGATAACTGCTTTAATATGACTGAAAAGATTATCTACCCACTGAGTTGAGTACAGGGTTTCTAAAAAGATTAAAGTCCTCATTTAGGTATGACCTTGAGTTAATGGACGTTAGGACACATCTACATGCCTTACTTCAGTTCAAATAGTAGCCCTCTGCTGCACCCAGGACTGACAGGATGCTGTGTGGGAAGACACAGACATAAAGTCACACAGCTTTTGTATGACATAGGCATCTCTGGCTCCTCTAGAACGGTGATGTTCTTTTACACAATTATGAAGCTGTGGGGGTCTTATTAGCGGAGTGTTGGCCCAAGACCTCTATCCCCAGGGGAATAAGGGTGCCAGAGACCAGCTCGCTCAGACCCAAGCCACGGGGGAGCTTTCAGCCAGCAGGGTGATAACAGCTCTTATAGTGATTGTCAGGTCTTTGGGATTTCAGCTGCTGCTAGGCTTGGCTTCCCCGGGCATAGGCTTCAGGCAGACGTAGAGAGAGGAGAAAATGAGACACCGGCTGTTCCACGAGGATGGTTTATTCAGGAGGATGTGAAAGAACCCGGTTCTTCTTCTTCTAAGTTAGTAGGGTACAGTAAGCTACTTTTATACCCTTGGCCAGGCTCCAAACTTGACCAATGAGCAAAGGTTAGAAGGACTACAAGTGACCAATAATAGGGTTAACAAGACTTTTCTCCTTATAAGGGTACAAAGATACGTTGTGAGTCTGGGGTCGGAACACCTCTCTGCTGCTGTGTCAGCATTCCCATTGTTAAAGTCTTCACAGTGCCTTGGCCAGGCTTGTGGCATTTACTACAATACAACACTAATCAGAATTCATTTTTTACAATGAAATATTGGTAACAACTTCTTGGCCAAGCTGCCAGGTATTTTAAGCACCATGAAGCTTAAGAAAGAGAAAAACAACCAGCTGAAAACAAGAGCTAAGTTCAACAGGCACAAAAATTTCACTGCTAGTAATGTGCCTTGGAACTTTTCCAGCATTAGCATCTAGTGTTGGATTTCTGTATCCAGAGACAGCTTTGTCTTTCTCATATGTATCAATCTACTTAATATTTAATCCTAATATGACATGGCATAGAGTAGTGGTTCTAAAAATGAACTCCAGGAGTTCAAATTCTCAAATTCTCGAATTCTGCCTGTCCTACATGTTTGGGAAGTTTACATTAGTCCAAGTATCTCGAGAAAAGAAACTTTTTTTCTGAAAGTTTGCATCTGTCCAGAGATTCGAAATGTTTAGTAAGGCAGTGTGCAGAGATTACACGTGAGATGGTCAAAACTGCAAGACAAACCTAATCTTAGGATGGCATATCACTTCCTGTGTATGTGGTCTCTATGGGAGTGCCTTAAAAGAAATACATTTTTTCCTAAATTAAAGTCTAATGCTTAGTCATTTCATGATATATTTAACCATCCTTTTTTTCACCTTGCCTGCAAAGTTTACTGAGAGTTCAGCTGTGAAAATAGATCCTGCCCCTGTGTCACTTTCCGTGTTTGCTTAAATGTATAACCATAAGCCTGTTGAACCATGATGAAGTGGTGTGTAATGGCAGCAAATTTTAAAAATCCATCCATTTCCCCAACTCAGTGACATGTGCAATTTCCACTGCAGTGACCTACTTAACAGAGCTGTAATCAAGGATGAGCACCAGGGTAAAATCATTTACGCTGGGAACAGACCACGCTGTTTCTCCTCTAGCTCCGTTCCTGATGCTTCCCCAAATCAAGACCCAACAGCTTATACTTCCAAAGCAGATCTCACAGTATTTAATTTTCTCCTTGAAATCCCCATTACATGCTTATTGATCAGCATCTGCACTTCCCATTAGCTTCCAAACCTTGTGATTTCCCCATATGGTTTGAAACCACAAAGCAGATATAGGGATAGCAGCAAGTAATTAAACCAAAAAACTACACTTTGTCCATCATTTTTCTCCCCTGGTGGTCACTCTTGGGTCATGGTTTTTCAGTGCCTGGGATAGGCAATGGATTGCCTGGTAAACAGCTTACTCAATTTACCACCAAGTTACATCAATGTACATGGCACTGTCAATACTGCTGGGAGGGGAATCAGAGGTGTTCTCCAGATCACCTCCCAGGCATGTGATTTTTTAAAAAGTGATCTCTCACCTTGTGTTCACATCTGAAACAAATCTCAGCTTTCTACTTTCACTCCCTCAGGTTTCATCCAAGCCACAGACCTGAAGGATAACACCTTCACTTGCTATTTGGTTTAAAACACAAAGGAGGCTTTTACTGTATCATAAAACAAGTGCGTGTGTGGGGGGAATGACCTTAAAAGTACAGTCCTGCTAGAAGATCTGCAAGAATGAAGTGCATTTATAAATATTTTAACAGTTTGAATTTGGCTTAGGTGTGTCTTACAGATCATGAAATAATCACCAAGTCATTAAGATTAGTTGCCCACTTGAAGTTTCCTCATGATTTAGAAAAACACTGCAGTCAGAAAAAATAAGCCAATAAAACGGTGCATATCTTCATTATCTTCATTTAGTACAAGAAAGTGCAATTCTAGTGGGGCCACTGAACTTAGAGCATCACAGAACCATCAAGGTTGTAAGAGACCTTCAAGATTTAGTCCAACCAGCAACCCAGTACCACCATCATTACCCCAAAACCATATCCCTAAACACTTAACATCATTAACAGTATGTTCCTATACTGTTATTTATCCTAGAAGGATCATCTACCCTATTACAAAAATAACCCCAAACAGATAAGAATATTGAAGCATTTACTCTTACCAACCTTGATGCTGAACTTCAGTTCATCTTAATTACCTCTCCTATTACACACCTCTTTTCTGGAGCTTAGTGCCCTTTCTCTTATCTTTGATAGGCCAAAATCAGACCTGAGGTATCAAGGACGGAAAGCTAATTTTTTAGCTAATAAGTGTATGAGATTTTTTAGGAATAGCTAAAGAATGAATAATTGTATTTATTAGCAGATAAAATTTGTTTGTAAAGACACATAAATATTAGGCAATCTTCTATTGTTATTTGTTTTTACTCATGCTATATCCTAATCAATATTTTTTATTTATAACTCTGCAAGCAAACTTCTTCATTATGCCCTTTGTACACACTAATGAAAGAACACATGTGAGTGCTGCAAGACTTTCTATGCACAATTTAATAACTACTTGCATTTAGGCTCCCTCAGCTTCCCAGGATACCCCAGTGACAGCACCAACATCACTCAGAGGAGCTGAGGTCACCTTTGGCATTCCGGGTTTTGCTGTTTTGTTTGCTTGTGTATTCCTTGATGATCTAATGAATTTTAAAAATCACAGCAGAAACTATCACATGAAAACAAGTACCACAATAGGACAGAAATCTGCACTCCTGCCATGCATCCAATTCATGTAGATCTGACTTTGAAGAATTGTTTCACAAACAGAACACCGTGGCAGAAACTTACCCATTTGCAGGTTTAATTCCACGGTCAGTGGAATGGTAACTCACATTTATTCAGACAGAAGCCAGCAGGCTCAAAAGGGCACCTTTAACATAACTTTTTTTTTCTAAGCCCTTGAAGACCTACCTCTCTTCCTCTCTCTCTTCAAATGTTATTCCTCCCTCCCACTGTTAAATAATAATAAGAAAGCTCAAAGTATGGAGAAAAAAAACAGTTCTGCCTTCTCTCTGCCTGAGAAAACTACTTACAGAAATACTGGAATATATAAAACAAATAAAAATGGAAATGAAACCTGGAAGAAGACATGTCATTCTGCTTAGCACAGATCAAACTGAAAACAACCTACCAAAACAAGCCAAGGTACTATTGACCATAAAGTCTATTTTTTGATGGCCAAAGTACTCTTATATTACAAGCATTCCTAACTCCTGAGACTTCACTTTGGGCAAAGCAGTAGTTTCCCAGAGGAAGCTGCCACGATGAGTTAATGGTCATGAGTGGAGCACACATATGAGGAAAGGACAGGTACCAGAGACACACCATCAGAAGCAGCAAAGAGTTTATAATTCAGGTAGAGAACATGTGTTTGAATTCAGCACCTGATTTTACATCAAGAGCTGTGAGAGCACTTCTTGGGTCAAAGGGCCTACAAAAAACGTGCTGCAATCCAGGGTTGGACAAGAGCCAGGAATGTGTTTGTCCTATTCTTGTGGCCTGGAGGCACCAAAGCAAGGATGTAGAGCAAGAGGGAGCTGTGCCAAATCCCCTGGTCTGGGTTAGATAAGGATCACACCTAGATATGCACCCACAGGTCAGTTCATGCTTTAGTGGATCTTTTTTATGAATGTACAAATAAATGAAGAAAGGGTCATTGCTTGGTGATGCCACAGGCCTCATCCTTGGAGGGATGAAGGCTGCCCTCTGACTATTCATTGTCCTTAACCTTCTTTTATTAAAAAAATCCAGTTACAACACTTACATCTAGCAGTGCAAGAGATGGTTGCAAAAACATTTTGTCGCTTCTGTCAAATCTATTCTTGCAACTTAATTTTCTACTGAAGCTGCAAGCCAAATATTTTGCTTTGCAGAACAGAAATCATCTGATGATAAGAACTCACTATCTGGGACATGAGTAATTCATATCATAGATTGAGAGATAATTAAAAATGGTAAATATGGTACTTTCAGGAGACTTTGTTCATGACAGAAACCACACTGAGGGACCTGCAGTTCAGCAATGGCACAGATTTTCCTGAAAAAGAGGGAAGTATTATATATGTTCATACACTTAATCAAATTCTCTCCAGTGGCTTCCCTTTTTTTAGATTCCATTTTTAGCTTTTAGGAAATAAGTAATTTTGAAGAATGAGATATGTTAGGAAACATTTATTAGATCTATGCTACTCTTTCATAAAGTCTTTTTTTTTTAATGTTTTAAACTATGCAGGTCACTTGTGCTTGACCATAACAAGGCAACAAGACTATCCTTCTGTTCACCACAGAAGAGCATTTAGCTCCCTAATCATGTTGCTTAGTGTATCAGTGCTAAAAAGAATAATAAAGAATCATCACTGAACTCTTACCAAAGCAGGAGTTGACAAAGCCATACCACCTACAAGCATGGTCCCCTCCAATCCATTTGCCACGGATGTTGGATGCAAAACTGAGAGTAGTGCCCGAGATGCACACTAACATGTCACTGATGCTGATGTTCAGGAGAAGCATGTTGACTGGGTTACGCAGGGTTTTAAACTTGCAGAAGAGGATGAGGACAATCAAGTTATTCAAGAAACCAAAAAATAAGATTAATCCAAGAAAAACAGCCACTACTGTGTGCCCACTTCGTGAGAGTCCAGCCCTTGGCTCAAGAGGATGTGCAGGTGCACCAAAGCTCAGGTTATACATCCAAGTGTGGTTCATTTCGGACTTTGTCATGGATCAATGAGGGCAGAGATGCTGGGTGCCCTTTGCTGAAGCAGTTTCCCAGAAGTCAATCCATCACAGATTAAATCCTCTCAGAAGCCTTGTCATCTTTGCTCAGATGAGATATCTCTTAGATGGTTATGCAGGTGTGAAGCACTGTATTGCAGCACAGGACTATTTTCCTGCACTGTGTCTTTCCAGGGGTCTGCTCTGCAGTAACTCCAGGGCAACAGAACCAAGTGAAAAATCACCTCAAATTCATCTTTCTTGCTTAAATCTAGGATAATAGTAGGTGATCTTTTTTGATCTTCAAAATGGAAGGTATCTTAAAAAGATGATTCAGCATGGTCTCCTCCTTCAGAGCAAAGGACAGCCCTATTAATGGCAGCTACCCTCCTTTCCTCAGACATTGGATGTCTTTCTGAAAATACAGAAAAAACAAATGGTTAAAACCAAACAACTCTTTACATACAAAAACCAAAAAATAAGTACATCATTTATTAATAGCTCCTCCTGTTTTGAACTGTAACAAATATCTCTCATTCTTTTCAGTTTTTACTCTGATTTTTAACGGAAATATCAGTTTGTTTACATTTCCTTGGATGTTTTAAGAAATTTTTTCCTAGCTCACAGTTTGGCATGGAGGTTGTTTGCACCTTCCTAACAGAGCTCCTCATGTGAGCAAATGCATGATGAAACTTATCTTTTGCATCAGCTTCCCAGAGGAAGAACTCTATCTTCCTTCACATTAAGTCAATCTACATCAAGTGAAGTTTCATTCTTGGCTTGACCTTAACTAAAATGATAACAAATTTAGGATGAGAAGGTATTTCTTTACCCAGAAAGAAAAATATCAAATGCAGTCCCTCAAGCTCTCATGTGCACACAAAGGTCTGCAGATCTGTGATAACAGTATCTCTCCTCCCACATTTACCAGTGAACAGATGTCTTCCTTTATTATTTACAAAGCAGCCAGACACCCAAAGGCTCACATCTCTCCTACTATCACAGGCATAAATTTTGCCCACATGGAGTGAACACATTGCTTGTGTGCTTTGTGAAACAATAGTGTTTAGTGTGGATTCACAACTACATAGTCTGCATTCTCTGTGGTTGCAGGCAAATCCTGCACAGAATTTTCCATAAAAATGGAGATGCGTGTATATGTGTGTGTCTGTACATATATATATATGTATGTATGTATGTATGTATATGTATATATATGTGAATTTCCACTCCTCAGTGCAAAATGCATGATACCCATAGCTTGCTGGACTAAAAAAATTTGAAAGCTTCTCTTTCATGTGTCATGTACTCCTAGAATGATTGCACACACGTTAAAATGGAGCATCTCCTATATTACTCCTAACTGTTGTTTCCTGGAAATTGTCTTGTAGAAAACATGTATTTAGCAACTGGAAAATTGAGAGTTCAGTTTACTGAAGATTCAGAGGTTGCTTGCTTTTTTCTTTTATATCTTTGTGTCATGATAAGAATTTAGAATAAGTATTTTGTCTTTCTATTTCTCTACTTTCACAAATTCACTGTGCTAAATGTTACAGTGATTTTAAAGTCTAACATATACAAACTGTCTTAAGGTTTTTTTCTGGTGAGTAAATTATGTACACTTCACAGATCTTCTACTGTTTGGTCATTGAGAATCTGAAACATTAATGCTTTCTGATTTTTTCTTTCCCCTTTAGGAGGTACATGATAATTTATGTTGGAAAGGGTCCCAGGTAGCATATCTAAGAGAAGGAACTTTTTAAGTCCTCTTCCTGCAATTTTGAAAAAAAAAATCTCCTACCCAATTCTGGTTGCAGGTTATAGAAGGAAACTAACTGGGCCTAACCATCAATATACCCAAAATTGTATATAGTGTTTAAAAGAATAGAGTTAAAATTTAGTGGAAAAAACCCCAAATCTTAAAAATACTCTTCTGAGCATTTCTGCCATGCAAACAGGCTGGGATAGTTGGGACTGTTCAGCCTGGAGAAGAGAAAGCTCTGGAGAGACCTCGTTGCAGTCTTTCAGTACTTAAAGGGGATTTTAGAAAAATGGGGAGAAACTTCTTAGCAGAGCCTGTAGCAAAGGGGTAAGGGTTTAAAATTGGTTAATTTAGGGTCAATAATGAAGAAGTTTTTTATGACAAGGTGAGGTGAAACACTGGAACAGGCTGCCCAGAGAAATGTTAGATGCTCATCCCTGGAAGTGTTGAAGGTGAGGTTGGACAGGGCTCTGAACAACCTGATTGAGTTGAAGATGTCCTTGCTTATTGTAGGAGGGTTATAGTAGATGATCTTTAAATGTCTGTTCCAACACAAATGATCCCATGATTAAAAATTCAACTCAAAATAAAAATAATAAATAGGTCTATTATACAGTCATCCTGCATTCTTAAAAACATACCAAGAGTTCATATTTTTAGTGCTTATAGAAGGACATTTACTCCTGGATGGGACTCAGCTGATTACAACTTAGCAGTGTGACACCAGGTGTGCAGGTCCAGCCCAGTGTCCAGGTCATTTCTCCACTGGCCACCATTCACACAGCTTTAGCTTGGCAAGTTCTGGTGTGTTGGGAAATTATACTTTAATGCCCAGGCAAGATGAGCAGGTCCTGAAAGTTCAGTGTAAGACACATTTTATAACAATATTACTTAATATCAAAAGATGACAAACAGAATGCACAAAGATGAGCTTCAAAAAGTTTTGGGTGAATTTAAGAGACAAAGGTCTGCAGAGGAAGACATATGAAGATCTGGGCTATGTATGAGTAAGTCTTTTTTTAGGAGCTCATGTATAAAGTGCTAAGTTTTTTACACTTATGGATGAGGGAAAAACTAAATTCAGATTTCAAAAAAGCTTCTAAATTCCCATAACTAATCTCTTGAAGAATGGGTCCAAGTTTACCTAATGTTAGCATTTAACTGAAAAATACACATTATTGTTGAAAAACACTTGTAGATGAGTTTTGTGCTCAAAGCTTTTGTGTTCATTTGATTTTCTTTTTTTTTTTTTTCCCCTCCAGAGAGATAGCTTGGTTTAATAGAGGTTACTCTGGAACTCTTTCTTACAGGTGACACTGCACTCCCCAGGGCTCCATGACCTAGAAGGACAGCCTGAACCCTCCCAGTTCTTACCAGGAAGCTAGGAGCTTGCAGAATTGCCAATTCTGCTTTTCAAAAAATGTTTAAAAACCCCAAAACAATAAAACCTACAATTCCATCCAAGGCAAGTAAATGAGCATCCAGTTTGTCCCCTTGAATTTGTCTGACTTGACAGGAAATGGAAAACAAACCCAAAGTGATACAAAACATATGGCCAGGTGAAATGGGCCAAAAGTTTGTTTAATGTCACCACCAATTAAATCCTGCATCTGTTGACTGGTTCTGACAGTAAAAGTCTAAAGATACAGCAAAACAGACACCCATCACTGCTTGTATATTCTCTGAAGTAGTCTGTTGGTAAAAAATAAGGTTTCAGAAGATGCTAGATCAGCTTCTGGGAGCACAGGCTTTAATACTGAGAATGAGAGGCTTTTTTTCACACTTGACATCATGCATTAGTTTGAGCAGTGAGGTTGGTTTGTTTCCTTTCTCACTTTTCTACCAAATAACTTATTGAACACATTAGCTTCATGAGCTTCCAGCTGGGAGATTCTTCACCATCTTCTCTTGCAACATTGTGCAACATGCCAAAGATGATGCTTAATTCACTTTAAATATTTAAATTTGAAGAAAAGGCACAAAATAAATAAAATCAAACTTCATATTACTAAAAAACCTATCCTTTTCCATCATATCTACATTGTTCTCTTGGGATATAAAGAAGCTATAAAAAACCCTCTTATGTTTACATACCCACACAATCTAAATCAACTCATTGCTCACTTCATAAAAAAATCGATTTTAAAATAGTTGTTTTCCTTCATTTAAGAATTTGTATTTCCAATGAAAAGTTAAATTAAAAAACAAACAGACAAAAAACATTCAAACAAACTCCTCTACATAACATTTCAAAGACAATCCCAGATGAAATTTTATGAAGGAAGAATCACTTTTTTGACCTGCAAACAGAATTATGACAGCAGTAGTGTATTTTTAAGTTGACATACATTTAACCTTGTGTTCCAGATGAGAAACTGAATTGTTTTTAACAGAAAACATCCAAAACCAGAGCTATCATCTGAAACAATTGTTTTAAAACACAGCAGGAAAGATGGGGGTCTTCATGGGACTTTGCAACACTGAAGTCAGAATTCCCATCTGTTCTGGACTATTTTTCCATGCTCCAAGCCACCAATCTTGCAGATTTCAAGAGATCCAGAGAGATCTTTAGAGCTAAGCTAGAAGACTGAGAAGAGGTTCTGTGGTTCAGAAATTTGGGTATCTCCCAGCTCCCAAAACCTCCTGTCTGTGCAAGAATCTGTTGTATGCAGATCAGCAGACTTTCAGCAGTTCACGTTCATGACAGAGACAGACACGGAAATGAGAACAACGTAAGTACAGAACACATGTGATGAAGTTCACTCGTTTGAATGCCGTACAATTTACTCAAGGGGAAAACCTAAGTGTGGCAAAACCATGCTTTTGAAAAAAAAGCTACTTTCATTTAGTATATTGAAAGTTAAGGCAACCCCTCTTACGTACGAAGAAGAAGTTTATGCACAGAAATGTTTACGGTACGAGTAGATGAGACAGACCCACCCCTGAGCTGGGCTGAAGCCGTCAGAAGCGCCCCAGAGCCCGAGCCGGGACCGTGGCGGCAGCGAGGACTGAAAGCACATCCCCAGTGCCCGGGTTCACCCCAGGCTTCTAAACACCGCACCAAGTAAAAGCCTCGCCAGCCAACCTGCGCGTCCCTCACAAACTTTTTTACACTTCTTTGGGAGGGGAGGGGAGGGTGGCACAGTACGCTGGAAGAAGAACCCACCTGTATCTTTCATTCACAGCAACCCAAAGGGAAAACGCGCACCCGAGTCTGCGGCAAACGCGTCCCGAGCGGCGGCACCAGGAGCCCCGGTACCCGGGCTGCCCCCCGGGCGGCGGGGGCCGGCAGGCGGGAGCGGAGCCGCAGGGCGCTCACGCTGTGCGGGATGGAGGCGGCGGGCTCGCCCTGCCCGCACACATCCTTCTCCTTCTCCCCTCCCCGGTGGGCTGCGAGGACATCCAGCTTCGAGAGGGCGGGGGAGAGTGAACAGATAGCTTTGCTAAGTTAAATAGGAGCGAGGCGCCTCTCGTCCCGCTCCCGCCCTCGGCTCCCGGCTCAGCCCCCCAAGCTCCGCCCTCGCCGGGGCGGTGCCGCAGCCCGAGCGTTCGGCACTGTGGGTGCCCAGCGTGCCCGGTTCGCACCCAGCGACCAGCGATGCGCGCCCAGCGCCCCCGCTCCGCGCCCAGCGCCCCCGCTCCGCGCCCAGCGGCCCCACTCCGCACCCAGCGCCTGGCATGGCGGGCACCCAGTGCCCAGCGATCCGCACCCAGCGCCCCGCGATCCGCACCCAGCGTCCTGCCATCCGCGCCCAGCGCCCCCGCTCCGCACCCAGCGCCCCGCGATCCGCACCCAGCGCCCCGGTCCGCATCCTGCCCGGCCGCCCCTCCTGCGCCGGGGCTGCTGCCTCTGGGCATCCCTGGTGGTGCCGCACAGCGAGCTTGGGCTGGGCGCTCTTTTCACACTTCCTGCTGGAAAACACTTTTTTTTGTTTTGTTAAGCAAGCAGGTATAAACACCTGCTCGGCAGCGGTCAGGAATGCAGTTTAAACACGTGTCAAAATGTGGCGGGTTTGACTTAACAAAACTAAAACCAGACATGTCTTAAGTGCAACTTGTCATCTGTTTTTTCCGTGTTTTCCAGAAATCTTTACATTTTAAGGATTTACAGACTGAGCAAGCACTGTGGTTGTTGTGTGCTGAAAGCAATGTTTTCAGAAATATGTCTGTTTATCACAGAAATAGTATGTGGCTTGAAAAAGCTATGTAGTGTTGTGTCTTCCTGTCACTACTACTGCCTACTACTATACTGCTCTTTGAGACATACTGCTCTGGCCTTTCTACAGAGGGAAAAAAAAAGTGCCCGTGGGGAATGAATTGCTGGATAAAACTGCTGAGAGAAAAGCATTCTAGAGTATACTTTGCTTTGTTGAACGTTTCTTGGCTCTGGTTCTTGCTGAAATTCTAATGAGTCTTTTAAATTGGTAGATCACAGTTAAAGCCTGTAAAGTGAACATCATAGTCATATTGGTCCACCTAGATTTAACCCCTTATCTGATCACACTTGCAGCTTTTTTACCATCTCTGGCTTCAAGACAGACCAGGCAATGCACCTATATTTACAGAAAAACAATCCAGCAAAAAAAAAAAAAAATAGATGCTGTGAAGTTTAGTCATGTAATCTTTCCCCAGTGAAGTCTAAGCAGACCTCATAAGTTATAATATTAATATTTTGTTCCACAGTTCCACAGCCTAAATAAAACTATTTCATTAAATAAAATAAGAATTTTCTGAAGAAATAGATCAGGAAACTACTTAGTACCATCATTTTCATAAAACACACTGTATCACAATTTTGCTGATTAGAATTCTACTGTAAACTAAGAACTGCTTCTCCCAGAACAAAAAAACCCAAAAACAACCAAGTCCAAAATATTGTGCAAACATCACATTCAGAGAGAGAAGAGGAGTGTACCTCCTTTAGAGATGCTGCCTTAAAATTAAAATTAAGAGTGTTCATTTTTTAAAATATCACTTGTAAAATGTCTACCTCTGAAATTCTCCATTGTGGTATCTAGTGACAAAAACAACCACAGTCACTGTTTGCACGTGTTTATAACAATTTTTCAACAGCATAAAAATATGTGGTGTTATTGTGAACTTCATTAACTGGTGCAAAGTCAGACAAAACTGCTTACTAAAAATGCTATAAAAATTAATTTGAAATTCACTTACCAGCTATGAACTTGGAAGAGTTTAAAAAGTGGATTGTAGCAGCAAAATAAATACCTTGTCAATACAAATAAATTGTCAGGCAGTTTACATTCATTGAATCTCCTTTTGTGCCACAGATTCAGAGCAGTTTGGCAGCATTACTAATGCCAGGGTGTGTAAGTGAAGAGTTTCCATGCTCTGGGATGGTGTTCATTTGGCTTGTAATTCTGACATCCTGGTGGTGCTTCAGAAATTAAGCATGAACATTTGATTTTAATTCCTGCTTTGGTTTAATTAAAAAAAAATAGCATATTCCAGCATCTTCCATGAATTTTCTGCTTACCTCTTGCTTTCAAACAAATCTTGTGACTTTTAGTGAAGTCTCAAGTATCATACAGTAGAAGGGATAGCAAATTAATCAAGTGGGGAGCAGTACTGAGAACACCTGCTGTTGTGTTCACCTACATCTGTACAACATGTGGGAAGTTGAGGTTGTGCCCAGATACCATTTGCCTGAAAGCATGTAAGAGCTCTTGAAGTTACTTTCTTATGTTTCTGTGGGAACTGCTTTTAGTATCCTCATTTATAATCCCTCTAACTTTGCTCTTTGAGAAAGACCCAGTTAGTCCAGCTTAGCTCTAGGGGTAACATCTGTTCTTCTAACATCTTTTCTTCTAAAAAGAAAAAAAGTTTCCTGATTCTTCCCTTACTTTTACAAGAAAGACATCAGCCATCATGGTTCCATTGGCTCAAGATATGCTGTAGGGCAGTTCCTGGGCTCAGTGACATGCTGTGCATACCCAAGATACTGAAGAGTGGGGGGGGCATTCCATGGTTTTGCCAAGTAGCTGCCATGATAATATCAGAATAATTTTGTTTTGCATGACAGTAACAAAATAAGAAGAAAACATAGGGAAATGGAGGGAAACTCTTCTTTTTCACCTGCAAGCACTAGTAATTCTCAAAATTCTAACTGTGATGGCATTTGATAATGAAGCAAAACCAAAGTATCCTCAGATTTATCACAGTATCCCACAGCCTATGCCTAGGAAATCAGCTCATTGATTGCTTAGAAAGAATGGCAGCAGATGACAAATGCATTGACCTGGATTACATATTTAGATGTTTTGGATGTCACAGATTCCACAGTTTGTGAATTTGGAGAGAGAACACTGGATGTGAGCCCAAGATTGAAATTGCTCATAATCTCCTTATTCTGCAGAAATCATATGAAGGCAAGACTGAAAGCAGCCACTAAAATTTAGGATTATATATAAAAATGCAATCATTCCTGTTTTAGAATTTGGATAAGAACATGTTACATCATATTAAAACCACTATTAAAAGATTTTGAAATGCCTTCAGAACAGTGTGGAAGAAGATAATTTTAATTCCATATAAACTAAGGAAGAATTTTTGAGTCAAAGACAAGTTTCTTCACCTTAAAACAATTTTTAGGTTCAGTTACCCACACAGAGATATCTAATGTGTTTGAGACATCCTTGAAAATCTCATCCAACTCTTTTCTAAGAGGAGATAAGCCAGAGGAGTGTGGGTCTCCAAAATGCAGTCTAATAGAAGATATTATTTGTAATAGAGGCTAGAAGCTGTATATAAGGCTTATCTATTTTTCCAAGTATCTGGCCTAATAAAAGATGCTGGAAATTTTGTGTTGAAACTTTGCCTTACATGCCTTTTGACTATCACAGCAAGAGCAATGTGACCATTCCGTGAATCAGCTCTTTCAGTTGATGTCTTATTTCTGGGAGATGATTCTTCCCAGGCTTCTGTGAGGCTCTGAAATGCCTGCATGAGCTTCTTTCTCATTTTTGGACATCCTCTGAGTTTCTAATCATGATCAGCTTGTATTTAATTTACCTAAAGATTCCAAAGAGGCATCTAATTTGTGAGACAGAGAAGTATTTTGCAGAGTCTGGATCTAGACAACAGATCCATGCTTCTCTCTGACTTCACAGTGTGTGAACAATAGTTGTGGTCACGTCCCTTCCTCTTTCTCTAACCAATTTTATTGCCCTCACTCTCAGTGTGGCTGAGAATTACCCCAAAGTCCAGGTACCACACAGTATATCTAGGTAGGACTAGAATATTTATCTCTATGGTAACTTTCTTTTTTCTTTCTGAGGGTTATTGTAAATGTAAGCCATTCTTCCTGTAGCTTTGCTTCGCCAACTTCCTGGTCAACAGCCAGATGAGTCTTAGTTGGCAGAGTTCCCAGCCAAGAAATCCAGTGACATCCTGGCTGGGACCAGCAATAAGAGTGGCCAGCAAGACAGGGCAGGGATTGTCTCCCTCTACTCAGCACTGGTGAGGCCACACCTCAAGTTCTGTGTTGAGTTTTGGGGTCCTCACTACACAAAGGACATTGAGGTGCAGGAGTGTGTCCAGAGAAGGGCAGTGGGGTTGGGGAAGGGTCTGGAGCACAAGTCCTCTGAGGAGTGGCTGAGGGAACTGGGGATGCTTGGCCTGGAGAAACAGAGGCTCAGGGGTGATGCTATCACTCTGTACAACCTGAAAGGAGGCTGTAGCCAGGTGGGGGTTGGCCTCTTCTCTCAGGCAGCCAACAACAGGACAAGAGAAAAATGGTCTCAAGTTGTGCCAGGGAGGTTTAAATTGGATGTTGGAAAAAATTCCTTCACCGAATAGGTGAAAGGCATTGGAATAGGCAGCTCAGGGAACTGATGGAATTTGATGGAATTACCATCCCTGGAGCATTCAAAAGGTGTGTGAATGTAGCACCTGGGGACATTGTTTAGTGGTGGATGTAGCAGTACTGTGTTAATAGTTGGATTTGATTATTTTAGAGGTCCTTTCCAAACTTAACAATTCTATGAATAAATGCTTAGTAGAGATTATTTTGAAGTTGCCAAATAAGATTCTATGCACAACTCATGCCCAGAGTCTTTCTATGCACAACTCATGCCCAGAGTCTTCTGCTATCAGCACAGGAAAGCTCTCAGAAATCCAGACATGGTTAGAAGTTACTCCAGAAGGCAAGAGAATCCATGTGTGCCTCATTTCCCTAGTGTAATTGGGGATGTGTAAAGAATATCATTCTTAGCTGCAGCAAAGGGGAAACTGAGGCAGCAAAGGGAACTTGTTCAGAAAGACCTATGAAGGATCTATGGAGGAATCTCAGTTTGCTATTAGGGCATTACCCAATGTACCTTACTTTTATGCAAGATGGAAGCAAGCTTACATTGTTGCTCCCTCTGGAGACCATGTGTTTCTCCGATCTGCTGTCATCCAGAAAGAACAGGGATAACCAGAGCCAGACCAGGGAAACTTCACAGCCTGGTGTATAGAAAAAGTTTCATCCTCCAAACCACTGCTGGCATCTCTCATGCTTTCCCATGGAAGCCAAGAGAGGGCAGAGCCTACATTGCTGACAGTGGTCCTCAGAATACAGATATTCAGTGCAGATGCTGATTGAAAATAAAAGAACAGAGGAAAAAAGCTCAGAGGACTACAGAAGACAGGTCTGGCATTCCCTGTTTGCACTCCTCATGTTTGGATTTGTCTGGGAGAGCCCTTCCTTAGCAGAAGTCCCCCAGAGATCTTCTCCATCCTGCCTCATTGCCTGCACATACCCTGGAAAAACATTAAAGGCACTTCTCTCTTCTTCCTCCCTCTGTCAGTACCCCCATTTCCAGTACTCACACTGGAAAACAGGAGGGCCACAGCCTTGCCCAGAGGCACCTTCTGTTTCCTTCATTGCCTGGCCACAATAAATGTAGCTCAGAGACAAGAAGGATTTTGGAATGTTATTGTACTGTATGCCAAATAATAAAGACTAAAAATCATCAGGACTCCCTCTGACTGACAAAATGGACTTTTTGAAGGTCTGGTTGTTTAAGCCAGGTTCCAGTTTGCATTGCCCTGCTGGGACACCACACCTTCAGGTGTGTGTCTGAGTAAGCATGTGAGTGGCAGAAACAGGGAGGAATATTTGTGGTGCTTGCTGTTGCATATTTAACTCTTGCATACACATCTGTTCACTGTGTGCCCAGGAATTAATGCCAAGCAGTACACAGCCTCTTTAACAGCCTCTACTACATCTGCTTCTTTGTAGTCATACTGTAACCCAACAGTTGTTTTCATCAACCATGTCTACTTCCCAAATTCTTGTGTCTGTCCCTCTTGCACCCTGAGGAATTTTGTTTCCATCTCATCAAAGCCCAAGGGGCTGCAGAAGCCTAACACACCAATTCAGAGCTCCACCCCTGAACCGTTTTCTGATCTGATTTTTCTTTGAGAAAGAGTTTTCTGGGAAATAGAAAGGGAACAAAACTTTGGGTTTCCTGATTCTTGTTTAGAAACCACTGCTTGAGATGAGGAAGTCAAACCTCTACTTTTCTCTAGCTTTGCTCTGTCTGGCCATCCTACCCTCCACCAGTGGTTGAGACAACTGGGTACCAGTCAGAGCTTGTCATTAATTTGGTAGACAGCTGAGGCAGTTTGCTTTCTAGCATTATTTCCAGCTCTGCTGAAATCTGTTATCTCCCTACTTATGACACAAGCCAGCAGGAATATTAATGGAAAATACTGAGCAATTTGTCAGTTCAAGCTAGCAATGCACACAAATGTCAGATCTGCCACAGGGAGAAGGTAGGGCTCTGAGCTGTTTGGTATTTCTGAACATCCTCTTGCCACAGTGCTACATCTTCATTTTCTTTGCAACTGCTTAGCTGTTCCTTTGAATCAAAGATGAGGTTTTTTTCAGTAGGTACATTTCATACTGGATGTGACACTTGCTTCCTTCAACTGGCAGACTGTTTTCAGCAAAAGGAAGGAGGCAGGTGCAGAGCCCACCAAGATCAGATACACAGAAGAATAGACTAAGGTGCAGAAAAGGATGAGAGGTCATCACAGAGGAGGATGAAATTACATGTATTGAAAGACTGGCAAGAGCCGTCAATTTGTTTCACATTATGGAGGTTATCTGGTAGCTGGAAAGTAATGTTTGTATTAGAATTGGAAACTCAGTTGTACCCTGTGGATACTTCCTCTTGTTCCTGGGAATTCTTGGTAGCAGCTTTTTGTAAGAGGCGCTGATTTGGGCACCAACTATCTGGGCCATGCTGGTTCTGTATAACTCTGAAATATATGATGCTATATTTTCACTGCTGAAGGTACCTGTGCTGTGCTCTGAAAGCCAGTTCTGTTATCTCCCAACACTGATAAGGTACATTTTAGAGCAGACAGCTCTCTGTTCAATTTCAGTAGGTTTTCTCACATGTATAGGATGCTGGCTTTGTCTAAACTACAGACCCACAGACACCTCCCATGCTGTCAGGTCCAAGGGTATCAACCTTGCTTAATATCCACACAAGATCTCAGCTCACAATTCCTGCCTTCCCCTGTACCTTGGTTTGGAAGGAGAACTAAACATAAAAAACCAGCTGGTTGTCCTGGATTACCCCCTCCATATCCCTGGGCTGGGCATCCAGAAGCCACAAGGCAAGCAGTGATTGGCTGAGATATGGACTGAGGCATGTCAATACCATGACTGAGTAGCAATAGAGATGGTGGGATAAAGGGCACAAATGTTTTATGATCTGTCCCTTAGAATTTATCAGCAGCTGTTATTGCTTGTGCTCTGGAAATGTTAATGGTTGCATTCTTGATGATGAGTACTGTACTATTTCCTTTGTAAGAGGAGATACTTAGTGTTGGGCTTTTTTTCTTCTTTTCATTTTATTACCTAAATCTCTAGTGTCCAGTTTAATTTTGTTCTGTGACAATCAAAATTTTCATTTATAAAAGCTTTTAATTATTTAAAGATGCTTCAAGCATGAAATCAGTTAAAATTGACATGAAAAGCTTCAAAATTACTGGTTGTGTATAAGATGCTTTTTTTAAAAAAAAAGCTAAGTGAAGAGAAAGTCAAATTCTCTAAATCTTGGAAGCCTCAGAAGTTAAATGAATTTGAAGTAACTATAGGTTTTAAAATGGAACAATGTGCAACAAGCCCAACAGTGGATATCACATTTGATTTATACACACATAAAAAGACACATTTTATGTCATTCTGAGAATTTCATTAATATTTAAAAAACTGGCTAGGTACTCAAAATTAACAGCTAGTAAGCTTTCCTATATAAGTCGGTAGCAGAATCAATTTCTCTAAAGGGCTGTCCCATTCTTGTCTCTTTCTTAGCAATTGGTCCTGAAGGGGTAGTTTTTCCATCAACACATTCTGCTTTTTGGAGGACGAAAATTATTTCCATCCATTTTCAAGGAAAGTACAGCCGGTCAAAGCATAGTAACAAGATTTCCAGTGCCACACAAACTGAACTCCTTATGAGCTGGTATCTCAGAGAATTTAAAAAGAATATTTTCAGGTTGCTTCCAGTTCATGTACTTAGCACTCCAGTCTATCCTTATGGAGAAAAAAAAGGAACTTAGGGAAATCTTCCTCCTTTTCTTACAATTCCCTGCAGAAAAATGCTTTGCTGCTAGAAAAATATGTCCTAGTTGGACCAAGATTTCATTCTTGTCAAAATTGTAAGTGGAATTTGAAAATGCATCACTCATATATCTTTTTGTTGCTTTACCACTGCCTTTTTTTTCTCCTAGGGACTCTCCCAAACTTTCTTTTCCTTACTTTTTCTGTGTTATCCTTCTTCAGGTAAAATGTCAAATCTTATAAGCCTGTCATGATGGAGTGGGACTAAATCTTGACTTTCAATTTTCAGGATAAAATTTCAGTTTAGCTTAATTTTTTTTTCTCTGAAAGTTTAGTGATAAAAATATAAAGTTGGTGGAAATGGAGGACAAAGATGGTTTCAGTCTCAGAATATTTCTCTCAGAAAAAAAGTTATCTGATTATGTCCTACAAAATCATCAATTCCATGACATTTTCTACCACTCAGGAAAAACAATGGTTGTCTTATTTCTGAATCACTTGTTTGTGAAGCTGTAGTAGGTGGTAGCTTTGCAGCTGGTCTGTGAAGACATGATGAGCAGTGAAACGAATGGTCTTTTTATTAAATTAAAAGTCCATTTTAGTTGGTCAATGCTAAGCATGCATTTTGTTCTACGAGAAATTGAGAGAGCTGCTATTTCTCTGATTCCAAAATTAGAAATATACAGTCTCCTACAATTTCATTAAATGCCTATAAAGCTAGCACTAACTTTCATTCTTCATCAAAAATATATCTATGCATCGAGTTCATCTTTTGACACAAATTGTCTATCAGCATTTGCCCACACAGTTCACATCTGTCTCTCAGATGTAGCCAAGGCATAATTTATGCTTAATTTACAGAAGAAAAAAATAATAACCATGTACAGGCATTTCAGAGTGTTACACATTCAGAAGCATGTTTAAAGCAGGCATCAATTGTAAAATATTTATTTGCTTTCTATTTCCCTTTAGATCTAATTGTAGAGCAAGGTTTTGCAGAGATGTAATACATGCTGCCAACAGGAGCAGCCATGTTACGTAAGACAAAGGTTTTTTACGAAATTCAGTAGATTTTTTAGCAAGATGACAGCTGTTTTTTCTTGGCATTAGTGATCACAAATCCCTAAGAGAATACTTAGGAGGCTTTATGACAATCCTGGCCAAAAACATAATTGAATGAGATCCACATTCACATTCTGCAAAAACCAATTTGCTGAATACTTGTCATGTTCCATAGTTCACATTGCCGCTTTCTGAAAACAAGAATAGACATCTCTGTCAAATGTCTGCCAAGCCTGTGTCATAACTTTAACAATAAACAGCAATCCGCAGTAGAAATGGCTGGTTGAGGAAACGAGCCACCTGATCACCTGTGTGGCAAACACCATGTGAAATGCCCAATGATTCCCTTCTTGTCTCCTCAGTGACCCAGTGGAAGGCCAGGACACACATCCCTTGCACTGGGATCTGCTACAAGGAGTGATGGCAGGTTTGCTCTGATGTTTCAGGATGTGTCCTCAGACAAAAATTCCACTCCTGATCCAGAGTAATGACCCAGATTGCAAATGTTAATGGGTAATCCAGCACCTGGACTGGGACTCTGAGGTTTCTGAAATTCAGCTCTGCTTATATCACTTTCTTGATTTCCGCCAGTGATGGAGCTCAACCCCTGTCGCCTGATGGGCTGTTGGCACTTGAGAGAACAGGACTGTGCCAGAGGCAGGTATTGCTACTGTGCCAACCATCGTTCATTTCGATTCATTTCACTTCTGCCATTCATTTCGATTCCATGACTTGAGTGCAGCAGAGCACTACAATGTCTGTGTCTTTGGACTTTGAGCATCAAAGAGAATGGATTTATTTGGGGTTTGGTTTAGACTCATTCTAATAAAAGAGGAGTATATGTCATCTTTGTGGTTATCCTAGAAACTGAGCTTTGCTAGGGGAGGAAGTGGGGTTGGGCTCTGGGGCTGGAAGGAAGAACACCTTCTCTCAGCCAGGTTTCTGCCAGGAGTATGGAAGCACAGCACAGTATCTATCCCCTCCTGGCACAGGGTGTTCTTTGGATATAGCTACTCAAATGGTTGAGAGGGAACATCACTTGCTGACTTATAGATTCAGTGGTAGGAAAGGTAGACTTTAGCCTTTATGACCAAGATTAGACTATGTTTGGTAAAAATATGAACAAGACCAATATATACCTGTGGAATAATACCTGTGTAAATCTGGGCTATGTGTATTTAAAAGGAATACATTTTCTAGATGAGTGTTATTCTGAGTGTGTCTCAAAATATATCAACTTACCTTACAGGATTCCTAAATGCTTTCAGGAGGCTCATCAGTGATAATTTGCCAAATCCTGATGCATTCAACCCAACCACTAGCAAACTAAATTCTACAAGACCCTCAAATACAGGTATATGCATGTGGAATAATCCTTAACCTAATGAGCAATGATCCTTGCAAAGCATAGGCTTTAGTTTTTCTGACAGAGTGAGTCCCTTGACAGTATTAGAATGTAAAAGGAGGGTTGAGAAGTATTTATGTGCTGGGGAGGTGTTAACTGCTGCTGAGTTTACAGCTGAAAATTACATTTTAACAAAATGTGGACAATTCAGTTTTTTTCTATCCACTCCTTTGCAAAAGGATAACAAATATTCAAATGGTAGTGCTTAAATATCCCCTGGATTTATGGATTATTGAGTTCTGAAAACATATTTTTGCTGTTGCATGCTGCAGATCTCTGAGAGAGAGAAGTGACATAGTGCGCAGTAGAAAAACCTTACTTAACATAAAAATAATAGATGTTGGATTCCAGAATGTGTTTCTCCTTATATTCTAGGGTTTTCTGCCATTAGATGAATTCTCCCATGAATCTGTCCCCCCTGCCCTCATTATCTTTTTTTTTTTTTTATGGGATTTTTCTTTTGGGTTGTTTCTTCGGGTTTTTTTCATTATCTGGAAAATATTTTTTTGTTATTTTCCAGATAATGAATGCTTTTTGTTCAGCACCTATGAAGTTACAGACCATGACAGTGACCATGAACAATGCCCTTGGGGGCAACCGCTGCAGAAGTAGCAATGGTTTCTTGTCTTTCTGAAGGTAAAATCTTGTAGCAATTTTCCTACCTGTTCCTGTCGAGTGCAGCCAAAAGATGGCAGCATTTTACTCAGCATCGGGGTGTAGCCTTGGGATTAATCACAGGCTGCGACTCAACACCCTTTCTGAGAGAAAGCAAAAAAAAACTTCTAATGGAGAAGACAAAATTTCATTTTAATCCTTGCTGAATATTAACCATACCAAAATGTGCTTATACTGTAAGTAAGAATAATTGTTATCGTATTTTTTTCAGTAGTTTAACTTAAAACTGTTGAACTATTATTTGAAGGTATTAGAATAAGATTTATTTTCTGCATTCTTTTGTGTCTCCCATCAGCTCACAGCTGTAGTCAGTCCTGAAATTCAATCTGATAATTTTGGACATGTGAAAGGAGAGATGTGGAAAATTTTGATAACTCCATAGGAGTTTTCTGCATTGAATTTCTCATGGGAATGGAAAGTTTGCTGCAAGTGATTATTAAACAAACAAAAATCTATATACGCTGCAGTGAAGCGTATATAGATTTTTGTTTGTTTAATAATCACTTGCAGCAAACTTTCCATTCCCATGAGATGCAGATCAGCATTATTTCAGTCACAGAAATGTAGAAAATGAGGAACCTTGTTGGAACCCTGGATGCTGAGAATTTTAAGTTTTCTGTGCTTAAAGACGCACAAGAGAACACTGCAATTGACTTGAGGCTATGGAGAAGGCTTCCAAAATTGATTAATAGCACTGGGATTACAGGTGTGTAGTTGGTTAGAAGTGTGTAATATCACAGGGTGGAAAACTTAAAGTTTGGGCTTTTAGAATATAGAAATAAATATAAAGCAAGATGGAGGTTTTAGGGTGAAGGCAGCTTGTTCTTCTTCCTTTTTCATGGGTTTGGGTATTTGGACAGAGAAGTCCACATTGTAGGCTTCCAAAGATCAGTTATTGGGTTAAAAGGGAAAATAATCTAAGTGTCCTTTCCTAATTAGATAATTTAGTCTTAAAAGACCTTATAATGAGATAGTTAGACATTTTGTGCCTTGCTAATGAAAGGTTGCAGAACTCATGGTTGTGAGGCTGTTTCACTGATAAGAAATAATAAACACCTGAGTCCAAACATGAACTATCATCTCAAGTGCCTTCAATCCCAACCTTGAGAATTCACAGCTGATAGAGTTATCCAGCTGCTTAACTGGTGCCCTCTTGGCATCCTTTACTTGGATATCTGCATAAATTTTTCCAAATGCCACAAAGCATTCCTGCAGGTGTGAAACACATTTGAAACCCCAGCCTGAAGTGACTCATGATGCACTAGAACTTTCTGTACACAATTGCCTTTGATTCTGGACCACATTATAAAGGGAGTTCAAACCCTTGCAACTAGCTTTCCAAACAGGTAGCTTAGCTGACACTATAAAACACATCAGGTTGTTTGTATCTTAATTAGTAAAAAAAAAAAAAAAAAAAGTCTTTTCTTTTTCCTCAAGGTTTTTTTCACCCCCACATTCATCAACGCTAATGGTTTTGCTAAAGTCCTTGCAGTTACTTTCCAGATGACATCTTGCAACCTCATGTAGGTAAACCAGCTAATCAATGCCTGGAATAATACATGCAGTTCATTAGTGTACTTAGATTTAAGGGTATTAGTGTGCAGTAGCTTGTCTAGCTTTGTCTGAAAGCCTTTCAGAGTTGCTTGGCTAATTCAGATGAAGAAAACATTCTTCTCAGGTCTGCTGTCACTTTACCTTGAGACTCCAAAAGCCTCCTGGATACTGACAGGCATTTTGAGGCCTATCAGAGTAATTAAAAGGGCTGAAATTTCAATTTGTAAATGCAGCCCTGATGTTGTGTGCTGAATATTTCATCTGTGATGCTGGTAGATGTCTGCACTTGTTGATATTGGATCAATAGAACAGTGCACATGCCTGCACTTGCAGCAATGGCACTCAGATTAAAACTGTTCAAGCAGTCTGGAACTCATAGATTATCCATTACCATCACTACAGAGGCCCCACAAGGACTGTGGGCAACAGGTTGTCACCAGCACCATGCAGTAAATCTTCTTGTTTCCTAGTTTTCGTCATCTTTTAAGACTAGGGAAAAAAATGCTTTCAGTTTAAAGCAAATGGCAGGCTGTTTTGTGCTGGAGAAAAAAATATTGCATGGGAATGTAAAGATCTTCAGCTGATCCAGACAGAATGTGAGAGACCAGCCAAAATTGCTTCAACTAACAAGCAATGGGTTTCAAACTTTTCAAGCATTCATTTTTTAAGATGTTACAAAAATAGGCCACTCTATTGAAAAGATTCTTCATATTTTATTGAGGGCAGAACTTTATTAAATATGATCACTGTGTGAAAAAGGCTCCTCAACCCCTATTATCTGTAAAACTTGTTCAAGTTTACATGATCACTACATCTTGGCTATAGAGGAACTGACAATAATCAAGGCAGAGGGGACCAATGGTGTGAACAATCATTGTCCTGAGGAGCAGAAGAAATTAAGGGGTCCTGTAAGTCCTCATTCCTTACCTGTGACCTAGCCAACATGATATAATCATCTGCTTTTTACTCCTTGAGGGGTATGACTGCAACCCCACTTTTCTTTGAGATAAAGGAGAAGAATATCACTCATGCACAGAGCTTTGGCCCTGTGAGGTTAAGCAGTCAGACCCTGGGCTGCTGAGGGGATGCTGGGGAAAACAAGCAAGGTCATGAGTTCCAAAAGGGTTAATAGGTCAAATTCAAGCAAAGAGATGTTAGAAAGTTTTCTATGCCATCCAATGCTTTTAATTTGGTTATTTTTAACCGTCAAAGTAAATCTGAGAGTAGCTGTGACTGTTAGTGACACTGAAATAACAGTCTCAGTGGAAGTAAAGTCTTGGCACATGGAATGAGTCAATCCACTTGAACATAATTCTCAACACAGAAAATATTGTCTAGAGATTTATTTATGGGAAGTGAGCATAAAGAGTCAGTCCATTTGGCCAGCCAGAGCCTCCAGTGGGAATGGAAGTGAAGCTGAATATTATGGTCCTCAGATCTCCAGCCAAAAACTGAGGCTTTCTTTACAGAAAGAGAGTGAACCTTTGGACCCCCCTCATTCTGTAAAGCAAAAGAAACACATTCTTTCTGCAGACTGGAGAACTGTTATTCTTCAGTGTGGTTTTTCTTCTGATTGCAACCTAATTCCACCATTTTCTGAATATGAATCACACCAGAGTTGATGGAGAACACATACACACTTGATGTAATTTGACCCACACATAATTATTGGAAGTCTTCCCCTGGGATCCATTGGCATGGCTGCAACCTGAGAAGGTAAAAATTTGAAAATAAAATTATTCTGAAACATTTTTCTATGTCACAGTCTTGTGCTCCTATGTGTATATATATATCTACTGAGTTCTATAATTTTGATTTGGCATAAAGTCTTAAAAAATGCCACTTATGAAGAAATCCTTGGTATGCTTAGTTGCAATTCCAAGCCTGACACCAAAACAAGTGGACAGAAAAATGAAGGAACTAACTTCTTCTTTCCAAGTTTTCATCTCACTCAGGTGTTGATTTAAGAGCCTGGTTTTCTTCCATCTGGAAAAATAAACTAGGTTGATGCATTTTTTCTCATTCCCAAAGTTTTATAGTGCACGTTTCAATGGGTTATTTTGTGACGAGCACTTCAATTTTACAAATTTCTCAGAACAACTGGAAAAAACTGACAGACATCTCCAAACATTCATGAAAGTCAGTAGATTTAATCCAGGATTTTCAATGCTTACATAGTCTGTTCCTCATTTGCAGCCTATTGCACCTAGAGTGTATTTCCCACTGGAACAGAAAGCAAGCCACCTTATATTTGTATGAAATATGAGTGCAGGGTGCCATAGGCATAGCAAAATTTCAGTGTTGGTTCTTGTTTCTCCATTACTTCCGCCCCTAATCATTTTAGACTACCAAAGAAAGAGGTGTTGCAATTCCACCTCAAAGTTCTACTGACTTCATTAGCAGCCTGAATATCCATCAGGAACAAGATTTCCAAAATTTCAATTTATCATGAAGAATAATAGCTGCTTTCTCTTGGTCTTCTCAAGAGGACTATCAGAAGAGCATCTGCAGCTTCTAATAAAAAGTGAAAGAGTACTGCTCCAGTTAAGTTGAGAAATAAAAGCTAGTAAAAACCTACTATAGATTGCTAAATTCCATCTGATTAGCAAGAGATTACATTTTCTTTTGCTGTCTCTCTTCATTTAGCTTTCCTCACAGTATTTGCATTAGCATTAACTAAAATGGGCACTTAACCAAATTACATGGTTTCAGTCATACATTTCTATTAAGATGAACTTTCTATAAGTTAGTCAGATGTACTCTTGATGATTTTGTGTGACTCCAGCTGCTAATTAAAAGTGGTGGTGGCCAGCAGAGCAGATTGAGATCATGTTTCCTGTAATGATCGATATTCTCCTCAGAAGCACTTTGTCCCTCCAAGCCTCTGCTGGAGTCATTGCTACCACTCCCATTGAACTGGATGGGGCAATCGAGTATGCTTTAAGAAAACAAAGTTTACATCCAAAGAAAGGCTTGACAGGACTTAGGCTGCAACAGCCAAATGTGTGAATCTGAGGCCTTCACTCCATATCCACCAAAACCAGAAGGTTTCCAAACACTCGTTTGATGGGAATTTTATCAAGCCCTCTCGGGCTCTGTTTCTGCATGCAGCCAGAGCAGTGCCTGTCAAGCAGTGAGTGGCTCACACTGGCCAGTGTCTCAGAAGATTGCAGTCCCTACACAGAGTGCAGAGATCGTGGGCAGAGATACTGAGCTGCTCATGGCACCAGCTGCACTGTCACAGCCTGGTTAGCACCACTGGGCCAGTTAGCCCTCATCACTTCTCCCTGAAATGGAGGCATTCACATGGAAGTCCCTTTTGCCTCAGTACAAGATAGTTGCTCTCACCTGAACAAATTCAGCTGGAGGAGCCTTCATCCAAGCTGACCTGTCCTTGGATTCCTGGATTCGTCCTTGAGGCTTCTTTTCCATTTACATTGAAGGGAGTACCATTTAAAACAAAAACAGAATCTCAAACCACTCCTCCATGAAATGTACGCTCTTCAAGCACCTTCTCTTCACATGTCCTGCTCCTTGCATTCCCTCTGCACTGAGGCAGAGTTCCAGTGAGAAGGTGGAGGTGCATGGTGTGGTAGTTGTTGCCACTTTCCTTGGCAGTAGAGGGCTCAACTTCAGTGCTAAACTGGAGCTTTTTACACCTTCCCTGTGATTCCTTTTTTTGATAAATAAATACCATTGTATGAGGTCATACCAGAAGCAGGTGAAAAATGTTCCTAGATCTGTATTTCCCCTTTTTCTTGCATGAGCTGTAGATGCTGAGTCTGCCAGAGGCACACACTGGCCTGCTTGCATGTCATTTCATGCCCTGCTGGCAATGTCACCTATTTGGCAGCATCCTGCCACCATAAAAAGCAGGTAATGCCAGCTGCTCTCCTGAATGCTTGGCGCTCACTCCAAAGAAGAGCACAGAAACATGTGCTGCTGTTCACAAACCTCTGCACCTCTGGCATCACATGGGCATTCAGAATATGGGTAACTCATGGAATACGGGACAAAGAGAAAAGGAATACCAACACTTTCTCTTTTCTGAATTTGAAAAGAAAACTTTTGACGTTCCTCAGCTCCTACAAATGACAGCAATGCATGCAGGAGGTCTGTGTTTGTGTTGCATTTCACATCAGGAGTGTGCTTTTGGAGGATTATCCCAACTGTCACTACTTAAGTGTGCTTCTGTTTACATTTTAGAGGGATCTCTCTTGCAGATGACTAGCATATCTAGCACACCTAGACCTCAATAGCCCCCCAAAATGCAAATGGTGTGTAAATGAGATACTCAAATCCAGCTGGTTCATTCTACAGGAATCTTTTCATTGCCCTCACTAACACAAAGCCAAAGCTGACTGCTCCCAGCCCTGACTGGGCACCTCAAGTGTCTTCAGCTCCACCAGTGCTCAACCTTTCCCACCATGCAGCTCTGTCCCTTTCTGGGGGTGAAAAAGCTACTGGGCAGTGACTTCACACCTAGGTTCTGCTGGGGCTAACCCTGCATTAGAAGCATTTATAACCTTTAAAAATAAAATAAAAAATAAATGTCACAAATGCCTTCATGCTGAAAAATTGGGAAGTTCTCAAATCAAGAAGATGCTCTGTATGGAAAACAATCTTTGTAGGAACTGGTCATCTGATGCATACTGCTCTTTAGCAGCCAAAGTTCTGGCCATAAAATTAGTTTGGGGATTTTTCATGATGAAACAGAGAAGGCAAACTTTAGGAACCCTGTTTGTTCTTTACATTTCTAGTTTATCTTAATCTAAATAGCAAATCTCATAGCTACTTGTTGAAATAATATATGCTAAAATTATATATTTCCTGAAAACCAGTAAAAAAGTGCATATTTGAAAATCTGATAGACTGTAGACATTTTTTTCTCTTCTTTGCTGGAGCCAAAAGAATGTTGTTTCAGGTTTTTTTAGCCAGTGCAATACAATACTATTGTTAATTTCTTCTGTCTAAAACAAGCCACCCTTAATTGAGTCATAAAATTTTCCCACTAAACTGTGGGAAACCATTTAGAACATAAGATAATAAATAATGCTGTAGAGACAAAGAAAATCAATTACCAGGGCCAGAACCATCAGAAAATATCGTTCTGGAATGACTCAACAACTTAATAGATTCCATTTCTGCTTTCCTTAGAAAACCTATTATTTCAGCTTCTCTCATGATGTGGTATAACTCAATCTTCAAATTGTTTGTTTTGACCCTTTGAAAAGGCTGAATAGACTTTAGGACTAGGCATCTGTGCATTTAGTCATAGGCCAGCTTTCCTCTTTTGCATAAATATTTCATCTTCCCATAATCTCTACCCCACAGAAGCAGTATAACTGAGGGATTGTATCCTTCCTCAGCCTTTTCTTACTTGACTATATAAACTGTGGATATCCATCCCCTCAGTGGAGTTTATTCTGTGGAACTTAAGAGCAGCATGGATGCATTCATGGGTTACTGTGCCTGACCTAATATGTCTCTCAGCTGGCACTATCACCCTTGTTAGATTAATTTCTGCTGTGTTCTTTTGACACAACATCTTCCCAAGAGTTTTGAAGTTTTCATCATAAGCAGCTTGCAGTATTGACACGATAGCTTTGATGTCTCACTTCCGTTCACCTTCCTGGCACCACCTGGGGGTGAAATATGGATGCAGACATGGATGGGAATCAGAATGGAATGACATGAAACTGATATCTGAAGTGAGACCAGAGGAGCATGCAGAGCTTCTGAAGTTCTGTGAACTCTCATCTCCTGTGAGAAACGTGTGAACACACATATTCTGTTCAAAAGGGCTGAACAGATGGCTTTTTTAACATTTATCTCTGTCAATATGAACTTAATTCTTCAAACGTGCAATAAAAATGTGTCTGCACTGTAAAACACAGAAAAATGTACTAGGATCATGTAAATAAGAGCAGTGATAACAGATGCATAAATAAACAGGATATCATGACATTCAATTTTCATTTGGGAGCTATATCAAAAGCTGTTCCTGTGGGAGACTTATCACATATAACAAGTCTTTACTAACCCATATAAATAAATTTATCTGGTTCCTAATTGCCTTGTTACTGATCTACGTTGGAAAGCTGCCATCTCAGAGAGCAGGCTTGGGCTCTCAGCACTATTACAAAGTTTCTGGCTTTGCACTGAGGTGTGGTGGCTCCTGAAGTCAGAGTCCATCCATACACAGATCAACAGAAGGGGTTTGATGCCTGAAATTCACAGCAAGTCCCCTTCTGATTGTCAGATGTTTTCACCAAAAAAACCCCAGTTTTCTGTATCATGTCTTGAATAATGGTGAATTCTCTCAGATAAATACATACACATGAAATTCAGTATTTTTTTTCAGTTAGCTGTCTCTGTTTAGAGTATTAGGTAGCTGTCTTCAAGACAATTCATATAAATTGATGTTGCAAATGCAAAACCAAAAGATTCAGCTGCAATAAACATGCCAACAGTATCAAACAGTCATATCAACAATGTGAGAACAGTGAGAAGAAGTAATAAATATGGAAAAACTGTCATGACTTTGTGCTTATACCATTTGTGGTCAGAGTTTTCAGTTCTTGTATTTTTCCCAACAGTAAGCATTGTAGAAGAGAGTCTGTAGGTATGACCTTATGTGAAGTGAGAAACTGAAATATTCAGGCTTTTCTTTCCTTGGGAAAGGAGAGAAAGAAACAGAGAAACATCTGTGTTTCCCTGGTAAGAAGGCATAAGGGATGTATGAAACTGCAGCTTGTGGCCTCTAATGGGACCATATACACTTGAGCATATAGGAAATGGTGGCTGGAGAAGAGATTGCTTGAAATTCATTTAAGAGAATTATGAGAGCCTGGAGCCAGAAAAGAGAGAGAAATTTGTAGTCCATCTCTTGTTATCTAACAATATCTGCATATTGATCTGGCTTTGAAAAACAAAGCCAGGACCTCAGCTGAGAAAGATTGCAGAGTTTGACACAAACATGCCTCAGTCATTATTCAGGTTCTTACATTAAGGACACAATCCCAGTTCAGAGAGAGCTGTGTGAGGCTGGAGCTTTGGGTAGCCTTATTATAGAAATAAATTCAGGAAGCCACTTGGAGCTCTGTCTCATGAGATCACCTTTGCAGAACCTTATACAAATGTACAGGAATCCACTAAATGTGAAGTGGCGAAAAAGAGAAAACAGACCCTTTCAGGAAATAATAATTCATAACAAAATCAGGAATAATTTAAAAATATTTTACCAATTTTAATAATTTCTTGTCTTCTTTCCTTTTCACTAATTTTTTTCACTATTTTGCTCTTGTTTTCTCTCCAGTTCTCTCTTCACAGAATGGGCTTATTGGGAAGATTCATTAAGGCATTAGAAGCTAGTGGATACTTGTATTTTTTCATTTGTTAGAGCAAAGTCAGTATATGAAATCTTATGAAAGATAAGATCAGTAATTGCTGTCACCTGTTACAAAGAACTTCCTGCAAGGTTTTCCTTTCTAAATTAAGAGGAGTGCATAGAAGAAAGAGTGCAAGTCAAAAAATATAGAGACAATTCCAGGAATGAAAAATAGAAAACAAAAGCTTATCAAACATTCTTAAATTTGCAAGATACTGTAGCAGACTCCATGGAGCTAGGGAAAGCCCCATGGAGGATGGAGACTTAACAATAGGAACTGCTAAGTCAGGATGAGATAGCAAAATAAGTTCCTGTCTCTGATCCCCCCCATCCCAAAGCTTATCCTTATAACCTAATAGGTCATTCTCCCTAACCCTTACTATTGGACAAGTTTGGATCCCCCTATACCCTATAAAAAGGGCCTGGTGTAGCCCATTTGACAGAAGAAGAGCTGTCTCTGAACCCTTCACAGACTCCCCCAATAAACCATCGCTGTGGAACCGCCAGGACCTCCTTCTCCTCTCTCCGTCTGCTGCAGCCTCCGCCATGGGCACCCTACCTAGCAAGCAAAGAGCTGATATCTTAAGAGAGCTGATAATCACTAAAGAGCTGACAATCACCAAGCTTGCTAAAAGGTAGCCTGCGGCAATGGCCACGAGCTAACTGGGCTTTCGGGCACTCTGTCTCTCTGAGGGACTGGGCTCCCGGACCATCCTTACATCGCTCGATAGTAAGGCCAAGATCGAGGCTTTATTATGAGATAGTCTTTGTCAAGCACCAAAATGTCGTCGTTTGTAATTAATCTGAATGCTTATGCGCTAAGGGATCTATGTTCAGCTGAAATAAAGAAAAACAGATGCTAACTCAAATATAAACACTGGCATGAAGAGCACATGTTCTAAAAGCTAATTCTATCCTTTGCTTCTCCTTTGGGTGGTGTAGCTGGGACCACAAAGGGCTCAGATTGAACATAAGTATATTAGCTATTTATGCTCAGCTTGTCCTACAGTGTTCCCTTCTCTGGCTACATTGCTTGCAGCTCTTAAAAATCATCCCTTTGACTAGGAACTTTATGGTTAGCATGACAATCTAATCTACATGAGAGCACCCAGATAAGGTGACACACCTCATCTAAGTAAAACTGTTATGGGGAAGTCTAAGAAAATGTCTTACAGGTCATCCTGCCAAGCTCAGCAAAGTATCCTGAGAAACTGGTTGGTGCAAAGACACGGGCCCAGCTGCCTGAGGAGAACTGCATCACGGCAGTGGAGCCGGCTTAGGTTTAGTTTCTGACCAACTATGCTTTGTAATTTGTAGTTTGTGAGTCAGACACACAGAGGATAGATGCTGCATCCAAAGCTGTGGCAGCTGTTAGAAACAAAGCCTGGGATGAATTTCTTTAGGTCTGTCACCCACTATGATAAATTCAGGCAGCTGAACCTGCACACATTCCCTTGCAAATGACAGCTGACATTTCCTAACACTATTACATGGGGAAATCATGACAGATGGACAATCTTGTCAGGAGCAGCATTTGCTCATTTGCTTTCTGCGCTACTGTGTTGAAATTCAAGATGACTTGAAAAAAAACAGCTATATTAAAAATGTGCAAGTTGCAAATCTGAACACTTCAGAAGTTTCTAGTGTCCTTATGGCCCCTTCCACATATGAACCACTATAAATCTTTAGTTACATGCTCACACACTGTTTTTCACTGAACCTCGTGTTGGGCAGTAGCTGGATATTCAGTGTTTCTCTTTCTGTCATTCAGAGAGACCTAGTTTAACACATTTCACCCAAACTGAACACAGAAAATTGTACTTGATGAACCTGTGATGTTCCCACCATTGTCACTGAGAGTGACAGAGAATGACATAAGTTTTAACCTTGTTTCAATGATCTTTTTCTTTATTTAAGTATTCTTTATTTAAAATGGGGAAATGAGCTACAGGCAGAGAGTGGTCAAAGTCAGCAAGTGTCCATCCAACTGCAAGAGTCCTACTTGAGATTGATCTTGTCTTGTAATATTTTATTATCAAGCACAGTCCACCTGTATTGCTGGTACAGTTCATGTGTCCTATTTTCTCTGCTGTGATTCCCAGGACACTTCAATTATTCATTGTGGGACTGACTTAATGTAGTATCTTGTACCAATTAATGTCAGTAGCTTGTCAATAGCAGTTGGAAGTTGCCACTTCTGTAATTCATTTAAGAGTCTTCCTAACAGTGCTTTGTACAAGGTCTGCATCACCTCCCTCCTCAGAAGCTGATGTTTTAATGGCATCTTCTATGAAGGGCTAAGAAATAAATGTGCACTGACTTTTCATGACTGTCACCCTCCAGAATGGAAGCAAGGAAATGCTAACATGGCATACTTCATTGCCACTGCCTGTGCCAGATCTGCTACAGACATGTGCAATCCCACAATGTCAGAGTCTTGTTTTGACAGTACAAAATATTTTCAAAGGGTGCTTTGCCCCACGTTCTTTAGTCTTAAATGAAATTTAGAACTTCTGGTTTGGAAATTCTTATAATGAAAATTAAATATAATCTGAAAGTTAGCCAACATTTTAAACTTAAATGGCTAAAAATTTTCTCTTACCCACATACAGTAGGACACTCTCATGAAAGAAAACATAGTGAGCATTGTGAAGCACAGCTTCTTCCGAAGATGGAATTCTTCATTTTACATTCCTACAGAGCATGCTGCCTGAACTACCAACACTTTCTGTGCTGCAGAACTGAGCCTGCCCAGAAGCCAGCCTTCTGAGCACAGCTTCTCAAAGGATCTATGGTTTCTGTTTTACTCAAACTCAAGCATCGGGAGGTGGAGTTCACTTATTCAAACATAGTATTACATTTCAACTTTCCTGCTAGAAGCCTGAAGAATTCCACAAGGAAACTTTACCCCTACTATAATCTTTTCAACTCAGCATTTTCTACCAATTCATTTCAAAGGAAATTACTCTCCCATTATTATTATTTATTGTCTTTCATTTGTGTGTTTCTCTCATGTTTTTTTCTTGTAAGAAAATCTAGTATGGTATCCTTTCTCAACCCCCCAGGAAACTCCAGTACCTTCTGAGTACACCTGGTTTTCCCATTCCTTTTTTTCCCTGTTTTTGCCTACCAAAGCCTGTGAGCCTTCATATGAATTAAATTCCATAGGTGAAGGTTTTGTTCTCCTCTTGTGGTTTCTGGTATAAAGAGTACTGTATACCTTAATTTAAAAGAACTTGTACTATTTATTTCCAGGTGTTTTTTTGAGTATTCAGCTGCTGCTTGAGGAGGAAAGTCAGACAAGAAATCAGGGGCAGCTAGACAGTGGTTGAACATGAGGCACCGCGTGCCCAGGTGGCCCCAAAAGCCAATGGCATCCTGGCCTGTACCAGCAATAGTGTGGCCAGCAGGCCCAGGACAGGGGCACTGATGCTCCTGTACTGGTGAGACCTCACCTCAAATCCTGTGCTCCGTTCTGGGTGCCTCATGACAAGAAAGACACTGAGGTGCTAGAGTGTGTTCAGAGAAGGGCAGTGGAGCTGGTGAAGAGTCTGGAGCAGAAGTCTTATGTGGCACTGCTGAGAGATCCATAGGGTTTTCTGCAGGTTTTAAAGAGATGGTGACCTTTAAGTCCTCAAAACTTCTTTGGAGTTGTAGAATATGAGAGTTGATAATTTTGTTAAGCTCATCTTAAATTCATTCCCATGTACTTGCAAAACACTGGTACAATCTTTAATTCATATTTCTCTTTCATCCTCTGTGACTTGCACAAATTTCAGACGTTGGTTTGCAAAGTGCTGCAAACTGGGAATCTTGCTGTGGTTTTTATCGAATTAGCATCCTGCTTTGAACTATTAAATTCATACTCCACACTTCAGTGTCTCATTCAGAGAGATTTTCACAGTATTTAATTTGGCAAGTGCTTAGAGATTTACTACTCTTAAAAGAGAAAGCCCTAACTTTCATAAATAATTGTGAAAACCCCTACCTTTTCCTGTCCAGAAGGCAGCACTCTGGAGCTGTCTTTGCAGGTATTTTTGCAGCTTCTAACAATGGACTGCATGGATACAATCCCATAGGAGCATTCCCCAAAACTGCAACTTAGAATGGACTATGCTTAAATTGAGTAAGTTCAATATTTAAAAAGTTTAAGGACTCTATGAGGGTCAGTGGCATCACAGTGTCCATTTTGCCCTGATTGTATTCACAAAATGAGACTTCTTGCCATGTGAACAATGGTCCCTTTACTTTCTTCTTTACTGTCTTAGCATCATGGAATAGTATTAGCAGTTGTGCACCTTTTTTTTTTTTCCCTTTGAGTGCAAACAAGAGATTTAGATGAATGATTGGAGTCTGTGGGGCATGACTTCAGCCTAGTGTGCTAGAAGAAAAATCAAGAAACAGCTAGAAAGTGGCCATTTTATTTTTCATCGTATAGTATTGATTGGGGGGAATACATTTTAGAATTATGCTAGTAAATATAAAGAGAAAAGGCAGAAACATTACCAGGAATTCTTCAATATTAGAAAGAAAATTATCTATCCATTTGCTAGGGAAAAAAAACCTCAATATGACTTGTCAAGATCACTGTCCATGAAGGCAGAAGGCGTATCATGGAGAAATGGAACGGAGGTGCAAAAGGTATATTGACAAGCTGGACAAGAAGGTGAGAATTGGGGTATCATACCAGTCCCAGTGAGAGAACTGGGCATCTACAGAGGTTAAATGGAGAGCAGGAAAAAGGTGAGAATTGGGGTATCATACCAGTCCCAGTGAGAGAACTGGGCATCTACAGAGGTTAAATGGAGAGCAGGAAAAGCTGGGACTGCAAAAGAGGGAGAAGAGGTGAGCAATAACAGTGGAGAGGGGCTGAAGAGAAGACATCAGGAAGAACTGGGACTGAGACAACAGTGTAGACAAGGAAACAAAAGAAGCTGAGATGCCTTCTGAAGGTGTTGGTGAAAGGAAGAAAGAATAAAAGAAGAAAATGTGTATATGAGACAGAGGGGGCAGGCAGAAAGGGCCTGAGAAGTGATAGGGCAAAAAAAGAACTGGCTACAAGAGGACACAAGAGCTGGAAGAAGTAGAGGAGAGGAGCTAGAGGAAATAAGACTGGAACTGGATGGATAAGAAGAGCAGTATGGCCAGGGGGAGAGAAGGGCATGGTGGAAAGGAATCAACAGAGGAATACCTGGATAATAGCACACCATCAGTTAAAATCTAGAGCTGGGCTGTGACTAGAGTATGTCTTCTCTCCTGTCTGTTGAGTGCATATGGATTGCCTTCAATGAAAGCCAAGATGTGACAAATCAGTGCAAAGCCACATCCAGCAAGAGGCTACATTTTAGCTGGGTGAACTCCTGGATCCAGGCAATTGCAAGTATTCTGACATCCACGATTTAAATGCAGCCTCTCTATGTTCAAATGGCCGAAGTCCCTGTTGTCAATCTGAAGGCTCAAAACTGTGCTGCTGCCACAGGTGAGTAGAAAAACTTAGTAGAAAGAGGTAAAATATACTGATTGTTTTCTGAGAACATGATTGTTATGGCAGTCAAATATCTTCATGCAACCTTACAACAAAATTAATGTTTCTCATGGAAACTCATTTTGAGTCCCTTGTATTAGGAACAAAATCTTAAAAATTTAGTATGGTAAATTTTCATATCATAATTATGGAAAGTGTTTAGTGCATTCATAGTGATGAGGTTTCACAGTGCTCAGTTCAGCCTGATCTAAAGGGCTGAATGCAATTTTGAATGCAATTTTCATTTAGTTCGTTTTTAAACAGAGAATTCAGCCTCATGTCAGTACATCAGCTCAGAAGAACAAAGGCATAAGTTCACAGCACCCAAATTGTATTGCTACACTGTTGGTCTCTGCTGTCTAGTTACCTTTGTTTAAAACTGAAAGTGGAACATGATTATAAAGGATCAGTAGATTCAGTGAATAAATTGAAACTCAGTGTGATAAGAAGCTCTAAAAGGAGCACATTATTCCAGCTACTTGGATCACAGCCAACAACACTCTTGAGTGCTCCTCGGAGGAACTCATAATCATAGAGCACACAAAACCATCCAGGTGAACCTATTTTAGTTACCTCCTAGCTTCTCAGGAGGGCAATTTCTTAACATTTGAAAGATTTTGATTGAGACAAGAGGTCATAGCCTATTGTCTCAATTTAGACATTAAGTGGTAACTTAGGTGCTGAATGAGGCATAAGCAGGCTATAGCCACAGCTCCTGTTGGTATCTGAAGTTCATCCTGGTGTGAGAAAGGCACACAAGACAAGAAATGAGCTCAGCGAGAGCAATATCTACAAGCAAATGACAGGTTTGAACTCTGGCACAGTAGTTCCCCAAGAAAAGGCAAAACCGGAGCCTGAATCACTTTTCAGAAATTGACTCATCACTTGGTTAAAAACTGCAAATTCAGTGGGTAAGCTGAAGCACCATCTCATAAGCAGCCACTTATGAGATAGTGTTCCCTCTTTCTACCTGTCCTTTTCTCAGCAGCAGATCAATCAGCCTAGGCTAACTGAGGCAGAAATTATTATTTTTTACAGAATCCAGCTGGACAGGCTATACAGCCACTTGCTGACGGTGAATTTAGTTGCAAAATTAAGCTAAGACAGTTTCTGTCATGCCCTGCCTGTTCTAACACAGAAAAATCTTATACTGCTTTGCTGACCAGGGTGACACAATTGTTGCACACAAATGTGCCCATTACCTTCCAGATGTTTCTTCTGAAGTCTGGCTGCCACAGGGACTCCAGCCCAACACTTCTTCCTTTTAGTAGAACATGTTTTTTCAAGATTTATGGAAGATAATCTTACCTCTGCTTGTATAAATAATCTGAGGGATGAACACATTCTTCCATGCCTTGTGCTCCTCTGGAAATAAAATAAATTACTGTAAATGTATTTCTGTACACTCCTCATGTGTTTCTGTATGATCTCCTCAAATATGGCCATCATTATTTTCTAGTTCTCTTGTACTGAGACTATTAAGAATAACTGTAAGATAATTTGAATTGACTATTCTAGATGTGCTCTTAAAAGTGGAGAGTTTTTCTCCCAGAATGTCTGTTATCTTTGTTTTGTAAAACCTTCTGGGCAAAAGAAGGCATCAATGGCAAATTTAATCTAGATCAGAGTTCCCTCTTATGAGCCAACTTACAAAACCACCAGTAAAAGTCAGAATTTCTGGATTTCTGCCTGATTCTTTTCCAGTACTCATGCAGAAAAAAAGGAAATACCTTGAACATTTTAAATAGTAGTAAGGGGCCTTGGAATGGGCTGTGTATGTAGGAGAAGAACAATTTACTCACTGATTAACCAGAAATGTGCAGTGGCTACCAAGTATAAACTTGTTATCTGTCAGGTACTTAAATGGACTCATTTCTGTTCTTGACATACTTCTACTTGTTCCACTGCTTTCATACATTGTAAGAATTCTCAGTGAAGATTATGCTTTCTTACAGGGATAAGCAGCGGTATAAAAATGAGTATAAACTTGTTCTGGGAAAAAAATTATTTTAAACAAGTGCATTGTGAGCTTTCTCATGGAAACAAAGAATCTTGTAAAAATATACTCACCAAATATCATCACACTTTGTGTGACAATTGGAAAGTATTTAAATTCAGAAGAATAGTGATTGAATAGCAATTTAAAAAGCAATACAGCTTTTTGTGAAAGAAGTGGGGGAAATATTACTTTCAAGTGGAAGGAGGAACAGATATGAATTAAAATCTGCAGTTGAGAGTAACAGGCTATTAAAGTATACTGTATGCAGATACAACCCAAAGACAAGGCCTACAGGTTAGAAATTGGAGTTCTTTCAAGCCCTTGTTTTGCTGACACTGTGAACAGAATAATCAATATGTCAGGAAGCAGCAGTAAAGCCATGGGATGCAAAAAAAAAAAAAGAAGAGTGACTTTTTTTCCCTAGGAGGACAAGTTCAGACATCTGAAGATGTTTACCAGTTTCTGTGGAGTCAAAGGATTATACCCGAGAGGGAGAATTAGGAGTTACTATTTGAGAACAGACTCTGGGGACACAAAATATCAAGTCACATATGTAAAATGGAAAAGATCACCCTTTCATTTATTAACTTTTTAAGCACTGTCAAGCATAGATGCAGGTTAGTGGTGTAATATGGGGTTGGCATCCCCAGAGAGAGGGCCTTGGATCCCACCACCAGGCAGATGAAAATCATCATGATGAGACCAAAATTCGCTAGAAAAGTTATAAATAACCTCATTTTTATCCTATAAAAGAGACTGGTGACTCAGGTTGTTCTGCTAGATGATTTATGATCTACTCTAGCTAGAAGACAGAAATATTCTTTATGTGTATGCAATAGATTCTTAAGGCAGGAGCTGAGCTCCTTTTCCAATATCTTTTCCTGTTGTTAGACAGGACATAGGCTGTGCATTTAATTTCTGCTGGATTAATACCACAATGTGGATTACATCAGACTTCTCTTTAACAGCCATTTGGTGTCAGAACGTTCATTAATTTTAGATATACAGGAACTGATGCAGACAAGACAGGTTTCTTCTCTGCTTGAAAAATAAAGTGAAGTTCATGAGAGGAACTAAACCAAGTGAATGCCATTATTACAGGAGAATTAATGAGACATGCAGGACAAACCACAGACATAAAGACAAAGGACTTACAGACTAGATAAAGAATTGTCAGTCACAGATGTAACCTGGCTAGCAGTTGAAGAAAATAATGAAAAGCCAAGTGCATTTTGCTTTAAAAACCACATCAAATATTAATATATTTTCAACTCCTGTCACACTCTTTCCAGGCTTTATTTTGTCATAGGCAGAGACAGTGTGATGTAACCTGACAATGCCTGAAAAAACACAGCATGTCAATGGCAAGGCATTCCATTGAAGAGTAGAGACAAATATCTGCAAGGGATTGTTGGTGTGACGGTGCTTGCTCCATTTAGGAATGTCCTGTAAGGGATATACTCATTATAGTTCTGCCTTAAAAGATGTAGCATTAATTGGAGAAAAAGGAGAGGTTGAAGACCTTTAGTACCTAGAGATGGCATCAGGAGACCTGTCCCTAAAATGTTGTCAAACAGCATGAGCTACAGATGGGGGGATTATGTGAGAAATGCGCAACTGGAAACCAAAGTTGCCACTTTGGCCACCTTTGCAGTGCTAAATTTTACAGTTTTTAGTGCTTCTGGGAGCTGCCTGAAATGTCATTGGGTGAATAGTTTCCATTTCTTGAAAGCCTGTTTTTTGCTTGGGCCAGCTCTTGGTAGAACATGAATACAGCAGAATGATAAATCATTTTTAAAAATGCACTGATTCTCTCAGACAGGAATTTCAGAAACCTGAAGCAAACAGTTTAAAGCACAGCAGTACTGGAAATCAAGGCACTAACTGAGCCTCCAAACTCCTGTTGGAAACCTGGCATTTTGGTGCTGTAGTCACAGAAAAAGCAAAAGCTTGATTAGGTCTAAGCAGCAGGATATGAGATGGTATTTGCGAAAAAAAAAAATTCTGGCATACTCTCATTGCCAGACCTCCATAATGCTCACCCCAAAATACTAATCCTGGAGCTGCAAAGCTCATAAGAAATATTCTCATGCTGTACACAGAGGTGAATATATGCCAGAGCCATGACTCTGCTGTGACACAGGGAATTAGATTTGACTGTGGATAAACATCAACAGAAAGCTGATTCTCAGAGGGGTGCACAATATAATGAATCTTCTGCCTCTGGGCTCCTTAGAGCATCCATCTCCATCGTGCTCCTGGTTACATACACCCACTCTTCACTTAACAATCATCACAATCAAAATAACACAATGTTGCCTTATATATTTTCTAAAGGAACTGAGATTCCTTTCCTCTCAAGAAAAATTTTCCCTCTCCCTTGTACTGAGCTGTTCAAATATGGTTTGGCTCACAGGAGCAGAGCACAGCCCAGAGGCAAGTCTTGTCAAAGTTTGGTTTACAGGAGGTGGGAAAGAAGGTACCTGCTCAGCAATATCTGGGGGAAGAATGGTTGTTTTGTTGACCACTCTCCTGCTGTGATAGCTGCATGCTTGTATGAGTTTACCTATATGCACACAATTCTCTGAGGTATAGAAAATTTAATCTGTTGTTACTGCTCATGTGCTCTTATGGCACATTTGGAGGCAATTCTGCTTAAAACTGCTTAGATAAATACAGATGCATTGGATGAATATTACAGGGGAGAAAATCCTCTTCAACAATTTCAAAATAAAGCTATGCTTTTTATTGCCCATGCTTGGTTACCTATAACATTTCTTATAATGTAATGGAATTAGACAAATAAAAGTTTATGCCTTCTAATTTCAACTCTCAGACGCTGTGAAGAATTTAAAGCTACAAGCATATCCAGGAGAATCAAGTCAGGGAAGGGGACTGGGATGAAGAGAAAACAGATGTGCTGTGGTTATACATCATCCCATGTTTCCCAATGATATACAGTTGTATCAGAAAACTACTCAGAGGTCATAAATGCTTATTTCATCAGTATGCAACACTGAAAGCATGGACACATTATAATGAGCCACTAGGGAGTGCTGGAGGAAAACTCAATATCGAGGAATATAATAGAGTTTTCCCTATCACAACAGTACTGTATTTTGCCTTTTAGTTTTAGGTTGTTTAGTTGATTGTTTGTTTTTGTTTTTTTTTTTTTTCTTTTCTCCAGAGCCTGGATTAATTAGCTAGACACTAATTACCTGAGCCATTTCCTGCACAGCTGTAAATGGGTAATGTATTACTCCCTCAGAGCAGCACTTCTGTAACACATCTGTCATCTACAATGACTGCAACTGCAAAAAACATTGCAGATATTATTGTTATTACTCCCAAGTTTATAATCAACGGTTGGTCTCATTTTCTACATTTGAAAGCCTATCAGGTAGAGGACATCTGTACAGAAAAGAGATTTATTTACATAGGTACTAATTGTTTTGATGCAAATATCAGTAGCAGACCAACAGTATGGAATTATCTTCTGCTTCATTTATTTCAGAGGTCATTCATCAGCCATACATCTTCAAATGCATATATTTCCACTGCCTGGCTTTCAGTCTTAAAACCAATTGTGTGTTTTAACTGGTTACTCAGATGCAACAAGCAATATTTCAAGATTTTATTGTCTCTCCTTTTCTTTTAAGCTTTACAGAGCACTGGTAGTTTTTCAGGACAAAGAGAAAGCAGTTTTTGTCAGGTTGAGCACAAGTAAAACTGAATACATTGGTTCCTAGACTGAATATCCACTGCCTCCAGCTGAGGGAGAGCTTCTGTCCCCTCACATACTGACAGCCAAGGCTCATGCCAAACCCCAGCTCACCCTCTGAATCCACACAAAGTGTCCTCCATGCTGTTCATCCTCATGAACATGTATGCTGCCCTGAAAGCTAAACTCCATCTCTCTGACCCCTTCAGGCTTCTCTACAGCAGGCATTTGTAGGGACAAGAAGCACACTCAGCAAAAAATTCCACTTTTCTTTAAAGTTTCTAGAGCATTCCTCCAGTTATCAAGTGGGGAAACCAAAAACAGTGCAGGGCCATCAACTCTTGACATGCAAATTTCCTGACAGAAGAGAAGCTTAGAAATATTTAGAGGTATTTTCATTCACAAAATGTTCTCTAATTTTCTAGATTTTATCTGAATTATTCATATCATTTTTCACTACCCAAGAATAAAAACACATGTTTTGAGTTATTAGCAGAGTGTGAGAAGAAGCCTTTTGAATTCCAAGAAGACTGACCTGTTTTAAACTCAAATGTCATTTAATTCCATTTAGAAATTAACTTTCTCCAATGAATGTATTTATTGACATGATATTATTTAAGTTCTGGTGGGAAGTACTGTGCTTTTCCTTGCAACAAAAATAAGAGTTTTGCAGTGACAATCAGTGAGACCACAACTTTACAACTGGTACCAAGTAGACTACAAGAAAATGGACCAGGATTACATGCTGTGCAGCACAAAGGGCCAAATCATGACAAAACTAAGTTCACACACGTTACAAAAACAGGAGAAAAAAAAATCAAAGAGGAAGACACAAATTTGAGGGGAAAAAATGAGAGACATGGCATGGATACTTAAAAAAAAAAAAAAAAAAAACTTTGCCAAAGTGAAAGCCACCAAAACACATGGGATGCCATCAAATGCAGGGGCATGCACCAAAGCTTGCCAAAATTGATCCCCTCTGAAGGTTGAGATAGAAAGAAGGACTTATGAACACTCTGGAATGGAGATACCATCAAAGGAAATGAAATTAAGGAGAAACAAAAATTGTGAAATTTAGTGACTACAAGAAAATGGACCGGGATTACATCAGGTGCAGTGCAAAGGACCAAAGTGGGCCCAAACTAACCTCACAGATGTTGCAAAAGCAGGGGAAAAAATCAAGGAGGAGGACACAACTTGGAGGGGAAGATATCAGGGACATGGCATGGATACTTAAAAAAAAATTGCCAAAGTCAAAAGCCATGAAAAGGCCTGTATGCCCACAAGTGCAGGGACATGCACCAAAGCTTGCAAAATTGATCCCCGCTAAAAGCCGAAACACAAAAGAAGGACTTAGGAACACTCTGGAATTCAGATACCATCAAAGGAAATGCAATTAAAGGGAAAAAAAAAGAAAATTGGGAAGTTTAGCAACTACAAGGAAATGCATCGAGATTACATATGGTGTTATGCATAGGCCAAAACAAGGCAAAACTAACCTCACAAATGTTGCAAAGTCAGGGGGAAAAATCAAGGAGGAAGACAGAACTTTGAGGGGAAAATATCATAGACATTGCATGGATACTTAAAAAAAATTGTCGCCAAAGGGAATGACATCAAAAGGCATGGGATGCCATCAAGTGCTGGGACATGGACCAAATATTGCCCATTTGCTCCCCATTGAAATTGCGATTCTGTTTCCTTTTCCCAAAGGAAACTTCATTTCCTTTCGGGAAGGGAAACAAAATCTTGTGAACCTGAATAGAAAGTCTTAGAAACGCTCTGCAAAGTTTATAGGATCAAATGAAATTCAACTGAAAAAAAACCCCAAAAGAATAGAAAATTGGGACATTTAGTGACTACCAGAAAATGATCTGGTAGGAAATCAGGTGCAGTGCAAAGGGCTAAAACATTCCAAAACTAAGCTCACAGATGCTGCAAAAGTAGGAGAAAAAAATCAAGGAGAAGGGCAAAATTTTGAGGGGAAGATACAAGAGACATGCCACAGATACTGAAGGAAAAAAAAAAGGTACAAAGAACAGCATGGCAGAGAATTTAGATGGTTTAATTATAGCCTCCAAATTAAGGAAAATACATTGTAATTGCTCTATTCCATTGACAGTCATGGACACACTGCTTTTTATTCTTGAGTCTATACCATAAGCCTAGGAGAACTCATGAAGTAATAAAGTGTAATGTTTAAAGTTTTTTTTTATATTTTTTCATGGAAAATCCTGCCTTGTGGAGGATTAACAATAGATAACAAGCATTTGTCAGCAGATTGTCACTGGCCTCCAAATACACAATAAGGCTTTGATTTGGTTTAGTGCATGCAGTTTAAGTGTTCAGAATTTTTATGCATGATGTTCCTGGAAGAGATGTGTGTGGACAAAGAACTGTGCCCTCACACCTTTCACACAAAACACATTTCTGTGTTTCACTGCCCTGAGAGTGTTACATGTTTGTTACAGCTGCTAAGGATGCTCCAGGTCCTTCAGCTGTGGAACCTTTTTCCAGGCAGCGTCTGCTGGCACTGAGGACTAAGTCTTCTCCTTAGATGGATTAAAACACGTGGGCAGAGCAGCTTAAGTATTGCCTAGACTTCCCATCTAGTCTTTCTCTCCACCTCCCATGAAGCCTAGGAAAAAAGCTCTCAAGGTGTTGACTGTGTTGTCGAAGTCAACATTTGGGCTCACATAAAAGGAGCACAAGAAGCAAAAAGAAAGCATAAGTACAAGACAGCCTATGAATGTGAAGAATAAAAACCTGCAGCATATAGCTTGTGCCTCCCTGTGATAGAAGGTAGAATAGCTACCACAGTACACAGTTTCTTATACATGGCTGGGAACTCAGATCCTGCCATCCCTGAAATCTGCTTCACCTTATTTGCGCATTTTTCCAGCCACTCCTGCTGTCAGGTGTGTGACCAGTTGTCCTTTCCAGTCTGATTCTCCACCAGCTTGTCCTTCAACCTCTGGCTTGTGCCCCCAAATTGTAACTTCCCACTCTTGTTTATGGAAACAGGTGGGAAGCTGGGGTTCCTGAGAGAGAGTTCAGTCCTGGATGCGCAGATGCCCACAAATCCACAACATATGCGTCACTTGAATACAGGTATTGATTGAAGGGTAAGAATAAATCAAGGTTTACACCTAACCCATGGCTATACAAGTGATGTCTGTGACGCACAAGGGGATTGCTTTGGTTGGTTTTGATAGCTTCTATGGTTGTTCCATGCCATAGCTGCCAATCTAGAAGAGCACTGGTTTCCTCTCTGTCCCACGTCAGGTCCTAAGGCATCTTAGATGACTCCAGGCTCCTACACATGGCCAACAAAGACCCTAAAACAGAGAGTCAATGGAGAAGACATCAGACTTCAGAACTGAGTTGTTTTTCAGGCTACACTGGCTGGATTGGCCAGACCTGTCCATATGGAGAGTGCCAAAACAATGAGCTTGGAACTCTCCTGCACAGAGGTTGTTACAAAAAAGTGTGTTAATCTCAAACAAATCTCACCAAAGGGATGTCTCCAAACCTGTGCTACTGACAGTTAGTTATGCTTTGAGCTGGGGCATCACAGTCCCATAGCTGAACAAGTCACATGCGCTCTGTGGTGCGCTGTGCCCCCCTGGCTGTCCCAGCACTAGGCAGAGATGTGATGCAGTCCTTTGGAAGTCAAGTTAGTACAGAAGTTATCTATTTTCAACTTTTATCACAGCTTTAGGATTCTTACATTTGAAACTATGCAGTTGTAAGGAACAAGGTAATTCACTTGACTTTGCTAGTTCTGTTGATACTAGAAATGCAATCAGCTCTGCAAACAGCTGGGATCAGCATAAGATGTGAATTTCTAGGCTCTGGAAGTAAATTTTTAGCATGTCCGTTCTTGTAGAACTTTCCATTTCATCTGCTGTATGTGACACAAATGAGGTAACACATAATAGTTCAGAAGTGCAGTGGTAGAACATGAATACTATTCTATACAATACAGAGCAACAGGATGGTTTTAAATATAATCATAATTGTACTTAGTGAAATAAACCATTAAATTGTAGATTGGCTTTCAAGTGCTTCAGGATAACAAGTTGCCACCATCAACACCTGGCATTATAGCATTTTATAAAAATATAAAAAGACAATTTTTATAAATGGTGAATAATGAAATTACTAGAAAACCAGAGTGACACAGAGTTTCCTATTCTACACAGTATTTCCATGCAATCAAGACCACAAACAAAGGTCCTCCACAAAACAAATGAGAAACATGAACAACTTTGGTGATGGTTTCCTTTGACCTATCAGTACAAGTGCTGTCATGCATATTTCAATTGCAAATCACAAGTCTGCAAAGTAAAGAAAAAATCTATTATATGTGACAATGGAACAGTGCTGTACACTTAACAGCCAAAGGATTTATTCCGTCTTTACCTAAGAGCACTCCTAAAAACACTGTCTATAATCCTCCTGCTTTGGGGACCTACATTTGGTGGGATAATCCCACAATGCATTTGTCCAGCCATGTGATGTCAATACTCTAAGCTTAATTTATGTAAGACTTTTTTATCCAGATCCTATGCAAATGCATGAACCAAAAGATTTTGGGTAAATATACGTATATATAAAATACATTTCAGTCATGCTTGAAGTATGTTGAGTTTAGGACTGCTGACCTTGGGAGATGCTTTGTATTTCTGATTTCTCATGTTAGACTAGGAAAGCACTGGTATCTCCATAAGAAAAGTATTTTAACCTTAGTATCCAAATGCAATATTAATGTGTTTCACTTTTCATAAAATTATCAAACCCTTTGGACTTGGTTTTCCATGGGAACATCAATGTCAGTATTTTAAGGCCAACAGGGATTACAGGATGCAAGCATGCATGTAGGAATTTACTGAGAAACAAAACAAGCCCCCATTGTAGACAACACTTGCATTCAATGCCCCATTCTGGGTCATCTCAAGAAATTAAAAAGCTCTGGGCTCACCTCCTGTGTAGGCACCTGTGCAAACAACAATCTCCTGGAGATCTGCTGCAGTCCCAAAGGATGAGGGATCCTTCACACATGTGCCATCAGTCCTGCCCTGAGCACACAGGCAGCTGTTTCTGTGTATCAGCTATTATCAGTGGCCCACAAAGGGACAGCAAAGCTCTGCAGCAGTGAGATTAGTGAGCTAGATGCAATGGGACAGCAAACATCAGGTAAGATCAATAATAAGTACAGTGTCCCATGCAAGAAGCAAGGATGCATGAGACAGCAATCCAAAATACAGAATTTGGTGGGAGGATTTCCTTGTGCTGACATGCTGTTTTCTCTGGGTACCTGATTACCCATTGATTTGCATTCTGATTCTTGGTCTGTGTGTACATAGCACCAAACAATGAGGTGCTTGTCTTCACTGGAGTACCTGGGTGCTATAGAAACACAGCTCAGTCTAAACCCAAAAATCTATGAATTTCTAGCTATTGATAGAAGAGCTGTGGTCCTCATTTGTAATAGTATTCAAACAGTACAAAACATATTACCTTACTGAGAAAGTATTATCGTGTCTAATCATAGAATCCTTTAGTTCAGTGAATGTTCAGGTTTTGCTATAGGAATAGCCACTCTTATACAGTCCCTACTCTAATTGCTTTGATCCTTTCATTTGCTCTGAAGTAAAGAGCCAACTTCCAAAAGCAAAACCAAACATCCTCAGTGCTCTCCCAGGTTAATGTACTTGTCCAAGACATTCCCAATCTTAACTAGTTGAAATATAGTCACTGTCATGAAATTTATGTCAGACAACTCAGTTTGGGTTTTGTCTCTTCCTGATTCAAGCATACAGTGATAGTTTATTGTGGTTTGTTGGCAGATGCGTTCTTAGAAATATTTTCTATATGTGAAAAGAATTTGGAAAATAAACACGGTTATACATTTTATAAGACAACACAATAACCATTTCAACATAAATAAGCTGTACTTTACATATCAAAGAGAAAACATGAACAGTAGTAACACAGTCCAACAGAAACAATGTTCTTTTGTTCAAGCTATTACCATTACCTGAGCTATAATGCCTCTTTTAAGGAGATACACAACAGTGTCAGAGGTACCCACTGCACTGGCCTAGAGCTAATTATATTGTGGAGGGCAGGGGCATGAAATATCTGAAATTTCATTTCAAAAAAGATTCTTTTCCAGAAGAATTTACCATTTTGTGTTTACTCTTCTCCACTGAGCAAAGTTCACTTGACGAAGTCTGAGGAAGCTGCTGGGTTTTCTTTTTTTCAAGTAACATTCCTCCAGTCTCCATGTGCACAGGCTCAGAGGCTGATGGCACAAAGTGATGGTTAGAAAGGGAGAAAGGGAGAATTGCTGAATCCATTGGATATTGTTCACATTGACATTGTTGCAAGAGCTATACTAATGATTTTCAGAGGAAGCAGGAGGATAGCTTTTATCCCAGGGCAACATAATTTCATTGGTATTGCTTCTCTACTGCAGATGGAAAATGAAACAACTTCATCTTGTGCAGTTTGCACTTCCACACTGTAAGTGGAAACTAGGGCAGCTCTAAAACAAGGCCTGTGAAAGTCAGCAGATGTGCCAGACATTGCCCTCTTCATCCTCATGCATTAGAGAGTTGGATGTCTTTTGATCTGAGACTGTAACACACCAAGATTGGGCGGGGTTTATGGATACAGGAAAAGACATAAAACCACAGAGAATGAAATAATTTATTTGGAAGGAGGCTGAGTTTCAGCGTCCTTCCAACACTTCTGTATCTGGACAGTTTTACAGTTAAGGGAATACTTTTGTCACTGTTGTCGTTAAACCATCTGACTTATCTGCTCAACTCCATTCAGTAATCCACCTACCCTCATAGTACTTGGAAAGACAACATTCCCAGGTTCAGCTGCTGGTCTTAGGATGGAGTGAATTACTCTACAAAGTAGACTTATTTTAGGTCACTATCTTATGACAGCAGCCTGTTTTTCAGGCGAGTGGCATGAATTCCACCTAGAATGTCAACATCTAATTCAGTTGCAGCCAACAAGAAATCTTCTGTGGATTCCAGTGAGGACTGCTCCACCATCCAAGTATCTGAGAAATGTCTCTCTGTATCTGGCTTAAAAATACTGATGTAGAGTATTCTTACAAATTTAAAAGTTGATACCAAAGCCATCACTTGGCAGGAAGTGTCTCTAATGGCAAGCAGAAAAACTGGAAACAAGATGAATGAGATATGAAGTGAAAATATTCTTCTTTAGGGTCACGTCTGTGTCTTGTGCAAAATGAAAGCCTGCTCCCAGAAGTGGTGAAATTTTGCTCCTGAAGGGGCTATTTATTCTCAGAACAAGAGAAAAACTCCACTGAGTCTTTTTTCCCCTCACTAAACATCCTTGGAGTTCTGTCCCCACTGTAGTCATCCTCATCCTTGGGGTGAGTTTTGGCACTCCTGTAAATCATTTCAACACCCAGAGAAGGCAGCTCTGCTCTCTGCAAGTACAGCTCTGAGATATCTCCGGGAAGAAGGAAAGAGACAAGCAATATAAAGAGTCAATCTTATGGTTGCATGTGTTTTTTTCCTTTCTCTGACTGCAAAGAAACAAAATAGCACTTGGCCAACTCAGCTGGGGACTTCATTCACCTCCCCAGCACATCCTCATCCCACCCTCTGAGCTCCTGCAGGGCACCAGCTGTCTAAAGATGCAAGAGAACGCAGCAACTGTGATACATGCCAGGGACAGGAGGGATGTGTAAGCTGCCCTTCAGCAAGCAGCTCCCATTGCTACATTGTCCCTCTTTCCCATGCCTCAGCCTCCCACCATGAGCAGTGTTCACCCCTGGAATAAACCTCTTGTTGGCTTCAAGATTACCTTTCCAGCCTGATAACCTGGTAGAGGTCATGCAGGAACAGCTCTGCTGCCTGTAGCCAGTGCATTATCCTGTATCTGAGCTTGAACCTGAGCCAGGACAAACAGGGCAGGTTCTCTGGCCTGGCTGGCAACAGGAAAGTAGCAGGACTTCCCTGATGAACCAATGCTCTCAGAGTAGAATAGTTTCTTACAAAAGTAACCTGAGATGTTTTCCCCTCTGCTTTCTTGTATTTCTGTGTCTTTCCCATCCTTCCTATCTCTCCTTAATTTGACTAGGATTTTAATTCATCCAACTGTGCTTTTAAGTTCCAAAAATACATTTATAATATGTGTACCATTTAAAACTACTGCTTGAATTATTTATGTACACATTATTTTAAAAGGCGTAATGTGACTTGTTTTTTCCCTTGCAAGTAAAAATACAAATAATTAGGCCTTCAATTTTCTTTTCATAATACAAATGATTGGGTGATTTACCTAAACTACAAAGATGCTATAAGATATCCCTGACTGTAAAACTTTCAGTCCCCAGATTTATGAGAGATCTCATGAGCTTTTCAAACTGATCAGATATACACACTTGAAAAATGTAAATCTTGAATATCCTTGGCTTTTGAAATCCATTTGGAGGTCATATCTTTAACAAATCTTAATTTGAGGGTAGGTAAGTAAGCTGACAGATAAACACTCTAGGGGCTTGCAGGATGCATTTTAATTAGTCATGAACTGTCATGCTTCCACACAGAAATTATTTTATATTTGAAAAGACATTTGAAGACTCTAGTAACTAAAATAACTTCAGTCTGAACACTGATTTCTGTTCTTATGATTGCCTTCAGCTCTATATTATCCCTGATAATATAGAGACTTTTAGTGTCTTGGACATAAACACAGTAAGGACAATGGCAATTCAGCAGCTGTTCCTGAAGTAAGGAGGAAATTCTAAGCAAGAAGTGAGAATAATATTGCTCTAAATATTATTACACACTAAAAGTAATACAAAATTATAGAAGAGAAAGGCAAAATTCCTCTGTCAACTTCAGAAAATCATGACAAAAGTACATATTTTTTTTCAAGAATGACTGCATTTTTGGTGTTGCATAATGAAATATATAGGTGATGTCTGATGATTAAGAAATGAACAGTGAAGTTTCTTTTGAATGAGCTGCAAATTATGCTGAAGTGTGCAAAAGAGTATCTAAGCATCATCTGGAGCATTTGACCAATTCATTTTTTTTTAATTAAGTAAAAACTGTTCGGGAGATTATTTTGGTTTCAGATACAGAATCTGCATATTTAGGAATCTTATTAACTCTCTTCAATAAGATTCTTTACCCTTTCTTCTGCACACATTTCTGTATGACATATAACCCTATATATAAATTTATCTTATAATAAAATGCGTAGTTTTACTAATGTTTTTATTTATTAGCTTTTGGCAGTAGAAGAAGAAAAAGGAACATGGTGAGGGGCTAGAGTCAAATTCGTATTTAAATTAATATTGAAAAACAATTATTACATATCAACTGGGTCCGTTGTACTATATGCTTCATCTGTACTGTATCTTGTCAAACAAATTTATTCATTGCACTGTGTTACACTTGTCAACAGATACAAAGAACATTTTCAATTGACAATATATAATTCTCAAATTTTTTGAAAACTAAGTTTTCCAAGCTGTGTCTCTGAAATCCACTTTACTGTGACCAGAAATCCTGTACTCCTCTTCAGGAACAATAGGACCAGAATTTAGAAAGACTCTCCATAACTGAGTTAGAAGGAAAATAACTTGGATCTGATTTTATTACAATGAGTTTCTCCAGAGGAATGTGTTTTAGCCTGAGATGTATTCCAGCAAAAGTCAAAGCTAAGTATTCCATGTACCTGATTTAATTTATTTTTATAATTATGTTCCAGTTATGTTTTCCTTTTTTTTTAAAAAACAGTATTGCCCATTTAGCTTGGTTAATGAACAGATCACTGTTTAAGTTTATAAAATACTGCTTTTACTCTGTGTGAAGATGAAATATGACAAAATAATTTGGGTAGATCCAAAAAAGATATCTACTGGATTAGAGATATAGAGAGGAGTCTGCATAATTTTATTGAAAGATCATAATAAGAAATGTTAGATAAAAAATAATATTCTAGCCAAAAAAGGGGAAGCCAAAATGTTCCTTTTGTTTTTTATATTTTCAATGACTTTTTACTAGCACTTCACAGTATACAAATGCAAATCTGCTTTCCAAATATCAACCCTGCAAAGTCAGGACGGGATTATAAAGACAAATGGTAGTATTTGTTGGCTTCTATATTGTCAGGAATAAAAGAATTTTTTGAAAATTAATATTTTGCATTCTTGCACAGATCAGCATGTCTAAAATTGCAATGTGATTTTTTTACTCTGTAATGGCATTAACTTGATAATAGTAAATAGAATAAAATACCATTATTGATGCTGCATTTTAAGTCCTTTGCAAAGCACTGAGAATTTCTACTTACCCTTTCTCATGTAATTTTTAGAAACTATTTTTGTTATTACAGGTACATTATACCATCTATCGTCATTGATAGAAATAAAACTCTACTGTAGTGAAAACAGTAAACCCTGTGGAGGTACAGACAAATATATTTATATATTCCATACTATGTTTAGCTCTCTCTTACAATTTCAATATTGCAGAAATGTACAGATAGTTGGGACTTCTAATCTCTATGTCCGGGCACTTATTTTAACTATTAAAGAGTTACAATATCTGTGTTTGTGCCTGGAAATTCATATGACTAAGAAAACTAACTTTTATGAAATGGATAAGGTATGAGGAGGCTACTGGGCTGTTGTTTCAATAAAAGCAGTATAAAACTGTACTCACTTCCTTGAAAATTCCTAATTTTTATTATTTGTCTCAGAGGTTGCAAAAAAAAGACATTAAAAAATCTTTCACTGGTACACGTAGCCTTTTGTGCAATTAGAATAGGGTTAGATTACTGTTGCTTTAGCTACTGAATTTTTGCCTGGCAAAAACCAAGCTAGTTGATATGATTGTCTAGAACCACTTTACACTGCTGAACCACCACTCTGACTACAGTCTGACTTTTGTGATTATGCTCCTTCTGTCACTGAACCACCTCTATTCTTTTACTGCTGATTGCCCTCTACTGAGGTATTTAACCCCAAGCAATTAACTTTAAACATGTTCTTAAAAATCCTAGCTTCCAATTCATGCCTTGAACATTTATGTTAGTCATATGCTTTGAATGGGTTTTACAGAGCTAGTTCCCAGGGGTATAAAATATGCAAGAAAGATATTCTGTATTCAAAACCCCTTTTCCATCTCTTAAACCAAAATTACATAGGCTTTTATGTTGGCACCCATCCAACCTTCCCAGATGCTGCTATATTATTCATAATTAGAACTACATACCCTTTTCTTTTTTCAGTGATTTCGTTATAGTACTGTAATTCACGCACACGGAAACAAAAACATGAAGATAAATGAATTCCTAAATAACACCTCATTTATCAATATACATTTGTAAATGCATTTTGCATCCACATTTACAATTGTGATCTGAAAGATACCGAGAAAGCTGCAGGTTTCTTGATTTTCTTTTTTTTCCTATCAGAAAAGTGTAATAACAATAAATTCCTCTCAGCAGCACAGAGGTTGCATGTGTGCCACGCAGTTGTCTGATTATTAACAATATTGTTTATCAATACTATATATTGCTCAACATAATGGCTGAATATGTTTGCTAGCTATTTTTCCTCTCTAAAGACTAATTAAGAGATTACCAGCGCATAAGACTATGGGCATAACTTATGAAAGCATTGTAAATATAATGCTTATATAAATTAGAAGTTTATAAAGGAGGGAAGAAGAGGGGGAAGGGGAAAAGAGTCAGCCATGACCATTGCTCACAAAGGTATGATAATACAGTTTTCTTTGCAATTTGAGCTTGGTGGGTACAGAAAACTTTCTGACCCTCTAAACAGTGAAAACCTGTTAATAAGCCAGAACATGTGCTAATAACACAGAAAAACATAGAAGTGCTGCAGTGCATTCCTATGGCGCTTTTAAAGGTAAATAGTTTCAAGACTTTGCTGTTTTGACATTCAGAAAACTGTCTGTCTAGTGTATTATTCTTTAAGAACAAATTCAGTTTCGTGCTTAAAAATGTCAACAAAAAACCAAGGCTGGGGACTAAACCTCTGAAGAATGTGACCACCAAGAAACTTACTCTCTAAACATATTTAAGATAATAATGTAGCAATGTAGGATACAAGGGAAATTTCTAGGCCACAGGTGAGCTAACAGCTGGCCAGAAATTGGGGAATAGAAAAGCATTTGTCTCCTGTCTGTCTGCTTCTGCCACCAAGCTGTGAACAGCCTGAAATAAGGACATAGGGCTCCCATGTACCCAAATATTGAATGGATCACACAAATGTGAGTCACTGCAACCATAACTTGCTCCATAATTTGTAACCATCATTCCTTTTTTTGCACAAAACATTTTGGGAACAGAGGAGTGAGAGGCATTCTCACATTCATGCCCTATATATAGTCTACCCTCACACAAAACATTGCTTTTCAAAGCATTGCTACTGCTGAACTATAAGCTCTCCACTCCTACCTCTCTGTTCTCCTGGCTCTCTCATCTGAAGTGTCTGATTTTTAGAGTGAAAAATAAACTCTGATTCATACAGAAGCTGGAGCAGGAACTTTTTAGATGGATTTACCCTGATGAATTTATCACCTAATTTTTTTTTTCCTGTCACTGAAAACAGGTCTAGCTGACCTACTGCTGTGTGTGGAAAGCCTCCTCAGGGCCCCTCTTTCTCCTCTCTTTTTAACTTAGCTCAACAAACATCTTCCAGATAATTCTGTATTCCTAACAGAATTCTTTCTCTCTCCTTTATGTGTGTGTGTGTATGTTTGGGGTTTATATATTTGTTTGGTTGTTATTGTTTGAGTTTTTATCCTTGGCTTCTTCCACACATTTATTACTTTACCAACAGAATTCTCATGAAGTCAGAGATCTTGTCTCAGTATAGTTTCAATATCACACATTTGATTTCCCTTTGGCACCATCTTGTTTCCTCTACTTTTTGAAGACTATTTATTACGTCTTCCTTTTTAAAATTCATAATACACTGAGAAGAATGGAAAGCCTTATGGCCATCACCACGTGGTGATGGATGAAAAAGGCATAAACACACTTCCTTTTTCAGATTTTTTGTATCTTACATTTTCTTATTCACCTGAAAAATCATTGCTTCACTTTAATTAGATACAGCCAATTAGACTATGATCATTTGAATATGGCTATTTACCTTTTGTGTTTCTTATCTAAAAATCACTAGACAATGGGTTTTATGGTTTGTCTGTAGTTAGCATACCATTGTACACACCATAGCAGAGATATATTACATAGATAAAACCATATATAAATAGTTTACTATGAACTGCAGACATCAAAGATTATGCTTTACTTTATTTGAAAAATGCTTTGATAAGCACTTATCTTGGCTTTGGGTTCCACCAGAAACAGTGAAATAATAATGAACTCTCCGTTTTCTCTCCAGCTACTGAGCTTAATGTATTTTCTCCCCTTTATACACCATTAAGACATACTAAACTTATCAAAACAATTGTTTTGCTTTTTATACATTTGCCATTGGGAAATCTGAATTTCTGAGTGATAAAGAGATGGTTTTCAACAGAAAATCAGATTGGAAAAGTGGAAACAAAGGGAAAAGGAAAACAAGATTGAAAAACAAAACTTCTACAGAATCACTTGCATTCCAGGCCATGAGACAACTACACGTGGATGCTTTTTTCAAAAGACTTCTAAGTGTCTGAGTTTATTACATCCTGTAATTTTTACCAAACTATAGTGAGACTGAGTTTCCTCTCTGATGACTTTAACCACTTTAAAATTACATATGTGAACTGAGCTACCTTCCTAGGCTCACTAGGAGCAGATAGCTACTTCTGAGGAATGGTCATCTCACACTTAGGTGTCTGAACTGAAAAGGTTGAGTCACCCTCTTCATATTCTGCCAAAACTGCATGAAACCTATAAGGTTCAAAGAGCTGAAAGAATATGATATTCTTCAATGACTAATAACGAAGTTTTGTCTCACACAGAACATTAAGGAATGGTTTTCTTCTGTCCAAGAAAAAAAGAATTACACAAATAATGGAGTCACTTAGAAATGGAAAATATTGTTCCCAGGAAACCACATGTGTTCTATGTCACTACCAAGTGGAAAAATTGCAAAATTGTTATCTATTATTGAATTAACCAGGGTGGATAAAGATCCCCACCAACCTACCATTGCTGTTTACTCCTACTGCAAGAAGCCACCCCCTCAGTCTCTGTGCAGAGAAAAAGCTGCCCATGGGTGGGCAGAAGGAGTAGGAATCAAGATGGTGGCACTCATGACAAAGCCACCACACAATTAAACCATGACCTGAAATCTTCCTTAGAGCTGCACTGCCTGGTGTATGATAAACTGTGAGATAAAATCTAACACTAGTCCCATAGCTGGGTAGCAAAAGCTTAAGTAAGTTGACTAACCCAATTAATCCTTTTAATTCTCAGTACAAGAGACTTCATGGCACTACAAGCTGCAGGGCTGGACACTGCTTGTGTATGATTTTATGCTCTCCAGCAAAAGGTCAAGTGTCTTAGATATTTCCATAAATTGAATCTGGTGCCAGTAGTGTCCGATGTATAAGAATATATAAATATATTCACTGTCCTAAAACACTGGTGCTGATTTTGTTTATGTAGATAAAACTCTGTAGTGGTACCATTTTTGATACTTAAGGAGATTTTTCAGCTTTAGGGGTTTTTATTTCTCTGCTGCTAGTCTGTGATTTATCATTCATCTAATTTACCAGTAGTGACATACAACTTGTTCCCACCTGCCGGTTTTTTATTTATCAGATGTGCCTAATGTTTCTTTTCTGCCAGAGCATATATATCTGTAAAAGCTCACGCTTCAGACCTGAGTGGAAGGGTGATTTAATTTTCATTTCTTTGCTTTTTTCCTGGAGCATAAACTTTTCCAAAATTAAGAGAGATCTTTCTTAGTAATTATCAACTGTTCATTTCTCTCAAGACAATAACAACTGATGCTATTAGTTTTCTTTAAAGCATGCTGTTGATACCTTTATAAACAAGCACAAAAATTCATGTTGTAGCCACTGTTATGTCCTGATTTTTCCTGGTGGCTTGTAAAATATGGAGTATAATTAGCAGCACTAGAAGGTGTACCTTCTATCCTGAAATCTAATATCTCTGCCATGTTTTCATAGTCACATTTTTCTGAACAAAATTAAAATAATTATAAAAATGTGTATTTGATATGCAAATAATGCCTTGCATTTCACTGAATTACTGTCATGGTGACATAGAAATTATAATTCTCCTCTGCTGTATACTGTAAAATTAGTCAAGATGCTTGATTATGGCCCTGCATTATAAAGAGCTGATTAGTATATATTTCCATTACATTCATTACGCCATACTCTTGGACATGCTCGTTGTTTTCTGTAGGCAATACAGGCTCAATCCTTTTCCCATTGGTAGTCTATAAATCTTCCCAAGAGATGCTGTTGCTGTAGAAGGTTTGCAGGCTGTTTGTCTGCCAGATGTTTAGAAGGCTGGATTCTATATCTGACTATTTTTACCACAGCCAAAGAAAAAATAATCAATTTTTGAACTTTGTAATAAGCACTGTCAGTCAGGGTCAGCATTTTTGACAGCTGAAAAGCTCTGTTCAACACAAGGTGTTGAGATGATTATTCTTCTCTGAATAGGAAAAGGAAAGTAAAGGGCAAAGGAAAACAAAACAGAAATAAAAACAACGGAGGTTTGAGACCTCATCTTGCAAAATGTGACATGAGGAACAAAGACAGTACTGTGCCTAGTAAGATTAACATCATTGTGCCAAAATACAATTCCCCAGGCAACTTCACCCACGTTTAAAAATATTTTGCCTAGAAGCACTATCTTCTTAGCATCTTTGGGATGGTGATGTTTGCAGACACATAAAGCATTCCCTCAAGTGGTGGTTAAACACTAACAATCCGTTAAGAACATGCACTGACAAAACCTTTACAGATCATTACCATCACCCGATTGGCCTCTAAAAGACCTTTGAAGCATACTCACAGTTCACCATCTCCAAAAGAAGCATTACTAAGGAAGAAAACGGGAAAACTCACTCAAAACTTCCAGGGCAGAGGAGGTTTTTTAGCCTCTTCTCTCACGTCGCTTCAGCGAGTGTCTGGTTGATAGGAGCAAAACCACCAAAAGCTTCCAGGGGACTATGTGATCTCAGAGACACAGAGACACCAGCTACCTGAGGATGTCTGTCCATATCAAACTTCCAATCAGCTTCTCTAGAGGCCTTATTAGAAGGTCAAAAGGGTGCAGAGGAGTGGGGGCAGATCTTTCTGGTGTAATGGATGCAGGGGGCCCAAGAGGCAGCTTAAGAACCAGATTCTGAAGACCTCATTTATGAACAAAGGCATGGTACTAGTAGGTGTAAGAATATAAACTCATGGTGCTGCACAGTGGCGAACAGGGTCACATTACCACTTTGAGCTCACCTCCAGAATCAGGGACACAACTTCTTTCAGAGTGCTTAAAGAACCCAGCCACTCTAATTCCAATTTACTCTTTTTTGCAAAAGTACCTTTTAAGACGCTGTCTTATGAGCAGTGGTGAAGAGATGACATATTCTGTCCTTTTTCTCTTTGCGTTCTCATCTCTGAGGTGTTGCTACATGGTGGCTTTCTGTGAGAGGGACAGTTTTATTCCCATCTGAATCTGAGTAAAGGCACAACTTGCCACACAGCATCCTTTACAACCCTCACATCTGCATTCCTTCTGAGGTGCTACACTTGGGGTGTTTATGAGCTTTTTCTTCCAATCTCTTCAGGATAAAACTCCTGCTGGATGCTTCCCATCAGGTAGAAGAGGATTCACAGCACTAATGGGAACCTTCCTTGGAGGGGTTTTGATTACTTTTTTAGGCTGGCCACTATATACTCTTTCCGGGTGAACAGACAATTTTTTTCAACCAGGGTACCCTGCAGCTTATGATGGAATTCAAACACATCTCATATATTAACATCATGATTTGTAGTATAATTTTGTGCCATGAAAAGGCCATCATTTGTCATTTAAAAAAGAGAATGAATCATTTGCAGCTGAAAATGTTTTATTATCTCTTCTTGAAATTATGTGGTCATTCAGCATCTCACACTATGTTGCCTATTTGAGAGAAGGAAACAAATAACATCAGCAAGATCTTAGGAAGCTAGATAATGAGCTCTCTTGGTATCAGTTCTTTAGTTACAATTTCTGATCTGATGTTTAAAGCTCACCAGTTGGTCTCAGCGTTTGTAACAGATAATACACAGAATTTCAGAGTCTTAAAATGAGAGCTGCTGCGTGCACCTCTATTTTTGTCTTAATAGCTCTCAGACTTTTTGCATGGGAATAATTGAAGGTTATGAAAACTTTCACAAAAACGAACAAACTAATTTTAACACCCAATTTAAAACTCTTGGCCTAATATGGTAATGTTTTACTGATGTGGAATGCATTTGAAGTAGAACTGTATGAAGATAAAGTAAGGCAGATTTTAGCCTTAACTTCATTTAGTGAACCCATTCTCCCAGTTACAGACAAGTTGTTGCATGTCTGCTTAGTACTGTTATTATAGAAATATTTGCACCCTCTTCTGTTATTTCCTTTAAGACCTGCAGAATCATCCTCTCATTTCTTGTCTTTTTTTTTTTTTCAAAACTGCCTACAAGACTCTGACCTTTTGACAATTGTGATATTTCTTCTCCTGGCACTTTTTGAAGTTAATCACTTCAGCTCATTACAAAAATAAAAATAAGATCAAGGGCAATCAAGTAATCTAAATGACAGTTTAAAGTATCTTCACAGTAATAGACAAAAATATTTTTTCTCCATTCCCTTTTCCATTGTAAGATATTTTCATGCTGTTCGTTTGAAACTAAACCTGAGTAAGTTCTTATGCAGCTAAGGTCTGGAAATTGGCTTCAGAAAACCAGCAACCTGCAGAAATGAGGTGACAGAGCAAAGGCCATTCTTACTGCCACCAAACCACCTGTAGCTCAAACCTACATGTGATTCCAGGTTCCCTAACTGCAGTTGGATAATGAAGCCATGGAGAATGGAGCTCTCCTGGCAGGGTAATGCCCCTTGCAGCAAATGTCACCTCTCTCTGCAGTATTGCTATGGCCACAGCCACACCATTTCTTCTGAAAATTCAACCCCAAACTTCAGCACAGTTGTCAAATATCTTGTTCTCATATATCTCATAATGCAATATATAAAGGGAGGTGAGAGGAGCACTTTGTGTCCTCTGGGGACTGCATTGCTGGTCAGCCTGCAGGTAACATCCAGAGGTATCAACACCTTTGTAAGAGAAACAGATGTTAATCTCTACAACAGCTAACAGTGACAGGAAAAATATTTTGGCCACTGTTTCCATCTATCCAACCCGGATTCTGGTTGTTTTGGAAAACAACCTGTGGTATTTGTGGGCAAAGTGTCTTGTGCAAGGGAACCTTGGTCCCTCAGTAGAATCCTTAATTTTCTGCAGTTGAAATACCCATACTGTGCACAAATAGGCTAAAGGTTTCACACTACAACCTCCTAATGTATTTTTTCAAATGCTATAACAGCCTTTTATTCTTTAACTGCTCTTTACTTTGTTAAATTTTTTCCTTGAAGTAAAGTTTGCCAAGGAGACTATTCTAACATGTATGTCAGATATGAAAGCATTAATGTTTTATTTCAAATCATGACTATAAATTTGCTTTTCCTAGCGGGGTTCCAACAGACAACTACTTCATTTTTTCCTTTCCTAGTGGAAGTTTTGTATTCATTTATAGCAGAGATTTATGAGTCAAGCTCAGCAGTGGGAAAGCAGTAGCAGCCTGAAAACACAGCAAAGTGCATAATGAGCATATGTACCTGTACTATTACACCACTTCACAGCAATAATATTACTATTTTAAAAAATCTGGGCTTCATAAAAAAAAAAAAAAAAAGCAACACTGCTACACATAAGACAAGCTCTTTACCAGAATATATTATATATATTAATATCCCAGAAAACATGTAATACAATGCTCTCTTTTCAGTATCTCGGAGAGGCATTTCCATGTGTCTCTTAGCCAGAAGTGGTATTCAGTGTATCAGCGTATCAGCTACTGGGGCAGAGCGGTGATGAGAAGCCGCGGTAGCCGTGTGACCCCTGCTGGCAGGAAATAATTGAGAGTAAAACGTGAGAGGAAATTAGACTCTGATTGTAATGAACGACACGCTGTGACTGAATCAGTAACCTACATAAAGATTTGCAGTACCAATAGAAGAAATTAAAGGTCCCGTCGTTGTGAAACGTAAGACAAATGAGTAAAAATTCTTCATTTAAAATGTCAGTTTAGCATTTTTCCAAGAGAGGATGAAAACCCCTGCTGGCCCACCTAGTCCCCTAGACTTGTCCTGATGCATTGTGCCTCATTTTCATCCCCAGGCGCCAAACCCATCTAAGGTACAGGATGTGCTGACAAAATGCCCCTCCTGGAACTACGGCAGGTGCTCAGAGCTTCCCTTCTGTCCCAGTAACTGCAGTTCAGCATCCGGGCCAGCATCCAGGCTGCTGCAGGAATGTCTGATGCATTATCTTGTTGTTTAAGTGCCAATCTTGGACATACTGGAGTTTTCTAATGATTTTGGCCACTGCTACTGGCCACGACAAATCCAGGCCTCAGTGGCACAGACTTGAGTGCTGTCCAGAACTGACACCTACTTTCCAGTTGGATCACACTGAAGTCAATAGTATGCTATAGCATATTTCATGCTGCACTTTTTCTTGAAGCCAAGTAAAACTTAGGAGATAGAGAAAGGAAAATGCTCCAACAGACTCCACGATCTTGTTAGTATATAACATTCGTATTAGTATATAACAAATGCCTTAATTTGGATTACACATTATTCCCCTTTCAAAACACTGTAGATTTCTAACACACTTAGACTAGGTTCCATGTTGATAACCTGTCATGCATTTTATGGTTAATTTGCATTACTAAGGCTGAGACTGACTCATGACCTATCAGTCCAGTGCTCCAGACTCTCCCTCTTGTCTGGGCACAGCCACTGAAACACACTCCCAAACTGAGGGCCTTTCCCATCATGAATTGGTCAGTTGAGCTCTCTGCTATAACTCACAAACTTACTTTCTTCTCTGAAATACCTACAAGAAAATGAGTTTAAAAAAAAAAAAAAAAAACCCCAAAAAGAAAGAAAGATGGATGCAGCTGAAATAGAAAAGAACAAATACAGAGAGTTTATTTACATGGGAGGAACAACCCCAGGCAACATTACATGATGGGGCCACCCAGAGATGAAAAACAGATATGTAGAAAAGGACATTCTGGTGGTCACTGAGTTCAAGCCAGACATGTACCCTTGTCATCAAAAGCCGGCTTTTGTAAATCATCAAAACTGCTAAATTGGTAATTGACTGGTAAATCATGAAAACTGAAAGCTCATAGTGTATAGCAAATACTTACAATTCTGGTATTGCTCATGCAGCTAATTAAAATTACTGCATATTTGCCAGACTAAATGTATATAAACAGTCCCACCTCCCCACCCTTTCCCTCAAGTCTGCCAATTTACTGAGGGTCATTTTTTCCCAGTTTTTGATTCACTGATCATTCCAAAACTCCATTTCACATACCAACTCCATGTTACAAAGACCAATATACAAAAAGTTTTACACATCTTGCAATTCAACTCACAAGGTGTTTTCTTAGCAGGTACATGTTCCCACCTCCCAAGGTGTTTTCTTAGCAGGTACATGTTCCCACCTCCCATAGAGAGAGGAGACATGGAATAAATAAGATTTATTTCCTGAAGAAGATGTCCAAACAACAAGCTGAAATCAGCTATGTGGGAGTTAACAAGCAAGATTGCACAGGAGAGGACAGAAGAAATTACAGATTTTCCATGCAGGTAGGACATCCTACAGGGCTTTGGCTTCCAGTGGGGATAGGAACAAACCTCTTGAACTCATTAACCAAGGGCTGAACTTGGATGAGCTTTTGGTCTAGCAATTTTACACTAAGTCTTCTTAAGTTTACGGAAATCCAATATGACAAAGAACCGAACTGCCTCCTGCTAGAAACTTGTGACTTAAAGCACTACAAGGCAAATACATACAGCAAGTAAGACTGGTGAAGGGTCTTATTAAAGACATCACTCCTCAGGTGTGTCCCAAGAGCTGAAGCAGAAATTTGGATGCAGTAATGGCATTCAAAACAGAGCTAGCCCTTCACTCAGTGAGCTGGAAAGGTATTTTTCATTTATTTCTCACACGTGTTCCTGCTTCTGCATCTGCACCCTAGAGATATAGACACTGAATATGCGCTTTCTATAAGAAAAGTCTTCAGGAAAATGGCAGTGAAGAATGACTTTTATAATTGGTGCTAATATATGCATGGAAATTGCTGGTCTTAAGCTAAGCAGGGTTTGGAAATATTACAGCATTTCTATTTGGTTGTGTGTATAACAAGCTATTGAATGCTATTCTGACAGTATTTGCAGAGTAAATATTTTTGTCTTAAACACAAAGGCAAATATTCTGCAGATTTGTGGGCGTGCAGATTATGATTATTAATTAATACCCTCAGTGTAACTTTTGGCACTGAATTTGTTAAGCATTGTAGTCTACAAAAATAAGCAAGCAGTTTATTTTTGGACAAAACCAATATGAAACTTGAATTTAGCTAGCACTCACTGGACATATGTGGCTTGACCACACATCAGTAGAGTAGAACCATTTTATAAAGCAAGCTTATAAAGGAAAAATTACTGCCCCTATTAAAAAAAATTATGACGATATTACTGTTCTCTATAGAGATTATTCCAGAGGAACTAAAAACCCATGGCAGGTGTATTGGTGGGCAGAGACAAACTAACAGCTGAGGTCACCCAGACAGAAGCCTTCCCACTAGAAAGAATGTTTGAGTTCACACACATTGTCTTGTGTCAGGGTCACGACCAGCAGATAACCCAGACACTGATGACCATAAAAGCATCGTGACAGGAATCAGCCAGACATGGTTTCTTTTGTCTCTTTTCACACTTTGCACATTGTGCTTTTACAAATCCTGTCCACCCTTTTAGCTGTTTTCACTGGTTTTAGCACTTCTCCTATCACAATGCTTCATGTTGCCATTCCCAATCAATTCCACTCCTCTATGCTGGATTTTCTCTTTTCTGACCTTTTCTTTTCAGAATGAATGAAGATAAACACAAACAAGCATATGACTGCAGCAGTATGCCCCCATGTACAGCTAATCAGCAACAGCTGCAGTACATTCAATTCACTCTTGGAAAAAAAAGGTAATTTAGATTGATTTTCAAGGTAAGCTGTGCTTGGAAAACAATAGACTTCAATTTTCAAAGGTATAATAAGAGAAAATAAGAACTCATTACCACAGCTCTTATACTATCCTTCCTCCCCCAAAAACTAAAAATTAAACAGTGCATTGAAACAACCATCAGAGGGTGCATATACATCATGAGTTTGGCTTGATCCCTATTTTAGTGTTAGGCCCTGGTACGTTAGCTGCTCATACACATAAAATGTGTTCATTTCAACTCTTGGACTCAAAGCTCCAATTGCTCCCCTGGGGATTCAGCCCCAGCCTAAAGGATGTGGGCCAGATCTCATTAATTAGTCTGAAGGAGCTCATAAAAATTGTATGAATGTACTTGAAGCATTCTTTTCCTAAAAGAAGACTGACCCTTAAAATTTATAGGCTGATCTGAGTGTGAAGGATATTTCTATCTGTGTTGATAGATACTTTGAGACAAGAATGGAATTGGAAGGTGTGAAGAATTTTTTCACTTCCTACTACATAGCCCATGGAAAATGAATCAGAGAATAAGAACTTAAAATATAAATAAGATAGTTACAAATAAGTTATATTCAGATCTGTCTGTGCAATGGTCCAGATACCTCCCAGTCATACCTTTCCAACTATAAACATCAAAACCTGTTATATTGAAATTGAGCAGAAGCTTTAAACTATGACAAGAAGCAATCAGTCAGGAGAAAACCAAGACTTAATGCAAAAGTTACAATCATATAATTTTGTGGCTGGGGTAGTTCTCATGATTACTGAACTAGCCATGATGGTATTTCTATGGCTATTAAAGAAAGAAAAAAGAAACTCAAACACTTCAGGCAGAATGTCCAGAAATAAGGCAAAAGTTCTATCACATAAAAAGAGACAGGAATTTTCTCTTGGAGAAACTCACTGGCATGTATGAGGCTGTATTTCACAATCCTGTTTCTCAAGGTTCAGAATTTTACTTAAGTCAACAAGGAAGTGAAGCACCAAGTTTCATCTTCAAAATTTGGTTGTACTTCATTTATGGTTGCCAAAAGAAAGAAAAAGCAATATTGCTATTTTAGAGTGAGAAATTAAATGTTCCACTCCCCTCTTAATTTAAAAAAAAATTAAAAATTGAGAGTTAGTAATGTTTTTTTTTAAAGCAATCTATTGTCAGACTGAAACCAAGACAGAATGCCACAAACTGAGAAGTAGCAATCTGATAATCTGTTTGATTTTTCATTCCTAATGCCAGTGGAATTTCCACACTCTCACTCTGAATTATGTTTATTGAACACAGTTCAACACATCATTTTGGACAACACTTGAAGATAGATCTGCTCTGAAACATTCTGATGAAAAGAAGTAATGACATGGCTTTAGCCCATGCTAATATTTCAACTGCTTTCTCTTGTTTTGCACATCCATAGATCTTAGCACACATTGGTGTGCTATTCATCCATATACACAGCAACATTTAGAGTATAGCCCCCTCACAGCAAAAGCCTCTTATGAAAAATATGAAGTATAGAACTTTATAAAAATGGGTTCGGGTAAAGATAAATACCAAATCACAGAATTGCTAAGGCTGGAAGGCAATGCCAGAGACCTAGTTCAATCCTGCACTCAAAGCAGGGTCAGCTAAAGCAACACTGAACACTGACCAGGAAAGGTTTGGATCTCTCCTAGGATGGAGGCTCCAGAACCTCTCAGAGCAGCAGAGTGCCAGTGTTTGATAACTTCCACTGGAAAAAAATACAAATCTTGTATTTCATTTTAATTTCCAGTATTTAGTTTTTATGCACCGCCTCTTGTCCTGTTCCTGGCCATCACTTAGCAGAATTTGGTTTTGACTTTTATTTTTTCCTGCAAATATTCATACATTTGAATAAGACTCCCTGAGCCTTCTCTTCTTCAGGCTGAACAATCCAAATTCTCTCAGCCTCTCCTCATACAAGAGATGCTCCAGTACCTTAATCATCTTAGTGGCCCTAGCTGGACACACTCTAGTCCAAGTCTTTCTTTTACTAGGGAGCTTAGAACTGAACCTGGAATTCCAGATATGTTTCACCAGAGCTGGTTAGAGATGAAGAATCACCTCCCAAAATCTGCTGACAGTGCCCTGTCCCATTCAGCCCAGGATGCTGGAACTATTGTGCAACTTTCTAATATTTACAGCATTAGCATCCTACAGAATCTATTAATAAAACTGTATCTTCACATGAACTTGATTTTTTTACATTGAAAACCCCAACTGTTTACATACATGATGCTTATATAAAAGAATATATCACTCAAGAATGTACAGCTTACAGAAAATCCAGTCTGTTTAATAATAAAAAATTACTTTTTCTTGGAGCAACTGGGAAAAGACACAAGCCCTTTAGACAACAGTCATTCATAAAACAAAAACATGAAAGTCAAACCTATTTATAGTGCCTGAGATTATACAACTTCAGGAAAAAAAATCATTAAGAAAACACTTATTTTCCCCAGTCTGTTTGTGAATTGTTTGATCTAGATAAGCAAATAAATTTAATTACTTGGAATAAAATAATAAAACTGTACACATGATCAGAAATATCTTTCTTTCACCAAGGTGCAGACAGGATGCAATATGTACAATTTAAAGGGGAATAATCACTTCCTGTGCTATATGAAAAAGCATTCTGTGTGCTTTCTTGGGTATTTCTACTGCAATTGCCAATGGATAAACACCCTAAAGTGTAGCAGGGGCTGTAAAATCTCTGTCCATAGTTGTTTCAAAACCTGACAAGGCAGTCCTAACAAATCTGGTCTTATTAGATTGCTCCGTCTTCTTTGCAGAAGTTGCTGGACTAACAACCCTCCAAGTTTTCTTGCAACCTGAATAATTCCATTATTTGATGGTCCACAAAATTAGATTTCTTCTCTGATATATATATAGTGTTTGGAGACCTGAAAGGCCATGTGGTCCCAGATGGAAAATAAGTTCTTTGCAAATTTGTTGTGCATTTCTTACTTTATTTGTACTGCACTCCGTATGAAGCAGGAGGAAATATTATAATTTGAAAGTGGAAATGCACTCAGAAAATTCATTTATGCTACTTAAACTGTAAGTAATTTCTTCCTTCCCTCAAGACTGTCAACAAAAGAATAAACTGTAATACTATCTGAGGAGATTGGAGATTTGCAATCTGACAAAATAGGGGATGGGAAAATGCGTCAGAGACTTATCCTATTTAAGCCTATCCCAAGACCTAAATGCCCTTTATGTGTTACAGAATTAATTTCACTTCTCTTGATTTTCTGCAGACTCTGGTACTCAAAGAATTAGCTTCATCTTCCCCTATACCCCCAAAGTAAGCAAGATATGCAATAGCTCCAGAATGAGAGGTACCTCTTTATGTTAAAACACATTTCCTTGAATATACTTCTTTTTCAGATAATTTCACAAAGATGGAATACAGAATTTCACATTATATAAAAGATTTTATGAAGCAAACCCAACTGAAAAGCATTTGTCAATTGAAAGGAATAAAAAGCTATTCTCTGTGGAGGAGAAGTTCTTACAGGATAAGAAAAGCTTTTACAACACAATCCAAAGCCAAACAACATCCATTTGACTCAAAGTCTGTCTTCCCAAGTATTCTGCAGTTTTACAAACCTAAAAATAAGTTTAGTTTAGTACAGGATAACCTTGGTACAAAAACCCCAGAATACGAGTTTAGAATCCAAATATCAACACTGTTTTAATCACCTTTTAAACGAAATCTGTCAAAAGTGAAATTTGCAAAGAACTTTCCTCTGGAATTCTCCCCTAAGAAAAAAATCCTGTTTTCCAATTTATATAATTTAAAGAATAAGAAAATTTCAAGAATTGTAGCCAACTGAAACTGGTAAATTTCATACAGCTTTTTCTGTGGAGGTCTATTGACCTGGTATCCCTAGAGCACGTAGTGTTTTCTTTAAGATTTGCTAAGCAGTTCATCTCCAAAATACACAAAATAGTCAATCTCACCAATATAGTCTAAGGAGAGAATTGCGACACAGCAGGACTAGTTCAAAAGGAATTATAAAAGTCAGTTTGATAACTATTAAAATTCCAAACAAATGGGTAAAGTTGAAGTGCATTTTCCCTTTGCTGTGCCTTCACACACACTTAGTATTGACCTTCTACTGTAACCCCCAGCTTCACAACTCTCTCCTTTCTCCACTCCCACTCCATCCCCCTGCAGACAAGACCCAAATTGTTGTACCCTGTGGGACCCCCAGTGTTTGGTGACTGTGTGACTGTCACTGCCACAGGCAGTGTCTGTATGTACGTGCCAAAGCCAGGGCAGGCTGAGAAGGATGTCTGTCCTGAGAATTCACCCCAAGAGGACAAACGTATTTACAGAACAAAATCTTCCTCCTTAATCTGCGTCTGCACAATGGGCTGTGCAGGGAGGATTCTCCATACCACTCTGTCAATGAGCACAGCCCTTCTTCCAAATAAGATTATGAGGCACAGCCACCACCCTTGCATCCTGCCCCAGGCACCACAATGCCACCTTGGCAGTCCCTGTACATGCCAACCCATGAAGATGCCAGTCAGTGTACATGCCAGGGTGTATCCTTAAAGGCCTTTTCTGCATGGAAGCTGGAGAAAATGGCTCAGGACTACACCCCTTGACTATCCTGGGCTAGAGACCAGGAAGGTAAACAGTTGCACATACTTAACAAACAGGAGCAGAGGTCTCACAGGGGAAATGCAAAGAAACTGTTTTTAAAAATGGTTTGCAAGGTCTTTTTCTACTTATTTATTTATATCCTGGATGGCACAGGCTGAAGACTGAAAGACAGAAGTGTCATTAGGGAGTGACTAGAGACAAATAAATAATCTGCATTAGAAAGCAAACAAGCCAAAACAAGGTGCTTTTTGCTCTGTGAATATTCCCTCTAGGTCTCATTAACTGTCAGAAATTAGGCAAAGTTCTAAACATTTTCCACTGTGGCTCTTGCTGCTGGGAACATACATATTGATGTCACCATTTCAGAAGTGATTCAGCGCAACTTGAAGGCAGAAGTCAGACAAACTTTCTACTGACACTAATATCGCTGGCTGTCATTTTACATTAAAATTTTGTTCCCTGTGCTGCAGCAGTGCTCAGTTTGTGTGACCTTCATGGTACTGAAGTGTAAGAAAAAAAACTCAGACATAGCTTTTATGTTTGTTTTTGTGAGTTTTCATTGCGACCTTTCCTGCCCTGGGAAGAAATAGACCAAAAGTTACCCTTTGTTGTTACTGCTCTTTAAATTCTGTCTTCGCTAACAGCTTTGAGAACCCCTAGGTAGACAGTGTTTTTAGGATTGTGCCATGCTCCTTTTCAGTGCAGCTCTTCTGGCACTGGGATAAGAGGGGAGTTATGCCAGAACACCTCTTTTACTTCCTATTCTGTGCCTCTGAGGCACAGGTACTCAAAAGCACATTGATGGCTAATGCAGCCCCAATAGACATCCTGACTCTCCCAGGAGGTGCCCAAATCTCTTTTTAAAATCCAAAAGAAGCATAGAGGGGAAACACACATGGGTCAAGTTGGACACAAATATGACTGCAGGAATCTATCCTCTGAATTCATTCCCCCTGCGCTTACAAAATGAATACACGTAATAAAATTAAGGGTCTACCAGCCCAGTTAGGAAACAGCTCAAAAACTGTGTACTTTATGACTGATATTCAGCTCTTCTGCTTCTCACTGTACCTGGAATTACTACTCCATATAAAAGCTAATCACAAATAATTTTCATTAGTTAAAACAGAATAGCAGGATGAAGAACAAGAATCTAGGGCAGAGTCACTGCAGATAAGATGAAACCCATTAAGTCAGTTAATGATTTGCCATTTCTCTTGTTGCAAAAGTGTGAATATTAATGATCTACACATTTTTAAAAGAAAATAAAATGCATACACTGAATTACATGACTGTGGTAGTAGCCCAATTAATATACCATTTCTGCTAGATCATCTATTGTAAGCAATAGAAAAATTTTATGTCTCTGATAAATATATTGAAGTCTATAAATGAATTTTTACCCCACTGCTCAAAGAAACTATTAAACAGGAAAAAAACCAAAATCTAGAAAGGTCTGCTCAACTCTTGGTATGGGCATTGTGGTCTCACCAATGCTTAAGAGAGCAGTGTTCTGCTGTTAGCTTCATTTAGGAGCTACCGTCACACATCATATTGTCAAGATCAGTAATACTTCTGGGAAAGAACAATTTAATAAAATTTAGGCAATCAGCTTTTACCTTGAGGGAGGGTGTCTGAGTACAGCTGCAATGAGGAGTTTAGAGTAAATGCCAAATGAAACTCACAACTTCACCCACGATCTCCATTAGCTGCCAAGGCATTGATCTTGGGTTTGTCTGTTTGCAGCAAGGAAGAACAGTGCAGCAAGAATTATCTGCTCTAAAAGAAGTCTGCATTCTAATTTTCTTTTTAGAATCTGAGCCAGAGCTTTATGAAGGCCCATTCCTGCATGCCTTTATAAATAGTAGAGCTTTAGAAGTCCTGCAAATTGAAGTCCTAAAACAGCTTGGCGTGATTTCTTTCAGAATGAAGCATAATTAGATGTGTCAGATGTTCTGTCAGCATTTTCTTCAGCACAATGTAAACAGGTATGAAAAAGTCCTTGGCCTAGCAAATCAAAGCACAATGAATTACTGAAAATTGAAACATAAAGTTTAACTTGGTCACTCTTTTGCATCAGCTACTAACTAGAAGAAGACCTTTGGATGAAGTGAGAAATCCCATGTTGTGGCTGAAAGAAATCCATACAGGTTTACCTACATATAAGTTATGCAAAATGGAATTTAATTCATTCTTATCAATCAGTCTTAAATATACCAAACAGATGGCATTTAAGATACCATTACCTATGTGGGAGGCACATGTTGATCACCTCATCCATTATGGCAACACACTGCTCCTTTATACTTACTACATGTAGATTCATGAGAAAGCTTGTTCATATATTCTTTTCTAATCCATTGGGTAATAATGAGAGAATATACAACTTAAAATATAACTGAGAACATATAAATTAAAATAGCAAAGATGCAAGGCTTTGAGGTTTTCTTGGGGGTGGTGCTGGAAAGAGTTATAATGAAATCTAGAGGCAGGAAAAGGGAAATGCACATTATATTGCTTCCCCTCAGTGACAGGGTGTTGGAAGAAAAAGTCAATCCTGCCATATGCAATGTATTATTTATACACTGTCAAACTAGTATGTAGTTTTAGCAGTGAAAAATTAACCTGGGTAGAAATAGAAATCAGTAGTATACAGGTACATGAATATGAAGGTGGCCATAAACAACCCTAATTTAAAAGGGTTACAGCAAAATTGTATTTTTTTTAATATACCTGCAGGGCTGCAGCCTATTATCAAGCAGTGCAGAACAGGAGGCCCTGAAGAGCATGCGACAGCAGTTGTGCCTGACTCCTGTCACCCAGGGAGTGTTCTCTGTCACACATTAAACCAGAGTACAGTGAAATGTCTAACCATAAGGCATGAGCTCTTGTTTCCATCTCAAAATGCCCAGCACAGTACATTGTGCTGGGATGGTCCTGCAGAACTTCCTACCCTTTTTCCTTCTTTCTGTAGGGTTCACTTATCACACAGCTCTTTGTGTCATCTATTTTGCACACACCAGTAGGAAGCACAGTGTATTATATGCTGCCTCCAGAGAAAGAGGACAGTGGCAGGATCAAATTTTCATTATTTGGAAAATTGACATCAAAACACATTGTCAGAAGTGAAAGCAGATATAGCAGAAGGGATGACCCAGTATATAAGACTGTCTCTCATTCAGTAGCTAACCACATAGTCTTCTCAATCCATTCATCCCCATCTTTGTTCTTGCTGGGAGTTGGAAAAAAGGAAGGAAGCTGCTCTTTAAACACTGGTGCAGGAGGATGTATGATCACTAGCAAAGTCTAGTACTCAACACAATGTTTATTTATTGACCAGAGAGGGAATGACTTTACTACAAGTCCAACATGACCCAGAGTGATAAGACCTGAGGTTGCCAAACACTAAATAGTGGTGAGTCTTGTTTTGAGCTTCTCTCTGTATTAAGTGGAGAGAGGGAGAGATCAAAAGAGATGTTTTCAGAAGACAACATGCATGGTTGTGAATGGGAAGATAGGAGGAATCACTAGAGACATCTCTAAGCTCTGTACAGTGCACATAAGCAGAAAGATACTCTAAAGTCCTAGGTTAAATTAAACTATACACAATTCTAACACTAACTCTTGTTAATTTCTGCAAAATCCCTTTCAAATTGTCTGTAGCTAAGCAAAAAATGGCCAAAGATATCTTTCATCCTCTTGAAGACTGGATGGAAAACCTTCCTTCAGGAAAACCTCCAAGAAAACCTGGACAGGATAAAGAAATGAGCTAACTGGAATCTAATGAAGCTCCACAGAACCAAATGCAAGGTCTTGCATGGGGTAGAACAACCCTCTGCACTATTGCAGGCTGAGGCCAGTTGTCTGGGGAGCAGCTCTGCACAGCAGCTGGCAAGGGGATTAGATCAGATGACCGCCAGAGGTCCCTTATAAACCAAAATATTTGGTGATTCTGTGTTTCTATGAAAAATCCTGTTCACAGGAATACTAGAAGAGCATAGGGAAAACTTCCAGCTACTAAGCAAGGCAAATGATGGAAACACAATTCTGTCAGGTCTGAAAAGTGTTGGAGAGGGAATACAAAAATTCAAATGTTCTACATACCAGAGAAACACAAGATGTAGAGTAAAACGTTGGAGACAATACAGATAAATGAAAAAGAAAAATTTCTTTTACTTTATGAAAACGTACAATACTTTGTCAAAATTTTCTTCACCTACTGTCCTAGAATTGGACACCAATTTTTCCATATTTTAAAACTGAAATTAAATAAAATTGAAAATATACTGCTTCCATGGAAAACAATGAGTAGAAATACTTCAAATATTAACATATGAAATGGAAACAAACTAAAATTGTGAATGAAAAGGGAAATAGAAGCCTAAGATATGAGAAATGAACCCAAAAATACTTCTAGTCATAATTTTAAAAAATCAGTTCTTAACAAAAATTGGTCAAAATGCCCCTTTTGAGATACATGTCTTCTTTTAAAGAAAACCTGTTTACAAAGGGCCTGGAATTAATGAAATTACATTGTTTTGTACAGCAGCACAGCTGAGTTCTGCTGCTTTCAGCTAGCCATACATTTTTGGCAATGCAAACCTGTAAAAATTTAGTTTAATAACATATAGATGTCATTTCTCTCAAAGATGACTTTTCAGTAAACAAAAAGGCAGACATACTAATATTTATAAAGTGTCAGCAGCATGACTATCACAGCCTTTTATCATACTGCGGTGACAAAATCTATTCTATCATCTTGCTTTAAAAAACATTCTATTGAAAGGCAGCATTCCATTTCCTTTCAGATGAATGATGAAACTGTTCCGTTTAACATCTTTTTGTACTCTAACATAAGCAGGTCATGATTCACTTGCGCACTTCTGAACCAGGATAAATACCTAATTATATGTAGTTAATAATTAAAAGTACAATGTCTAATAGAATAGAACAGATGTGACTCCTGCAGTATCTGCTCTTTACCACTAAATGGTGGTGAGCGTGACCTGCAGCTGTTACAGAAGCTGAATGCTTAATGTATACACGATTCCAGAATATTCAGCAATATTCCACAATGTTCATCCCTTAGGAACATTTGAAAGCCCCTGCCTCTCTTTTCAGAAGTTCAGTATTTTGCAGAAAATCAAACTAAAGACAAGGTTTGAGACAGCTACCACAAAAGTGGCCTGGTACTTAGTGATCCTTTAATAATTACACAGCATATTGGACAGAGATGCTAGGAGTGGAGAAGAAGCAATAAAATAATTGCAAACAAAAATAATTCAAATGAAAACAGTAAAAAGCTAAAACACTGAAAGTTTACAAAAGCAAAAATAAAAAGAACCCAAATTATCTATTGCTAACACTCTCCATTCTGCCATCGTTATAAACCACTCTAGTTTATAAACACTTTTTATATTTTGCAATCATGACAGGCTTGTGAAATGGGAAGCAAAGCTAAAAACCCAGAAAAGATGCCTTTCCAGAAATGTATCTTTGTAGCTTGGATCAATACTGTTTCCATTCAATCTCTGAATTTTAACTAAGGTGCTGTGTTTTTAGGAAGCTCTGATGCATTAAATTCTCTTGGTTGGATGTGTTTTGTTAGTGGGATTACATTATAAGCTTCCCCTTTGGTTCTGCAGAACCAAGCTTCTGCATCTTGCAGCAACCCTTGCTTATGTAAATATCTTTGTTCTATGATTTGAGTAGTAGTATTAAAACTTTTAATAGCTTTCCTGTCTAAAATGCCTGGGTACAACCTGAAGATTTTGATACAGTTAGCAAAATGGAAAACTTGAAAACATTCAATGCTTTAGCCATTCCGAAGTATATAAGTTGCAACAGGTAAAACTGGCTCAAACAGCAAGAATATCACAATATAATTCAAACATCATCAACTTCCCAAGGCCCACAATATCCCTACGTTTTTTGGTTGCAATGACAGGATTTTCCCTTGTGAGGCTGCTGCTGTTTTTAAAATATCTTTTTGACTGGGTCACCAGAATGTTGTTATGGTTACTAACATCTTGCATTTGAAGAGCCTCACCATGAAAGACAGCTTTTTCTATCACATGTGGAAGGACCATGAAGACATGGGGAAAATTATTAAATTGCAGTGGATTATAAGTATATAAATATAAGTGCAACACTCTAAGAACAATGACAACAAGGGGAAAAAGTGAAATAAATCTGATACAGAATAGGTGCTGTTGTATTTCCAGACTTACTCTGGGCATTTGAGGAACTATAAATGAACAGACACAATCATTATAAATTCTAGGACTGTTTTTCCCTAACTGTAAAACAGACTTAGTAAACCATCAAATAATTCATCCAGTGTCCTAGTAAGCCAATGAAAAGGAAAAAAAACTACCTCTGAAAATGTTTGATTCACTTGTTAATAAGACTGGCATTCTTTTCAGAACAACTTAATTGTTACTTTAGTGATATTTATCAGGATGAGCTATATGCTGACCTGAGATCAGTGAGATACTGATCAGCCCACTGATACTGATCAGTGGGATACAAATCAGCTCCACTGACTTGACCAGAACCATTTGTGTTCAAAGACTTGAACCACTTTCTTTTTGATATTTGTGGAAATATCAAACATTGAGACTCCTACTGTAGCAAGCCTTCCTGTAACTAGAGTGTATGCCAGCTGAGGAGCATTACATAGCAGCCTATGGTACCTTAATTAATCAAGGTGCAGAGCTGGGAACTGTGAGCTGAAAGTAAGAATCCTGATTACACAGACCTCTATAAGGGTAGATGGTGCTATATCTTGTGAAACAAGCAGCTTTTTATAAATCTTGCTCCACACAAAGCCTGCTGTTTAGACCATGAAAGCTTAACTGCTCTCATTATTTGCACTAGACAGTTCATTACTTTGTGTTATTACCCTAACAGCCATTCAAGGCAGAAATGACACAGGTGCTTTATTCTCTATTATTATAATATTACTATTTCAGATGCCAAAATCAATCATTCATGTGTATTCAGGGTGATTGCAACGTATTGACCTCAGCAGCAATTTTGAAAATGCATTCAAGAGCTAAGTTGAAAATAGATTTTGATGATATGTTGCTGAGCACTTTTCCCAGTTTGAGAATGCTGTGCAATTCCTTTATTTTTTTATTATAAAACATATTCAAGGCAACCTTAAATACTCAAGCAAGTTTTAAGTTTGCCTTACAGATATTAAACTGATTCATTTGAAAAAGTCATTAAAAATTGTCATTAGGAGAAAACCAAAACTTTAGCCAGAACTCACTCTGGCACTTCCTGCACAACAGATTTTCATAAAATATGATATATTCTTAAGATATAAGAACTTCAGTGCAGCGTGAATTACTACATATACCAGGCAGATTTTGGTGGCTAATGCTGAAGGGTGAACAGTATCTTGGGAATAAAATCATGGAACCATAGATTGACTCATAGAATCACAGAAGAGTTTGGGATGGAAAGGACCTTACTGATCACTTTGTTCCAGCCCTCCTGCCCATCTTTATGGCCCTTCTCTGGATTTTCTCCAACAGGCCCACATCCTTCTTATATTGGAGGTTCCAGATCTGGAAGCAGCACTCCAGGTGGGATCTCATAGAAAGTAGAGAGGTAGAATTCTTTCCCTCTCCCTGCTGGCCTGCTGCTTTTGGTACAGCCCAGGATGAGTTTGGCTTTCTGGGCTGTGAGCCCAGAATAGCTGGTACAGGGCTTTCAGTCCCCATCCTCACTGTACCTCTCTGCCTTAAGAGCATATGCTGCTTTTCACCCACTCTGCATTTTTATACATAATATGCCAATTCTGGTCCAAATCTGACACAAAATTTCTGCCTTCCGTCCAGCCACTCAGATCTGCATTCTCTTCATTGGCAAAAGGGACAGGATAGGAAAATGATTGCACCATGGCAGTCCTTGGGATTCCCTGAAAGAAGGGTTTTGACTTGTGTTTGTGAATGAAATAATAAAGATTTCTTCCCATTGTTCATAAAACAATTTTAGTCAGGATAGCAGCATGAACAGTGAATTTGTGAGAATTAAGGAGTGCAAAAGTCTCATCTAATAAAATACAACAATACCAGAGCACTAAGACTGGAGATGCTTAGTGAAGTGAAAGAATAAATCACATAACCACAGAAGAAGAAGAAGACTACTCACTTTTAATCCTCTCTTATCCTTTATCATGGCCTAGACCCTCGGGGATTTCCTTGAGATACAATCTGCCAACTGCGTCATGTGCCACCTCACAAACACTACTTCTCTTTCCTTGTGCAGTAGAAGTGTCTTTAGCACAGTTCTTCTAAGTAATATCTTTTTAAAATGCTTATCACTGATACACCACGACCCTCTATTCACTTCACCTTTGTTGCTGCTCATCACTGGCAGAAAAATAATACTCCAGGAGCAAATAGATATTTCACTGTGAGGCAGCAGAAAGAGATTTATTTCTTGCTAGCTTGTATGACAGTTCTCACTAACACACCACTGCTAACCATTTGAGAGGCACCTGTATTCTTGCTTTTGCAATTCCTCTACTTACAAACTCTCTGCCTCCCTTGGAAATAGAGAGTTCTAAATGGAACAAACTCATTCCACCCTCCCTAGAAACACAGCTGAGCAGCCTTCCCAGCCATGCCAGGAACACTTGCCTTTTCCAGTTGCAAAGCAGGTTTTACAAACCCCAGCAAATCTCCACTCAAAAGCATGGGAATTACTTATTTCCCCTTTCATGTATCATTCTCAGGCAGCAATTCCTTACCTGCAACTACCAAATCTGTACAGAAGACACAAAGTCAAATGGGACAGCATCAATACGGGAAATGTCATACACTACCTAAAAATAAAAAATGACATTCTCATCTTTATGATAACTGACTTGGTCCCCTGCCCATTAAAATGAAATTACCTCACCCCTCCACCTTGTTTTCCCTCTCACTTGTCTGCCCTTTTGACTCAGGTACCATTACGTCTGGTAAGAGAGAGCACTCAAAGCCACTCCCCCTCCTCTCCCCTTTCTTCTCCCCAGTCCCACTGTGACAGAAAGGCCATTCCAAACAGGGCCTGAGAGAGAGAGGGAATTAAACTGATGAGACTTCTCCATTAATTTGCTCATTCTCCTAGCTCTGTTAAATGAAATCTGTGTGCTGATACTTGCTACCAAGCATATATTCAAAAATTATTTTTGCTACAGTTAATTTATAGCTGCAAGATAAAGCATTCATTTGTAGTTTACAGGGAATAGGGGTGGAGGGTGAAGGGTATACATCATTATTTTGATGTGTTTTACACGTTTAAAAATGTATACAATATGTAAATGAACTGTACTGTTCAATTTAGTCACTGAATTGAATTTTTCTCATTAAAAATAAATAAAAAGGGGAATTGATAAGATTACAACACAGGAAACAAGAGTGGTAACAATTCAGAATAATAGCTAAGCCTTCTGCATATCTTGAAAATACTGAAAATAGAGAGAGCATAACCATTGCTTTCAGTTAAAACTAGCTCAAGCTCAGCAATCACTTGCACTACAAGAAGAGTGGCAGAAATATTTGTTTTTAAATCTTCTTTTGAACAAAAAAATAGACTAAGATGTAGATTTAGACTAGTTCAAGGAGCAAAGGTACAAAAATAGCAAAAGCCAGAGGTGACATGATGAAAATAAAATACAAAATGTGTCAAAATTCTGCTTTTCATAAAATAATATAAAAATGCTGTGCTAGCCAACTAATTACCATCTAATTTTTCCCCAAAATGTTTTCCCACTCAGATTGCCCATTTGTTCTTTTTAAGCTACTACTTCAAACACATTAAATTATATGATTGCATTTGTAGCACATGTAGTAATGCAACTAGCATTAAAGAAAAATTCATGTTCAGAACAAAGCTTTAATTAGATCTAAATATAGAATTATAGTGCCACTAGTTGTTTCAAAAGCCTTTTGACTCATCAAAGGTTAATTGTCAAGATAACACTGTTGTGATTAAAGGGAATAAATATGCCACACTGATTTGGCTCAGCATTAATGCACTAAGTAAATCCTAAATTACTGCACTCCCTCTAAATCAGACTACTGAAAATAGATTCTTAAAAAAGCTATGAAATTATCTGCTTCCATCCCATGGATTATTGTTCTAGATAATTGAAATATTATATATCTGAACAAGCTGTCAATATATGAAGGTATTGCAATAATTTAGTAAAGCAACTACTAGACTAGGAAACCCTGTGGGATTTGAGCACTTTCTGAGCCATTTTGCTTATATTAATTTTTTTAATTAAAAAAAAAAAGGAAAACAAAGAGGCATGTAAGAGATGAAAGTGAAATTAGATTAAAATATTTCATAGGAAGTGAAGAATCAGAAACATCAACTTCAGCAAGTAATTGGGTATAAACTGGGTCAACAGGGAAGCAGTGACTGTTTGTCTTTTACAGCTGCACAAGATGGCACAGAACTTTCACCTTTATCCACCCCTCTGGAAGCAGACTGAAGTTGTCCAAAGGATCATGATTAATTTAGACCTTTAGGGCTCGTTGGGGTGCACTTGATCCACGGTAGGAGCACTAAACAGATTCTCAATTAATACTTATCAAAAGAATATTGAGTTTATACGCATCCAACTGGTCTACAAATGACAGCGGCCAATATGCAGCTAGAGATAATTAGAGGAATTCACTACATGGCTTTAGTTGTGCATCAAAGAAAAGTGTAATGCAGATGCAGCTACAGATCCCCATAATCTGCTTCAGCAAATGGCAAGTAATGTCTCCTATGACCAGTTTATTTCTGCATCAGGAGAATTAGTATGGAACCACTAGAAAAATACAGATTGAAACATAGCTTTTGGACATGCACATTAGTTCTTTTTCATATTTGGTAGGCATGTGAAATAGTCATGAAAATTTGAAGCTTTAGGGGAGAGAACAGGACTGTGGAAATGAATCCCACTATTTGAACTAAAAATCACAATAAAACTAATACAACTTCATGGTTTCCTACTTATTTTTGGCCAAACATGAAATCATATATAAATCACATATAAATCTACTGGATAAAAGCTCAACTTATCAGAACATTTTTTTTAAAGCAGAATAGAGAGACTCTGAGAAACTGCACAATTCTTCAGGCATTGTTCTCCGTGTTGAAAAGCTTTAGCAGTTACTCATTGTGCCTGTCAGCAGTTTTGTCTGTCACATTAAAAAATAAATAAATCACTTTTCTGCCATTCAAGAACTTTTTCTAGACTGCACTTCTTGTCTCCACAAGGCCTCCTCAGCTTGGAAATGAAATCCAAACTGTGATCCACTCTTTCTGTTACTAATTCTACAAAGGGCTGTCGTTGTATTGCAGGGGTTCCATACTGCTGTCTCCTTACCACAAAGGTTTCATACCTTCTTGGTGTTTCTCATGGGCAGTTCCTCAGAGCACTGAATCTTTCTTCTTTACAAAGCAGCCACCTGACTCCAATTCCCTTTTCAACCAGCCAACCCACTCTTTTATAGCACTCTTCTTCTCATTGCTTACAGCTGTGGCCTGTTAAAGTCAGGCTTGTCCTAATCTTTGATTAATTGGCCCAGCTGCAACTCCTTAGGGGTTAGATTACTCTCTACACTATCTTTATTTTCTTATATTCTATCCCCCTACAACAAAGTATGTTCTTGTTTAACTTCTCCTGGGACACTTCTGGTGATATGCAGTGCATTATTAAGATAACAAATGAATAAAACAAAATTCTCAAATTCTAAGTAGAGCTTGCAGAATTTCAGTTTCTTTGGTGGAGACAGTCTAAGTTCACATTTGTGCGCTTCTTGTTCTTTTGCTATGAGTTTGGGAATCAGAGTGTATTGTTTCCCTTTGTATTCAATATATGGCTTTTTGGCCTTCATATGTTATATAGAAAATCCATTATTTTTGGTCTTAACTGGATTTAAATACATACCTGACTTTATAATTTCTGCTTCAATTTGAGTAATCAGTCATGCCTAGCTACAGTTTAAAATAAGTATTTAAACTTTCTTCATCATTATCTGCAAAGCTTCAGAATAAAATAACTTTGTAAGCAGTGGATTGAACACTGTCTGGAAAAATGAACAGAATGAGAAAGTTGCATTAGGAAGTGGAATTATTTGTTTTCTGTTCCCTTTCTGATTCAGCATGGATGAAAATGCTGAGCAACTGATGACAAATTGAATCATGTCAAGGGGGAAAGGTGGAAAGCAAAATAGTGACTAAGCACCAAGTCAATGCTCCAATATATAACTTTTTTCTTATCACCTACCATGTGAAAAATTAGGTGTTATGATTTTTTTCAATTTTATTATTGGTCAACATGTTCTCCAACTATTTATTTACAAATGCAAGACAACCTTCTAGTTTAACTAATAGGCTACACAAAGAGTCAGCCTTGCTTACCATCACACTCGCATAAAGAGCATAGAAGCAGGGAAGACAATATTCTAAGAAGTATTTAAAATCAGTGCTCTATTCATCACACATTATTTCTACTGACTAAAAGAACTCTGTAAATTTTGAACAAAACCAGTTTTTAAAATTTTCAATTAAAAGTTTTCAAAACCATGAACATCAGTGAGTCACACTTTTCTCCCTGAAAAAAAAATGTCCTGAAAAGTAAAAAAATAATTTTTTTTTTTTGGGAAACAAAATATTTCAGCAATAAAAAGGAACTTACTTAAGAACTCCTATAATAAAACCTCATGAGAATTCATTGTCTCAAGTGTCTTTGGTTTTTTTAGGTCAAAATCCCAACCATGATTCAATTTCCCAGTATGGATTTTATATGAGTACTCTTGGTGCAACTTCAGATGGTTTATAAAGAAGGAAAACCAGAAAACACAGCCGGGGCTTTATTTGAATCAAGGAACCTCATCTATACAGAAAAGTATGCTGTGAGAAACCTAACAACAGTTCCTGTGAGTACCTCTGAAATAGAGTTTTTTTAATGTATTTTTCAATTTCAGAATTTTTGTCTAAATCTTCCATAAGTAAAAAAGCCGAAAAATGCTGGCATGAAATGATAGTAAACAAAGTTAAATGTTCTCAAGAATTCATTGAGTTCACAGTGTCAAGTAGACACACGTGAATTTCAGAGAAGTTAATCTATTGTGGTTTCAGCTTTTAGTGGTGCAGTTTCATAATGGAGTTTAAAAGACACAAAACAGCAAATGAACAATGTGCGTGTTCTGCAGCACAATAACAATTTTCCTTGACAAATATCCTTCCCTGCTGCTGCGAAGGCAATATCTTAAGTTCTGGTAAATTACAGAGCCTGCTACAAGACATGTTGACATATCTACTACATTTTCTGCCAGTAATGGCTGGAAAGGAGAAGACATCTGTGGAAAGAAATGCCTTATGGTGGAGAAGAGATGATGGGCAATCTGTGAAAGGATGGGGCTACTGAATGTTTTAATGTTGCCTTCTCCATCATTTTTGACTGACCTTGTCCACTTCACTGATGTTATAGTTTGAAAAGTTTTGAGAAATACAGAGCTGCAATCTATGAATGAGATTTAAGTTTCCCTGTGATGGTAAACTTTGTTAAAAAGTAACCTTTGTTCACTTTTTAAAGAAACAGCTAACACTTCTTGTAGAGGATTTGTAATATCAAAATTGTTTTGTGACAATCAATCCTGAAAACTACTAGACCTACTCAAGTCCCACCCAACAATAAGCTGTCATCCAGCCTGGAATGACTAGAGCAAGTCAGTAAATAAGAAATAATTGCCAAACTGCAATAGGTACAACAGCTGTCTAGGTTCTAAATGTCTTGAGAGAGGGCTCAGGGGAGGGCAGAGGGCAGAGAAGAGTTATGGTGCACTAAGTAATTTTTTTTGCCATTGTCCTGGTTATCTCTGTGTTTAACTTCTGGGTGTCTCAGCAACTTCTTAGCAAGTGAATATTCCTAATTTGCCCATAAAACAGAGTATGGAGAGAAGACCCAGTTTTCAATTCTTTCTTTGCAGCAAAACTCAAATATATTTAAGAGAGAACAATTCCTTGTCTCTGAAATTATTGCCACTGGAGACTTTTAGGGCTTCTTCTTTCCAGAACTGTAATACCACAAGATGCTATGAGTTCAGTTGTGCTGTCCTAATGAAACTGATCTTCTGCTGATGAAATCACTGCCATTTCTGAAGTTTCCAAATCAACTCTTCCTCCCCCAAAAGCAATCTTTATAGAAAGCAGTTGGTGTAAGGGAAACATTGTCTTTCCTCATGTAATTTGGTGAAGAAATAAAAAGTGTTTTGAAGAATCAAGAATACCAGAGACATAGTTTTCCCCTACCATTGAAGGAATGGAACTACTGCAGCAATTCCCTATAGAACTCAGAGTCCCCATTAGGTGCTCAGCAAATAATTCCCAGAAATGCAAGGTAGGGCAGATGTGTAGGTGAAATCCAAAGCTTCCTTCCAACCCATTTTGTAACACTACTCTGACAGCAATCCAGCATTCTCCATAGCAGAGCAGACCTGAGATTTTTGTAGCCTTTAGCAGACTGTTCTTCCCTGTTTCATTGTCACCAGGACTGTCAGTGCTGCCATTAACACTTCAGAAATAGCTGCTATTCTGAAATTCTCATCTGCTCCTATGTCAGAACTCTAGAAGGCTTCAGAAACTCTCAGCAGAGATGCCATTATCAAAACAGCAGCATCACAGTCACAACAGGAGCCAACATGCTCAATTAGTCTTAATGTACTGTATTTCTGTTCCTAATTTAATAGACTTGCAACCTTTTCTGCAGCATCTGTTAGCTGCAGCAAGATCATCAACTCTTTAATTAGTGCTGAATGGCAGAAAGGACTGGCAACATGCAGAGTTTCCTCAGAAAACCCAGTTTTCCTGAGTGTCAGGTATGGTTATTAGTACAGATAGCACTTCCTTCCTACAGAATCACTCTGCCCTTTGGTGGAGTTGGAACTGGGTTAGAAACTGACAATTCTTCAAACTACGCTAATTACAAAGATGGGAAATTCAGTGAAGGAAGAGCTACAGTCAAAAAGTTTTTTAAAGGGTGGGGAGTTTAATAATATAAACCTTACCTTTTCAGCAGCAGGGGGAAAAAATGTCAGAGAAATGTGTAAAAGTGTCAAAGGTACTGGTAGTAGTCACTTCTAACTAGCACTGTTAGAATTCAGTTGCCCATAAGGAATTCATGAAAGAAGTGCAAAAATAAACTAGTCAATTCAATTAAAGCATCTAAAGCAGTAGGATTGAGAGGATAATCCAGAAGAAAATAGGTATCTTCTCTGGACTAAGTAGACATTGGTCATCTAAACTGTAATAAGTTATCATTTATTAATCTAACTGTTCAATATGTAGATATAAAAACATATATAGATCATAAATAATGGAAACTAGAAGTTCAAAATTCTGATGAAACTAGAAGTTCAAAATTCTGATGCATAGGTTCTAAAGAAAATGGAGAGCAATGGCAGGGTTTTGATACAACATATCAAGGAAATCAGGCTCACCAGGTAAAGCAAATGAGATCATTATTTAGACTGTTTGAAATACCTCAGTTGAGAAATTTGTTGGGGTTTTATTAGAAACAGTTAACATGAATTTAATTAAATTATTCACAAGAAGTACTATCTGTGTAAATCACTCAACACTTCTGTACTTTTAACAAAATTCTGACTAAATCTTTGAGCAAATGTATAAGGGTCAAGGTTTCTGTTCCTGATATTTCTAACATTAGAAAGTAAACCCAGAAAAAAGTCTCTGTAAAGTGCTGCTCATTGTCCAAACATGAGGCTTTTATTCTTCTTCTTCTGTTTTTATTCTTTTAAAGAGAACTGATAAACTTCTTTGCAGATCCCCTATAGTGAAATAGCAGATACATTCTCACTTGTTGATCAAAAGTCAGATAAATTTGGACCAAGACCAGAGCACTAAATTATATTTTGTCTCTATACAGCCACACGGGATGGTATATGGCATGCCAAGACTCAGTGCTACCCGCCAATTTTGCAGATTAACCTTTCCAAAGCAACTAATATATCAAATTGTTCCAGCCATTTGATAAAAATGTTTTACTTTGTCTAGGTCAAGATAGAGCCATGGGGTTTTAAAAATTAGTTTATTCCCTTAATCTTAAACACATTTCATTACTATGACACTGAATAAGCATGAGTAAAGGAAATATAAACAGTTTTCATCAGGAATCATTCTTATCAGCTACTCCTTGCCAAAGGTTAATACCCTGCAAAGCACCTACACAAATAAGGGCTTGTGTTTGCAAATACATTCAATGAATATGCAGAGAAACTAAATGTTGATACCACTAGTCCTCCTATTCCAACCCCTGTATTACACCAGGCTTGTGCTGCTTTGCTGTAGTTCTCCTGTGTTGTGCATTTCTCATTTTATTTCTGTTACATCTCAGAGACACCAACAGAGAATACAGATTGCCAGGAGCTGACAGCAATCTTCTGGTAAGCTGTGGTATGGTACCAGTAAAACATACCAAGAGGGAAAAGATACTTACAGTGACATTTTTATGATTAGAATCCAAAAAAAGAGGCAAGGAGGTAGGGAAATAAGCTCGCTGCACTACAAAGCACGTGCTGGTTGGCAGACTGAATTCCTTAATGACATTCTTATTAAGTTCTTTCTGCCAAATGCTGTTTGCTTTTGCTGTCAGAACTGTCTGCATTTATAATGAATAATTGCTTTGAAGCTACTTACATAAAGCATTGTTTTCATGTCACTGCCATAGATGGCATCTCTAGGCAGATGAGAGAGCACCTTGTGAATGAGTTCACTGAACAGTAATTTTTAACACATTTGTGCTGGGACAGTGTTTCTATGGACACAGTCAAACTGGTCTGGACTACAGCATCCTGAAGATGAAGACCTCCAGATGTAACATACTCTTAATCTGAGTGATCTGATACCATATCTTCACTATGTTTGCAATTGGGTTAGCTCTACAGTGAAGGCAGGCTATCAGAGTAGTTATGAGAGTAGTGAGGTGCAGTGGTTGTGGAAACCCTCCAGACAAATGTAAATACACAATATGCCAATGCCCTAGTGTAATACAATCCCAGAGGCAGAAGCCTCTTGGCAGATGGGGAAGGGTTGCAACACATAAATGAGCTTGCAGGGTAGTCTTGTAAAATCTTGCCAAAATTACAGTTTACACAACAAATAAAGCAGAAGAAAATGTCTCTTTCTTTCCACACACTGCAGTTCTTACCTTTATGCTTTTATCTCTAATATTTAATTTCCCCCTGGTCAACACCAGCTCTAGATGCAGAACATGTAAAGAATGCATAATTTAGAGTGAATGTCTCACAGTAAAATTTCCATTATGGAGCTGGTTTGCTTGCAGTACTTTTTACTGTGATGATCTGACCAGTGTGAATTGTGGGTATTACTGGGAAGTTACTACATCAAAACATGTTCTTCGTGAATAATTTTGTGCATAAATGTAATTCAGTAACTGTTGATGGATCACTAATATGTCTTTTCCAAATAAAGTGTGACACAGATTGAGCCCTGGGCAACGAAACTGTTTTTGAAAACATCTAGACTTTTAAAAATAAGCCATACATAGCATGCACTAGAGTCCTTCTTGGCTTTAAGAAGGTATAACTAGAAACAAGTTTTTTAACACGGAACAAAACATGTAGAGGTACAAAGAATTTAAAAGAGAGAAAACTACAGGAGAAGCTTGAAAACTTCAAAAGGCAAGAAGGTCAATCCTAAAATGCAGTAGTCAAAGTCAATGGTGCAAATAGGTGAAAAACAGCCTTGCAGACTGATATAATCCCACAAGTATTTACTTATCATCAGATATGTGATCCACACCCACCCCCCATCACATTGGCTCCAGTGTGATTTTACCACCTGCATATTAGGTAATTGCATTCATGTAGTGTAAAGTGTGACTGCAAACTGCTCAGAGAGAAAAAAAGAAAAAGATGTATATGTACCTCTAAGCATCATTGCATAGCATGATAGGACAAACTGTCTCACGTGCCTGGATTTGACTTTACTGGTAAGGAGCACAGAATCACTGTTTGGGTAAATCAAGTACCAGATAAAACCACATCTAAAGAAAAAATTGAAGTCTAATGCATATGTAAAATTTTGTCTTTTTTAAGTACAGAGGTGAGAGGGTGTGTGATTTTTTTTTGCCATGTTAGAAAATTCTAGGTGCCGTGTATTTCATGCAGTCCAGAATTCACCCCTCAGCCTTTCACAGTAGGTCAAATAGTAACATTACTACCCTGCTGAGAATATATCTCAGTGGGTGGGTGATGGGGGAAGACAGAACATTTTTTCTGGCACAATTACAAAGGGAAGATTGTCAAGGTCTTAACATGACTATTCCTTATCCTGCACAAGAACCCTCTTCACCTCTCAAATGCCTTTTCTTTCTTCAGGCAGGCATTGCACAGTATGATACCCAGGCTACTGCTAAAAAACCATGCCTGCTGCTATGAATCTCCCTGTCAGGAAGCAGCAATGTCCAACTGTGCCATAAGGAAAAGGCAGTGGGAAACCAAGGATGATGAAGCAGCTGGCAGACAGAGGGGCCATGACAGCAAGGGTAAGTCCCACAGTACGTGACTGAGGTAACCAGAGAAGGTGTGGTGACAGCACTCAGCTGGGCTGAGAGTTCAGATCATGAGACAAGATCACAGGGACAAAGCAAAACAACTCTAGACAACAGAGTCAAGCCAACACATCAAATCAGAGTCTGGATCAACAGTGTCCACAGCTGGGGATGGGCATGACTGTGGCACAATTGCAAGGTAAATCAGGTGGGTAGAGCTGAGAAACTCGGGGGCGAGAAACTCAGCTTAAAAGCAAATCTGAAGGAAAGGAATGGGGATCCATAGGGCATCTTCAATCTCTTTTTCGCAAGAGGTCTTCTCAATGAGCCAGCCTGAACACAGACAGCTACACTCCTGACACCAAGCCCAGGCAGGCAAACTCCCAGGAGGGGATGGGAATGCGCTGATACCCTCTGACTTCCAATATAAGCACTCAGTGTGGGTTCTCCTTCTAAGTGACAATGATCTCTTAAAAGAAATGAGAACACAGCTCAAGTGGAATAACATATTTTTAGAATAACTGTAATAAACTTTTAGAGTAAATCTTACTGTTTGCTCTATGGTCAAAAAAGACATGTGGCTGTAAGAAAACTCATCAACCACACTATCTCTGGATACTGATTCTCGGAAAAATGGAAAAATAAACTGCCATCTGGTTGTGTTTAAAAATGGTTAGAGACTGTTGTATTTAAGGTGACATGCATCCTCTTTCTCAGTGACAGATGGAAAAAGAATATATACTCACACAATTTAACTCAGACAAGTCTTTATTCTTAGTATTGAATTCAGACTCCTTGTCAATGAAAAACATTGAATCAGAGTGTGAGATTGTAATTAGATAACTAGTTAGCTGAGTACAGCTGAACTACCGAATTAATTTAGATGGAAAAATCAGCGAGAGACTCAGATAAGAGCCTTGTTATGAAGTTCTTTATAAAACCCCCATGAATCGATAAAGTAGGCATTCCTCCAAGCTTACAGAGACCACCTTTGTTATTTAAATCATGTAATACTAATTTTGTTAGCTCTTGTGCAACCACACCAACCTGCAACCCCATGGTATTATAGGTTGCTCCAGTTTTCCTCTTTTTCACTATAAATAAAAGGGAAGATATTTTTGATCTAGTCCCATCATGATAACTGGTGCAAGAAAGGGCCTGTCAGAATGAAGGATGTCCAAAAGAGTAGTTCTTGTGGGAACCTGAGCTAGAGCTGATAATGGACTTCATCACCTCAAACTTGAATCCCACAATTGACTAATGCTGAGACATCTGACCCCAGAATTGAAGCTATAACCCTGTGCCTTGAATTATCTGCATAAAGTATGAGGAGAATTGGCTAGCTCAGAGTAAAGTCCATCCAAACAATGAATTATTAATTGACTCATGTGGTCCTGGTGTCAAGCAAGTTGCGTTCCCAGTAGGTTCAGAACCTGCAAGGAGTTCACCTATATTATATGAACCATTTTGCTGTAGTGCTGGTGGGTGGGTGAAGATTCCACTCATATTTTTCAACTTAGTAGATGCCATTAGCTTCTGCAACACAGTTAAAGCTGAAGTGGGGTCTCAAAAAATTTTGTAATTTGTAATTGCGTTACAATTACACAATTGTAACACATGCTTACATGTGAATTGCAGATATAGTCTTTAGGAAACAAAAGAACTATCATTCTGCAAATGCATTTTTTCAGTGCAAAGTACAGAAGAGTAGGGGTTTCTTGAATTCATGTTTGGTAGCAGGTTTAGTGTCTCAATATTTATTTTGGAAAAGGTCTGCATGGAAGCGATGCAGTTTTTCTTAGAACAGCCAGACAAGATTCTGCTTCAGCCTTCACGGATCCTTTGTTACCAATCTCCCAATCCAGAGTAAAGTTTGGGACTTACACTGCATCCAAAGAAGAGCAACAAAGCTGATAAAGAATCTAGAACACAAGTCCTGTGATAAACAGCTGAGGGAACTGCAGCCTCTGTCCTCAAGTAAAAAGCAATAGGACAAGATGAATTGGCCTCTAGTAGAGCCAAGGGAGGTTTAGATTGGATATTAAGAAAAATTTCTTGACAAAAATGTTGTCAAGCATTGGAATAGTCTGCCCAGAGACGTGGTGGAACCACCATCCCTGGCAGTGTTAAAAAAAAATGTGAATGTGACACTTAGGGACATGGTTTAGAGGTAGGCTTGGCAGTTTTAGCTTTATGATTGGACTTCATATGTTAAAGGTTTTTCCAACCTAAATCATTCTATGATATGGTCATTAAACAGGTGCTTTAACTCTGACTACAACAAATCATCTAATTATTCATCTTTTTGAAATATGCTTTCCTTACTTCCTTACTTTTAGCTCAGACCTCAAGGAATTAATCTGGTTTCATGTATGAAGAACTTTACAGATTTTTCAATGACCCACGTTCATAAAAGGCATGTTTTGTATGTACAGCCCCCATTAAATTCACAGGGGGCTGTGAATTTGACAGTCCTTCTACTGAAGGACTGTTAAAAAGTGTGTTCTGGAGGAAGGGCAACATATTAACATATATTAAATATTGAAGCCTCTGAGTAGAAGCCCCTTAGCTGTTGTCTTCCCTCTCCTTGTGTTAGCTTGCTCCTAGAGGGTTAGAGTGAGACAGTGATATATAAATAAAATATTACTCTCTTTTGCAAACTAATCAGTGAGTAGGTAGATCATAAATAGACATTTCTTAACTTTATCAGATTGAAGTAGAATTATATCAACTATAGGCTTGCTTCTGCTGATGGAAGAGATTTTAAATAACAGTTCTCCAGGCTTTATTGTGAAACTGGATGGTCAGATGATAATTACCCTATTTGCATTTCTAAATTACTGCCAGCAGAGCCTTAGCTACAGCAATCTAGCAGAGACCAACACTTCGTTGGGCTCAAGAGGCAATTAAGCTACTGAAATATTAAAAAAAAGGGAAGCATGAACAGTTTTTCAGTGTCTTGCATTAATTGATCTAAAGG